>JAJLSM010000003.1:0-748969 GCA_030567595.1 Kuraishia piskuri
GCTCTCCCTCTGCCAACGCCGTCATATTCTCACAGCCCCAAAATACAGGCTTCTCATACTTGATCAACTTCGTAGCAGTGGTATGGTACTGCCAGACACCACTGGTGGTGCCACCTCTTGTGTCCTCTATTGATACGCAGTTCCGATCCAGGCTGGACCCTATTTGTTGGGTGCGATGCTGCTCCTGCACGCAGAAGGTATGTGAACCGTAAAGTTTTGGCATTAGGGGGACTCTGGTTAGGTTCTACACATTTTCATTTTGACTCTCCTACAAGTCTACGTTTCTGAATGGCCAATGTGGTTTCTACACATATTCCAGAAACCCTAGATGACACAGCCTGTTTTTATCAACTACAACTGATGGCAGGAGATTATATTGTGTGGGATTTGCCAGACAGCAGCAACTGTGACCGCGACTTGGTTCACACCTGCATGGCTCTATATATGGATCTACGCAATTTTCTCCTTTAGGAAGTACATACACGTTGGGTGGCCTCTCGTTCCTGGAAGACGTTGCTCGTTCCCTGTTAGCAGGGCCGGGATCAGTTAGGGGACACATACAGTTGAAACGCAGCCGCACGCCACGCGCTAAGGAGGTTGGATGTATCTGGTTATTCCTTTTTTTTTGTTTACACTAAGCAGATTTCAGAGATCCTAACCATTTTACGTTATATATAACCCAATCACTGATCCCCTATAGTCTACTCCCAAAAGAGAGTGCAGGCCACACTGGTGATCGTTTATGCAAGTACATACTACACCCGGGAACCTCCTGTGTAGCAGAACACTACACCCTTTGCGCTGGCTACTGCACTACGCACAGCACAGCACATAATAGCACAGTGGGCAGGCACCCTGAAATCTGTTGGATCATCTGTCAACCCGCACAGTATTTCAGGTGCCTCTATTCAAACGCCGATACCAATGTCAACCATTGATAATTTCTCAGCACTGACAGGCTCGATCGGGCAAAAAAAAAAAAACAACAACCCGCTATATACCTCGTCTACCTCATAGTAATTTTATTACATCGTCCTGCTTCTTCCCCTTCCCCCAGTCTTCTCCAAGGGCCAATCACACCTCCTGCATGACGACACGCTGCCTACTGCCAACCTCATCGTCCAACAACGGCCCAACATATGCGCATTAGGGAATCTGCCATCTATTTGCTTTTTCTTTTTCTGCCAAGCTGAAAAATAATTTGGATGTACCTGCTGTTACTGGCTCGGGTAGGTTTTCCCTCGCTATGTGTGTGTGTGTCTCTCTCTTATCTGTAGGAAGGAGGGCCTCGATCTGTGTAGTCTCTCCCGTGTGTGTGAGCCTCTGTAAGCCTTTTGATCTTTTGCTTTTTTCCTTTCCTTTCCCCCTTGCTCTTGTGGCCTGTCACAGTGGTTTCCTCCCTGCATCAATAGTATAAGAGGGCGTTTACCTGCTGGCATTCACCAGCATATATACTTATAGAGAGATATCTGGAGGTAGAGCGTCATCTGTTTCTGTAGGGAGCTGAGCCTTTCACTAGTTCTCTATACACATCATGTCTTCTGTCACAGTTACCGGAGGGAACACTGCCAGACGTGGCAACGCCAAGGTCACAAAGAGAACCGGCAACATTGGTTCCTTTGCTCAGACTGAGAACCTCGTTGCTGTTGATGGAAATGGCGACAGTTTCAAGGTACCTGATTTCACCATCAAGGATATCCTTAGTGCCATCCCACAGCAGTGCTACAAGAGAGACCTCGTCAAGTCTTTCTCGTATGTATTCAGAGACATCTTGACCATGCTGGTGTTTGGCTACCTCGCCAATAACTACATCAAGCTTGTGCCATACACCGCCGTCAGAGCCGCTCTGTGGGCCTTGTACGGTCTCATGCAGTCCTTTGCCTACACTGGCCAGTGGGTCATGGCTCACGAGTGTGGTCACCAGGCATTTTCCGAGTACGGATGGGTTAATGACACCGTTGGATGGGTGCTTCACTCCTACTTGATGGTGCCATACTTCTCGTGGAAATACAGTCACGGTAAGCACCACAAGGCCACAAACCACCTCACCAGAGACACTGTGTTCGTGCCAAAGGATGCCCAGGGATTTGCCGAGTCTAGAGGTGCTTCCAGCATTGCTGAGCTCGCCGAGGATGCTCCAATCTATACCCTCTACACCCTTGTCCTCCAGCAGTTTGGTGGATGGCTCTGTTACCTCACTACCAACGTCACTGGCCAGGAGTACCCAGACAGATCCAAGTTTGTGGTAAACCACTTTGTGCCATCTTCTCCAATCTTTGAGAAGAGAGACTACTGGTTCATTGTCCTATCTGACCTTGGTATCATTGCTCAGTCAGTCGTACTCTACTTCTGGTACCAGAACTTTGGCGGCTGGAACCTTTTCATCAACTGGTTTGTGCCATACGTGCTCACCAACCACTGGCTGGTTTTCATCACTTACTTGCAGCACACCGACCCAACCATGCCACATTACGAAGCTGAGCAGTGGAACTTCGCCAGAGGTGCTGCCGCTACCATCGACAGAGAGTTTGGCTTCGTTGGTCAGCACATGCTCCACGATATCATCGAGACCCACGTCCTTCACCATTTCTGCTCCAGAATCCCATTCTACAACGGAAGGGAGGCAACTGAGGCTATCAAGAAGGTTATGGGCGACCACTACAGACACACCGACGAGAACATGTGGGTCTCTCTGTGGAAGTCAAGCAGAATGTGCCAGTTTGTGGAAGGTGACAATGGTGTCAAGATGTACAGAAACATCAACGGGTTGGGTGCTAAGCCATCTGGAATTTAAGTTTCTGCTTTTATCTTAGATTTAGAAAACATTCCTAGACTGAGGAGAGGCGAAGGGAAGAATTGTTAGTAAAGCGGGTGTTCATTTCCAACTTTTTTTTATGTCTTTTTATTTTTTAGTCGTTGTTGTATAGTTTTGCATGAATTTGCTGGTTTGACAAAAAAAAAAGAATGTAAAGAACCTACTGTATATAGTTATTGAAAGGTATACATATTATAATATGTAGGTTGCATGGTAGGAGATCTGTTAGTCGGAAGCTCACTTTGTATGCTTGCTATACGTTTATTTGTGCCAACCACTTCACCTTAGCAAGTTAGGACACCATAGCTGATGCATCTGCCCTGTAAATCACATCCCTCGATTCCAAGAGGAACAAATGCTCTATAGCCCCGACTGGTGTAAAGGAAGAACAATCTGATATGTCCAATGATATTGTGGCCTTTGTTAACTGCTTGTCAAGTCAACGGGAACTTGCCCAACTGGGAAGCCAGTGCGGAGCGGACAATCTCTGTATCCTCATCTCGTTCGGGGTTTGCATTTTGGCGTAACGGCTGCTATCCGTCTGCCATTTTACAGCAGGGCTCTTGCATATAGAGAAGTGATAGGCAGATAGCGATATGCGTAGGCCTCTGCTTTAGAATGGGGTTCAAAGAGGGATGTATCGGTTATAGACACTGTGGGTTACTTGATGATCTCTCCGTTTGCATTTCACACAGGGGGTTTGATCAGACACGTCGGGGGTATAGTTGTGGCATTCCTGGTGTATGTGCCTTTGTTTTTACCCAGGACAGCACCAGAGAGCAAGCACCAGGGCTATCGAGCCAGCATTGTGACTCCCCGCATACCAGCTTAGTGTGTAGAGGGTTTCCGAGAACATTTGTTCCAAGACACATTTCACTTGTGCTTCACGTGCTCGCACATCATTATTCCATTCACATTTTCCGTTCATAGTAGTCAACTAAAGCACTCAGTTGTGTGGCCGTGCGGGGAATTAATCAAGCAGACACCGGCACCATGCCATCGTTTCAGATAAAGTCGGGCTCCGTCGTTGGAAGAACTTCGTATTCCCTCGGAAAGGGAAGAAGTCACGGCATTCCAACACTATGTCAGTATAAACATCATGGTCATCCGTGGAGCTCATGCCGTTCCATACCGTCTTTGCCAAAAAGTGCCGTGAGGCAATGGCAAGCAATAGCATTTGCTCACACCACGCCCAATGATAGCACCGAGGGTCATCACCACCACCATCATGAGCATCAGCATAACCCGAGAGGTGTGGCTGAGGATGAAGAGATGAGAGATCTCCTTCGTCTGTGGCCCTCCTCGAAAAATGCATCTCCGTATGAGGTTCTCGGGTATACAGATGTACTGCAATACGAACCAGTTGGTCTGAAGGGCCGATTCTACAAACTCGCAAAGCTGTACCATCCGGACTCCTCATGGTTGGTGGCTCACAAGGACAAGGCACTGGTGCCTCCAAAGGAGGAGCGGTTTAAGAAGGTCCTGTCGGCATACCAGCTGTTAAAGGACCCAAATAAGCGTTCATTGTACGACAACCACAAAATGGGATGGGCGTCAGGTGGTTCTCAGTCCGCCCCACAACCGTCACGTTATTATTCATCTGATGCAGAATATACGGCAGCAAGGCATTCTGCGTTCAACCGAGGCCACTACAAAGATTTCCGCTACAACTATGCCGGAACATGGGAGGATTTTGAGAATCTGCGTAACAGCAAGTCGCCGCGCGAGGAGTTTGAACAGAACAAATATCAGATTTTAGGTGGAGTTGTTGCCTTCATGGTTGTCTGTACAGTCCTACAGTTGATGTATATACTAGACGCAGACAGACAAGAACAGTTTCTGGAGGAAACCAGGAGGCTAAACAGAAAGAGTCTACTTGACCTCGGTGATGCATACCAGAATTTCGGGCTTGGACTGGAAAAACGCGATAGGATCAATCGATTTTTATGGTGGAGGAGGCTCACGATGTATTTGAGTGGCGTGAATCCAGATCAAATCAAATCAGACAAATACGACAGGTAGCATGGACACCTACATTGACATATTCTTTTATGTATATATATATATATATATATATATACATCCACATGGATGATCGGCAATAGGTTAGGGTATCGGGGATTCATCGGTTTTGCAATATATTTAACGACATAGTTTAACAAACCGCCAGTTGATGTAGTGTTTTTGTCTACCAAATTGTAAGAGATTTCCGCTGCATAAAACAATGCATCGAATGCAGTTAGATGCGTCAGTGATGATCTGGGGTGGATCTTTTTCTTCTACAATGGGAGCATTCCCACTACACGCTGTTGTCTGCTACAAACGGTCACAAAGACTGAGAAAATACAAGAAAAAAAACAACCGAGTTTCTGTCACCACAGCTATCTTTCCTTCACTTCATTCCAAACCACTAGCCAAAAAATCACACCATCCAATAACTCTCGAGCATAGCCACACCTAAAGAGTCGACCAAAGAGTCGACACCACGATAACCTGTACTAAGCCCTTCCAAAAGAGGATGACACCCCCAACACTACTCGGCCATCCCATATAGCCTCAACTTGCCAGCCTCACGTTTCATATTCTTCCACATTACCGAGATCCTCATTAGAGACCTCACCACTAGATGCAGCTGCTCATGATATCCGCTCTTCACATTCTGCTCACCCATATCTCTTATCTGGACTGCTGCGAAAGAGCCTGCAGTTACCATATCAGGCCAACAGATTGTGCATTAGCGGCCCACCTGTAGTCGTTATCGAGCCCGCAGCTGCCCTCACACACCTAACGGAACCGAACCATCGCAGCACTGAGCTCGCTGCCTCTGCCTTCATAGAGGACTTCTCTGCCTTCTGGCAATATGCAGGATGAATCATCGCTGAAAATACACGCGGCCGATTGTATGGGTCTGCGCAATGCAGTGGTGGGAAGAATCCCGTGCTGGGTGAGAGAAAGGGGAAGGAAAATATCATTCATATCTTCATCTTTTTTTTTTTTTTGTAATCTGGGGCTGCTGTTACACCTGCTTGATTGCTTGTATTCTGCTGTCATATATACAATATATATTTCAATTTCTATAGATTTTATTTATAGAGCAGGTGGGTGTTCTCGATTGATCGTATAGCCTAAAGCACAATTATAGTAGTAGTATAGACTACCACCAACACTATATACATTCACATATACACACACCCACACAGTCGAGATGGATTTCCTCAAACCAGAGACAGTATTGAACCTGCCCAACATCAGGGATGCCCTCGTGCGTATGGAGGACACCATTGTGTTCAACTTTATCGAGAGATCACAGTTCTACGAATCGCCCTCGGTATACAGCCCACACACATTCCCAATTCCCAACTTTGACGGCTCTTTTCTTGACTGGACCCTAATCCAGCTCGAGAAGGCACATTCACAGATTAGAAGATACGAATCGCCCGATGAGGTACCGTTCTTCCCCGAGGAGCTGCTGGCCTCCTTCTTGCCCCCTCTCAACTACCCACCCATACTGGCCTCCTACTCCGATGAGATTAACGTCAATGACGAAATCAGAAAGCTCTATATCGACAAAATCGTCCCACTGATCAGTGCGGGAAAAGGCGAACAGCCAGAGAATCTTGGAAGTGCTTGCACCGCAGATATCGAGTGCCTTCAGGCACTCTCCAGGAGAATCCATTTTGGTAAGTTTGTTGCCGAGGCCAAGTTCAAGAGTGAGATGGCGAGGTTTACAAACCTCATCCGCGCCAATGATGTTAGGGGAATCGAGGACGCCATCACCAACAGTGCCGTCGAAGAGAAGATCCTGCAAAGACTTTTGGAGAAGGGTAGAGCATACGGTGTGGACCCAACCATGAAATACTCTCAAAAACCTCAGAGCAAGGTGAAACCAGAGCTCATCGTTCAAATCTACAAGGATTTCATCATCCCTCTCACCAAGAAGGTTGAAGTGGATTATCTCTTGAGGAGACTGGAGGAGGACAAAAACGACCAGCAGCAGAGAGGCGAGTTCGTATCGAGATTTCTCTCCACTGGGTTGTGGTAATAGTTAATATATAAAGACATTGAAATGATTTGAAGATGGCCAGACATACTTCTGGACAAACATGCTCCTTCTCTGTTTTTGGATGTTCTAATTAATATATTGCAATGTAATTTTGTACAGTACAACACTTGATATATACATTAATGGAAACAGGAAGTGCAAGTCTCCTTTCTATAGAATATTATCTGTTCTGACATACAACAAGCAGCATAAGGCGGTAATTTCAGCCCAAGAGTCTCATAGTTAGCTCAAAGGCGTAAAAAGTGACTGCATTAGCGGGTGCTGCTCTGAGTAGAGTTGGCACAAAGCCTCTAAAGAAGCCCTTGACACCAGTTGTAGCCAGTATGTTTTTGGCGACTGCGGCACCTGTCTTGAAGTTTGGAGTCTTGATATTATCTGTCTGCATCTTGGATTTTATGACATCAATTGGGTAACAGGTAAGCCAGAGAGCATAGCCGGCGGCGGCACCGTATCCACAGAGTCTCCAACCTGGGATGTCCTTCCTTTCGATGTTGTTTACGCCCATGTCTCTCTTGACGAGGGCCTCAAATGTGAGAAAGTAGATACCGATTCCATGAGCCTCTCTGATCTGAGTTGGGCCGAAACCTCTGTAGAGTCCAGGTACACCTCTGGCCTGGTAGAGCTGTTTAATACAATCGATTGGGCCAGCAAACTGTTTCACGGCCGTAGTCTGGGTCTGCAATCTGATTCTGACGTGTTCAATTGGGCATGCAATGAAACCGTTTGCCAATCCAGCAGCGGCTCCACTGAGATAGTACTGGGTGGAGGTCAAAGGCTGTGAAGGATTGGCTGGGTTTTGGAAGACTCTCTTCATGAACTCATTGACACCGAACTGGATGGAAACACAGGCACCGACTCCAACCAGCGGAGTCAGAGTACCTTTGTAGAAACCCATAGGGCCCTCATTTTGGATCAGCTTCTTAACCACATCCATGGCCCCCGTGTATGTTCCCTCTGGTGCAGACTGCAGACGAACCTTGGTGGTGTCGAAGGGCTGTCCCGATAGCACCTGGGCAATTCCACCTACAGTACCTGCAAACAGATCCTTGAAAACTCTATTTGGGTCTTCGGCAGTAGTGCTCTTGTCGAGCAAAAAGCCAACATCAGCCTCTTCAGCCATTGTTAGAGCTAAGTGGTGATAATGGGTGTATATATGTGAAGCGTTCGGTAGACGCAGTTAAATACAGGGCGGGCGAATGGGGGGAACTGTACTGGCACTCCTGGCAATGGATTCCTGATTGTTAAAGCAAACTTCAACACAAATATATACAAGAGGTGCTGAGAATCTCCCTAGAGTCGGGCCAATTGGCACAAACGATGTTTCCTTACGGCTTGATCTTTGTAGGGTCCTCTTCTGACTCTGGCTGCCGATATTTAATTTTCCAACTCATGCACGACACATCCCACTCAACGGCTCGCTGTTAGTCATCTCTATATCGGGATGCATATGCCACGTTGGGAGAGATGCGATAAGTTATTCCGATACCGCAGCGACGGAACGGCCGAAATGGCAGACAGAAGAAAGCAATGGAAGGGCCACCACATGTGCAGGCCATAGAAGAAGAAGAAGAAGAAGTATTAAGTTTAGTTCGCTATCCATCCGACATCACCGACTAATCCTTTGCATTTGCTGACCCAGGTTTATATGCCAACGTAAAGATGCGAGCCCCGCGCAAGAAAGCTGGCTGAGCCAATGGCCCTAGAACGGCCCTAACTGTAACACCAGTATGTCAGATCATAGAACTTAAGAAGCACAAACGAACAGCCATGCGTGTGTTTTGGTCGTGAACACGAGTGAACAGATAATATAGTTTTTCAGCACCGATATCACAATCGTATTGATTTCTTCTGCCCTAGTCTCCCTTGGCTCACCGAGTAGGTTATCTATATGTATGGGTCCCGAGTTCCCTCGCACCCATACCTCTTTAAGTCGCCTATAGCAAGAGACGTGCCTATTCAGGCTCAGGCTCAGGCCCAGTATTGAAGCGACTGAGGGGGGGGGGGTCTATACTGCGGCTCCTCTGCATTCAGGCCCCTCTGCATTCAGGCTCCTCTGCTGTTTCTGCCCCAGTGACCCTCTGCAGTACCGGCCGGGGTATGACAGATAGGGATACGCACGCACTGCCCGTAGTGACTGACAGCACTGTGCGGTAGATGTTATCGCTGCCGTAATTCAGGAAAGCGAGTACTGTGTCCATGTTCAAATACCCAGTGAAGTAGTTGAAACAAAGCCAGTTGGTTATTTCATTTGATTTGCTTTTGGGTGTACCGGGACAACCACCAGCACTAACCTGGATCATCTATAGTAGCTGCTCGAGAGGAGATAGCGCAGTCGCATGACCAGTAGTTGATAGACGTGCACCACAGACAACCACCAGACGACAGCCGATATAGCCGAGTGCCCAGCGGGTTGAATACGAAGCGGAGATCCAATTTCGAGCTCTTATTGAGCTTCATCAGTTCTGATTTAGGCACTCACTCATAATGCCAACGCCAAATATAGACGCCTTTGGAAGGAGGCATGTCCACGGCGAGAGCGTGGAGGATGAAGACGATATACAGAATGCCAGAATACAGCATAAACTGAACGACATAGCTGGCTTTTCCAGCATAGATCAACAGTCAGACGAAGAATCAGAACTTGTGGGCACAGCCACTACTTCAGCTTCTACAACACAGGAAGCCATCCCTTCTGCCGTCACCTCTGGTAACCCTAAGACGGACCAAAGTTTGCACATACAAGACTTCTTTTCCAAGAGGTGCTTGGCCAAGACTTCCTCGTTTCTTAAACCCAACTCCTGTTTTATTGGCTCTCAACAGTCTGGCCGCTCCACCTATGAGGTTCGCGTTGAGTTGAAGGATGTCGATCTCGAAGCATCCTACATGTGTGGGTTTCTTACCATCCACGGCCTAACAGAGTCACACCCAGAGATCACAACGTTCTTCAAGGGTGAGATAGTTGGTCCTCACTACTCTTTCTATACCCATAGAGAATCCTGGGGGTCTGCCCCACGCAACGACGTTCGTCACTGGGAGAGGTTCCCTAGCTGGCGCAGATTGGGGTTCAACGCAGAGAACGACAGAGCAAATGACCACATCTACAAGAGCTACTTGGACAACGAGTTCTTGTACATGAGGTGGAAAGAGCTTTTCTTGGTCCCTGATGCCAAGGTCAAAGATATCAGGGGTGCTTCATTTGCGGGATTCTACTACGTTTGTTTCAACCAACTAACAGGAGCCGTAAGCGGCTTGTATTTCCATAAATGCTCCGACAAGTTTCAGCAGCTGGAACTATGCCACGTACCAGACGGAGGTTGTGCCCCTAGTTTTGAATATCAATAGAAATGACGCGATACATTATTTTCGGGATTCTTGGGTGGTGGTGGTTTCATTTTGGGTTGCATGCTTTTGGTTATTGTTGTTGTTGTTGATAGTTCATTTTGTCTTGTAAGTTTTTAGGTTATTTGAAGGGAAATGGAACAATAGGAAGAGGAAACCGTTTTGTTGTCTGTTGCCATGTTGCTCTTTGACATGATGTGTGTGCAGTTATATATATCGTTATGCTTGAAATAAGGCAGTGGCCATTCTTATAAAGATTTATGAACACATATAGGGCCCTAACATTTGCACAGTGTGCTGTTTGTGGTTTTTCAACACAAGTTACATTTGTGGTGTTACTTCGTATTGACATTGCTGTGCAAGCTTAATTTTGGCTCAAGCTGGATATGTTTAATATAATTTGCGACGAAGGAGGATTAAAACTAAACAGGAGGGTCTGTTCAAATTTGTGTTACTTTTTTTGAGTTGGTCTATTGCCTACATTTCATCAACCTCAACATGACCACAACAGTTGCCATGACTCCTAAACAGGAGCATGCGATATATGAGAAGGCCAACTTTTACCTAGATTCAAGATACCAGGTTCAACAAGTTCTTGGAAAAGGATCATATGGAACTGTCTGTTCTGCGATAGATCTTGGTTCAGAGCCTCAAGTGCCCATAGCAATAAAGAAAGTTTCGAACATATTTCATAAAGAAATACTGCTAAAGAGAGCCATTCGAGAACTGAAGCTCATGCGATTCTTCAAAGGACACAGAAATGTAAGCATCGCTTTTGCAGTCATGAGCTTGAATTAGGGCAGACCATCCTAACCTTCCACGCAGATTGTATCATTGGTGAATCTTGACATCGTATACATCAAACCGTATGATGGGTTATACTGCTTTCAACAACTGGTGGATTACGATCTCGCTAGGGTTATTCATTCTTCTGTTCACTTCTCAGAGTTCCATATCCGAAGCTTCTTCTATCAGATCCTCTGCGGTCTGAAATATATACACTCTGCAGATGTCATACACAGGGACCTCAAACCGGGGAATATCTTGGTCTCGATCCAAGGCACAATAAAGATATGCGATTTTGGCCTTGCCAGAGGAGTATCGACAAAGTATATGAAGTCAGAACAGAAAGCAAATGCAATCACGAACTACGTAGCTACAAGATGGTACCGGGCACCGGAACTGATGCTTTCTAGGAAGAGTTATGGGAAAGCTGGTAAGTTGAGTTTGCCTTACCCGTCAGGGCTCACGGGAAATGCTAACATCAACTAGTTGACATGTGGGCAGTGGGGTGTATTCTCGGGGAACTATACGGGCGAAAGTCGTTATTTGTAGGAAGTGACCAACTACACCAAATAGAAGAAATTCTCAAGATTCTCGGCACACCCAGCAAGGCCACCATTGCTAAATATGGATCGCATATGGTAAGCATGACCCGAGGCACCTATACCGGGGGCATATTCACTAATACAACACCATACATAGGCTTGGGACTACTTCACCTCTCCCAAACCACAGTACAGGCCTGTTGAGTGGAGCTCCATCTACCCATATGCCAACAGCGATGCCCACGACCTATTAGGGGGATTGCTGTGTTGGGACCCCAGTGCCCGTCTCAACATTGAAGAAGCTCTTTCTCATCCTTTTTTGAGGCAAGTGAGAAACGCAGATAACGAGCCAGTATGTGATGTCCCGTTTGATTTTACTTTTGAGTGGAAGGCAACTAGTCTGTCTGATTTAAAGATGTTGATTAGGCAAGAGGTTGACAGTTTCAGGCAAGAAAGGATGACACTGATGGAGAATTTGTGAAGTGCAACTTTCAACAAAGGCACACACATACATACATACACACAAACACACACACACACACACACACACACACACACACACACCACAGAATGATATCACCCATCAGCTCAACATCGCGCACCATGTCTCTCTATTTCTACTGTGTCACTGAAAAGTGCAATCTTCTATTGTGATTTATATAATAAGATCACACTTTTCTCATCTCTATGGATAAGTCATAACTCCCAAGGTATGTCATCTTATGCAATATCTTAAGCAATATCCGAGTTTTGTGAGGATATATACTTTCTGCCACAACAGGACTTGAACGAACCTTAGTCGAACTTAAATATCCAGCTTTCCCCAACCAGTCCATCTCATCTCCCTTCCCCACACCGTCCTGTATCACCGTTTCGTGCTTAGGTCACTGGATGCCTGTCCTATCTCGTCCTGTCCCGTCCTGCCTGTCCTCTCCTGTCCAGCCTTGCCTTGCCCTGCCAGCTCTGCCCTGCCAGCTCTGCCCTTCCAGCTCTGCCCTTCCAGCTCTGCCTACTCCACCTGCTTTTTCTCCCTTCGGAACCTTCCTGTCCTCTGCTTATCGCATGGCCTCTGCAGGTGGCCTCTGCACGCTCCCTCCCAGCTCCATAGTCTCAGCTCCACTTTCTATACGCATGTCGAAAGAGTGAGATGAGATGGGGAGATAAGAGTGTATGGAGGAGGACAGACAGATCATATAGGTGTATAGAGTGTCCCGGAAGTCCTGATTAGAGGATTGATGTCATAACAACTGCAGTTTGCACCATCCTGTTGATCCCATTGATCACTCTGTATTTTTATCTGTATGCGATTACTCTATATAGGATGTACCCTCTCACAACACGGTGATTATATACAACCACTCTTAGACACCCCACTCTACACTACACACGCACCATTCCAAATCACTCATTCATATAGTTCAATAGACCAGCATATGTACACATACACCAAAATCTCCATACATTGTCAACCGTTGTAAACATGGGAGCGGAATTGTCACTGCTTGCACCCAGTGCGGCAACGGTTGCCGTATCTGCTTATGTAGACTACCTCAACAGCATACAGTACTCAAAACGGCTCGGAAGCGCAAGGTTCCTCAAGACCGTCAAGGGGCTGGATGAGGAAGGTAATGTGGTTGTGAAAGTGCTCATCAAGCCGAATGCAGAACTGGACCTTCAGTATTGGGTGAACAGACTGGAAGACCTGAGGCTAGGCCTTAGCGATGTGCCTAACGTGCTGCCGTATTCCAAAGTAATTGACACTTCAAGGGCAGGCTATGTCGTTAGGCCATTTGTGAGGTCTCATCTTTACGATAGGATATCCATCCGCCCGTTTTTGGAGCCGGTAGAAAAGAAGTGGATAGCATATCAACTCTTGGTGGCCGTCTCCCGGTGCCATGAGAGAGGATTCATACACGGTGATATCAAAACAGAAAACGTGCTGATCACCTCATGGAACTGGGTGCTGCTCTCCGACTTTGCGCCCTTTAAGCCTGTTTATATGCCCGAGGATAACCCCAGTCAGTTCTCTTTTTATTTCGACACTTCCCAGAGACACATTTGCTACTTGGCTCCAGAGAGGTTTCTCTCCAGTTCGGACCCCAATGCCACCAACATGGCCAATGCGACGGATGGCGAGGACAATGGCGCACGCCTCACACCAGAAATGGATACCTTTAGTGTTGGGTGCGTCATTGCAGAGTTGTTCTTGGAAGGGTCTCCGATATTCACATTGCCCCAGCTGTTCAAGTACAAAAAGGGACAGTTCACACCCAACCTGGAGTCCATAGATGATCCTGCTGTGCGGTCGATAGTGCAGAAGATGATTGTGCTAGACCCAAAGGAACGACTGTCTGCTGCTGACTGCTTGAAGAACTACCGGAAAAGTGCTTTTCCAGATCATTTCTACACCTTCACACACAATCACATGACAAAACTCTCGCTGGCAGCTTCTGGAGACACGTCCCTCAAGAGGCCATCTAATACTTCTCCAAGTAAAGAGGGATATGCCTCCCCTGTTTCGAAGAAATTTAGGGACTGTGATTCAAGAGTTGATGCAGTCTACAACGATTTTCATGACATCATCAAGTATTTGGGATTTACATACAACGCTGATAATAGGACCAATGGAAGTAACGGATATGCTATACAGAGAAATGGAGAGATAACAGCGCAGGATAGCAAGATAAGAAAACCCTCACACGCGACTCACCATAAGGCCAACATCAAGTATGGGTTCCCTCTTCCGATGAAGTTGGACCTGCCAGGTCTGCACGATCATGTTCCACAGTCTACCTCCAGTGGATTTAATGGAGACTGCTCCGCACTGCTATATTTGGGGGTGGTACTACACAGCATGAGGAATACTACACATTCGAACTATCGTGTAAAATGTTGTGACCTTATCATTGCGCTTGGCGAGAGAATACACGATGAGGCCAAACTCGATAGATGTTTGCCATACCTCATGTGCTTGCTGGACGATCCCTCTGTTGATGTGCAGGCAGCTGCGCTACGTTCGATTGCCCAGCTCTTGGGTATGGTGGATGCTATTACCCCGGTCAACGTACAGATATTCCCGCAGTATATTCTGCCCAAGTTGAACCACTTCATGTTTGATAGCAGAGATGGCAGGGGTTCGTATATTCGGTCTGTATTTGCTGGTGTATTGCCATCACTCGCAGAAACTGCCCGCCGCTTCCTTCAGATGGCTTCTTTGTTGAAGCTACACGTGGAGTCCCCGACAACAATTGATCCAGATACTGAAGATGGGGTGCTCAATACCGAGAGCATATTTGACACTTACGGGGAGGCCCTTGAAGACGAGTTCAGAGAGTTCGCGGTGACCGCCCTTACAGATCCGGATCCTAATGTTAGGGTGTCACTGCTGAATAATATACTACCGCTATTTTTCTTTTTCGCCCAGGATTCAAGCAAAGAGCTGTTGCTTAGTCATATCATGACGTCGCTCAACTACAAGAACCAAGCCCTTCAACTGGCCTTTGTGGAGTCCATTGTGGGGATAGCCATAGCAGTGGGAATCGTGAGCTTGGAGCAGTACCTCCTGCCGCTTCTCGCACAAACAATCACCGGCTCTAACGAGATCGTGGTGATAACCACGATTAGGGCATTCACAGAACTCAACCGTCTGGGAATGGTACGGCAGATCTATATGTGGGATCTGGTGAAGAGTGTGGCCAAGCTGTTGCTGCACCCCAATGAATGGCTCAGGAATGGCGTCCTCTGTCTTATCGTGTCCATTGCAGAGAGGCTATCACCATCTGAACGTTATTGCGTGTTGTACACTCTCATTCGTTCTCTATTTGAGTATGAGGTCACGGACTTCTCCTGGGAAACTCTCTATCCTTCTGCTCACATGCCCCTCTCTCGTCCGGTTTACAACTTGGCCATCTCCTGGGCTCGCTCGGCAAGGAGAAGTTCCTTTTGGGATCATTCGAAAAATAGGACGGTGGACGCATTTGGCAGCACTGGCCTTACGTTTGACCTCAAGAACCGCGCCAATGCATCGTCTTCGAGCAACAGCAGATCGAATGCAGACACGGTTGTTGTTGATAATGCAAAGACGATTCGTCTTTCTCCGGAGGATATCGAATGGCTTGCCAAGTTGAGGAACGCAGGATTACCGGAGGGGGACACCTGGAAAGTGGCCGTGCTACGCGAGTACCTATGGCGTATTTCAAGATTGGGTGCAGATTCCGTGGAGAAACGCCCGTTTGTGGCTGATTTCAAGTCCCACATACCCAGGACAGTGTTTTTCGGCGATCCTAGGGTGAAGGGCCCCACCTCTTCCCAGTTACTGGATCCGACCAGGGATGTGCTTCAGAATGCGGGTAGCCAAACCACTGGTGATACCATTGAGATTAATGTAGCCCTTCAAAGTGATGAAACCAGAGTTACTAATGGACAAAAGGAAGGAAATCATTTGGGTCTAGCAGTCAAAGCATCATACGCGGGTAAAGACGGTTTGAGTGTGACGAATGGAGGAACTCCAGGGATATCAAACGCACATGGGAATCTTGTTCTCTCATCGAATCCAACGAAGGCAACTCCTTCCACGTCGTCCAATGCCGAAAACGTTTTCGCAGAGTTGGATGTCTTATCGGATGGTCCGCACACACATGTGGTGCAAGACCGGTCGAATAGCGCTGCAGACGTGACGGCAACTACATCGAACTCGTACTCTGGTGATAATCATCATATTCGAAGTTTCCTTTCCTCGATCAGGTTTGAGATTCCTCTGTCTGAGTATCCAGAGTTTGGTACCACGCTGTTCAATGTAGCAGCACCAAACGTCCAAGAGCAAACATCTTCCAACCAGAGCTCCGCTCCGTTTGTGCCGTGGTCACCAAGGGGTGATCTTGTGACACGTCTCACTGACCACACTAGTGAGGTTACTGCTCTTGCAGTGTCTCCAAGCGGTGAGTACTTTGTCTCGGGCGATCTCAACGGAGATATCAGAATATGGGATTGTCAGAGGCTGGAGAGTAACGTTGCAGGATCGCCATCCCTTTCAGTCAATCTCTCATCTTGTATCATATCGATCGCTTTTATCGTTAATAGGGATGTCTTTGCGGTGGCCACACGAGATGGGAAAGTACAGCTGTACAGACTGGAAGTAGATAAACGCTCTTTTCCCTCTGGCTACGGTGGTAGGTTCCGGAGGTTGATTTTATTGCGCGAGCACATCTGTGGTGATGGGGATTATGCCACCTCAATGAGGTTTTCGAACCATGGTGATACATGTTATCTGGTGCTCACGACGCCGTTGTGCAGGATTGTTATCATTGACATTCGTAACATGAAGGTGAAGTGCACTCTACAGGGGGAGCTCACCCGTGGCATTCCCACCAGCTTCTGCATAGACTCGAGGCATTCCTGGATGCTGGTAGGTACCACCAAGGGAAACTTGGATCTATGGGACTTGAGGTACGAGCTTCTGTTGAGGTCGAGAAAGATCAAAGATGGGTTCACAATCAGGGACATACAAGCGTGTCCTGCGGATGTTGTGTTGAATTCTGAGCGTAGGAGATTCGCATATGTAATTGGTGGAACAGGAGAGTCGGATATCATGCTGTGGGATGTTTCAAGAATGGTATGCCGAGAGGTACACCATTCGTCAGCAGTGCATTTCAACGTAACATCTTACACTCCAGTTGACTTGGACAGGAGATCGGAGGAGGCGATCCGCCAGGAAGCTTCTGGGTTGTCTTCTTTCCACGACAATGCCCAGAAACCAGACCACAGTACCAGGGCCCTGTGTATTGTGGAACCAGAAGTTGTTGGGCGCCGTCGTACGGTGTTTGTTCTGGGTGCTACCTATGACAATAGGATTATCTGTTGGAATACCTTTAATCCTCCCGATTCCAAGGTTGTGAGTGGAGCCATTGTTGGGGATGCAAATTTGGAATTCTTTTCAACACAGGTGTCTCCTGAGGCTCCAGGGGGGATGTCCATGATAGTGTATGGTGAAAGGCATTCGAATGGTGCCATAACCCATGGGCACCAGCGCAGCGGGAATGAACATAGAGCGGGTGGAGGTGTGCGACACCGCTTGATGTTCCCAAGAGCAGAACAACTGGAGGTGATGAAGAGCCACCATGACGAGATATCTGCAATCGCAACGATCACCAAACCATACAGAATGATCATCTCAGCAGACAGAAGTGGAGTGATCAATGTGTATAGGTAGAGAGAGATGAGTTCACAAGTATGTAGCAATATGATCAGAATTCGCATGAACCTGAATTGAGGTTGAATAATGCCTTCACCAAGGTGTCTTGTGTATGTCGTATATGAGTATAATCACGCATTAATATATATATATATATTGCTACGCACATGTTATATATAAGCACATGCCTCTAGGTCTATCTACTGGTTATCTACAGGCGATAGCATGTGGTCCCGCAATTGTGCAGCCAATATGAGAGACAGCCAGTTGAGTCCTATACAAACACATAATATCACTGATCACAACAAAATTATTATCGCAAGCAACTTGTCCAACTGGACGTTCCAGCTTAATTTTCCAGCTCGATTATTCTCCCCCTTCCCCCCTGTTAAGATTCAAGTACACTCATAGTTAAGGCCTTACCCTTAACTTAACCCCACATACATTCACTCACTACACGCGCCGTATACACAGTGTATGCAATTCAGTGGTAGCGTGTTGTCCTGCAGTGCTGTTGGTGAGCGGATGATCTGGAAAGATATACCTGAGTGGAGGTGCTAGAAGGGTTCAGCTATAGATAGAATATACCAACTCATTTTACCAATTGGACGGGTTGTTCTATTTTAGAGGCCAATTGAAGGGAGTTCTACGAAGGTGTAATTTGCTGTTGTTGAGTTGTGTGTTGATTCAACCATATCATAGGGGACACACATTGATGCACCGGTACAGCAAGGTTGGTAGGTAATGGAAGTTTTTAGTTGAACACGCATACTCAATTCAAAGCATAGCCGGTTTTTCTGATTGAAGCGGCAACTCTATTGAACCACTACCGATATCCAATCACATCATGAGCCGAACTAGGCCAAGGGGTCTCTCCTTCAACAGCAAGTCGGCTGCCGATAAGGAGCGGATGAAGGAGTCACTCAATAACCTCGAGAACGTGCTGCACCTGGTGCAACGAGACTGGATGGATGTTGCCAAGCCAGATCCAAACCCTTTGGAAATTGCCCTGCCACTGTTGGACAACACGTCTGTGGGGATGGCCCATAGGTATCCGGAGTTCCAGCACCTAAAGGATAAGCTCTCGTCCACTCTGAGACAGGCCGTCAACGAACATTACCAGGCCTTCAACGACAGTGTGGGCTCGTATGGAATCACTGTGGAGACCATTTCTGATTCGCAGCAGACAATAACAGATGTTCGGTCCACGTTGGAGAACGCCAACGCTTATATCGCGAAACCCAAGGACGTCCTCAAAGAACTTAACAACTCCTCCCAGAGGTACGCCGATGTCATCGAGACGCTGGATGCGGTTGCAGAGCTGAAACTGGCACCAGAGGAGGTGGATGCTCTTATTGCTCAAAAGGATTTCATGAGAGCCCAGGAGGCTCTCACTGCCGCATTCAAGAAGGCGGAATCGCATGGTCTATGGCAATTGCCGGCCCTCTACGATATAAAGGAGTATCTCGAGGTGCAAGCTGCAACATTGTTTGAGGTCATTGTTGAGGAACTACACAACGTGATATATCTCAAGCTTAGTGATGAAGAGACAGAGTCGCTGGTGAACTCGGTGAGACAGGAAGATTCCAGCTCAGTCTTTTCCCTCAACCTCAATAGTGAGATCCGCACCCTTAATGGGAGGCTATCCAAGTTCCTGCATGTTCTGGAAACATACAAGCAAAAGGACAACAACAGCAACAACAACCTGGATAATTTCCATGCCTTGGGATCGCAGTTCCAGAATTTTAACTATATCGTGAGTTTGCTCAACACCCTCTCCAACTTGGGCAAGCTGCCAGAGGCCCTCGACTCCTTGGCACAGAGAGAGGAGTTGGAAATCCAGCAGATGATCAACCGTTGTGCCGAAGAGTCCCGTCTCAAGCACCCCAACCATACCCAATCAATGGCCGGCGGTAGTTACAAGGGTCTTGAGGTAGGTGTGGATGATTTTGGCTTCTTTCCCGGCGACGTAGGAATAATTGTCTTGCAGGAGTTCTTTTTGAGCTCACTTACTAAATGCCTGCTTGTGTTGCAGAACCACCGCATAATCACCGAGGTTTCGACAATCGTGGGCACAGGAGTATCGACTTACTCTTTCGATGCTGTGTGGCAGCGGATGCAGAAGGAAGTATCCTCTCTGCTCTTCAGCTACTTGGTGGACGATACCGTTGCTGCTCCGAACTCCGATACATATGCAAAGGGTGATGACATTTGGAAGAAGGCGTTGCCCGGCAAAAATGACCCAATGCTCTTCCATTTCTCTCATCTCAACTTCAAGGAGTCGCAGGCTGACAAGTCAGCAAGAGACCTCCAGATAGTACTGCAGGACATGTTCCCAGGTTACACGCTCAGGGCCTCCTCAGAGGATACTCTCTATATAGAAAGCGAGAACTTCAACCAGCAGGAGACTCTTGTAAGGCCCACAATCTTCAATATGAGTATTGTGCTTCAGCCAGTTCTGCTCTTCGTCATGGGTTCCTCGTTGGCGTACCCCGAGTCATCTACTCGCTCCAAGGTCCCGATGACATTTTTTGAAACCTTCATGGAAAAGATATTCCTACCACATCTGGAGGACACTTTATCGTACCGGTTTGAGGCATTTGTGAACCAAGCAGAGGGGTGGAACTGCGATGTTGGAACTGAAGATGGTGGCAAGCTCGATGGTGTGTTCAACAACGCGGTGGCATTCAAAACTCTTTTCTTCGGTATATGTAGTGCTCTCAACACGTCCCTCACATTCAGAGAGCATTACGTGCAGATCGTGCTCAACATTCTTGAAAAGATGACGGTCAAATACAGCATGTTCTACAAGAGCCTTACATCTTCCATGGGACCATTGGTCTTTCAATGGATAGGTTCCAAGCAACTTCAAGAAGTGTCTTCGAAGATTCTACGTGATACCCACGATTATGCCTTGCAGCAGCAAGAGGCTGATTTGCTGCTTCAAAAGGGACAAGCCCTATTTGCTCCTGAGGGAGGGATTACCAAGAATGATCTGTTGGACACGCATAAGTTCAACCACCTAGTGAGGCTGTTGGGTAGTATTGACTACATATTAGACTGGTTGCCATCGATGTCAAGAGAGTCGAGAACGCATCTTGCGGGTTCTTCAGATGATATCAACCGGCTCAAGGACAACTGGACTTTCCTAGAAAATGGCTACATCGACTCATCAGAGGGAAACTCGAGTGTCTCCATAACTTTAATGGGCACCAGTCTGGAGAAATTCAACAAACTGGTGGTCTCCTTGAAGACACTGGCCGATACCGCCAAACTCGCTCTCAGATACGATCTCCGGTGCAGGTCTGTGTTTTGCATTGGCAATGCGTGCAAAGAAGATGTCTGGATGCCATCGTTCAGCTCACGTGAGATCCAGAGTGACATTACTGCGTTGACCAAGGCAGTCATGGATTCAGATGGTTTACTGGAGCGCGTTCTGGGCAGCACGGGTAAGGCGGCGGTCTTGTGCGGTTTGCCCGTGGTGATCGACAAGGCATTGGTGCTGGCTTCGTCGTGTATCATCAAGCTAAATACAGAGGGTATAGAGAACATCTATCTCAACATCACAATTATTCAGCAGATGCTCCGCAACGTGATGGAGAAGCCCGAGGATGTCCCCTTCAAGCGGTGTCTCTCTTACTTTGAGATGTTCAAGATCACTGATAAGGGCATCATCGAGTCGGTGAAAAGTAAGAGAAACCAGTTCACACTAGAGGAGAACAAGAATATGATCCGTCTTATATACAGCGAAGAACTCTCGAGGAGTCTTAAGAACCAGACAATGTCAATGAGTGCGGGTAAGAGGTACACCGACTCTCTGAAAAAGCTCGAGGAAGCAGCCTCGTAGGCTGCTTCTTCGAGGGTGGCTGACAAGGAAGTAGTGCCCTGTATATTTATATATAGACATGTGCCAATAAACGAAAGGAGATTGAACCTCCAACAGAACACACGTAGCTCCATTCTTTAGTTGCTCCTTTCCCATAAATCTCCCGTAAATCTCCCATCATCTCTCATGCATGTTCCCAATTTGGCTCTCTGTTGACATTACGCGCTTCGTGCGATGAGGATGCGCGTCATAATTTTGTATGGCGGAACCATTATGGTGATATATTCGAGATATGACTATGCTCTTTAATTTCACAATAGATAAAAAGCTACTGGCGAGAAAAGTATGCGGGTTACGTCTATGTGGTGCCTCATATCGATATGACAATGATGTCTGATTCCTCTCTAATCATAGTGGATGCTGACTCCGAGATGAGTGAGGCAGTTGGTGTGGGTGGGCAAAAGATAAAACCGCGATTCACCCCAAACCAAATACCATCACTGGAGATGTAAGTTTGTCTCGCCATAGCTATTGTTTGTTCTTTTTTACTCCTTTTGATCGATTACTAACGCCGGGTTGAGTGTGGAACTGACGGGCTCAGAGGATACGTATGATGACGACCCCACTAGTAAAGCATACGTGGAAACTGCCAGCCATGGTACCAAATTTCACTCTGTATATCACGCTAACAACACCACGAGTTCTGTAATGAAACCGGCATTCAAGAATGTTTCTCTCCACTCTTCGCCCAAACCCAAACCATTGGCCAAGGGATCAGCCACTGAAGCCCTTCATGCTCTCCTGGGAGGATCCACTTCGGATATAGAGAGCTCGCCCTCAATTCACAAAGATTCATTCCATGATATACGATCTCAACCAAAACACTCATCCGTGCTGGAAAGACTCTCCAGTCTCCAGTCTCTTGACTCCAATGTCCTCTTAACTCCTCGCCATACTTCAGCAGCCAAAAGAGACAACACTGAGACAACACCACAGCAACAGCAACTCCATCACCACAATCCCGCAGCCCTGCCTTCATCTCCATTGTTTGTAGAGGAATCATTCGATGGAGAACTTGACACTTGCAACTTTGGAGAACCTGACCCTGAGAAGACCACTGCGCAAACATCTACGCCAAGGAACATCACCAGTAAATTCCAAAGCAAATATGCGGTCAGCGACCGTATATTATCCTCCAATTCCGCATACAGCTCAGAATTATCCGAACTGGATATTATTCCAAAGAGAACACCAACACGTAGAGGAGTTTCCGTAGTGAATGAGCAATCTCTGTCTGGCCGAGTTTCACTGTTCAACGGGAAGACCAAATCAGCTATCGATAATACACATAAGGCAACAAAGATTACAGAGACTGGAAAGAGAGTGAAGGGCACCAAACCTGCAAAGGTTCCTCGTACTCGTAAGAAAAAGTGTGAGGAAACCTTAACAGATAGTCTTCCTGCGCTACCTCCGGGAATGTATAATGTAGAGTTTGAAAAGTTACTAAGGACTGCAAGAGAGGAGCATCCCAAAGCCCTGAAAGAGCTCAACAAAGCTACCCGCACTAAGGAAGAGTCACTCAAAGAAATGATCATCACCTTCAATGGGAAAGAGCACGGCAGGCTTTCGGCCGCACATGAGTTTGATACTATTCTCCCAAATGTCGTGGTCGAAATGAATGGGGAGGAGCATCCAATAGTCACATGGAAGAGAATATGTCGCAGTCGCTATTATATTGAACGAGATATATTTGTTCCCACCGAGGAATATATCGAAAGATCCAAAATAGTAGGGCTGATTTATCCTGTCACTGAGTTACATGCTCTCATTAACAATAATGATATCCAGGAAGTGCTTGATGGAGTGAAACGGAGATATGCTGACTCGCCTTTAGTGTTGATAATCGAAGGCTATGATGGTTACCTACAAAAGATCCGCTCTTCCGATAATAGGCAGTACACCAATCAGGTGAGGCGGCAACTAGAACCCACCACACAGCATTCAAAAAAGAAAAAAATAGCAGCTGATGGAAGAGTTCAAGACGGTCTGATGTCCATCCAAAGGCTTGAGGAATCTCTGGCTGAGCTAACCATACAAAACCAGATCCATGTGTTCCCCACAAAAAATTCACGTGATACTCTGGAATGGCTTCATTCTTTCACGTACACCATATCTAATAGCATCTACGACAGATCACAGAGAAATACAGAATTTGCTAATATTGGTAATATAAAGTCGGGATCAACATCCAAGGATACCTACATGCAGGCGCTCCAGCAGCTGAAGTTCATGACAGCGTCGACTGCAGACAAAATCCAACACCGATACCCCAATCTCAGGTCGCTATGCTCTATCCTCAACTCCACTGGATCCTTGGGGTGTGATGGTGGAGGGAAACCGCTTGTCCGAGAGAGCATCGAAAAGTCATTGCGGAACCTCTTCACATGCGAAGACCCAGACGAGTTTCTCGTATGAGCTACCACATTAAAAGAATGAATGCTATGTATGTTCCACGCTTACTCATTTATGACGAGCGGCTCTGATGCTTGACATCGTAGAAAACGTCCTAAGGGGCAGAATGTTAGTACATGAACCACAATGGTGTAGAATGTTCATCCCGGCAGAACGCTTAGTTAAGAGTTACTTGCTTTACTGTTTGCAGGTCTTCAGCAGAAAGCTGGTCCTTAAGCTTTTCTATGTCCTTGAGAGACTCTGCCAGCTGCTTAATCTCCTCAGGAGTGAAACCAAACTTGCTGGCAGCCAGCTGTCTCAGAAGATTCAAGCACTTGTCGATACAGCCAATGTGGCCCTCTGAGTGCAGAAAGGACACCATGGCGGCTATGATGTCTCCCTCCCTTATCTGTTGCTTCTTTTCGTCGCTGACACCTGTGGAGAGAAGGGCAGAAAGCAACGAAAGGCCGCGTAGCTTTGTCCTGTCATTAGCCTCTACGGAAGAGAGAATAGGCGCAATGAGCTTCCAGCCTCCAAGGGAGTCAAATTTCTCGTACACCTCGGGGCTATGCCTTGTTGCTCCGGAAAGGGCATAGAGTGCCTTGAGTTTCACATCCTGATGAGTATCGTTCTCGGCAATATCTATGAGTCTCTGTAACCCGCCGTCGTACTTGAGAAAATCTTCCTGAGACTTGGGATTATTCTGAACAGCGGTGCCGACACAAGAGCACGCAAACCTTCTGAGGGAAGGCTCTGTGGAGGAGAGCTGTGCAAGCAAGGGCTGCCACAGCTTGAGGTTTTCTATGTTGTTTGCGTTGTCCATGTTCTCGATGAGCATTTCAAAGTTGTCGAATGCAGTTTCCTTATTCTCCAGGTCTGCCTCTGGGTTACTGATGACCACCATGCTCTGCCTCATGAGCGTTGGCTCGTCTGGACCACCAAATAGCTGTGCTAGCAACTCCGGGTCTGGCTGGCCGGCTTGGGCCCTAGCAGCCTCATCTCCATTGGTGTTAGCAATGGACCAATTCAATAGCTTCTCCATTTTTGTGTTCAAACCTGTTCAAACTGTCCAGCTGGTGTCTGATATCGATCTGTGAGAATCTCAAACCACTTTTCTCTGCTTTTATTACTATCAATCACACAGAAATAGGTGTGCCTCCCAAATGTCAGATATTTTTTCGAGATGCTCATCGCAGCCTCTTTCCTCCTCCACACATACTATGCAATATATATAAGCAGCGCATTGATGGTGCAACGGCTATAAGGCCTTACTGCTGCTGGTCTATGCACAGTAGAGGCTTCTAGGGCCTTCTAGTAAATGCTGCCATAGTAGAGACAGCGCAGGCCGGTATAATGGCAGATGGGGAGATTGCTAAGAGCTCACATGGATAGAATGTATGAGAGTCGGTATTTAGCTTGTAGTATGTAGCTGGTGATACGTAGCTGGTGATATGTTGCTGGTAATATATAGCTGGTAATATATAGCTAGCAGCCTGTAGTTGATAGTGTGTAGCTGGTAGTGTAGCTGGTAGTGTAGTGTGTAATGAGGTGCACGCTACCAGGTCCGACTAGTATGGAGCTCAGCTAGTCGCTGTGGTACTAAGCATATTGAGACAGAAGAAGTGCATAGGCATGGAGGGCATCGTGGAGAGTTTTGGTGATGAACACAGAGCGATGGTGGATGGAGAGAAAATGATCAGGGAGATAAATATATAGTTCTATAAGATAAAAACCGGCTGGCAAAAATTTTGGTTTTAGTTTCTTGGTATATCTTTATGTCGGTGATCCAGCATGGACGCCATAGCAGATAGGGCATTCGAGGGTCTTCCCGCTAACAATGTCACTCATGGTAAGTGAAGTAGAGTGTAGCCATGCACCGTATCATTCATGTCAATTGCTAACCTCATACACACCCACAGATGAAACACCAGCACTTCTCACAGTCATAATAGATCTCAATATCCTAGAATGGAAGAAACTCAAACCATCGGTAACTTTTAAAGATGTGGCGACCGCAATCGTAGTGACGCTGAATGCTCATCTGGCCCTCAACAGTTCAAACAGAGTAGCCATCATCTCTGCCAACAGCTACAGCAGCGGAGCTCAATTTATATTCCCACGCCCAGAACAGGAGTATGATGCTAATTCACGCAACAACGGTGTCAATGGCAAATTAAAATCGAACTCAAAACCACGCACATCTCATATCACCCCACAGATGTACAGGCAATTCAGAGTGGTGGACGAAGCAGTGATAGGAGAGCTAGAACAGCTGTTGGGACATGAACCAGACACCATCGACGAAATAATAAATGCCAAACACAGTTCCACCCAACCGAAAAGCAGCCATGAACCAAACGTGAGAGGGTCTCTATCAGGAGCGCTCTCCATGGCATTATCCTACATCAACAAAGTACAGTCATCTGATGACGGCACCATGCTCAGATCCAGGGTATTGGTGATCAGTGTGAGCAGTGATTCTAGTTTGCCTTATATTTCAATGATGAACTGCATCTTTGCAGCACAGAAGATGAAGGTCTCTGTGGATGTGTGCAAGTTGGGCTGCGACTCCACGTTTCTTCAGCAAACCACGGATGCTACAAACGGGGTGTATATACTGATCAATCACCCTAGTGGTTTGATCCAATATCTGACAGTGAGTATACTGCCGTGATTATTTTGCTGGCTTGTCCTTTTTTTTTTTTTGTTCAACTACTAACTACGTCCTAGTCCGCCTTATTCATTGACCCCTCTCTGAGGCCCATCATTGTGCTTCCCACAAACTCTAATGTTGACTTCAGAGCCTCCTGCTTTATTACCAATAAGGTGATTGATATTGGCTACGTGTGCAGTGTGTGTCTGTGTATACTCAGCGTGATCCCAGGAGATGGCCGCTGTCCAACTTGTAATTCCAAGTTTGACGAGGATGTGGTGAAGAGGTTACAGCAGCAACCCAGAGCCTTACCGGTGCTAAAGAAGAAGAGAAGGAAATTGGATGAGAACGGTGCTGAAGTGGAGAGCAGAGCAAACACTCCTTCCACTCCAATTATGATAGACTGATCTATGCGTGTGTATATACACCACTCGCCTATTAGAATGCATAAGAGCCAAGGACATGTCAATTAAGTGCAGTTATTAATAGATTCATTGATGCTTCTTCAGCAGGCTTGTTTGGTTCCGTCGTATTCCGGTATCAACGATGCTAAATAAATAGTTTCTTGGATACCCATGTTTGTCTATCACATGTAACCGCCTTTTCTGGGGTGTTGAACACACTCTCTCACACAGCGGGTCAAGGCATTCATATATCTTGTCCCCCCTTTCCTTTTTCACATCATTAAGCGGATTGTGGTTCTCGTTAATATGCAAATACAGAAGGTGCTCGTTGGGAAAATTCTTGGAACACTCATGGCACACATTTGTATGATAACTCAACACATGTGCCTCAAATCCACCATAACTATCGAAACTCTGTGGTGAAGAACTGCAAATAGGTGGTAGACTGCAAGTAATCACAGTCGGTTTGGAGACTCTTGGTGTGCTCTCCCAAGACGCCAATTGTACGTCATCGCTATCATCTTCAAGTGTCCTCTTTGACATGATTTCTCCTAACGCCTGTACATGCTGTAGATAAACTATTTGCGATGTCTATCTAAAATAGCATCTGCTCCTCACGGTCTCTGATATTCGAATCACGCTACTTACTTTCCCACAAACAATAATAATACTGTGCATATTTCTGGAGGTGGATTCCCAAAAGGGAGCGATGAGATGAGACACAGTCTGTAGTAGCTGCAGCTATAAAGGTGATGTCTGGACATTTTTAATGGCGGTTATTCATGAACTAAAGACAAAAAAGCCAGTCTCTTTGTTTAATGTCTCTCAAGAGATTATCTGATTCGAAAGATGGCGGTTCGAATGGCCTCGGATCCCCGGCAGCTTACCCAATAGGCCTACTGGGATCCGTCCCCCCTCAACGGGTGCGAAAGAAGCAGAGGGGCAATAACCACAATCAGCACACATTCGGCAAAGGGGATTCTGACCACGGGGAGGGATCGAGAGATAACCAGTTTGGGATAACCAATACCTCAGACCAGAGTGGCAAGATCAATGAGCGGATATTCAGAAACGAGGGCGGCGAGTCAGTTTTCGTGCAAGGCCCACTGGACCCTGTGTTTGGTCAGCATAGAGCATTTCCTGTGGTGATAGACACTACGAGGCTGACCTTTGATGGTCCCCCTCAGGATGTGGAGTCATACCTCTCGACGGTGAGGCTAGAGGCGGAAAATACGCGCCTGGTTGATAAAAATAGCGGATCCTCAGATCAGGATCCCGCATACGATGAAGGCACTTTTATCGCAGAAGATAACGGTGACCTCACAGACTGCTATATACACTTCAACGAGGAGAAGCGCGATGATGGTGACACTGCTGACGGCTCCAAGATGGATCCTGAGGAATTGCAGCACCTTCATTGGCATAAGCAGTTCCTGGATGAGTTTCAAGAACAGCGAAGCGCCTTCGTGCTGGTGAATGATGAAGAGGCATCGGATCAGCAGTTGCCCGAAATACCCCAGACTGTCGATGCATGGAAGAAGTATATATTTGCAAACCCTCCGCACAAATACCTCATATCTAGGTTGGACCTACAGTCGCTAATCAAGTTGATTGTATACTCTACCAGGTGGCTGAATAAGAAGATCAACGACAATTTTGGCGAATGGATACTGCATCTTCTGGTTGCCATGCCTGATGTTTTAGAGGGCAACGATATCTCCATCTTGAGGTCTTTGGCTAAGAAGGCAGCTAAGCTACGGGTCACTGGTGATCTCGAAGAGACGAGCGAGCTCGCGTACAATAGAATATTAAGCATAGTGGGCCATATGTATGGTCAAAGGGACCTGCTGCAGGACTATCTACCAAACGAAACTCTCTGAGGGATGAGACATTCGTATATGTATAATATATTAATCAAAAGGTACAGAATTACCCAGTCTCTCCCGTCTACAACTGTGTTCCTGTCCATTTCTATACTTCAACATATTTTACCAAGTACATATATATATATATGTCTAAGCGCTCTGCTCACACTACATTCGTACAGTCGTCATGCAGCCGCACCATCAGCAGAGTCGGGCTCGATGATCCTGCGGCACCATTGAGCTCTCACGATAGGCGATGGTTGGTCCACGACTACATCGTCGGCCGGCTTCCCATCCGTCGAAGATAACGAAGAAGACTGGGGTGAAAAGTTACCCCTCAACCAATATAGCGACAGTTGGTGCTTCTGGGGATTTTAACGATACTAGCATATCACTTCTCACAGGTATAGTTCAAATTACTGAAAATGGCTCCAAAGGATCTTAAGCGCCCAGATAGGATTGTGCCGTATGTACTCATTGGAGGTTCAGAGAGCCTTGCATCTCCTCTCGACAGAGGATCATCTGAGAATGCGCTTGCTCGACTACTTGTCTGGAACCATACTAACTTCCGCCATGCAGATATATCCATGAACCGGCCAAACCCCGTAACGATGTCACCAACTTTGTCTCACAAAACCTGCCAATGGCAGCCATGTTCTTGAGAAACAAGCCTCTCTCATGGGCATCTGTGTTCATTGCCCTTCAGTCCTACTTGAACGAGCCAAACTACAGACCCAGCGATGCCGAACCAGCTCAGCCGGGTATCATCAAGGTGTTGTTTGCGGGTGTGTCTCTTGTTACATGCTACCTTGACCTTGTCTTCCCAACCATGTCTCCCGGCAGGGCCCCCGGAGTCAGAAAGTCAGCTCAGACATCTTAGAGAGATGAGGCAGCTGCCGTTCGTTTCACGTGTATAACTTTGTTGGAGTTGTTTCTGGGAAGCAGCTTCGTATATTCACTAATTAATATATCTATAAATGATTGATCTCCTTCGGGTGGGTGTCAGGCCTCGATATAGTCCTTCAGCGTACGGAAGCGCTCCACTGCCTCTTGAAGGAGTGCGTCTGTCTTGCACACGGCAAATCTCAAACAATCCTCCACTACATGACGATGGTCTTTGATGTAAAATTCCGTAGGAGGAATGGACACGATACCCAGTTCCCTGATTAACCAATATGCGAGTTTAAAGTCTCTGGTTTTGTTCGCAAACTCCGGAGGGAATTGATAGCCTTCAGGGATCTTGAACTTTTTGAAATTGACAAGAAGATAGTATGCTCCCTCTGGACGTGTGTATGGTAATCCTAGTTCATCAAAGACAGATGTGATGAGCTGGTACTTCTTCTTGTACTCTTCCCTCGTGGCTACATAGTAGTCGTTGGTGAGTGCCTCCTTGAGGGCTTTGGAGGCAGCCTCTTGTTGTGGAGAGGGAGATGAGAAGCAAATTCGAGTGTGTGCAGCAGAAACATATGGCATCAACTCTTTATTACCAATGACCCATCCCACTCTCCAGCCAGTTGCAGCAAACGTCTTCCCAGCCGAGCCTACGGTCAAAGTCAACCTATCGATCTCAGGAGAGAGTGTGGCAATCTTGGTAATACCTTCCTTGTAGTATAAATTTTCATACACTTCATCAGACACAACCAGAAAATTGTGCTTCACGGCAAGATTTCCAATTTTCAGCAACTCATCCCTATTGAATACCTTGCCTATCGGATTGTGTGGGGTGTTGATAACAATCATCTTGGTCTTTGGTGAGATAGCAGCTTCCAATTCCTCAAAATCAATGCGCCACTCATCACCTTCAATGGTTCTCTCCCCAAAATCAGCTGGGGGGTGCAGCTGGACATAAACAACTTTGCCTCCGGGCATCTCGATATTTGAGATATACTGGTCAAAAAAGGGCTCGAATACGATCACTTCGTCACCTGGCTCCAGATAACCTGTGAAAATGCTGAGCAGTCCTTCATTTGCACCTGTGCTGACCATTATTTCAGAAGGCTCAAGTTTTCTGCCATAACGTTTTGAGTAGGTGTCAGATAGGGCGCTGATCAAGCTGGGCCGGCCCCTCGTAGGGGCATACTGGTTAGTCATAGCATTGTCAAAGGCTTCTTTGGCTGCTGCAACTGCAAACTTTGGTGGAGAGTAGGAAAAAAACCCTTGACCCAAGTGGACTGAAGGTACTCCAGTCTCTAGAGCAGTGGCGGCCGCTGTTTCATTGATCAGGGTCCAAATGTCCTTTCCCTCGATGTTGAAGTATGGATTATGTGCAGGTAACTTTGAAACTGTCATATTATTGCGGCGAAACGTTATTCCGGCTCTTCAAAAATTTCCACCAATTTTATTAGAAAATGTCACAATGTAAGGATTCGACAGAAAAGTCCCCCACTAGCCCTATTGGCAATACTAAGACACTTGAAGATATCCACTGTCCGATAAGGGACTCCTCTTCCCCCTTCAAGAAGATAGAAAAGGCCCTTATCAGTTGAGCATTTCACGACCAAGCTGAACCTGCTTCACTATCCACAGCTCGTCATATTGTGTTCCCCACACGCCCATAACCCCTCTCTCTCACCACTCCAATGAACTCTTTGGCTTTGGTGCTTATTAACCTGCCTGATCTGGCAATGTCTGCTTGCATGCACCAGGTGTAGGTTGTCGGTTGCATCACGACTGGATAGGGAAGCCGTCGGTATAACATTTCTCCGTATTAAACAACTGTTGTGATAGGTCCTTTTGACTCACCCCTCAGGAACGTCTCCTGTACTCATCTAAATATCACATCAGAAGCCATTATTACCACAACAACCTCGGTTGGTTGTGCGCCTTGTGCGCCTACGATTTCGTTCCATGCCTTGTAGCCAAGAAACAATTGGACTGTTTGCCCTGTTCGCTCTCCTCTTAGCGTCCTTCCTGTGCTGTACAGAGACGCTTATTCCCTTAAGCGTTAGCAATATCGGCCCTAGGCCGCACGCCTAAGCCCCACAAAAAGGTGAGCGTTGGCGCGCCATAGTTTTCGACTCCATGCATATCCGCATTAGGCCAACCGCTATGCAGGTATATGTATGTTCTCCTTAACTACTATCATCCTTCTGGGTGTACGAATGGCGCCTCGGAGGTGTTCTTCCTCGGGATTCTCGAGAAATTCCTCGAGGAGACTCTTTATTAAATACCGCAATATGTGCTGACAGGCTCCGCAACACCAACTCCAAGCAATTGCACCAGTAGAAAAGATTGGGTGTACCCCACGTTGTCCAAAGGAACAGCTATACCAGCTGCTCTAGAAGAATCTGTGCAACATTTGCTTTCTGTTCCGTTCCATTCCATCGTGTCCACTGCTGGAGACATTACTTGGGTGTGTATCAGTTCAAATATCTTCTACTATGATTAGAACCTCTGGTATCCGCTCTGTGATCAGGGCTGGGGTACTTAAAGGTGCTCCGGCATTCTCACCAGCAACTCGGGTCCGCTCACTACAGAGATCAAGCAGCAGTCTTGCAGAAGTACATGAAAAGTCAAAAGATCACTGGAAAAATGGGAAGAGATTTTGCTATGCAGCGGCATCTGTGGCCGTTGTCGCTGCACTCAATCTCTGCTCTCCAGTTTTCCTCAACAATGACGAAAGACTCGTGACAGTCGAGGAACTTCAATCTCACAATTCTCCAGAGGATTGTTGGATAGCAATTAACGGTAAGGTTTACGACTTCACCGAGTTTATCAACTTTCACCCTGGTGGTTCAAGTGTTCTCATCAAATACGCCGGTAAGAATGGCAGTACAACCTTCAACAGAATCCACTCCGAAGGAGTTCTCTCCAGGTTTCTCCCTCCTGAAAAGTTCATTGGCACTCTAGTTGGAGAGCTAGAAGAGATTGATATTGAAGAGGCTGAGAGGGAATTACTTGGCTTGGAAATGGCCAATCGGAAACCACCCCTCAGCGATATTTATAACATCTGGGATTTTGAGCATGTGGCCAAGAATGTCTTGCCTCAAGGTGCGTGGGCATACTATTCTGGAGGAACTGAAGATGAAATAACCTTGAGGGAGAACCAGTATGCCTATCAACGTATTTTTTTCAAGCCCCGTGTTCTGGTAGATGTTGAGGATGTTGACCTTTCTACCAAGATGCTTGGAAGTAAGGTTGAAGCTCCCTTTTATATCACGGCAACCGCTATGGCCAAACGTGGCCATCCCGATGGCGAGGTGGCCCTGGCAAGAGCAGCAGGAAAGGAAGGAATTATCCAAATGATCTCCAGTGTCTCTAGTTTCTCGCTTGAGGAGATTGTTGAAGCCGCACTTCCAAATCAGAGCCAGTGGTTCCAGTTGTACATCAGTAGAGACAGTGCACGTGCTGACGAGATGATACACAAGGCCAACACTTTTGAGAGCCTCAAAGCTATTTTCGTCACTGTTGATGCTCCCGGATTGGGTAACAGGGAAAAGGATAGAAGAAAGAGGTCGTATGATGGCCGGTTCACTCGTCTCAGTCTGGAATCTCGTGACTCCTTTATTGACAAAAAGCTCAATTGGAATGATATCCAAGACATCAAGAAGAAGGCCACTGTTCCTGTCTGTGTCAAGGGAATCCAGTGCGTAGAAGACGTTATCCTTGCAGCGGAAACTGGTGTCGATGCCATCGTTATCTCGAATCACGGCGGAAGGCAGCTTGAGTTTTCACCTCCTCCTATCCAGGTGCTTGCTGATGCTATGCCAGTCTTGAAACAGAAGGGACTCGATAAGAAAATGGAGATCTACCTTGATGGTGGTATTAAAAGAGGCACAGACGTGATCAAGGCGCTCTGTCTTGGTGCCAAGGGTGTCGGAATCGGGAGATCCACATTGTATGCACTTTCAGGATATGGTGAGGAAGGTGTTGTCCATGCTATACAGATCCTGAAGGACGAAATGGAAGTCAGCTTGAGACTTATGGGTGTCACCAGTATCGATCAGCTGGGGCCACAATACGTAGACACCAGAGGCCTTGTCGGCAAGGATGCCACTCACGAACTGTATAGATCGGTTTACGAGCCTAATAGGCTTGCCGAATTTAGAAAAAACTAAAAGTTTGCCTTAATAAACTAGAATTACATGTGTTTAGGATATCTCTAATTGTATTGATCTAAAAATTCGATAAAACCAAAAGCATCATCGCCGTTCAAAAATTGTCCACTCTATCTTCGCTTGGGTCGAGTGTGAAGATCTTATCGGGATTGAATAACCTCAAAGGATCCAGAGCTAACTTGAGCCTCCTCATAGTATTCACCGCATCAACACCTAGTTCCTGCTCTAGAAATTCTCGCTTGCCGATTCCCACGCCGTGCTCTCCGCTTACAGTGCCCTCATTTTCAATAGCTCTCTTAACCATATTTTTCACAACCTTTTCTGCCACATGGAGTTTCTCTGGGGGGAATATCACCAGTGCATGAAGGTTACCATCAGCTGCGTGGCTCACCACAGTGGTCATCAAACCATGCTTCTCTATGTCTTCAACGGTCTCTGCTATAACTGTGGGAAGCCTGGATACTGGCACCGCAACGTCTGTTGGCCAAGCTCTGGCATTGGGTATGATCTTCTTTGCCCAATCAATACTCAACCATAGCTGTGTCTTTCTGATTCTCCATATATCGTTCTTCTCCTCTTCGGAGTACGCAACCTCCATGTTGAAACCACCGTTAGCTTTGCAAATCTTCTTGATGTTCTGGATGGAATCCTTCAATGCATTCTTACTGCCTCCTAGTTTGAACAACAGTAGATTCTTATCACTCCATTTCCTATCCCCTCCGGAGCTCATTTCTGCTATGCACCTCATCTGTCTCTCATCCATGAGTTCCACTGCATTAACTGTAATACCTTTCTTGAAAATGTCAGTCACTGTCTTGGATGCTTCTCGAATGGTATTGAAATTCATTATAGCGACCACTTCGTTCTCGGGTTTCACATGCAGCTTCAGCGTGGCTTCAACAACTATTCCGAGTGTTCCTTCGCTTCCCACAAACAACCCGGTGAGGTTATAGCCTGAAGACGATTTTCTGGGTCTGTTCTTGGTTTTGATGATGGTTCCATCTGCCAACACTATCTTCAAAGAGATGACGTTCTCTTTCATGGTACCATATCTTGAAGCGTTCGTACCAGAACAACTGGTTGCAACCATACCACCAATCATGGCACCAGGACCTGGATCTGGGCCAAACATCAACCCATAAGGTGACAAGTACTCCGCTAGGTCCTGCCAGCCAACGCCTGGTTGGACCACAACATCAAGATCGTCCTCATGCAGAGCCAATACCTGATTGAGCCGACCAACGTCTATGCATATCCCTCTCCTGGTTGGTATGAAATGGCCTTCGATGGAAGTGCCGCCCGAGAACGGAACCATTGGCACCTTATACTTATAGCAGATCCCGACCACGGCAGCAACCTCTTCCACTGATCCAGGGTATGCAACGATGTCTGGTCTTTCATCATCATTTGGCTTGTGGAAGTTCGAAGAGTTGTCCGAATGGTTCAAAAGTTCACCGGGAGATGCAGTAACATATTCTGCTCCCACAACTGCCTTGATCTCCTCTATAGCCTTTACAACCATCTCCTTTGTCGCATAGATGGGAGACTGGAGATCCTCGATCCTCGTGGTGGATGACAATGGGAAAGCATCCTCTGCTGGATACATCCTGGTATAGAGATTGCAACTGTACCAACCTGCTGCGGCCGAAACAGCGGAGTACGTTAAGAATTTGAGAATGTTGGACTTTGGAGGACCAGCTCCTTTCTTCGTACCATATCCACGTACACTGTATTTCTGTATTAAGTGACCTCTGCCCCTGGACCTGGAGACCCTGATTGTGTCACCTACAGATGAAAGCCATGTTCTTTGCAGCAGACTTTGTTTAAACATAGCGACACTGAGTTTATGCGCAAGACTACCACCAAAGGCTAGCTGGGACACCAAATATACCACTCAATGGCATATTATTTCCAGGTGTATTTGTGATATCCTCATTCACACATTAAGCATAAAAAAGTCAACGGCTGTGTCGCATTGACCGTTGAAAGGGGGACTGAGTCACCCACTACACCGTATCTCTTATCTTATCGGCGCGCTTAATGACCGATCAGGCAATTTCTCGAGGGACCCTTAGGCTTTAGCAGGTGCACTCTGATGGGGGCATATTGGTAGAAAGCACGCCTAACAACGGGGTGAGAGTGAAATTTTGTGAAGAAAAGGCCAGTATTGCACCACAAATGCATCTCATATTTGCTACCTATTTGGTGGCTATTTTATACGAATAAATAAATGTCAGAAACGTCAGAACCTTTTGTGCGTCGTAACAAAAACTTGAAATGGAGACTCTCAGGACACCTCTCCGATATCCTCGTACCAGTCCTCTGGTCTCTCCTTGATGAACTTGGCCATCAGCTCTTTACATTCTTTATCGTTCATGTTGACCACCTCCACACCCTTGAGTGCCAAAACATCTTCTGCCCCAACGAAATTGTCGTTTTCTCCGAGCACCACCCTCTTGATTCCGTATAAAATACAGGCTCCTGAGCACATGTTGCATGGACTCAATGTGGTGTACATCTGTGTTGGCTCGAGTTAGTTCTATGACAACCAAGTTGATGCATTGATAGTGAACTTACAGTGCAATTTTTGTAAACAGATCCTTTCAGTCTTCCAGCATTCTCGAGCACGGACATCTCCCCATGCAATATAGCTGAGCCTTTCTGAATTCTCTGGTTGTAGCCTCTTCCTAGTACTACACCATCCTCAGACATGAGGATGCCTCCTTATTTCTCTGTTAGTCGGATTAATCTACTGTACTGCTTTTTGTTTGCGAGTAACACATACCAATGGGTATACCACCCTCACTATAACCTGTTCTATTGTTAGTTCCAGAATTTGTCCTGATCCGTACGCAGATGAGACATACTCTTCCGAGCCTGCTCTAAGGCAAGGGCCATTCCTTTCTTATCATCAAAAGGCATATCAAAATGAATGGGTATTTTTTCCAGGCAGGTTATCAATTACTATACGGTACCATACAGTTATAATATGTCGTTCGTTCTTTTAGCATTCATTCACACTCGCTTCTGGCCGTGTGCTTTCCTTCTTGCTGTATACACGTTGAGCTGCCGCTTCTACCAACTACACTGAGAGCAATCAACCTTGGGGAGGAAGGTCAGCCGTACCAATATAAAAAAAATGCTATCTCAAATCTCTTTGAAAAGTCTAATTCTGAGATGATTCCTCAAAACTGCAGATGTATTCAAGTTATCTTTCGGTGTTACATTTTATTAACTGGTGAGATCATCCTTGCTTATCATTGGTCATTATTTTTCTTGAATTATAGCTGTGCTAACTCTAATTCTGAGAAGATACCTCAGAACTGTAGATATATTCAGTTTGCAAAGATCAAAAACACACACCTGTACCCAAGAATCTCAAAAAATGTTTGAAACTCCCACATATCAAGCACCAATCAAATATCATCAATCAGGTTAAGAGCCGCTTTGTCATTTATCTCTTGGTCTTCTACTGGTAGAGTTATAATAAATTCTTAGTAGTCAGCCACTCCCGGCCAGTGATGACCTGCAAGAGGCCATCGCCCCATCACGCAACGAAGCCTCACTGACGTAGCCATGTAAAGCAACCCCGGATTTCTAAGCTGGTCGTTGTTGCAATTGAGGAATATGCTCACGCAAGACGATAAGCTCAAATACACATTTGCACGATAAATGGTTTTGATGAACCTGCACTTGGATTACCGACCAATTCCGTTAAACACACCACTCATATCAACAGCAATTCACACACTATACTCGAAGATGCCAAGCTCACGAGATAGCCCACCAGCCAAGATGGAAGTAGATACACCCGGTACTCCACTGCACCCGAATGCTGACTCCGAAGTGGATGTGAGCCAGTTTATCAATAAGAGAATCCCCGACGACTTGGAACATGCGTTAGAACTGGACAGTGATGAGATGTCTGATGAGGAGGACATTGACCCAGACGAGCCACCACGCATTGTGCCAAGCGCACTAGAGGCAACAGCCTTACAGCCATCCAGTACGAGTTTGATCAGCCGAGTCCCCTCGGAGAACATTGAGGGAGAAAAATTCTACACCACGGGAGATCACGATGGTATTGTTCATTCCCACAACTCTGCGTTCGAAGGCAACACATGCTCGTTTCTGGATATCGACGGACCAGGTGATAGAATGTCCCCACTTAACCCCTTTGGCGGGAACGTAAGGCTCACTTCCTCGAAACCAGTACAGATAACCTCAACAGGTGTCCCGGCTAGAAGGCTCTCATGGGGCCAACAGAGCAGACTAGTGAATTATATTGATAATCGACTGTTGAACATTCAAAGGATGTTCATCAAGTACCTGTCTCTCAGACCTGATGAAGATGATGAAGAAGCCATTGAGGATGAAGAAGATAATGACAACATTTCAGATACAAACGAACCAGCTACAGCCACTAATGGCGCTGATAATACAGCCAATGAACAAAATCAGCCGGCGGACCTTTCGGAGTACACATTTTCCAAACTGCTTACGCAGTTGGAAGATGTTGTGGATATTATGTGGTTTTCCATATTCCAGATAAAAGATATACCCCATATCTCTCACCAGAAACTATATTCAGATGTGAAAGGTGATGATGAAGAAGGCTCTCCGTCTAGGGTGTTTGAGCTGCCGGTTGTTGATTCCAAGCTGCTATTTGGACAGACCAATTACCTGATACGAGTAATGGGAGATTTGGTGGATTATTTAGCAAGGTTCAAGCTAGAGGACCTCGCTGAGCTAAAAAAGCTTTTGCTCTTTGTCTCTAAACTCGACAACATCATCTCTGTGTTGATTGACCAGTCGGGCGTCGGCGATGACGATCCCGCAGGCGTGGTCGAGGGGGATGGAACACTAGAGGAGGAAACACAGTACATTCAAACAACCACTAATCCCGCCAATCGCCTTATTAGCAACACTGAGAAGATAAGAATCAGTTCAATCATTAGCCGTACAAGAATGCTGGTGGTTGAGAAGTTCGAAGAACTTAAAAGGCAGATACTAGCTGCCGAGGGATTTGATGAAAGCGGTGACGCCTCTGGAATTCCAGATTTCTCTGGAAATAACACTACGACAAAGCGCAGACTGTCGTTGTCGGAGGCCCTCAATACCCATCAGACATCTGCAAAACAGAATGAGGAGATTGCTGGGCTGAGACGGTATGAAGAGTACATCGGAGAGGTGTATGAGGGCATACTTGATAGAACTTCCATATAGGCATGCGTTGCCAATCTTGTAATATTTATCTTCTGAATGCTACATTCCAAAAAGACCAATGAATTATTCCTTTATCAGGCGAAAACAAATTTACAAATAATTATTTAACCCGATACTTTTTACTCCACGCCCGATTCTACTCCGATTCCAGCCCTGATAAAATTTCCTCTTGATTCTCCTCACAGTATGCTGTACAGGTCAGGCATGCGTTATCTGGGTATATATTTTTCAGCCATGCCGCTTCTACGCAGAGGCAGTGAGCATGGCAGAGCACTGTGAGATTATACATTTTATAGTGGAAGATAGAGTTTTTTAGGTGAGCCGTTTTTTTGCCTCGTCTTATGTTCTATTTTAGACTTTAGGATCATACATACAGTGTACGCAAAATGGTGTGGCCCTTCAGTAGTAAAGACCGTGCAGAGAAGCCTAGAGCCTCTGAAGAGCAGTTGAAGGCGGAGCTGGAGAGGTCCTTGCCGGCAGACCTGAGCGAGTATCTCAGCAAACAGGAACCTTCAGTCAGCGATAGGGAGTTCAAAGAAAGGATAAGTGCCACTATAGATCACAGCAGGCGTGAGGAGCCAACCCAGGAGCAGATATTGCTTCGGAAGAGACAGATACAGCAACAGCAGCAACAACAGCAACAACAACAGCAGTCTGCGAACACAGATGAGACGAGCAAAAAGACCAGAGGGCTGGAAATCAGCAAGTATCACAGTGCAACGTTTCAGGATACACAAATGTTGACACAGGAGCAGCTGAGACAGATGCGTGAGCTGGATGAATACAGGCGAAGAAACCCACTTCATCTTGCGGTTGTAGAGAACTGCTCAGAGCTCCAGGCACAGTTCCTGGAGTGTTTGTCGCACGGAACATTTATGGAGAAGATGACTGTGTGTAATGTGAGAAACAACTTCTACGAGGGGTGTATGAAAAAGCAGGCGGCTATCTTCAAGATGTTCGACTACCACACGATGGATAAGATCGAGCAGTTTGAAACCATCAAGCGTACTGCGGACGAGGTGTTCAACAAACATTTCAAGTCGTTTGATGACATTGGCAATGAGCAAGTGGAGGCACAGTACACGAAGGAGTTACGCCAGCGCAGAGAGGAGTTTTTCAGTAAATACGGGAGGTGAGAATTTAGAGAGCGCCGTTAACATTTAGCACCATGGTTGTTCCTTCTGTTTGTATATATATAGAGAGAGTGCTGCTTGTATATCAATCCATGCATATATCATCTTTTGATTATCGTGTATACATCTCAACAACACGTCTACCCATCATGTCTACAGCGACTTGTTCATGAATCTCCTTCTGGTGAACGACAACCAATACTTGCTTGGGGAGGCCTTGTCATCTTTGTAGATTCTTTCGATAAGACGTGCGGCAAGCTCCTGTCTAAACTGCTGCAAGTAACCTTTCATAAGCTCAACCTCAAGCTTTCCCTGTGGAGCCTGGTAGAGAGAGTTGAGGGGGAAGCCCACATCACCGGGGATGGAGAAGTTGTCTAGGGATAGATTGCTGAGTATTCTGACAGCCTCTGATTCTGTTGTCTTGGAGTTGAGGAGCTGGAGGCACGAAGAGATGAAAAGGATGCCATAGATCAATGTTCTGTCTGCAGGGCCCTTGATTTCAAAGTTCCTGAAGAAGGAGTTTGGTCTGAAGAGATCCAGAACCTCATCGATTATGTCGTAGTCTGAGTGTGATGGGTAGGAAGGGCCCCTGTACTTTGTTCTTATGGGGAGAACAGCAAAGTTCCCCACTATTCTGGTCTCGCTGGCATTCTCAGCCAAAAATGTAGAGTGGTAAGCCTATGGAAGTTAGTAAGTTTCAAAGATCAGACAAGTGAGATAAAAGTGTCACGCCGTATATTAATCTATCCAGTATACGACTTGCTCTCCCCCAACCTCGGGGATATGCACTTACAGGCATGTCTGTGGCTTATACTTTGCTATTTGACAATTAAGCGACAATAATCAATAACGACAATGGCAATTGATTAAAATAGATGGCAAACAACTGAGATATATCCCTGAGATGGCGGAATTCACTACTCCCTATGTATGCACAGTATTCAACCTTCACATTGTGGTGAGCCAGCCAGCTGAGCTGCCTACACCACTGCCTTCCCATCTGCCTCTCTCTCCCTTCCCCATATGAGGTGAATGATCTCCCTAGCCTTTAGCCCCCTGCCTTCTACGCATTCTCTCAGTGGGGCCATACTAGGGGTGGTGCTCTGCATCCCTGGGAGAGGCAGAGCCGGGCAAGCAATAACCTCTTAAGCCGGCCGGTATGGCTGCGGCAGGGAGCGATGACCTCTCTACATTATAACCATCATAATTACCCTGGGCCAAATTACTATGTAAATTACTATGTATTTGGCCCAGGGTAATTATGAGGACATAGAAAAGGCAATGTTAGAGGCAATGTTAGAGGCAAGCTAAAGGGAACCCAGTAATATAATCAAGGAAACATCAGACTGTGATGAACCTTTTTATATTTCTGGATCGGTTGCATCGATTATCCATGTCAATTCTCTTCCCGACATTTCCGTAATCCTATTCAAATCTGATAGATCGTATTAATAGCAGTGCGCGCCCTGGTGCGTCCAGGCAGTGTATGTACACAGGGGGTACGGCCTAGTAGTGCGGTCCTGAAATATCCCCCGTAGCCACAACACTACAGGCAGTGGTAGTTCACAAGGCACCGTCTCCGTCTCCCATCGTTAGTGAGCGTCTCTCACCCTACAGGTGTGGAATTTGCTGCTAAACGAGGGAGTGGAAACACACAGAGAGGCTATACTGCTTGGGAGAGAATACCAATCGAGGAGAGCATCGTCCAGGTTGCTAGGTTGGTTTGTTGGAATTCATATTGATATTCAACTGTCAACTTGAGAGACCTCTGGAGAGGATTTTTTTTTTTAAATTGGTCCATATGTCTTCGGGCAACTAAAAGACATCAACACGCACAGTTTTATATAGGCCCAATTGATTTGCATCGTGGTGGCCTGGTGCGCTATCTATCTACATATACAGTGACATTATCACTGAGGAGGTCGCAACAGCGGTGAGATTAGCCAGCTTTGTTTTTTACCAGACGAGCCCGGCAACATTATTCACCACTTCTCTGGTCACTTCCCACCGAGGGTTATTCCGATCCGGGTATTATTGTATCGGATTGACACTTACCAAGGGGCGTCCACAAGTCTGGAGTGGTGTCACCGAGCTCCGGCAGTCGGCACCTTTGTTGATCATTGCGACAGATTCCGATACACGATCGCAAATTCGAACACCTTTCCACCGGTATCTGTTTTGAGAAGATAATTCATCTACCATTGATTGGCCTATACATATATATAGACTGATATATTGGTTGGAGTCCGATATGTCACAGAATTATATCCAGCCCAACCCAATGGGGGCTCACCGGCCAGCCACAATAGCAGAGGTTGATTCACCTTCAGCTTCACCACTTCCTCGAGGTGCTCATCCAGGTTATGAAGGAAGGCATTCCGACCATCAGGTCTACAGACAAAGGGTACCACCGCATCTACAGCATAAGATGGATCAATCTGGTAGCGAGGGTAATTACGCACAGCATGTGCCCCCTCCATTAGTGTTTCATGGTGTTCCTGGCGACAACAACAGTCGCTCATCCAAGAGTTCGCCAACCACGCCAACCAGCATGAATAGCAGCTTGGAACCTTCTAGCTTGGACCCAAATCGCCAGCAGCAGCAACCGCATCATCATCAACATCATCATCAACCACAACAACCACAACCACATAGCTACCCTCAGCATTATCATCAGCAACAGCCCCATCAGCAACAACCACAGTATAACCAGCAGCGGCAATTCTCGGATCCAGCGCCTAATAACCACTACGGGTCTCAGGGTGGCCATCCTGGTATTCCTCCTCAGCCGTATCAATATTATGCCAAGGGACAGCAACAGCCGTTGTCGCTCCCTCAGCAGGCAAATACGGAACACCAATATGAGCAGCCACCACAGCAGCAACGTGTTCATCGCCAGCCTTCACCTTCGAGCTCCAGGTCTCATCCTAATGCGGTATTTGATTCTGCTCAGCAGTATCCTCAACATCCTCATCATCAGGTACAGCAGCAGCAGCGTGGTCCATCACAGCAGATGTATCCTGTACAGCAGCCCCCTAGACATGATCCATATATGCAAAGGCAGACATCCCCGCAAAGCCAGCACTTTCCTCCTCATGGCGGTCAGCAGCAGCAGCAGCAGCAGCAGCAACAACAACAACAACAGCAGCAGCAGCGACGCCAGGCACCACCTCATCTACGCCCCCAAGTTGCCTCCAATGGCCGGTCGCAATCACCATCATATCACCAGCAGCAGCAGCAGCGTAGTGGTTCATCCTCATCTCAGCATAGCAACCATTCGGGCCAGTACCCATCACAGCCTGTTGCAAAAGATGGTGATAAAGTGTTTCAGTACAGTAGCTCCTCTAATGACTCTTTGCCCAACTACCCTCCACTTCCCCAATCGAGGTTTGCCCAGCCCAACGGCAGTATAAATGTTCAGCCTGTTCCACCACAGTTGGTGAACCCACCAGTGCAGCGGTCTGTTGTTGAGAAAAGGTCCGTTTCGCTTCCGCCTCTCTCTGTGACCCAAGATGCCGTGCCTGAGAGATTCCAAAACTCCCCAACGGCAAGGAACCTTGGGAAAGGAACTGGTAGTACTTCGTCTTCTTCTCAGTTCCCTCCACATCAGCTGCCGCAACCTCCACCGCACTCGCATCACTCCCAGCCATTTACGCAGGGTTCTCCGTTGGCGACCAGCAATTCTCACAGCCCTATAGTTAGACAGGGTCTTGGATTCATGAGGTCTGCAAGTCAGACACTTCCAATGTCGTCCAGCACGGAGTCCCAGACTGGCGCCAATGGTGGGGATGCTCCGGTGGCGCCAATGGTGGGGGGAATGGGCAATCGATCAATGTCCATGAACTCCACTGCATCGCGTAACCCAGCTCTTGAGAAATACCACTCTGCCCACAAGCCCACGGCAACGTTGAGCGGGAGAATCATTCCGCAGAAGGTGGATATGTCACAATCCTCAACGGATATTACCAGCAATGGCACCGTTGGTGGTGGGATGGGCAGCAAGTCAAAGAGTTTTTCATCCTTTGGAAAGCCATTGTCGACTCGCCGCACTGCATCGTCAGCTAGTCTCAAGAACAACAACCGTAGTGTCAGTAGTAACTCCTTGTCCTCGAAGACCTTCTTGACAGCATCGAACAAGAGACCATCTGTGTATCCTGCGATGCTATCACGCGTTGCCGGAGCATTCAAGGAATCTATCTCGTTGGGGTCCCGTCTCAAGAATGGGTTGGAGTACAGAGACTCTTTCACCGGTACGGAGGCAGTTGATGTGATTTGCCAGATAATTAGGACTGCTGATAGAAACCTTGCGCTTCTCCTTGGTCGCGCTCTGGATGCACAGAATTTCTTCCACGATGTGACCTACGAACACCGTTTGAGAGACTCTAACAACGAGGTGTACCAGTTTGCGGAGGACGTTTTCGATCCATACGATGTGCACAACAGGCACAACTCCTACACCAGTGAGAATGCCATTCTTGATCCAAACAGCACCACCCCAACGCTTACATCCTCACCCACAATTGGAGATTCTCCCAACCTCGGTAGCTCCAACAAGTTCGGTTCCAATTCAGATCAGCAGCCGGATGTGCCTGTGAATGGTGTTTTCACTTTACTCACAGAGTGTTACTCTCCAACGTGCACACGTGAAAGGCTCTGTTACAGTATTGCATGTCCTCGTAGGCTGGAGCAGCAGGCCAGGCTGAATATGAAGCCCCTTGGCGGTCTCAGAAGAGCAGACTCCAGACTGTCAATCGGAGGAGATGACGAGCAAAAGCACCTTTGGTCTTATACCGTTTCCAAGAAGGTGCTGGAGAGTTGTGACAAGAAGGACATCAAACGCCAAGAGTGTATTTTCGAAACCATATACAGTGAGCGTGACTTTGTAAAGGATCTGGAATACATCCGTGATTTCTGGATAAGACCACTTTCCGAAACCGGTATCATTCCAGAGAGAGAACGTGACAAGTTTGTCAGAACTGTGTTCAGCGGTATCATGGATATCCTTGCCGTGAACGGCAGGTTTGCAGAGGCCCTCACAAGGAGACAGCAGGCTAAGCCAATTGTGGATGAGGTGGGCGATATCTTCCTGGAGCATATCACGAAATTCGAGCCCTTCATCAAGTATGGTGCTGGCCAAGTGCTTGGTAAATATGAGTTTGACAGGCAGAGGCGTGTCAACCCTCTCTTTGCAAGGTTCATCGAGGAGACTGGCAATCTCAAAGAGTCGAGGAGATTGGATCTTTCGTCTTATCTGAGTAAGCCCACCTCCAGACCTGCCAGGTACCCTTTGCTGCTCAAAAGCATCATGGACCACACCGATCCTGAATCTGCTGATTATGCCAATCTCGACAAGGCGATTAAGAAGATACAGGCAATGCTGGTGAAGATCAACACAGAGACCGGTAAGGCAAGCGACAGGTTCAACCTCATGCTGCTTAAGCAGAAGCTCATCTTCAGACCTGGTGAGTTCGTTGACTTGAAGCTCACTGCAGAGAACCGTATGATCCTACACCAGTGTGTTCTCAAGAAGCGTAACTACCAGGATAAGGACAAACAGGGAGAGGTGCAGGTATATCTGTTTGATCATGCTCTATTGTTCGTCAGAATCAAGGCGGTGAACAAGAGAGAACAATACAAGGTGTACCAGAGGCCTATTCCACTTGCTCTTCTGTTTCTCTCGCTGAGCGAGGAGAGTCCGTCGGTTAAACACCTCAAACGCTCTCAGTCCACGGGTTCGCTGGTTGTCAACGGATCGTCCACTTCTCTCCTATCGAGTGCTCAGAACACAAAGTTCCCTATCACCTTCTTCTACCTGGGTAGAAACGGCTACGACCTCACTCTATATGCGCCTAAGCTCTCCATCCAGCGCGCGTTGATCGACAAGATCGAAGCTCAGCATAAGAAGCTGATCGAGCAGAACGATGTTTTCACCCTCACTCCTTTGTCGAACAAGTTCTTTGACTACTCCAACAAGATCAACTGTGTTGTCCCCTTCGATGGTGGCCGTAGACTCTTATACGGTACCGACTCTGGCGTATACACCTCGGAGGTGCGCAGGAATGAGACTGGCCGCGTTGTCTCAAGACCCGTCAAGGTCATCAGCAAGATCAATATCATCCAACTGGAGGTGCTTGAGGAGTATCAAACTTTGTTGATCTTGGGGGACAAAAAACTGTTGGTGTGGCCCCTGGATGTCCTCCAGTCTACGACCGACCCTTCGAAGAACTCCAAGTTAGGCAAGGAGGTCATGACCCATGTCTCCTTCTTCCGCGTTGGTGTGTGCAATGGTCGCATGTTGGTGTGTGCCGCTAAGAATGGTTCCAACCACCTGATTCGTATCTTTGAGCCCATTGACCCTATCCAGCAGAAGAAGACCAAGCGCAAGTTTAAGACTGAAACCAAGGACCTTGCCTTCACTTCTGAGCCAGTGTCTATTTCATTTTTGAAATCGAAACTGTGCGTCGGATGCACTAAGGGTTTCGAGATTGTCAGCCTTGAGACCCATGCTATGGAGAGCCTTTTGGATCCAGCTGACACCTCGCTGGATTTCGTGACGGGCAAGGAGGGTCTCAAGCCTCTTCAGATCGACAGGATCAATTCCGAGTTCCTTCTTAACTACTCTAACTTTTCATTTTTTGTCAACAGAAATGGTTGGAGGGCACGTTCCAATTGGATCATCCACTGGGAGGGTCTTCCTCAGTCGTTCGCTATCTGGTATCCTTACCTCCTGGCGTTTGAGCCGGGGTTTATTGAGATCAGAGATGTAGAGACTGCTGAGCTCTTGAGGGTCATCGCCGGTGATAATATCAGGTTGCTTCATTCCTCGTCACAGGAGATTCTCTATGCCTACGAGGACGAGAACGGTTATGACATTGTGGCCTCTCTTGACTTCTGGGATAAGTCCACAAAGCGCAGCAGAGGAGCCACGATCAGCAGTGGTACCACTATTGGCAATGGTGAGATGGCCACCATCAAAGAAGAACAGAGGTCTTTGACGGGTAATTTTATGTAGAATACTTACATTTCACACAGTAGCATCACTACCATTGTGCTTAATCTTTACACAGTTCTATTTTCCCCGGTTTCCTCTTTAATCTAATGATACATAAAGCTTCGTATGTATGATTTATGCCGTGTAAGAAAAGAGGAGCAATCTGTATTGGATTTGAGGTATTAGGTGTTTATTATTGAATATATATATATATATATTATCAATCATTTATACATTGTTCTTCCCAAATTGACAAGATGGAAGAGCAAACAGATGAAGCAGATGCATGTCTACCAATAGCATGAAGTTCATGCTAATTACCTTTGATACGAGAGAGAAGTTCTCGGTGTCACTGGTGCAAATGGGGAGGTTCCACCTTCATGACTTAGGCCTTTCTTGAGGCAGCTCTGGTCACTCTCTGGGAAGCACCAGTTGCAACACCTGTGGAAGAGGCGGTAGCAGCAGCAGTAGCCTTGGTGGACTTGGAGCCCTTCTTAGCTGGGGCCTTCTTGTAGACGGCGATGTAGAAACCAATGAAGAGCACCAGGTAGGAGGTGAGAATGAGGTATCCGTAGGCAGCAGCGTCCTGGGTTCCGTAACAGGTTCCCTTGTTTGGCAGGTATGGGAAATACTTGTCAGCGTAGAAGGTGTAGGTTGCAAAGTAGACGAAGCACAAGTCAATGAGGAACTGGATGATCTGGAATCTGGTGACCCATTCCTTCCACCAAACGCGAATGCCTCTAGCGGAGAGGAAGTAGTACCAGTACATGACAACGTGGACGGCCAAGTTGAGGGTGATTGGGACCCACTCAACAGAGGTGTGGCCAACCAGCTGGGTGTAGCAGAGAAGGGCGGTGGCACCGTGGTGGTAAGTGTGGAGGAACAACAGCTTCTTCTTCTTCAGCACCAGGAAGACGGTGTCGATGAGCTCGATGTACTTGGTGAGGTAGTTCAAGTAGTAGAGAGTGATGAGCTTGTGTGTGAAGGCACCCTCACTGCAGATAGCCCACAGAAGACCGTTCTTGTAGATCATAGGCACGAGCTGCTCGGTCAACAACAGCAGGAGAACGAGGGATGCAAGCGTGAGGAAGAGGTTGTGCAGCTGAAACAAAAAGTTGAGCTTCAAAGCTGGTGCTCCAACGGCATTGGAAAGGGCTCTTCCACCAAAGACGATGATGTAGTAGGCAATGATCACGGATGCAGCATCAAAGAAGTTGGCCATGAAGGTGTCGTTCTGGATGAATCTGAACTCCTCGGCGGGGTAGCCCTTCACGAGAAAGAAGAAGTGGTTGAATATTGGCCAGAGCTTGATACCAAACGGACTCTCAATGCTTGGCGTGGAGTAGTCCACCCAAGTTGGGAGCTTAAAAGGAAGTTCCATTCTAGTTTTTACGTGTTAGTAGTCACCACCAAATACGTCGATGCGTTACTGCCAATATATATAATATTTTATATATACAGAGGGCCCCGGTGCAGTCAGTCACACTATTGTTCTGGCGACGAAAAGAATATAGTTCCATATATATGCTCTGGAAGCCTGGTGCATTTGCCTGCTCACCCCCTCCCTCCTTCTCGGCCGCAGGGTCCAACCTTCCCTTACGTGTTGCGAGGGTCCTCGAGCAATGCACCAAACATCACCACCGACACAGAATCGCGGATCTAGCAACAACAAAGAGGTGACGCGATATCCACAACACCTTAGCCGCTCCATGACATTGAAATACCATTATTAAAAAAATATAACTCACTTTATGCAATATAATCAATATATAACAGCAAAATTCCGCTGCCTGAACCCTTCTAGCGTCAAAGATGTCCAAGAAAAATACAACGCTAAACAACAACCAGGCATCTCGTTGGTGAAATTTCCCACCGCTTCCCGGACTCGGTGGCTGTCCCCGACCCAGTCGCTCTCCCGATCACATCGAGCAAGCACGCAAAGGTATCGTTGTGCTGTGTGGTCGTGCGCCAGACATAGTGCGCTGGCCAACAGCACGAGGTTGGGAACATCTGTTGGCTGCAGAGCATAAAAAAGACAGACTCTCTCGGCACGCACTGGCCGGTCGCGCAGCGGTTCTCTGCCCCCGCTATCCCTGCTTCGTGCAGAGTCCAAGTTGATGAGTAGTCCTACCCCCAGGGTCTGCGTGTTCGGGGCCCGCTTAGGTGGTATGTCGTTGGGATCCGAGAGGTCTGTTGGTGGGAAAATTCATGTTATGCAGACGCAGTAGGCACTATGCGAGGGGGTAGAGCGGAGACGGCCGACCTCTCGTGAGGGGCTGTTAGTAATAATGGGTTGGTGGTTATTAATGCCCCGTCACTGAGCCTAGCAGCACAGTTTCTTCTACAAGGCAGAGCGTCCATCATTTGTTCTGGAGTTGTTAGAGTGAGAGTGAAAACAATGTTCTGGATATTCCGATCCTAGCTGTGTATTATCAAATCAATTGCATAGACTAATTGTCCCCTTAGACCGCTGCTACTGCTACTGCTGCTGCTACTGTTATGCACTCCATGAATTCTCCTCTGTCTACATGCCTGTCTTCCTGTCGGCGTGCAAATCTGTCAGCTTACTCATCTACCCGGCAAGAAGCGCGCTCTCACCTCCCTAGCACGGCTTTCTCTCAGTGGAACGCTCCCGAATGGCTGTTGCATAGGGGCAACATTGCTCCGGGTGTGCCACCACCAAGAGCAATGTCGGCGATCGGCCTAGCATTTGTATGCCACCCCTCTTCTATCCGTAGGGCGAGTGATTTTTTGAGTTGCCATAACGTTCGCAAACACCTCCTGCCTACTACATAACTTGTAAAAACGATTCTGGCATAAATCCACTCAGGAGTGCTACACAACAGACGCCGCTATAGCTGTCAGATGTAATCTGATACCCCACAATTTCCAAAGGGTGACTCCTACTGCCGGAAGTTCCATTAACTGGAGCGTGAGCTTTTCGAAAGAAGGAGGTGAAGAGGGAGCAAACAAGCGGCGGGTTCGAAACCGATGGCTCACTCAACCCTTGGACACTCTCTGTGCAACAGAAAGATATCACAGAAAGGATTTCCGGAATTCCCGGCTTTTAATAGTCTGGCAAACGATTTACTTGGAAAGCCTCTGTGCAGCCAGAGTATAGATATGCGTTCGTTGATCGTGTGCCGCCTGTCTTGCAAATCAGCAAACATGCTGTAAAGCATGGGTCACTATGTCCGCGAGACTCGTATACCACCAGTCATCTGCGGGCATACTAGATGTCATAAGTTGTAAACACGGCCAAGATCGCCCAGCATATTTGGATGATTTCGAATGATAAATAAAAAAATGTGTAGATCCTTCAAATGCAAGGGTCTGCTCTTCCCAGCCTTCTGTCTCTACCTCCTTTTTATGGGGTTCTTTGTTATGCTTTCGGCCTCGAAGAGCGGTTTGCCCGCAGTCGGTGTAAACACCAAAAACGGCATTTCGGAGATTTGTACCGAAAGAGGAATATGCTCTGGAAACAACTATCCATCATGTATCACGCACTCACTGCACGCGGGGAGGCGAAGGCAAGGAAGTGGTTTGCGGGCTCTGGCACAGAAGCGTTACCCCGTACGTGGCAGGAGATGGCCCGCTAACCATAGGCAGGATGGATTAGTTCCACCTGACGCTAGGCTATCGCAAGACATAGACCCTTCTTCCGTATGTCTGGTGAACCAGCATAGGACACCGGAAAGAATTTGTACAAGAGAAAACACTATCATTTGATATCTTTTCTAAAAATTGTGCCCATTCATCATCCTAGTGCGTAGCGATATATGTGATGATATAAATTAATCAAATTCAAATAATGTAGCATACACCCGTCATGACCAAAGCATGTTGCGATTGCTCCAAAGCTTGCACCCACTCAATAACTTGGTCGTTCGGCTGTAGTGAATTCCGCAATTTCCGGGGGCACATATTTACTATTTTTGTAGACACGATAGCCGTATTGCAGCAACCCATACGACACGACACATATACAGGCTGCATCCCTGCACGGCTCGGTCCAGATTTCACCCCTTTTAATCGGACACTCCTGGGATGGTAGTGCTCGCCTAGTTCAGGAGTCCGCAGTGTCGGTCGACAAACAATCATCGGCTGACGGGTTTGCGCACGGCTTACTCATTCGTGCGCTAATCGATGATCCTTCTCCACGGACAACATACGGAGAACGGGTCTAACTCAGCCGTGTTCCTTGAGGTGCCAGCAACAACAGAGGGGCAAACCAACACCCCCCAGAAGCGCAAAAAAAAAATTCAGACTGCAAAATTCAATACACTTGCTTGTGATCAATCTGATTTTTTGCAGCGGTCATGGGAATGCGTTCACCAGGGCCGCCACCGACCTCCCTTGGCCGCGGAGATAAATTGCCGCAGTGCGTTCTTTCCCTTGGTCGTGTCGGCACCGGTTGACGTTGACCCGTCAAAAGTTTAACTCCGCACAAACCGGGCTGACTAACGCAAACCTAATCCTGATCATCCGGGTTCTGCAGGTGGGACGGCTAAAGCATCGCCTTGGATGCCTTCACGTTTGAAAACCTGTCTCTTTGTCATGGATTACACCGTACATAGCCCCGTCTTGCACCCCCAGAAAAGCCGTCCATAGCTTAGAAAATGGGATGCTCTCGCCATCCGAAACATGGAGAGGTTTATGTACTGCCCTGCACGTTACGCAGTCTTCCAGCCGTGGATCTCCAGGGTTCACAGGAGAAGTCACCAAACATAACGATATATATGCCGATATCCTTGCCTTTCAGAAAACGCATTCTAGACGTCCCAATAGTCAGTGACATACCTCTTTCCTCGTTGTTTTATCACCGACAATAAAGAATAACTGTTTACAGAGAAGAAAGGAAAGACTTCCCAGTTTATCATTTTTCGTCCTCCCCATATTCTTTGGTTCTCCTTACTTAAGCTGCACCCAGCTCTATAGAGTGCACCTTTGAATCCCAAATAGCTTTACTGGCCCACCCGACAAACTTCTGTGCACCGAACAGCAGACAGGAACCCCCCACAAAAGCCACAACCGGCTGTTAATCAAGAGCCACTATATATACATATATATCCACTGATATGAACTACCCTCCTTCATACATGTTGCCCTCTATCCCGGCTTTCAGTAGCCCACACTCCACCACTCCACATCAATTGCCCTCCTCCTCTTCGGTGAATGAGCCGAGGGGGCCCAAGCCAGTGCTGCCGAATCTCAAGCAACTTCTACCACCGCTAGTTGGAAATGGACCAGTGTACCCCCCTCAGAGCAACATAGATGCTCCACTGAATACATACACTAGATTCCCATCATTCAGACCCCCAATGTTTGATGCTTCACAGGTTAACCACCTCAACCGGGTGAACATTCCTCCTTTGGTCGGTGGTGGTGTAGCTACCGCTAATGGTTTGCCACCCACGGATAGCAAGCTGCCATCACTCCAGCTTTTGCCATCCTTGAGCAACGTCAGTCAGCTGTCCAGTCAGATGTCCAGTCCGCCTTCTGGGGCGTCATCTTTTTCGACCGGAGCTTCGACTGCTATTACATCTCCAGATTTGAAGCTGGAACAGAGGGAGAAGCAAGTTGGTCTGGAGAGTGTGGCAGAGAATGTTGCCACTGATTACAAGGTAGCGAAGCCCAAGTCTCGCAGAAAGAAGAGAGAGTGCCCCGAGTGCCACCTGTTATTCAGCAATCTTGCCACTCACAAGTCGACGCATCTCTCTGTGGACTTGAGACCTCACATTTGTTCTACATGTGACAGGGGATTTGCCCGCCCCAATGACTTGATAAGGCACGAGAAACGCCACCTCAAGGACCTAGGCCAGAGTGGGTTCAAGTGCCCCTACTACGACTTCTCCACAGCCCCAACGTCTTCTGACGATGAGAGTGACGCTGAGGGCGACACATCAAACCACGACCACAGCAAGGCCGGTGGTTTGCTCTCTCCTTCATATTCACAATCACATGCACAGCGCGGCAACCACTGCCATCCAAGCGGGTGCTTCTCCAGATGTGACACCTACAAAAACCATCTCAAGGCGCTCCACTTTGAGTACCCTGGAGGCACCAAGAAGAGAAGTCGCAATTCTGTGCAGGGCAAGTGCAAGATGTGCGGTTTGTCGTTTAGAAACGTGGATGAGTGGCTGTTGTCTCATGTGGAGACTGGGAAGTGCTCGGCAATCTTCCCTGAAAACTTAAAGAGGGCCCGAGATGATGCCACTGGCAGTAATGACAGCTGATATTGCTTATCCACCTGTCGTTGCACCGTTTCATGTTATGATACACTGACAATTTTATTCACGATTGGAGTTCTCTCATAAATTTTGTTAGGTTGGTTTTGATGCTTGTGTTCCATGGTTCCTGTTTGTTCGTTCTTATTCTGTGTTTTATTTAAGTTTCTATTCCCTCTCTGCATGTTTTATTTATTTTATTGCGGTTTTATAGTACCGTCAGCATTATCTACATTTTTTGGACGGTTGTATCACGAGAAAAAAGGTCATGGGAGGAATGAATGACAACCAACGCCTTGTTAGCAAGGTTATGCACTATATGGCTACCGGTGTCTGATATCCGCTTCGCATATTCGTTTTATTGTTTTTGATACATTTTCAACACACCATCAGGTTCTTTCCCACATTTTGTGTATGCCATACGTTCATATATACTTATACACTGTTATTACAGCATATTGTAGCACCCCCATTGATTCTGCCTACTGAACCTCACTTGCAGTTGCTTACACTTCCTTGCTCTTCCTTGAACTTCCCTACCTATAATGTGCAAAGCAAGGTTTGGCCGCTGTCTCACTGCACTACCCCATCCGTCTCCTTCGGTATTTACACCTCTTGCTATGCACAGGGGACCCGCGCGACCCTTCTTCCTCGGTTGAATTTCGATCATGTGTTACGGTACGGCTATTACACTCTTCCGGACCGTTTCTACTATGTATCCCATGCATGACGCTGCAGCCTATGGTGTTTGCTCCCCTTCGGATTTACGCGTGGTTAGAACTGACTACCCTCCTGCAGACAGCCCACCTAGCTGTACATTTGCCTGGGGAGTGGGGCCCAAGCGGGACCTGGCATAATTTGATTCACCTCTGTAAGGCATTTCCTTAGTTAGCACTACAGTGAAGGCAGAGTGCAGGGTAGATTATCGGGGCTGACCGTGAGGGAGATGGAGATTGTGAGGATCGGCCAAGGGTGTAAAATTCTTTTTTTGGAGCCACATCAATATTTGAGCCTGGTTGTTTCCTAGTCGAGTCCAAGGTTACCAATTCGGAGGTCAGTTCGTGGAAATGTCTCTTTTATCGAAAATAACCAAGGGCTTGGCCCTGCTGATCGCTCTCTCCACCTACAAGTCGCTCCCGTTTGCCTACTTTGTCAGGTTCTACTACTATGTGCTACGGAACTTGGTGTTTCCATACAAGAAATATAAGAAACAGACACAGGAACAGAGAGCACAGGCCCTACAGCAGAAGGACAAATATGCTGTGTTTGAGCCAACCACAATTGACACCTACTGCTCTCTCTTCGAGTGCGACTTCTATCTCCATAAGTCCAACTCCACCTACTTCTTGGAGTTGGATATTGCGAGAACAGACTTGATGACGACGGTGTTCAGGGAGCTCTTTTTCCACTACCAGGAGAACAACATAGCCAAGAAGGGCAAGGATTCTATTTTCAACTGGCCGTATGTGCCTGTGGCTACTGTTTCGGGCAGTTTCTTCAAGGAAATCAAACCATTGCAGAGGTACAGGATCGTCAACCGCGTTCTCTCGTGGGACAAAAAGTGGATCTTCATCCTTTCGACATTCGTGATACCAGGCAAAACTGCCGACAAAAACGTCACTGCCGCCTCCTGCATCACCAAGTACGTTCTCAAAGATGGTCGGAAGACCATCTCTCCTGTTGAAGCACTCAAGACGTGTGGCATCTGGAACGAAGACGTCGAGAGGCTCAGCGAGCAGAACTCCCATCTTGTTACTTCCTATGTAGACCAGTCACACTTGGATTCCATTGATTTTCACACCTCTGAGAAGAAGAGCAATTGAAGCATATAGGTGGCCGCATATAGAGACTTAGATGATTGCATAGATAAATGAGGGCACGATACAGATAATTCCTTTCAACCTTTATTATAATTTTCTCTCTCTAGTAAAAACAAAAACCACACTCGTAGAACAACGCACACATATATCTAGGGCAAAAAAAAAAGCTGTCAAAAACCAGAAGATCCAAAAACACAAATGCTAGAATGTTAGCCGCAAAGCAGAATAAACAGTAACATCCCACTATTGGCGTCCAATCTCCTCTATTTCCCTTCTCTACTGGCAACTGTTCTCATATCATTATTCATTGTTAAACCATCAAATGGATTCTGGTTGTTGTTTGTCATCCCATGAATGGAAGCAGATGGCTGAATGTTCATCGCCAGTGGGGACGTAAGAGCAGATAGAGATGTTTGGCCGGAAGGTGCAATAGACGATAGAAGTGGAGTTGGTGTAGTAAGCGGTTGGCTGAGAATAGCAGATTGCTGTTGTTGTTGTTGTTGCTGCTGCTGCTGCTGCTGCTGCTGTAGTACTTGCAGGTTGCTCACAGATGAGATGGCTGAGAGGGGAGGCATTGTCACTGTGTTGGTGGATGTCAAAGGCGCACCATCCGAAAGTTGTGTCATGTACTTGAATGAGGATACCTCGAGACTAATTGTCACATCCTTGGTCACCTTGGAGAGGGCAGCCATGGAAGCCCGCACCTCGTTCAGTACAGGAATATCAGCCATTGCACTCTTAGTAGTTGCCAGTATGTTGATGACGGCCTTTACAAAGAGATTGGTGTCCTCCCAGAACTTCCTTCTCTCTGCAATCGAATCTTCGGACCGGATACTTGAAAGCTTGCCTCTAAGCCTCCTTGTGACATCCATTGCAGACATGCAGGAGTTAGTGAGCTCCTTAACCTTCACCACCACATTGTTATTGGGGACTGTATCCTTGATATCTGATGATTGTGCTGTTGCGATTGCGTTCTTTGCAATGGCGGAGTTCAGTTGGCTGAACACCACCTCAGCAGAAGAGGTGGCATTGCCTATGCACTCGTACAAACGCTCATCTGCATCACTCTGCTCCGCGGCAGAAGGAAACGTGTTTGCAGCAGATGACTTCGGCATGCTGATTGCTGAGGGTAACGCAGATATCATCGGTTTGGATTGTGGTTGGCCGATTGCGGTGTCGATTCTCAAACTGGGTGGGGGAGGGGCAGTAGTTCTCACTATCACTGAACTGCCGTTTGCTCCTTGAGGATGAATGCTTGCCGGTGCTTGTGGGAGGCCCACCTTGCGCAACGATGGGTGGAGCAATCTGCACGTATTCACAAGTTCCGTGAACGTGCCCACGATGGACAGGTAGAACATCCGTACAAAACATTTGTCGAGCGGCTGTAAGAATGTCTCCAGGCTTTCCTGGAGCAAAACAACCATGGACTTGAAAGTAGACACACAGTTTACCACACTACTGAGAAGTTTATCGGCGAGTGATCCTTCGTCCAACTGTCCTCTGTTGCTGTGCCTGTCATGATCCTCGAGCGATTCCAGTGATTCCACAAGTTGGTCTACACATGACTTGGAGGTATACAACAGGGAAACCAGTCTTGCGGAGACCTTCTTATCAGCGCAGAAGCCGGTGAACCTTCTGATGGTTGAATGCGATTCACTCGTCACAAATAGAATCTTTTGAGAAATTTCCAGTAACTTGGAAGTGGAGAGCTTTTCCTGTTTTTTTACCTCAGGCAGAGTCGATAGTCTCTTGAAATACGCAGTGGACTTGTATTCTACGTCCATTTTTTCGTTCCTCTCTATAGGTTGTTGACTGTTGTCTGTAGACTGTCCTGTTTGTGAACCCAACCCTGGTGCAGAAGCATTCTCAATCTTGGACATGGTCTGCGACCTGGGTTTTGTAGCTCGAGCTGACGGTTGCTCGACGGGTGGGGTATGTAGACCGTTGCCTTTCGGTGGTTGCATCATTGTTACGGGAGACAACGGCTTAGTATGGGAGTGTACGGCAACCTCCTCACCATTGGTATGACCGCTCTGTGAAACCACAGCGATGTTTTGTGGTTGGCTCCCACTATGTGTCTGTGATTGGGCTTCCTCTTCTGGATGAGATGGTCGCCTCCTTTCCGCGGTAACCTCATGCTGCTGCTGCTGTAGCTGCCGTGTTTGTGAGTCGCCGCTCTCTGGTTGTGGTGATGGTGATTGTGACTGTGATGGTGTTGCCTCCTGAGCTAGTGAGTGAGGGTCGCTTTGCTGGGATGTCTGTGAGCGCCTAATGATGAACCCCATTCTCTTTGCGGCACGCGACGAAACGTAGTTCTCACTGTTGCTTCTGGAACGGGAAGGTACGGGCAACGATGACAACGGGATCTGAGGGGCGGCCGATACGGGTGATACCTTCGTGGTTGTCAGCGATGACGCAGAAGTGGAGACCGACACGGAGCTGGTTGTTGATGGGGCTGTTGACGCTGGTGAGTCCACGGGTGCTACACCGCTGGATACGGCAGCCTCTTCAGACTCTCTGAGCTTTGTCTCTATGAGGGCCATATTCTGAGATACAAATCTCCTGAGTCCTTCCAACCAATCTCCCTGGGTCTGGCGCTGTAGTTGTTCGACGTATGATGGGGTGGGTAAGATCAGGGGATTGCTGGAAATCTCAAAGATCTTCAAATTTGTCATCTCCAGGATACTAGGTGGTACATACTCAAACGAATTCTGTTTCAACGAAAGCACCTTCAAGTTTTTGAGAGTGCCTATTTTGGATGGTAATCTAGAAATGTAGTTGTCGCTGATATCCAAGATCTCGAGGTTGGGGAACGAACACAGCACCGTTGGGAACTCTCTGAAGTTGTTCTGGTGCAAGTCCAAGTATCTCAGATTGGTGAGTCTATTGAAGTAGCTGGGCAGAGTAGCCATCAGGTTATTCTGCAGTGACAGTCTTTCCACAGAGTCCTTGATCATATCCACAACCTCTATAGGGATGCTCTGGATGCTGAGCCCCATGAGCTTCATGCCATCGTCTGTGTTCTCGCATCTCGCTAACTCCTCTATAACCGCCTGCACCAACTTGCTTCTCTTGGGAACACTCGAAACAGCTGCGCTTCCGGCGCTCACGCTGCTCTGTCTGGTGATAGTTGGATCTGACATTGGTTCCTCGCGGAGGTGGTTCACTGTGACAGATGCATATCCTTGGGAACTTGGGGGACTGAGGAGCTCAGAAGAAAAGAGAGTTTGTGCTGCCCCGTTATGTCTGTTGTTATTGCTATATTGTTATTTCTGAATTTAGCCCTCTTAGAACCCTTCACAGTCTGATCTGCTTTAAACGATATGGAACCCCTCAAATATCCCATGTGTGCGTTGATTCTGAGAAATCAAGACGGTCGTGTAGCACATAATATATGCAGGTGTGGAGAGAAGAGCCAAAGTGTGGGCTGGAAGGGATGATGGAGACAGTTACAGTGTAGGGAGCGAAGCGAGATAAGCAGCGAAGGGCGGAGTTTCTTTGGCCCCACACTCTGCATTCGAAGCAATCTGGAGATGATAGCAGGCAAGTCAGAGGTGAAGGGTGGAACTGTATTTATATTGGAAGCTCTAAACTACATCAATTGGGGTTTCTCTCTTTGTGCATTTTAAAACTGTTGTAGAGAGCTGAGAATTTACCCAAAAGTAATGGGGTGTTTGCCCGAGCTGAAGCAGTGTGAGCTCTACCGTAGTGACCCAATTGGTTTCGATACATGCCATTGTTTGTACAAGAGATAAACAGTTTATATTTCTATAGATATTACATATGCAGAGGAGTGCTGGCGATCGTCGATCACTGGAGAGGTGCATACAAAATCTGAGTCACATACTTGCGTTGGTAACGCACCACGGAGGCAACGGCCAATGTGTTGTGTTTTATGCTGGTTGTTGCCAGATGGTTGAGCACCACGTGGTTTGGTATCGACAGCGCACCCGAGTTGTTATCCTTATCATTGCTGTTGTAGCTGTTCAATATCACGTGCTCCAAATGTGGGGGCAGCTGGGGTGGAATCAACCACTGCTGAGGAGACTGAGACGCGTTTTGCTGGTTGTCCAAAGTAAGATAGTATTGCTCCATCACCTTGGGGTCTGTGAAGATCGCCGGAATACCTCTTATATACTCATCCCCCTTGTTGGGAGCGTCCTCTTCTCCATCATGGTACCTAGAATATCCCCCACCCATATCGTCGTCATCTCTGGTGAGACCCAGTTTGGAATCCATCGTATTGAGACTCACCCTGGACCTTTCTGCTTCCTGTCTCTCTGTGTCCCTCCTCGATTCAACCTCTAGGTAGTTGACAAAGTTACCCATTGGGTCGGTGGCAGTGGGAATGAAGTCGCTGAACCTCACCTCGTTGTCAACGATGAATCTAAACCTATGTGTCCCAACAGGCAGGTTGAGCTTGATGGCAAACGAGCCATCGTTCAATGGGCCGTTAAGCGCAATCATCTTCCTCCATCCGGTGAAAGTACCTGTAACAAACACCTTCGAACCACCCTGTGTCCATTTGATAACCGTCATAACGAGCTCGGGTTGCTGTGCAGGTGGAGGAACTCCCCTCTGTGAATTGTCAGTCTGTGCCGGTGGTGGAGGAGGCACTGGTTGGCCGATATCGTTTTCGTTGTCTATGGCCATTGATTCGTCCTCCTCGTTCTCTCTCGTCTTGGCTGATAGCTTGAGCTTATCAAAATCTATGTCGTCTGTAAGGATCAAAGTTGACTTTCTCCTCATTGGTGCTAGTGGCACACCTATGGACGAGTTGGAGCCGGGCTGCGAACTGCCCAGTTCCTCTTGAGAGTCCAGGTTCATCGTGGAAGCTGACGTAGTCACCTCGGTGAATCCCTGTCCTGTCTGTTGTGTCTGTTGTTGTTGCTGCTGCTTGGCAATGTCAACCATGGAAACGTCCTTTGTCACGTTTTCAGAACTTGGAGAGTTCTCAAAATGGCCCGAGCTGGGCTCGTCGTTGTTGCTGAAGTAATCCATGTTGGGTTTCTGACTGTTGGATGGCGTGTGGTTGGGGAGAATGCCGTGGTCACCGGAAGATTGCTGTGTTTCTTCGTTTGAGTGAGAATGCTCGTGATGGTGAAGATGGTGAAGGTGGTGATGGTGCTGTTGTTGACGGTGCTGGTAATGCTGCTGAGCTTGTTCAGAACCCTCTTGGCCCGATGATTGACGGTGTTGATCAGCGAAATCTCTCCCGCTATGCTCACCACTGGTTTCAAAGGAAGGAGAGCCCTCGTGTGATAAGGAATTGCCCATGAAATATACCGCAAGATAACTCAATCAACAGGTTTGCGCCTGCAAGGGTAGAATTAACAAAGCTGGTTTAAAGCGAAACGAAAAACAACAAAAAGAAACAAACACCCAGCTGTGTGCAATCACACTATTGACGATCAACGAATTTTTCCCCAGACAAACCTCGTTACAACTGCAACTCATTGACTACATGCCACCATACACAGGTTGTAACTGTCCAAAGTTGGAGGTGTCCTTACTCATTGACAACCGTCAACTGCCTGCCTGCCCACTTGGCGCACAACCCACACAGAGAGAGCTCCTAAGCAGAGAACTACTAAGCAGCGACCTCCTAAGCAGCGACCTCCACTGAGAGGGCCCATCTTCCAAGGATGTCAGCAGTAGCTATGTGGGCACCTTCTGGAAGCCGGGCAAATCGTACAGCCAAGTTAGTTGGTAGAGGAAGCGTCTTGCAGCAATGGCCACCTACCTACCTCTCGACCCTCTTTCGTTGTATCCTCCGCTGTAATAGTAGAGGATGGGTGGGGTCGAGGCGGAATTCGGGTGAAGATGGAAGTCAGTTTCCGGAAACTGAGGGCTGAAGAGTTCCAGGGCCAGGCATAGCGACTGATATAACGAGTAGAAACATTTGCTTTAGAGTAATCTATCACAATGGATAATTCATGTTATTATCGTTTAGGCATTCCACCAATATATGAAGCCTGTTAATATAGGGGGTAATGCAAATATTGGTATATGACTATATCGGCTTGGGTTGATAACGGTTCATGCTGATCTAGGCACATAACTATCAATACATCATATTTAGAACTACCTGACCGTGACACGACATAGCTACAACTTACATCATTAATTCGATATACTGAGATATTTATATATGTATATATGGTGAATTTTCTATGAGCACCTTTTCTATGAGCACCTTTTCTATGAGCACCTTTTCTATGAGCACCTTCGTCTACCGAATATTAGTGCGGTGGTGCACTTGCAAGCCGTATCAAAAAGGTGGAGTGAGACCTCCACATCCTCCCTCTTCAACCCCAGACAAAACCCCAATTGGGAATCTAACCGTACAGGGTGATTGATCCTTTGCTGCCGAGTTGACCCGGGCTACCCTTGGCAACTCTTCTTGTGAGGCGTGCAAATACAGTTTGTTCCCTTTTGCCGCAGTTATCCCAAACAGGAAGTTCCCAGCTAGTGGCGGAGGGTATCGAATGACACAGGCGGGAAAGAAAAACAAAAAAAATACGGTGCGCAATTGTGGATACACCCTTGTGAACGCTTGACAGATGTTTAAAAAATAAGGGTTGGGCGAGACATACACTTTGAGTATCCGAATAGAGGAATTTCCCGAACAATACGTTTGTTGAGAAAACTTACTCAGGAACAACCAGCATTTATTTGTTCTTTGTATTTGTTGTGGTTTATTGTATTCATTTTGTATCCATCCAACACTACAGCGCTGCAGAGAGCATTTAGACACTATCCGTTCATTCCCTCTGATTGCATTCCTTTCCATCTCCATTGTGATGTGTGTATCAGAAAGTGTATATTTTTAAGAGACAAGACGGAACGACATAACAATCCTCACCGAAGAAGATGTCTTTCAACATCAACTGGAATTCTATAGAGAAGGAATCCCTGTCATCATGGGTGATGGACCTCCTGAACGATGCCCTCAACACAGGCAAGAGGCCTAATGTGCTCAGTTCGGAGATCAACATTGTGGATCTCGATTTCGGGAACATCGCTCCAGACTTTGAGATCCTTGAGGTTGGCGATCTCGGCCCAGACAGATTCACTGGTGTGTTTAAATTCAACTACTCGGGAGATGCATCCATGACAATAAGGACAAAAGTGCAGGCCAATCCTTTGAAGATTTTCAGCGACAATGTGCATGATGTGTTTGCAAACCAGGACTCCCACCTCGATAACGTTCAAGATGTAGCGGATTTCATTAGACCCTCCTTCATCATGGCTGACGACAGTCTAAGTATCCCTTTGAATCTGTGCCTATCGCAGATCAAGATGTCCTCCATCATCATTATTGTGTTCAGCAAGACCAAGGGTCTCACCCTGGTGTTCAAGAACGACCCGCTGGAATCCATATCCATCAACTCCACATTTGACAGGATCAAGCCGCTGGCTCAGCTGTTACAGAATAAGATCGAGGTGCAGATCGGAGAGCTCTTCAAGGAGTTCTTGCCAAATCTCTTGTACAAGCTCAGTTTGAAATACACGACAGAGAGTTTCGATCAGTTCCATAAGGACTTGCTCAGAGATGAGTTGGAGGACATGGCAGACGAAAAGCGCGTCAACTTTAACGACATTGAGCCAGAGGCTCCTTCCAGGATATCGCCAGGGTCTCTCATGAGACTTACCACCCTTTCGTCTTCGAGGCAGACTCTTGCGATTGGCGGCAAATTCTCTGCGGATACGATGAACCGTGATATTGTCACCAAGAACTATATCAACTCGATGGTGGCCAACACGTACAACAAGCTGGAGTTGTCTCAGGCCGATTTCGAGCACATCAGCAGGAGTGTGTATGCCATCAAGGAGTTCCAGATGCGCATGTACTACAAGCACAACGGCAATAACCCTCACCACCTCAATAACCAGGGAGTGGCACCAAAGAGACGTGTTATTAAGTTGGGCTCCAAGAAGTCCCAGAGGTGTGAGGTGTCATCTGCAGAGGACACCGCTGTCTCTGAGGAGGACCAGCAGCTGCACTCAGTAGCGATGTCTGAGACCAGAAGCGAGGACTGGTCTGTCTCCACAGCCATTTCAGGCTCTTCATCGGTTGCTGACGAGGTGCAAAGAGATTCTGTAGCCAGCAAACAGATTGCTGGAAAACGTAGGGATTCCAACTCCACAACTGTTATTGCACAACCGCGCCCAGTTGTCGGCCACCCCTTCGGTACCATCTCGGCTGCCTCTCAGAAGGCACTTGAGAAGGGGGATAGCCATGAGGGCAACTATTTCACAGGTATGCCTTTTATCGATTACCTCCGGCTCTCAAGCAGGCCCTCTTCTCCCACCTCTCCTCGCAACAGATCCCGCTCAAGTTCTTCCTCTCCAAGGGGCGTTTTCATCGGCAAGGAAGAGCAGCAGAAGATCAAGGCCAGGAAGGAGAGAATACACAAATTGCTCAAGAATGGCGTGCATGACTTGTCCCTGGGTGGATTAGCTCACACAAACCCGGCTACAGGTATCTCTCACTCTCCAGCAAAGTTTTTCAACGGCAACATGGGGTACTTTTACGACCTTCCACCACCATACATTGCTTGATAGGCTTTGTTTGTTGGTGACATTATTCATCTTGATATGACATGGCTCAGCATGACGATTTTGTTTTTTGTTTTTGTTCTTTTTTATTTTCGCTTTTGTTTTTGCTATTCGGTTAACGATTACGTGGGATTACGGTTTGCTTTACTGGTTTGTCTTGTTCCTAGTTCTTTCATTTATTCCTATACATAGTCTATATCCACAGCCAATTCCGCCGTTGTGGAGAATATATTCCATATTTATTACTCTTGAATGTGCCAACAACTACTTATAGAAAAAGGATTTCTGCTTTCTTCCAAACTTCCATTCGGCTGAGTACGAACATCCGTTCATGCCAAGAGCTCTTAACGCTTCTCCTGCATTCTGTCAACTCGGCACTTCAAGCAGGTGGTACTCACTGTTAACCGCGGAATTATTTTCATGCATACCCTGGGGAACCACCAACCACTGCCGTCAATTCCGGGGTGCGACTCTCGTCGAAAATGATTCCACTTCACATTTCACTTACAACTCCACATATCAAAGCCCTACATATCAAAGCCCTACATATCGAAAACCTAAATATCACAAACCTAACTATTACAATCCTACAACCAACATAAAGACAATCATGGATGACAAGCCTGGGTTATTGCTTGGCCATGCAGCCCGCATGCGAGCCCAGCCCACCCACTGCGGAGACTGAGAATGTACAACGTCATATTCATGTACGGATTAAGGGGGGGCAGCTGCATCTGCCATAGTGAGAGCTGCTCTACTCCTCATGCATAGATTATATTAGGCGATGAGATGGGACGATATAGTTGCGGGTTGTATGTGGGTGCAACTACAAGCACGGCTGCTCTGGCCCACGTTATACGTGGCTTTGGAATTCGAGGCGTGGTTGGACACGGGGAAAGGAGGAAACAGCAAGTGAACGTTGCTGCCCAATATGTGTGAGGTGAGGTACCCGTGGAGCCAATTCCTCTCTGAGAAGATTTATTTTGGTCGGTTGGACGTTTTCTCTGTCTCTTTTGTTTTCTCTCATCTCGCACAGCCGATCAATTGACTTGTAGAGAGAGAGAGTTAATAAGTAAGCTCCCTTACAAACACACAGCCAAGCACATCACACGTCTGCACTGAAAAATGCCTCTTGCCAGCCACGTCGATGCCAGTTTGCTCCAGCAGCAAATCCTGACGGAGGATGAGGCTTCAAACGCCACCAAGCTCATCAGCAAGTATGCCGAAGCCAAGAACAAGCACACCCAGGAGCGTTTCGAGCGTATCAACGGAGGCGTTGCAACCTCCATTGCGCCCACTCTGGCCCACTACAAGCTCTCGGACATCGATCAACTCGACAAGTTCAGGCTTCCAGCCACCGGAATGGAGATGAGTGCGGCATACCAGGCTGTCCACGATGAGCTCACCCTCGACGGTAACCCCACCCTCAACTTGGCCTCATTTGTCAACACCTTTGTGGACCCACAGGCTGAGAAGCTCATCACCGAGAACTTGGTAAAGAACCTGGCTGACTCCGATGAGTACCCTGCAATGCTTGAGATCCACAGCAGGTGTATCTCCATCCTCGGTAACCTCTGGCACGCGCCAGTGGGTGAGAAGCTCCCTGGTACTGACACCTACAAGGCAGCCGTTGGTACGGCCACCACAGGCTCCAGTGAGGCTATCATGCTTGGAGGGTTAGCAATGAAAAAGAGATGGCAAGCAAAGAGAAGGGCTGAGGGTAAGGATACCTCAAGACCTAACATCCTCATGTCTTCCTGTTGCCAGGTTGCTCTCGAGAAGTTTGCAAGGTATTTTGATGTCGAGGAGAGAATCATCCCTGTTGATCCAGCGGATTTCCTGCTCGACCTCTCTCTGATCAAGCAGAACTTGGACGAAAACACAATTGGTATCTTTGTGATCATGGGTTCCACCTACACTGGTGGTTTCGAAAACGTGCTCAAGGTGAACAGTATCCTTGACGAGTTCGAGGCTGAGACTGGTCTCAGTATTCCTATCCATGTTGACGGTGCCAGCGGTGCCCTCACCGCTCCCTTCCTATACCCAGACTTCAAGTGGGATTTCCGCGTTCCTAGAGTGTGTTCCATCAACACCTCTGGCCACAAGTTTGGCTTGGTCACCGCGGGTCTAGGCTGGGTCATCTTTAGAGACCAGACCTTCTTGCCAGAGGAGCTCAAGTTCCAGCTCAAGTATCTCGGTGGATTGGAGGAGAGTTTTAACCTCAACTTTTCGAGACCAGGGTTCCAGGTTGTTCACCAGTACTACAACTTTCTGAGCTTGGGCAGATCGGGTTACACTGAGATCTTTGACAGTTCGTTGACAAATGCAAGAATACTGTCTCAATTCCTCGAAGAGACAAAGTACTTCAAGTGCATTTCGAACCTTCACCTGCCAAAGGGCGAGACTGTGAAGAACTCTGATGGAAGTCAGCCAAAGGAAGTCAAGCACTCTCGTGCTGCTCTCTCTGAACATGATGCCTTTAACGAGGCATTGCCAGTGGTTTCATTCCAGTTCAGCGACGAGTTCGAGAAGGAATACCCTGAGATCCCTCAGTCCATTGTTGCCACTCTTTTGAGAAACAAGGGGTGGATTATTCCTAATTACCCCCTTCCAAAGACTTCGAGGGATTATATTGGCAACAACGAGATTCTCCGTGTCGTGGTGAGATTCAATCTCACCCTGAAGCTGCTTGAGAAGCTGATGCATGACATTGTGGGCGTTGTGGAGGTTCTTATCAAGTCGGCCTTTTTGGTGAGAGAGAACCTCAGAAAGGGATTTACAGCCACAAAGAAGGCTAGTGGCGACGCTTCGTTGAAGGATGTCATCGAGGGTAACGTTGTGTACAATATGCTCATGGCTATTGCCAGTGAGGGCGAAGAACAGCTGATTGAGTTCAAGGAAATTGACCCCACAAAGACCCAGCCAGAAGCCCCTCATAAGGTTGGCAAGCATAGCAAGCACCAGGGCCACAGGCACTCCAGTTTCAGAGGTACCTGTTGAGTTGCTGGATACTCCCTATGGCCCTTTACTTTTAGTTTAACACTAACATATTCAAAATATATCATGATAAATTTGTTCTGAATTGGGCATTAATATCGTTAGCATTCGTATACATGTTTCCGCCCGCTTCACCCACCACAAATGTTTAAAGTTTCACCCAGTAATCCTGCCGAGACGCCTCTTGGCTATTGCCATCTTGCGGTTACTCTCATCAACCTGGGAATCCAGTTCATCCAGCAGCTCGTTCTGCACTCTGAGTTCTTCGTTTATCTCCAATCCCATCTGGCGCTGTTTCTGTATCACTGTCCTCAACTGTTGAACCTCTGTGTCCTGGTGCTGCATTAGTTGTTTCTGGCTCTGCAACAGCTGCTGGTTATCCAACGGTCTCGTCTGCGAGGTCTCCTTTGGGCCACCCAACACACGTGTGCTTCTATTCGCCGATACCAGTGTAGCTTGCTCCGATGTATCTGCCTCATTTCTTTCTACTGTAGGAACGGCTGTCAGCAGCTCTGACAAAAGAGCCTGCAGATCATCTTCGTCTCGTTCAACACTATTCAGCAACTCCTTTCTGCGTTTCAACTCACCCGGTCCAAGGCTTGAACCTGTTTCTGCAGTGGCCAATCCCTTTTTCAATCTTTCTATTCCCATCCTTGCAGCCACCAGCGACCGCCTCGAGTCTGCCCTTGAAGCGGTGAACATTCTGGAACGGCAGTCATGTAGGATGGCTCGACTATCACGAAGCACCTCCAGCCACACTTTGGGATCAGAAGCATCATCTGGTATTGAAAAATGGCTCTTTGCACTATTCCACACAGATGACTTTAGCTGGTCAGCTCTGGTTGCAACTCCTTCGCCGGAGGCCCTCATGAAGGCAGATCCCGGGAGGTTGAGAAACGACCTGAGCACCTCATTGTTGTTCCACTCTTTGTCGCCAAGCAGAAGTGTTAGAAACTGAGAAAGCTGCACTCGCCTCTGCTCTACCAATTTCTCGTTTGTGGATTTCCGTAGAATGGACCTTCCGGGCAACGCATATGGAAGCGACTTGTTCTTCAGGGCTTCCAAGTCGCGCTTCAGAGATACAAAGTCGCTAAACCGTTTGTACACGTCAATGTGGTTGGGAGGAATGTGTGTGCGGATATGGTATATTGTGTATGACTCCTCCACAAAAGTGTCCTGTATCCATACTTCTAATGTGTCTGTCCCCGTCATGATGGTTGTTGTGATGCAGATAGCTTTCTAGGATATTCTCTCTCTGATGATCTCCAGTGGTATTGCTAGTCTATCTATTGTATTAGTCAATCGGTGTTCTCAGCCTATCTGTGGTTCTCAGTCTATCTGTGGTCCTCAGTTTTGACAGGCCGATGTTGATTTGTCTATAATGATTATATATTATATATACCTAGTGCTGCGCTATCAGTAACACCGCACATATCCCTGCACTCAGGCACCGCACACCTCATCGCAGCTTATCTGCCCTGCCCATACATTGGGCCACACTCTGAAGGTCACGTCAATAGGGTAAGGTACCTATGTAGTGAAGGATGGTCAGCATGATAGAGGAGGCATAATCTCTCGAAGCACTCCCACACACCCCTACACTCCCACACTCCTACACTCCTACACTCCTACACTCCTACACTCCTACACTCCTACACTCCCACACTCCTACACTCCCACACTTCTACACACCCACACTACCATACTGTTCTCTCTTGCCGGAGCAAGTAGAGCTGCTTAGCATGGCCATCGAAGCCTGAAGGGAATCTATTGATAACCACACTACTCACTACTCACAGAGGGGAAGTACAGCGACACAGAGGCTCGATGCAGTTAGTATGTAACCCAGCTAATGCATAGGGCTTATGGCCTGGGCGTTGAACAATGCTTAACTGTAAACAGCCTACTTACAAACGGTTGAGAGAATGAAGGGCGGAAGATAAAGTGTACTTATTTCTCAATGGGTAAACTATACATAGCCACGTCCAATGTTGGATTGGCCCATGCGGCTGATATCTTAGACGTTGCGGTGTGCAACAGATACACCATCACATGTTCCAGCGATGGATATATCAAGCTGTGGAACAACAAGTTCCACACCGTTGGCGGGCTCGAGGAAACAGGTGCGGAGTGCACGGCGAAGGAGCTTGTGAATAAATTGGGTTTGCATCATCTGAGCGTGTTTGAAGATATAATAGACGGAGAGGAAGTGCTGCTGTTGGCAACGGTGGCCTTCACCGGACAGTGCTATTTCTTCAACATAGATCCCTCCACAGGAGAGCTCACGCGGCTCGCCAATGGCCTTCCGAGTGAATTCGCTTATAAGGAAGGCTCAAAAGCAGCCACACAAAAGTCATTCTGGGCTGTTCAGTTTTTGAAAGACCCATTGGGCAAGCACCATCGGTTTGCCGCTACACTGGCATCAGGTGCCGCTTTGGTGTATACCCTCGAGTTCAGCCCACAAGTCACCATATCAGACCCACGCACAGTTGAGTCAAGGTCGCCGTCTTTCGCAACATGTCTAGCTCTCAATGGTAGTAATAACAAACTGGTTGTGGGCCACCAGGATGGCACTGTTTACCTTTACGACCTTGATGCTCTGAAACCCATTTACACATTTGCGCCTTTCGGCATGAAACCCAACTCCAACTCTGGCTCATCGCTATCCACGGTGAGAAAAGTTTCCTTCTCTCCCGGTGGAGAGGTGCTGGTGGTTGCACGTGACTCAGGTACAAACGGCACGATCGTGCTGTACGATGTGAAGTTTGGCGAACCAATTGGATCTCTCACAACCTCTACTCATTCCACCAACGTCACTAGAGGAGCGCATGCCCATACTGGGTTTTGCCTAGCCCTGGATTTTAACGAGGATGGTTCTCTGCTTGCCAGTGGTGGTTACGACAATAAGGTGAGAATATGGAACATCGAGACGAGAGAAAGAGAAACCACTATAACCATGTCCAAGACCGACGTTGAAGATGCAGCCATTGATTCTCAAAACTCCTTAGATGAGCCTACCTGTACATCTCTCAAGTTCATGAGGAAGGGAATGAGAGGCGGTGATGGAGGCGCAACTAATGAAGGTTTAGTGGTGGTGGGTTTTGACAGGGCTATCAGATGGTACAGAGAGGCAGGTGGTATATGAAAAAACAGATTGACTGGCATCCTTACTTTTGCATTGCATATAGCTACTTCATGTTACAATTTCAATAGAAAATCTGAAACGTGTGTAATCCCAATTCCCCTCATTTTATTTCCGTGTGCGTTCTATATCGTTATATACTTTCATTTTCTTCTCAAACACCCATATTCTCATCTCCGGAATCGTCAGCATTGGCGTTCCTTCCATCTCCAAGAGAATCCAATGCGGTCTGTATGTGATAGTCGTCTTGATAGCCAGCCCCCACCGTCTCTTCAACCTCCGACTCTTCGTTGGATTGTGTTTCCAGGTCTTGAGCAACAATATCCTCCTCTTCTGACGGATCGTGTGATGTCTGTATATTCAGCCTCTGCTGGACAATATTGGCAGCTCTGATTCCAAATCCAGATTCGTTGAGGGGTGCAAATCCTAAAGACCCGTAGAAGGTACCCGAACCGTTTCGACCATAAGCATTCAGAACAAATTCTCCCCGTTCAGGAGTACTGAAACGTGAAGACTGCATCGAGTGCACACTCTCGTTGGCGCCAGAAACTTTGTCAACTCCAGCTTCTTCAACAACCATGTCGGGCTTCTCTGTCGACGGCATGATGATACTTCCATCGTGCAATCCTTCAAACAGCTGCAACAAAAACGGCTTTTCGAGATCCGCAAACTTCTTTGTCTTGACAATTTTGCCCCAGTTGCGATAAATGTACTGGACGGCATTGTGTCTCAGGAGGGACTCGTTCGTCATAACAGCGCGTTCCCATATGGTGAGGACGGTATTGATCTTAAACCCGGAGGAGTAGATCTTGGTTAAACACAAGTTTCGCAGTTCACTCAACTCATACAACTTCGCTAGCAATAGCATCCCCGATATTTCTTCCAGAGTGAAACCTTGCAAGTTGTCGGTGTATATGTATTGTATCAAACCGGCAACCCAACGTTTGGGCTCGGGAATGAACATTTCATTGGTATGTGTTTCTATCATACCTGCAGCCATGAGCCGTCTGAAATGGGGCCATCTAGAGAGAAGAATGACCTTGTGGACTCTAAACGGTTCCGATTTGGTAAATAGCGCCTGGGTTCCGTCACGCGTAAGAGCCGAATGAAGCAGGCCATCCGTATATGGTTTGCCGGGCTCTGTGTAAGCAGCTCCGTCTCCTGGTCTCACTTCGCCTTCTACAGCTCTGATCTCAAAATCGGAGTACTCATGGTTGTAGAGTAACGACATCATATCTTTGTAGAGTCCCCTCGAAAGAGACAACGAAGCATTTGGAGTGGGTGAAAGCTCCGACTGCGATTCTAGAGCATTCTGGCCTATTCCCAGATCTGTTAACTCTAGTTTTATCACGTCAGATAACCGATAGTCAAATGAGGAGTCGTCGGTATCTGGAGTGAACGGGTACCCTAGCAGATAAAGACAATCGCCATTTACAAACGTGTGTCTCCAACGGTAGCCCATCAGAGGTTGGTAGTGCCCTGTGAGAACTGCCTGCCACCTGAGCTTCAGGATATCAAACACTGCTATACACGGCTGAACACCCTCATCATACGAGTTCCATAGTGGAATGACCACATCCAATACTAGGGATGTGCTGCCTGACCTCTGAGGGTCAAACTGGTCACACAGGTACACGTGATCACCGGCTAGCCTGGGTATGCTAAATATCTTAAGCTCGCTGGTGACGTTGGTCTCCAAGTCAAAAAACGAGATCTTGTTCACATGGTTCATCTCTTTGGCTAACCCCCCGAATGACCAGATCTTATTGTCGTGGCACATGATAAAATGGTCAAACCTACTCACAAACTTCCTCGGCCCGTCCCAAATGCCTGTCACCAGATCGTAGCAGTATAAGTCATCTTTGGCATCACTATTAGTGAAGCCTCCAGATATAAAGAACTTGGTCCTGTCTGGTGACAGGCAACACGCATGTCTGGCTCTCTCGTCTGGAGCGTGCTCTAAATGCGATTGGTGAGGTACTATCCACTTGTTATTTGCAATATCGTATATCAACAGCTGTGACCTGTTCACCAGTTCGATCTCGGGGTTGCTCTCTATGTTCCCCACTGTCTGATCATCTGAGATGCCTCCAAAAATCAACACTCTGTTGTTTCCGATGTATGTTGCTGAGTGTCCCTCTCTGGTGATTGTGCCCTTGCGCACCTCCCATGTGTTAGTGGTGAGGTCCAGCAGGTAGATATTGCTGTCAACTACACAAGAGAGTTGATGTTAGTCTTGAGGGTATCTCAACCATTGTGCCTATTCAACTTACGAACATCATCCTCATCAAAGCCTCCAAACAGAAACAACACTCCGCTGTCTGTAACTGCAGTTGCAGACTTGACTCTAAACAGAGGCTGGCTCCCTGCAGTAGGCAGAGGCTTAAGCTTCTTCAGGTTCTGAGACCTCCTCTTCGTAGAAGGGGTCAGTGTGAACGAAGAACTCATTGCATGCAACAGTCAAGGCACTCAATTCAGTCAGCGGTCAATGATAAAATGCAATGTCTCCATTGTTTTGGGTTTTTTTTTTTGTTCAGAGATCATGCCAAATCCAAATTATCCGGGGGAGAGAACCGTTGCCTGCAACGGGCACAGATAGTGCAGCCCAAGATGCATTAGGAAGGGGCCGATGAGGCGGGGAGGGCTATCTATCTGGTTGGTGCACCTCCTGGGAGAGGCACATTATCCGGGGTCAAGAGAAGAATCTCCAATGATGTAAAAATACATAACATAATAACATAACGAATTAAACTGTGTGAAGTATGCATAAATATTTCATTGCAGTGCGATATGTAGCGCGACACATTACATAGTCTCGAAGGGATCCCTGTCGGTCTCGCTGACGTCCACAGTCACCTCCTCAAAGTTCTGCTGCAACTCTGCTTTCATCTGTCTTTGAATAGTCTTGAGAAACCCACGCTCGGTATTCGAGTGGTTACATGCAATCACCGCTTTTCCAGTCTCTCTCATATACAACACCTCATGATGGGTGAGCTCACCTGTGTAGTACAAGTCTGCATCGATTCCTCTGAACACAGATGAGCCTGATCCGGCGCATACCGCAATGGTGGTGATGAGCGGGTTCTTGGAGTTGTGTGGAGTAGCCACCTGTACGTGCTCAAGCTCCAAATGGGACTTCACCCTTGACACTATCTCCATGAGGTGTACTGGGTGTTGTAGTGTGAGCAGCCTTCCAGCACCGGTGTCCTCGATACCGGCACCTGTGTTTGGGACGAGAATCTCAGAAGAAACAGCCGTAGATGCTCCATTGCCCAGTAAGCCATCCACTAACCAGTCATTGACACCACCCTTGGCAGCATCCACCGCTGTATGTGGGCAGTAAACAGATATGCCATGCTGGATCAGCTTCACAAGTGATCTCTGTTGTGGATCCTCCTGGCCAATGGACTTGAGGCCTCTGAATATGAATGGGTGGTAGGCAAGGACGAGATCGGACTGCTTGGAAACTGCCTCCTCAGCAACGCTCTGCGTTAAGTCAATAGTCAAGAGAAGGGACACGGCTTTCTTTGAAGCTGTTGCCGTGGCCGAAGAAGCATTCACCAAGAGCCCGGTGTTGTCCCATGACTTGTCAGCCAACTTCAGTGGGTAAAACTTTTCAATTGCGGCCACAATGTTCTTCAACGCGTGCGAACTGGTAGGCATTGTGTGCTTCTATTTAGAGGTATTGTCTGCCGGATGAAGTGAAAGTCACCACAATGCTCAGCCGTGCGATATATATGTACTCTAATGTCGTGTTCCACACCCGTTGATTGTATCAAAGAACTCTTCCACCTCCACCTCCACATCCACACCCACACCCACACCCACACGCCTTTCACACCTGGCGACGCTCCAAGGTCGTGTGTCGTAACAAATTGCCCCGGACGATGTATGCACCGCTAACTGATATGATTAAGCGGAGGCCGAGCGTGCTGATAGAAAGGAATATAACTAGAGAAGGATCGTAGTATTTGATGATTTGGTCAGCCATACGTGGATATAGCTGTCATGTCTGGTTTATTGAACTCTCAGACTCTCGAGTCTATAATACGTGAGCGCCTCCAGGCAAATCTGGTCCAGGTGCAGGATATGTCTGGTGGATGTGGGCAAGCATTTGCCGTTATCATAGTGAGCGACGTCTTCCAAGGCAAGAATAACCTCATGAGGCATAGAATAGTGAATAAAGCCCTGAAAGAGGAGATAGCGAGTATCCACGCATTCACCCAAAAGACTTTCACAAATGAGGAATGGGAGACACAGAAACAGAACTACAGCTGACAAAATCATAAACGGGAGTTGCTTTGTTTTTTATCCCATTGTGAGGGAGAGGAAACTGAAGGTGATGTGCATTTGGCAGTTGAACCATGAAAGTAGGATGTTTGTGTTTAGCTAGAACACAGAAAGTGATGGCACCTCGTCATCGGTTGGGAGATCATTGTGAACAAATCCACTGCCATGTACTCTCTCCACTCCACGCCAAGACCTTCAAGTCTCCTACAGCCTGTACAAAGGGAGCTTATTTTTGGTGAAAAATTATTTAGTCATAACTTCAATAAATGATCTAAAACTTTTTATGATAATTTTTCAGACTCTTCCGATGTGCAAGAAGAAGAAAAAACAGCATGTGAGCAAAATAAGGAGCTGAACCTCTAGATTTTGAACTGTGATGATCCGTTGTCGAGCCTCTCGTACTCAACAGTGCTTTCTCCCTTTGTTCTAGAGAGCTGCTTTCTATAACGCAGATAGAAAGACAGCCAGAAAAGTGTGGATAAGGAGAAGATCACAACAATGAAGCTTGGGAAATAGATAAGGCCCTCTCCACCGCCTCCAGCAGCATGCTCGCTGATATAGCCGATGCAAAATGGTATGACTGCAGCACCAGCTCCACCTAGTCCTCCCAGAATTCCCACACCGACAGTTTGCAAGTTCTTGGGGAATGTCTTCAGTGCAATGATGATGGTTGTTGAAAAAATGGGCCCCACAAAGAAGCCAACGGTGCATATAGCCACGATCCTGATCCAGAAGATGGGAACGACAGCAAACAACAAAGAGTTGAACGCAACAACCGTACAGTCGATCACAATCATTGTGTGCTCATTGTTTTCGAAAAAGTGACCAGTGAAAAACCCGAGGAATATTCTTCCCAGAGTCATACAAAGCCAGTAGGAAGAGGTTATGTATGAGGCCTGGCTGTCGGTTTCATGCAATATAGTAATGAGGTAGTTGTAAACCCAGTTACCAATGGAAAGCTCACCACCAACGTAGATGAACAATGTCATGGAGAAGAAGAGAACAGCCTTGTTTCTCAGTGCGTCCAGAGTAGTTGCACTTCCTCCACCCGGATTCTCCAGCTCTACCTTGTGCAAGTCACTTCTGTACTTCCATTTTGTCTCGTTTTTGAACACTATCACTGCGGAGACAAAATTGATAGCAGTCACCAAGAAAAGAAATCTGTAGTAGTGGTTCCACACCATTCCCTTGTGAAGCAAAAATGTGATGAACATAGGGGAGATCATACATCCGAATCCGTAGCAGGCATGCAAAACTCCCATCAACTGGTTGTGGAACTTGATGTTGCCTAACCAGACATTGATTCCACAGTCCGCACATCCAACTGACAGACCGTTGAGAATCTGAACAACTACAAAAACAGGGAAACTTGGTGCGAAAGAACTAACAGCGTAGCAAACCATCGCAGAGGAGAGACCAAAAAGGTATGTTCCGTAGAAGCCCAAATGGTTGTGAAGTACACCATTCATAAAGGAAGCTGACAGATATCCCAAAAACTGGAATAAGAAGAGGTATGATGCGACAGCTCTATCAATCTCATACGTCTCAAGAATCCTCAGCAGCACTGTACCAATGGTTTGATCTGTGAGTCCAATAAGCATGAAGGTGATGAAAGCGGTGAAGATCTTCAAGTAGAGCTTCTTTGATTTCCGGATATCGTCAGACTCTCGCACAACACGGTGTCCCTGGAACTCTTCGATTATATCCTCCCCATCAGTTGACTGCTCATTATCCGCTGACTTGCTTGGGCTGGCAAACCCTTCGGCATCTCTGTTCAAGCCATTATCAGGTGTGGTGAAGGATCTCTCGTATATGGTTGAATCCAAGTCGTGGAGTTCAATGGAACCTGAGTCTGTGTCTTTATATTTGGGTGTTGATGTGGTTGGCGTTGCAATATCGGAGTCGATGGAAGACATGGTGATATGTTTTGTCTAACAGGTGGTTCCGCTTGGGGAGGGAGGAGGTGCTTCCAATAAATCAAACTGCGGGAGAAAGACCGAAATTGCCTAATTGATGGTGGCCGTCTCTCAAGAAACTGTGGATACAAAAAAATACCAGTATCTGGAGTGTTACCGTCCAACAATGATTTCCAAGATTCCTGAAAACAAACCTTTGGCGAATCCCAGTTATATCTCCTTGGTATGACTATAGTGCCTCTCAATTGCTCTTGACATTTTTTTTTTCACTCAGGCTCCTTTAGAAGAGGGCATTACAACTTGGATTACCGGGATGGCGTGGAGTCCCACCCCAGTGCTGCAGTCCATGCAGCTACATACATTACACAGTTTCGGATAGATATTAGAGCGGTGCAAAAGAAACAATTCGGCAGCACAACGCCTGCGGTGCGCAAGCGCAAAGGTATGTGGAAAGTAGCGCACGCATGTCGCGATTAGGCATAATTATGGATCGGGATACTCCACCCTATGCGTAGCTAATTTGCAGCTGCATATGAGCCGTTCTGATAGCGCACGGGCCCCAGGCATGAGGGGCAGCTCAGGAGTGGGGAGCATCGTAGGACATGGAGCCAGGAGTGGTGGGGTGCTTAGGTTAGTAGGTTAGAACAGCTAGAGAAACCCCGCATCGAATACGGAGAGAAAAAAATCTGATTAACGGATGTCTATATTTATGTATGTGTGTGAGAGAGATAGAGCAATTAGTGTGTAGCATTTCATTTAATGAGCAACTGTTGGTGCTACTGCTGTGACAGACCGTGTGTGTGGCTCACGGTCCCCATGTATAACGTCTGCGTTGCATAATAGACAGAGGTATGGCTTATACATCTCTTGTTTTGAGCACCATACATTTCCCGGTTCTTCTGCCGATTTCTGCCTCTGCTCTCTGCATTGCTCTCTGCATTGCTCTCTGCATGCTTTGTCAATCCAGTCTGGTGACGGGCGGATGTTACTGCATACGTTAGATGCAACTTAACAGCATTCCTTCCCTTTTGATCGCATTGCGGCCACCTTGCAGTCACTTTTCTTCACAGAAGAAAGAGCAAACCCTGGAATGAGGCATCCTGGCTTATCGCATGGTGGGGCATCGGTTTCGGGGCTTGGATTCAAGAAAGTATGGGTTCCTTAGAGGCACTTGTATTCAAAGGGTCCTTTTTATGAAGGATCACTCGACGCTCTATCAACTAACTATCTGTATGCATATATGCACAACTGTCTTGCATGCTGCCTATCTCCTATTGAGTAAACTCCTTAACGATGTGAATAATAGTCCACTCACACCATCGAAACCCAAGCTCTCCATTCTCTTCAGAATATCCACCCTGGCACCATCATAAGACTGGAACCGCGTGGCGATGTCTGTAGAGCCAGAGTTGAGCCATTGCGCTTTGTCGCACGTCCGGTAGTATTGATCCTCATTGAAAGGTCCTGGGAACCTGATGAGACAGTGAGGTGTTGCATCTTCGAGCTTCCGGAGGATCTCTGCTGTGATGTTAGAGAAGGCAGGAGCATGGAACAGGTCATACTCTAGCTTGGCTATCGTCTCTCCGTCCCTGTGATTACTAGAATCCTTGCCGTTGTCATCCTCATCTTCAATACTGCCTGAAGAGTAGTAATGGTGGTAACCTGTCTTTAGCAGCCGACTGGTGAAGGCATCTGGAAGGAAAAATCCTTTGGCAGCAGAGGTGCCATGGGTTTCAAACGCCTTGCCTCGCCAAATGGCATTACAAACATCCATCACATAGGAATTGTGCAAGTCTTTGATCGCCGATATTTGGCCCTCACTCAATCCATAATCCATGAGGGCATGCCCTTTACCCGCTAATGTCCTGTGCATTGCCATATGATGGGTGTAGAACCTTTTGGCCAGCGCCACGTGTTTACATACACCATCGACCAAAATTGGGTTTCCTGAGAAGAAGAAAACACTGAATAGTGCTGGTGGTAACACCAAATTCGATACCATCACGTATTGCAAAGGTATATGGAATAGGGTTCGTAAGAATAGCAACATTTCCATCTTTGCTTTCATCGGTATGGAGGTCTCATTACCTGCCACTATCCTTTTCGTAATGACACCAATAATTCTCCCTATTATCTTGTTAATACAGTAGTATACCTCAAATACACTGATCTCATCATCATTGAAGGTCAATTTCTCACTTATATCATCTAATGAAGATAACACTGGCAGCCAGCTCTCAATCACGGCTTTGAAAGCCAGAACTATCTTGCTAAAGAATGACCAGGTGATTGGGCCTTGCAAAAGATTGTCGTAGACATCAAATATCTGTTCGGAGAAATCAGACCATGGCATTGGACTTACTGTTTGAAGGAACTCCCCCACTCTGAAGAACTCAAACTTTTCTTCTGCCCCGGAATCCATACCATCTTCGACGAGAGTTACTCCCATGGATATTATTCTGGTGATAAACGGTATGGTAATATTTGTGTGTCTCGTAAAGAGCAGCAATCCGTTGATTATGGCATGGAATCGGTCTGCTGTGCTAGAATCAACATTGACTACAATTTGGGGTCTTTGACCCATATTAGTGAGCATAAGCTCACACCATTGTTCGAGTTGTGAGATCTCTGATGTTCCGATCTTCAGCATCAATATATATGGCAAATATACACTCACGCTGGAAGATGCAGAACAATTGATTCTATCTAGAATCGATGCACCACCACCAACATCTTTGGTGGTTTCTTCGTCAGAGGTCAGGAGCTCGCCTTCTATCTGGTGGAGGATCAGCATCAGACGGCCCACCTGAGGTGGAAACTGTATCTGCCCGAGTTCGTTAAATAGCGCTGAAAGTGTTGAGATTGACCTTCCCAAATTGGATTGCGCCAAGTCATGGGATGTATATATCAAGTCTAAGGACTCTATCACTCTTGGTTCGGACTCGTCGAGTTTCCTCCGCTTAGACATGTGTGATGTTCCCAAGTGCTCACCGCGCAGTTTTTGAGTCAGCTGAACTATAACCTTCAAATTCTCCATCAACTTTGTAAAATCTTTGTGCTCAGAAAGCGAAGTACTGGGTTCCTCTATCGACTTCCTCATTAGATGCCGATAATATCCCTGCTTTACATGGATAGATTCAGAAACATACTGTGTGTCAAGAAAAGAGATCGTGGAGGGCTTCAGAGCTTTTTTACCTGCCGTGGAATCAATGGAAATTATACATGTAACAGCATCTGATGTCCTTGTAAGTTCATTCTGTTGAATGCAATCTTTGAATATGAGGATAAGTAACAGTATGTGCTGGTCATGTGGGGCCTTGTTCAACAGCTCTATGAGGTATTCTACTCTCCAAGGTGTGACGAATCTGCTGACATTAAATTTTGGATCAATTGAAGCAGCGGAATTTAATAGCAGGATAATCAGCTTGGTGATCCACGGCCTTGCGTACTCGTAAGCTAGGTAGTTGAAGACGATCGGTAACGACTGGAGCCACTGCTTCGAAAGGGAAAGGGTGTAGTAGGAATCACATAACCATCTGAGCAGTCCCACCTGAATGGACCTGTGTAGCTTCTTTTCTTTGGAATCGGTGGTGGAGTCTAGGGTGGGTGCACTGTCCTGTCTCTCATTGGTCTCTATCTCCTGGGCAACGTATGAGTCGACCCCGATTGAGCCGAGAACAGAGAGACCACTGCTGAAAGGAATGAACTCTCTTGGATACAATAGGGCTCGTATCATGGTGTTTTTTATGCTGTTGGTGAAGATCCGGCGGTTGCCGCTGTTCAGAATAATCTGGAGAAGTGTGCGCAGAGAGCTGGTAGACACACCATACTGGGACACCAGAGGAGAGAGCTGATCGAGCAGCCTATGCGCATTCAGTCGAGCCTTTTCTGTTATAGCTTTTGTTTCTCGCTCAGTGGGTGATCTGAGGGCCTCGGCCAGCTGGTCGAGTCGTTTGAGCCCATTGATGCTTTTCTCAATCAATTCATACTGTACATTGACGCTCTCATGTGTCGTTGCCATTTTGGATGTCGATGCACCTGCGGCCCTCTCTGAACGGTATCCAGGCAGGCTTCTTTCTTTCAGCAACTCAACTGAAAAGTAGCAATGATAACTAATGGCAAGTAATCAGTTGTCGTCAATGTTGTCGCTCCATATAGCAGCTTCTCGGGAAATGTTTACCCTAGACGCGTAAGCCGTGTGAGTCTCTGCATGAGGTGCATATAGTGAGATGAGTGAAGAGAGGGGTGATGGACCAGGTGTATTTGAGTGATATTGTACATGTATATTTTTTTCAGCCAGATATAATTCGAATTGAGCGGAACAAATTGAGGAGAAACAATTGGAGAGAACCACTTGAAGAGAACAAATTTGAAAAACAAATTGAAGACAACCAATTGGGATTGCTCTCTGCTGTTGATGCAACCACGTACGAGCTATTTATATGTGCGTGCATTATTATGTATGTATAATATATATGTGACACTTTTAAAACTGTGAGGCTCACCGCCTCAGACGATGATAAACGCATCTACTCCAACTCATGCTCAGGCGACATTATTTGTATTATGGCATTATAACCCGACAATCAAAGGAATGCGGTAGGACTCACAGCTTCAATAGCCCAAGTCTGTCATAAATGGATCTGCTTCTCACGTAGGGATCCAGCTTGATGTAGTTCTGCGACAACTCCTTGGCGATGGCTATCTTCTCTGCCAGGTACTGTGCACTTGTCTCCTTGTCCTCAGCCTCGATCCAGCTGATAGTGGCCTCGATGAATCTCTGTGATATCTCCTTCCTCTCCTCGATGAGCTTGTCACGAACAGCATCATCCACTAGCACCGAGTTTTCCTCCTTGGTTGGTGGCAGATACTTCCATTCGAAATCATCCTCACCACCCAAGTCCTTGGGAATGTACTTCATAGGTATCACCTTCTCGAGCTCGCTGGTATTCTTTGTGAAAATGATCTTGGAGGCAACGACAGGGTCCAGCCATCCCTTGATGATGTTCCAGATGCTTCCAAAGATCCAAGGGGCCTTATGGACAAACAACACACCCAGAGACTCCGGGTAGTGCGCCTCAAAACACTTGATCATGAACTTGACCGGTGCATAGTCCATGTTGGACATGGAGAAATCACTGAGGTCAAACAGAATCGAGCAAGAGTCAACCGGCTCGTGGAGGAACAGACGGGCATATTCAATAACCATCAACGTGTAGAGCTCCATCTCCTCCTCTGTCTGGTCGGAGGAATGGTGAAACCTTGGTCTCACAATCACCACCGGTCTTCCCTTCTTGTCATAACCTCTGAGGACGGCCTTGCCGAGCTCAAACTGCAGGGCGAATCCCTTCAGGCCTCTTTCCGTGGGGGGTAGCTCACCTTCCTTGACCACCTTGTCCACATGGGACTCGCTCACTCTCCATTTGAGGGTGTCTGCAAACATCATGAGGGACTTATCCACGTCCCACTTACGCGCCCTGATAAAACGCAACAGCAGGTTATCCGGTGTATCTTGTCTGAGGAAACTCCAGAAGCTCTCCTGCATGTCTTCTGGATTCAAGCCCTTGAGGGCATCGTGGATCTTTGCGCTGGTGGATAAAAGCACGTCGGGGTCGGTGCTGGTGTGTGCAGAGAGGTCCTTCTCCAGATCAGCCGACTTCTTGCTCTTGTGCCCACGTCTGAATCGGCTGGCAAACCCCTTCTTCTTCTGTTTGCTGGCACCGTTGGACAAAATCGACCCTGCTGATGACTTGAGCGTGGTGGAGCGCGACAGCTTGGGGATCGGTCCCACATGGTAGCCCCAGAAATGCAGAAAGTACGACCACACCTCTTTGAGGACGTGTTCCTGCTCTCCAGTCAGGGTCTCAACCCTACCTGGGGGAATGCTGTTGGTCATTCTGGTAGAGAATAAGAACAAGCAAAAAACAAAAAAATCTGATGTCTCGTATCAGATCACACAATATACCAGGTGAACAATCCGTTCCCTCAGAGAAAAAAAAATATCAACCTTACATCTCCTCCCCTCCTCACACGAGTCTGCCTCTCTGCAAAACGTTCACCGATTGCTCAACATGCACCGCGCCCTGTCTGTTGCTAGCCCCATCAGCAGCACAAAGCGGCCGGTCCAGCCAGCCATCTCTTCCACATGTCGACGGAAGGGCGTTGAGCACGTCGCGGATCGGGGTGGCCGCGTTCTGCCAGCGGGTTCGGAAGTCTTTGATCTCTACGCGGCTCGGCATAGGACGGGAAGCTCAAATGCACCAGGCCAAAGAGTACTGTACTGCTCTTATGTATTATGTGTAGTCTGGGTTGTAGGGAGAAGGGTTGGAGGCGGAAGGGCAGAGGCCAAGAGAGAGTAGCGCAGGTACCACGAAAGGCTGATTGGGCAGGGAGAGGAGACATAGAGGTGGCCAGCTGTGTAAAGCTTGAGTGGAAGAAAACCTGAGGTGGTCCAATGTAATAATCCAATGTGATAATACGGTTGAATAATTCGATATAAGAATTCATTAAGATAATCCAACATAATTCGCTGATCCGGTGAAATAATCCGATGGATAATCCAATAACATAATCCAATAAAATAATTCGATAAGATACGACAAAATAATCGATAACACGACTGGATGGCTTAATCCGATGGGATAATCCCATAAGATAATGAGTTTAGTAATTCAATATGGTCATATGGAACTTCCGTCTGCTTTGCTTCAAATATATTCCTAACATGCTATTTTTTTCAAAATCATGCGGGGTCTTCCTTATGTACATGTCAACAGGCTCTGCAGCTATCTGTTAAATTCTAAGCAAATACCGTACGGGGTATAATATAATATATGTACAGGATCAGTGACTGCTGACTCGACTGCTTTGCGGTTGAGATGAAGTGCACAAACTCTCGAACTCTGGCATGGATTGTTCACACACCCACAGGTCACAAACACAGAATACTCGTCTAAGCAACCACAAAACTCACCATCTTCTCCTTAATGATGACTCTCTTTATCGTCTTGCCATCCAAAAACTTCTTCCCAGCCTCCGCAGCTAGCAGTTCCTCAACACACTTTGCCGCGTCAACGACCGTAAAGTCGCTCGAAGTGGTGTGCTGGAATCTAACTTTACCATTGACCATAACACTGTACGACCTCTCTGAAAGCGCCACTGGGGTTTGCGGTTCAGGCCAGTCTGCACTCAGAATTGAGCTCCACTCCTTACCCAAACCGGTGGTGGTGATAATCTCGTAAGCCTCCTCGGCTACAGTAGGGGTCACAGGAGACATCATTTTCAACAGGGTGATGAGCGAGTAGTACACCATGCCATTGCCTATGTTAGAGTTGTCAAGAGATGCAACGATGGAGTTCGTGAGCTTCATGTAGTCGGAGATCACAGTGTTCAATCCGATGGTCACCTCCATTGAGTTGGTCACCGACTCCAAATAGTTCTGCACATCATTGTACAGTCCAACCTCGTCATCTGTCAACATAGAAACATCCACAAGCTGAGCTACTGCGGTACCCACAGCTGCAAAGTTTGTTCTCTCCATATCTGACAACTTCTCTGACAAGGCAGTGGACACCTGTAGCACCTTTGCAAGCCATCTCTGTACACCAATGATCTTAGCCTCCTCCCAATCAAGCACATCAACCACCGGGGCCTGGAACAAAACATGTGCACGAGTAGAATCGGCTCCATACTTGTCGATACACTCGGTTGGGTCGGAGCCATTAAACTTCGACTTGGACATCTTCTCATAACTTATCGCTGGTCTTTCCCCCGTTGCTTTTATAGTCACATTGGGCCCGTCAAACACCAACTCCTCCCTTTTCAAAAACTTTCCGTTGAGAGGATCCACATAGGTTTTCCCATGCACCATACCCTGAGTCACCAACCTCTTTATTGGCTCCCCATTGGTCTCTGCACCCGACCACATGCCAATCTTGTGTAAAAACTTGGAAATGAATCTGGTGTACAACAGGTGAAGAATGGCATGCTCCACACCACCGATGTAGAGGTCAACGGGCATCAATTTGGTCGCGGCTTCCTTAGAAAAGAGACTCTCTTTGTTCTTTGGGTCCACATATCTGAATAGATACCATGAGGAATCCATAAAGGTATCCATAGTATCGGTATCTCTCTTGGCAGGCTTGCCGCAAGAGGGACACTCACAGTTTACAAACTCGGGAATGTTTGCAAGCGGTGAGCCTCCACGGCCAAGCAATCCAGCATCCTTAGGCAGTTCCACGGGAAGTTCGGAATCTGGCACAGGTACTGGTCCGCAATCATCGCAGTGGATAATAGGAATTGGGGCTCCCCAGTATCTCTGACGACTGATCAGCCAGTCTCTGATCTTGAACTCTGTTTTGCGCTGTCCCGCAGCTTTATCTATCAGCGCATCAGTAATTGCTTCCTTGGTATCCACAGCGGTCATTCCAGCAAACATGCGTGCGTTGGCATTCATGACTCCAATCTTTGATGTGTAAGGCCCATCCCCGACCTGACCGTGTTCTGGCTTTACAGTTTCTATAACCGCGGCCTGAGGTCCCATATTCTCCTTCCAAAAGTCGAAATCACGCTCATCGTGAGCAGGACATCCCATTACAGCACCATGGCCATAACTCCCAATGACATAGGGAGCAGCAAACACGGGTACCTTTGGGAGGGTCTCATCAATGGGGTTAGAAACGGTGAGACCAGATATTAGATAGCCCTCCTTCAGTGCACGGTCATCGTTGAGCCTCATTTTGTTGATGAAAGCAGAGAGCTGGGGGTCTTTAGCGGCGTAATGCTGAGTGATAGGGTGCTCGAGGGCCAATGCAACATATTGCACGCTATACATGGTTTCGGCTCTGGTGGTGAAGGTGTAGATATCGTTCACTGGTAGATTGTCACGGGTGGAGGTGGCAATTTGGAACTTCACCTCAGTTCCATGGCTCTCTCCGATCCAGTTCTTTTGCATTCTCTTGACCTTTCCGGGCCACCCTTCCAGAAGAGACAAATCGCTGTTGAGCTCCGACGCCATCTTTGTAATGCCCAAGAACCATTGCTCCAGCAGCCTTTTCTCCACCACTGCTCCTGACCTCCAAGATCTACCCTGAGAATCAACCTGCTCGTTGGCAAGCACAGTGTTGTCTATGGGGTCCCAGTTGATCTCAGCCCTGGCCCTGTAGGCGTACCCATGTTCATGCAAGAGCAAGAAGAGCTTCTGGGTCCATCTGTAGTACTCCGGGTCGCAGGTGGAAAGCTCCCTCTCCCAGTCGAAATCTGCAAGCATCACCTCCATCTGTTCCTTCATCTTTGCAATGTTGGACAAGGTCCAGTCGGCTGGGTCCACACCCCGATCCACCGCCGCATTCTCTGCAGGCAATCCAAAGGCATCCCACCCCATGGGGTGTATCACTTCGAACCCACGCATCCTGTTGAACCTCGCAAGGACATCTGATAATGTGTACACTCTCAGATGGCCCATGTGCAAAATCCCAGAAGGGTACGGGAACATCGGCAGCGTGTACCTTTTGCCCTTCTGTGGGGTCACGAGCCTCCTCGGGTTGAGCGCACCAGGCGTAAGCTCACGCCATCTGGATACCCACTTCGAGTCCAGCTTGGCCAACTGGCCAATGAAGTTACTCATCTTGGCCACTCCTCTTAACCAAACTTGCAAACCTCTGCTGTGAAGAGCAATGTTAGTTGTTCTTTTTGATCCAGCCCCCACACCTAGAAACTAAGTACCTACGTACGGTCAAACTGAAAAATTACACCCTCCATAGGCCTCCCTCATCGCAGCCAACTGCCCGGCTACTGCTATGCATGAACCGGAGGACTCTCGGGGACTCTCGAACCTCGCACGCAACTTCCCCTGCCACTCACTGCAATTCCCTGCACCGCTCGGCAGGCAGACCGTTGCAGCCTGGTCCGCAGGGACAGAACTATCTGTAAGGCCCTACAGATAGCGGGGCTCTTTGGAGGGAGGTGCAATTTGCAGTGTTTACGTGTATGTGCGTGTACCGCGTCGTATCTAGAGGTGCAGAGGGCAAACAGAAGGTGTGATTGATTTTAGGACACCCAGAGAGAGAGAGAGAGAGAGAGAGAGAAAAAAAAAAAGCCAACTGCCTTTGTAAGGTGTGACTGTTATGTTTTGTTGAGACTTTGAAATAGTTTAGGTGGTGTGAATGTGAAGTTTGGGCTGGTAGTACCAATCATATCTACTCCAACAGTTTAAAGTACATGAGTTTTTGATGCCGAGTAAGAGGAGGTCAGAGGAAAGTTTGGATGCCGGTGGCTCTCCTCGAGAGGAGGAGGGCGATGTGGTCATTGATCATGAGCAGATCGATGTGATGGCGGAGTTTACGCAAAATCAGAATGGTAACAAGCATAAGAGGCGAAGGCGATTACAGGAAGCCATGGGGGGTTCGAACGGCAAGGCTCTCGAAGACGATGCTGTGGATGATTCGCCTTCAACTGCGGGTGTGATCCGTTCAATCAAGCTCGTTAACTTTATGTGTCATGATCATTTCGAGGTGAGTTTTGGCCCACAGACGAATTTCATCATTGGTGGCAATGGAAGCGGCAAGAGCGCTGTACTGACGGGGATCTCGGTCTGTTTGGGGGCAAAGGCTACAGAGACCGATCGTGGATCTAGTCTCAAGGCCATGATAAAGAAAGGCTACTCGGCATCCCGGCTGACGGTGGAGTTTCAGAATGAGGGCTCCCAGGCCTACAAACCAGAAGTGTACGGTACATCGGTCATCATACAGAGAGTGTTGAGGAGAGAGGGACAGTCTTCCTACCACATCAAAGCTGCAAACGGTAAAACGGTATCGACCAAAAAGGCCGAGCTCGAGTCCATTCTTGAGCACTATGGAATCACCATCAATAACCCAATGATGTTTCTCACACAGACAGAGGCCAAGTCGTTTCTTGGCACTTCGACAAACGAGGACAAGTTCCGCTATTTCATGTCGGGGACGAGGTTGGATGAGGCAATCGCAAATTGTAACGAAACTGAAAGAGAATGTAAGGCTGTGGAGGCTAAGCTTGTGGAGTCGGGGGATATATTGAAGGAGTCGAAGCAGAAATATCATGATGCCAAAGAACTGTATCAGAGGTACGAGTCTTCGAGCCACATTAGACAGCAGCAGAAACAGGTTCAAGGAAAGCTCCTATGGCTAGAATACCAATCCTGCCGCGCAAAGATTGACAAGGTTAATGCCAAACTGGCGGAGATTGAGGATGAGAGAGTTAACGGCAAGTCTCGTTCAGAACAGGATAAGCAGCTAATTGAGAAAATGGAGCGAGAGAAGAGCAGGCTCACAGATGAGTCTGTTGATTTACACGTTGAAACTGAGACATTGGCTGCTGCACTTGCTGACAAAAAGTCGTTTGTAAGGGAGATCAATGAGAAGCTACAGAGAGCACAGGGGCAGGAGAAGTTGACCTTGACAGACATACGCAACCGCAAGACAAAGATGGCAAGTATTGACACTGCTATTGCCCAAGAAGAGAAGCGGTTGGATGCAGTGAACGGTGGCTCGTTTGATGTGTTGGAGAAGCAAAAGAACGAGTTGGAGAAGCAAAGAGCTCAGTGCAACTCTGAGCGCTCGCTTTTGCAAGAAAGAAAGGTGCGGGACGAAGACCAGTTTCGTTTGCACCATGATAATGTCAACAATGAGGTTCAAGAAGTAGCAAACAGAATTTCAGATATGAATGAACGCAAGAGGAATCTTCTCACCGCACAGTCGGACAAGCTCAAGGCATATGGCAACATTCGCGGCCTGTTGCAGGATATTGAGAGAGATGGAAGCTTCAGCAGCAAGCCGGTGGGACCACTGGGTCTGCATATATCCTTGAAAGAGGGTCATGAGAAATGGAGGCCTTTGCTAGAGACCATTCTCAACAGAATGTTGAACACGTTTGTTGTTGAAACGTTTCAGGACCAGCAAAAGCTTCGAGCTCTGATGCGCCAGAATAGATATGTCAGAGATATAATAGTGAGGCGGCGTGAGGTGTTTGACTTCGGCAACTACAGACCTTCTAGTGAGTTCACCACTATTCTCGATGTTCTGGATGTCAACGACAAGAGTATAGAGTGCATGCTTGTTGACTCTCATAAAATCCACAGTACATTACTTGTTGGGAACCGTCACGAGGCTGAGAAGATATTAGGCCAGAAAACCAACAACGTAACAAGCATTTTGACCCCCTTTGACCACGAGAGTGGTATCAGGCTCAGGACCGGTAGGGGCAACAATATTTTGACTGACCCTGTGAGGTCCAACAGGCGCAACATGGACCTGCTTGGTGCCTCGGGATCAGCATCACACTTGATATCCTCCATTGATGAGAATATCAGAGAACTTACCAACAAGCAGACAGAATTGAGAGAGCGCAAGAGGAAGATGCAACAGAGTCACAGCAATGAGAAGAAGACAGTGGAGGATGAGATCAAGGCCGCAGCCCGTGAGATCCAACGGATCTCGGATGAGATATATGAGCTGTCCAATAGGCTGAGTGAGAACTCCAACACAGGGAAGTTAGATGCCCTAAGGGAGCAGAAGCAGCAGGAAGAGGTAGCGAATTCGCTTGATTCTGAGGCGGTTAAAGAGCTGAGAAAGGAGGAGGTGAAGCTCAAGCAGAAGATCAAAGACGAGATGACAGTGATCAAAGAGCTCAACTCAAAGGTTTCGTCTGCGAAGAAGCAGGAGGAGAGGCTCTCGAAGGGAATAGTTGCTATGGAGACGGCCATTAACGAGAAGAAAGATTCCATCATGCGCTTCCATAGACTACTGGATAAACGGGATGACGAAGTGAGAAGACTGGAGGCGTTTGTGGTTGAAATGAATGCCGAGTGTGATAAGTACTCCTCTCGAGCCCAGGCTTACTGCAGCCAGGAGGAATCCAATATTCAGCCGACCGACACCAGCGATAGCGTTTCTGAGGAACTGAGAGAGATCAAGGAGAGAGTTGAAAGCATTGAGGAGACACTGGGCATGAGCGGTGACCAAATCAGGTTCAATCTCAGCACAGCAAGGCAGAGGTATATAGATGCGCGTGAGATAATCGATGAGGCTGCCGAGCTTCACTCCAAGCTGAAGCAGTCACTCAAGGAGCGTATCATCAACCTGAGATACAACACCCGTGCGACTTGTGATGAGGTGAGCGGGGCATTTGAGCGCGCGCTATCCCTCAGAGGGTTTGGTGGCGAGCTTGTGTTTGACTTTAACAGGAAGACTCTCACGATGATGGTCTCCACCACGAAGGGCAAAGAGCGCAGAAACGTGGAGTCGCTGTCTGGAGGTGAAAAGTCATTTGCGCAGCTGTCGCTGCTCTTGGCTATCTGGAAACCAATGGAAAGCCGCATCCGCGGCTTGGATGAGTTTGACGTGTACATGGATGAGGTGAACCGCAGGCTGTCGTTGAAGCTAATCCTCCGAAAAGTGAGGGAGAATCCGAAATCGCAGAGCATATTCATCACACCTCTGGTGCTCAACGGTGTGGAAGGTATAGATAGTGACGCAGTGCATATCCATAGGATCGCCGACCCAGAGAGAGGACAGCAGCAGCATTAGATACCCAAATAACACTCGCAATGCATTATAGATATGTTCTACGTGTGAGCATAGTATACAAATAAGAGTTTCTACTGGTATGCTCCATCCCGTATTAAAAAGCTATCAACCCTACAATACCACCCCAAGTGAAAAATCAACCCTCACTTGGCTCATCCATAGGGCTTCTTGACAATCCCAACATACAACAAAACACGGCACATCCAACCTGGCTCGGCCGCGGTGATGCCCCTTCCTCCTGCAGATCTTCATGCAAGTGCACACACGGCTGGAGAGTTGCGAGAGTTGCCCATCCCAAGATGGGCCTCCCATGGAGCCACGCGGTAAGACCCATAGGGGATCCCTAAGGGTTTTGGGCTGGCCTCGCCTTCCTTTTCGGCTGGATCTCGCATGGGCATCCCCCGTGTTCGGCTGCCGCAAGCGTGGGCGAGCGTGGGCGAGCGTGGGCGAGCGTGGGCGCGTCTTGGCTGCTTGACGTTGTATGGCATAGAAAGCCATGCAAATTAAGAGGTGGGCAAGCTGTGTGAACGAGACGAGGGAAAAACCCAAGACGTGTTTGGGCAGACGAGCTGAGGTTGACTAGTTGGTGAATAAACAAAAGACTTAGATCCTTGGGTTTGGGTTTCGCCTGGCTGTTTCCATTTTTCTGTGGTTTTGTCTGTGTAATTTAATTATTCATAGTGGTTTGCGTCTGTGTTTTCGGAGTTGTACATATAGGTGCTGCTACATATATTTTTTTGTATGGCAACCTCGTCTCCCACAGTGCTCCATCTGTTTTTTTAGGCGTTTTTTTTCATTTCTAGTTTTTGCCATATCATATATATCTGCCTGAGTGGCTGAGATCTGATTTCCTTTGTTCTTTTATACATCTGCACACTGACGATCCACACAGTCACGATGGTGTCTTTCATAATTCCCCAGAAACGACTGAGGGTCGTCCGGTTGGTGGTGTTTCTCACCGCCGTTGCCCTGTTGATCTTCTGGTACACCCCCAGCATCCCACTTTCCGATACCCAGGGATATGGAGATACACAGCATGGCCAGGGCAAGAATGAGCTGCCCATCGTGCCGGTTCCTACTGGCTCGAACTTGGTGGTGGAGAAGGACTCCGGCCACAGCAGCATCAGCACTTTCAAAAGGATCTTTGAGAGCTTGAAGGCGGCAAAGCCGGAGTGCGAACCTCTCAAGGTGTATAGACTTGGTGTGAAGGCCAAGCAGAAGTTTGCTACGGACACAGACTTCTTCTTCAGCGAGAGCTATCTGCGCAGCTGCCTCACAATCGATACCTCTTCATTGAGAGAACTCAAGGCAAAGTTTCAAATCTACATGAAGACCTTGGGTATTAGGTCGGCGTTGCCATCTGTTTTCGGAGATGAGCAGCACAAGAAGATATCCGGTAATGGAATAGTGATCCCTGGTGGTGGTAAATACAGTTGGCTGGCATTGCTCAACATCATGCAACTGAGGGCCCTTGGTTCTGAGTTGCCTGTTGAGGTGTTCATCGGAGAAGAGTACGATTACGACCCTAACTTTTGTGAGCTCATACCAAACTACAACGCAAAGTGTGTTTTGATGTACAAAGAGATAAGGGCAGACTACCTCACAAGCTTCGGCATCCGTGGTTTCCAGTACAAGATCATGGCTCTGTTGCTCAGCGGTTTCCAAAACGTGCTGATCCTTGACTCTGACAACATGGTTGCACGTAACCCAGATTATCTCTTCGACTCTGCTGTCTACAAGGATAACGGGCTTGTTGTGTGGCCAGATGTATGGGCTAGAACCACCCATCCTGATTTCTACAAGCTTGTCGATATTGAGGTGGAGGATAAGCCGGTTCGGGGTCCATCTGAGGGCACAGACCCTGATCAGTGGCATTTCCATGATTTGCCAGGCACTCTCCCTAACCCATCCACCGAGAGCGGCATGATGATGGTGGACAAGAAGAAACATCTCAAGACTCTGTTGCTTGCCCTCTACTTCAATATATATGGGCCAGACTACTATTACCCCATTTTGACCCAAGGCGGTGCAGGAGAAGGCGACAAGGAGACCTTCATTGCAGCTGCCCATGTGCTCAACGCTCCTTACTACCAGGTGAAGAAGATGTTTTCCTTCATTGGATATCATGAGGATGATAGCTTCCACTCAAAGTGTCTTGGCCAGTACGATGCTCAGTTTGACTACAAGCAGTCCACCGATGGAATCCTTGAGGGTCAGAGTGTCGAATGGAAGAAGCCAGACCTACTTTTCATGCATCTCTCGTATCCTAAGCTGTTCCCTCGTGACCTCAACGAGGAGCTTATTCGTGCTGATGGCTCGCACCGCAGAATGTACGTTGGCTCAACACAAGAACTCGGCTATGACTTTGAGTTGCAAGTATGGGAGATCTTAACACAGCTGATCTGCACTGAATATAACGAACCAGTGGGTAAAGAGCCCATAACAAGGGTGCCGGAAAGACTGGCGGCGCAATCCCTGCAAGCAATGTTCGGAGAGTCGCCTATCGACCAGGTGTGTGAGAAGATACACCTGCCTCATTTGGAATTCCTTAGAACATCGCAGTGAAAGAGAGGGTGAGAGCGGTAAGGGTGTATTGTTCATTGGCGTATAAATGCATGTATATTATTATATATCGGAATTTCTCGACGGGTTCTGAGATTCTCTATATATCTAACGTTTTGATCTCGTGAAACACATTTTTCCAGTCCTCTATCGTAGACATGCAACTGCTGAAGGTACCGAAAAAACCAACGGCAATAGGCGGTAGGCACCCTTCTTCCAGTGACCAGTGAACAGTAAGGGGAAGGTTTGCTATGTTGGCAATAGCCGACCTGGTGAATTCATTATTCTCAAGCAGACTGATGGGTCCGCTGCTAGATGCACCGAAACTTTGGATGTACTGCTTCACGAGGTTGATCACCTCCACAACGACGTAGAGCGCCCACAGTCTCGAACTCCACACATAGCACCACAGGGACAGGTCTGCCGCCTGCTTATCGGTATGCCCGGTAAACTTATGCTCTGCAGCAAAGCCAATGTTCTCCAAGGGCTGGTATAACACGATGCTTACAACATTGGAGTAGTTGAGCAGCTTGCTGACCGCGTTCAGGTCCTTGTCCAAAGCGATCTTCTTAAGGGCACTCAATCCAAACGACATCAACCCAGGCATGCCCCACATTCTGTTGAAGATCCTCACATCTGAAATATACGTGGAAATGGAGGCAAGCTTATCTGCCACAACATCCAAATTGACACATGGCTTCTCCAGCTGCCGCTGTGCGTTAGAATGAGAACTATGTGTGATGACTGTCTGCACCATCTTGGAGAGGTGTCTCAACCTCTCCAAGTACAATGTGGGTAGCACCCTTTCCAGCACCTTCACCAGAAACGACACCACCACCTTCTGCAACGTGCATAACTTTGATTTGATCCATCCCCTGTGCCTAATTACCTCTGCCAAAAACAACGAAAAATAGCAAACCGTAGAAAGGCTATTGTCTAGCTTCACTGTATCCAGCAACGGTCCGTTGAGCTTATCATAAAACTCCGAGCTGCTCAGCAATCGCACAATGTACTGAAACCTCGCTATCACTCGCCCTGTGCTCTTACCATGTTGTAGGGTTGATATTCTCATTGTGGTTTCTGCCTATGTGGATATGTACAGTTGAGCACAGTGCCTCATCTGGGCCCTGAAGAAAAATATATATAAATATATATATTCCTTCTCCCGGTTGATAAATGGGCCCCTACCTGCTGTGCAGACATTACAGGTCGTGCGCCCCACCCTTGATAGTATGACCGGACTGGGAAGTTTGATCCTGTAGTAAGATAATCTCACATACACCGAGGTGCAGCAGAGGATCACATGCAGAAACGCCTGCTGATGTGGTGGAGGAGCGCTACGCAGGCGAGCGAGGCCCCTTTCACATGGAAAACAGTGGGGCCGAGCTGAACGCTGATTTTGTATCGATGCGTGCCAGGCAATAGCTTTTTGGGAGCCAATATTTTCTAGCTAAAGACGCTCGATAGCAGTGAATTTCACATTCTCAGTTATTTGCACTTCCGTGGTTATTTGCCTGGAATATTTGCACTGCCGAAAGTCCCGTTACTGGTGGTAACCTAGAAGGTGTTGTGAGAATACACCTGAGTAGGTAGAAGGCAAGGTAATATGGCAGGCTTAGGATAACAATCGAATCTCAATTAAAACCCTCGTAGGTGCGAGGGCTGTTGGTGAGTGGAGCAAAGTGGAGTATCCAAGAGATGATTTGTATCGAGTTCTTATTCTTGCTCTTCCCATGCCCTATGTGTGCTCTTCTTATCGAGCCTGTCTTCCCGAGATGTTCATGTAAATCGAAGGCATCATTCAAACATCTCAACGGCAGAGGCACATCAGGAGACAAACTTTGGCTTGTTTTGATGCAGGGGACCAGTTGGACTGGTTGTGTAAAGATGGTTTGCTCTTTGCATGCCTCCCCTCCAGAGAAATGCGGGCTGTTGTCACTCAGGACTGGATGCATGTAAAGCAGCATTGCTTAAGCCCAAACCTTGACAGTATGCATCACCACAGTGCGTAATGCATATTTGCAGAATAGGGACATTTTACCGGCTTGAGGAAATCCAATCTGTGTTGTGTTTTCTCTGGTACTTTGAGAGGGCGTTTATTGTATTTTGGGGTTCAGAGAAATTTTTTCAAGAATAGAAGCTCAAAGTGTTCAGACTTCCCCCGTGACCAGATGTCGACGCCGTACTTGCGCTAGCCGCGCATTAACCGTAAGGTCTATGCGCCTTGCGCAGGATGTTGCTTCTGTATCTCAACGCAATGCTAATGTGGTGTGGGGAAAAGGGACCTGTGTGCCGAGATTCGGCGCGTAGCATTTTCCAAGTGCAAGTGCATACATACATAGCACACAATAGTGGTGTAAGGTAAGCTACTCATGAAGCTCTGGTGGTCCTGCATTAAAGATGGTCCTATTTGGTTGTATCTCCACCACCCGATTTTCTTTTGGGTTTTCTATGTATGCATCCCATGAGTAGAGCAAAGAAGTGCAAACTGCAACCCATTTCAATTTGGGCTCTGACATGCTGGGTGTTATATGGAGGTATCAATGATGTCACAGATCACAGAACACCCTGGTCACACAGAAGTGTTATTTATGGTGCATATGGACGCTGTCGAAACTAAATAACGGGTCACCATTCCTGTGGAGCTGTGCAGAGGAAATGACATCCTATAAAAAAGGATGGTCTTAGCCAACCCATCAACATAGACGTCATTCATTTGATTACGAATAGTTTTGACTGCTACTATGAAATGAACAAGATATTGATCGTTTGCCGTCCATGAACTGAGGAGAATCAGGTTGGGATACTCCAGAAAAACTGCTCATAGACAATAAGCGAGCCAATGCACATATACTGCTTAGATTAAGCGTCACCGATGCATGTTGAATCTTATGTGCCTAGGCGGCGAAGAGGGGCATCACGGCTGCAAGCGTGCGCCTGCTAGGCTGTGTACTCTGTGCGTGTAGGAGACAAGAGGAGCAGTCACACTATATGCCAGACACCGGCCAAGCAAGATTAGGTAGAACAAAAGTAAGCAAGGCAAAAGTACATGCTGTGCTGCTGCTGCCTGTCTGTCTGCCTGTCTGCCTGCTTACCTGCCTATCTGCCTGCCCCGTCCTGCTGTAGGAGCTACGATCGCGTCAGGAAATGTATGGCCGTGCAGAAGATGAAGCGCCAGTGCCAAAGCAAAAGGGTCAAAGCCAAGCAGCGTTGCATACAGACATCATGTTGAGTCGCGTTATTCGAGATCGTTCCTCCCACGAGCGCAATTTCATCCTACTTCCTTTGCCATCGATCAATTCCAGAAACAGGGATCCTCTTCAGCTAATTCCTTTCTCAATAAGGAGAGCAAGATAGGGAGACAGGGGGGTATCTACGGGGGTGCCTTGGTGGGCGGGTAATGGATCCTAGCAGGTAAACTTCCTAATGCGGAAGGTGCTATGCATGATGTAACCATGGTAACAAAGGCGGATTAGCGTCTATTGGCTGGTTGGCATGCTGGTGTTTTCTTTTTCGTCGGCATTTTCGTTTCCATCGTGCGCTCCTCACCGACGACCGTGCGTTCCCACTTGCGCCGACTCACATTGCTCCAACGCTTGTCCTGCTTCAAGTTTTGTGCATACAAATAGTATGTGATTCCCCTTTTATTTTTTCACGCAAGACACCGGGTTTCGAAAAAGTTTTGAACTGTTGTACCACCATAATTTTAATTTGTAAAACTACTGCTGTTATCCTCTGATTTTCATTTGTCGTTTGTTGTGTTCTTTTTTTGAAAAGCGTGTTTTGTTGTTGTGTTGATCATTAGCCATGTCTGCAGAACAGAACCAGCCAGCCGTTGACTCGGCCTCTTCGTCCACCAACATTCCATCCTCTGCCCAGCAGACCTCCGGAAGCAATTTGCAGCAGGGAAGTCAGCCACATGGCCAGAACCAGATGCTCCCTTACCCACAGTACCAGAGCCAGATGGGTTACAACACCATGTCCAATGCTCAGGTCAACAACAGACCTTACGCGTACCCTGACCAATACCAGCAGTACGTGCCCCAGCAGCAGGGTGCAGCTCCATCGTACAGCTCAACCACCAACGGTGCCTCTTCCTCTCCTCAGGTTCAGCAGGGCCAGCAGAGCAACATTGGCTTCCAGAGCCCATACGGTGGTGGTTACTACATCATGAACCAGCAGGCTGGCCAGCAGGCTCAGCCCCAGGGCCAGGTCCAGCAGCAGATGCAGCCAGACTACTCCTCCTACGCTAGGTACGGCTACGTTGCTAACTACCCTGTGTACTCCACCGGTGGCTCCAACATTTCCAACCCATTGATCAACCAGCAGCCAGTGGCCACTACCCCACAGTACTCTCCACAGAGCTCCTCCTCCATTGGCCAGGTCCAGCCAGCTGGCTTGCGTCCAAGAATAACAACCACCATGTGGGAGGACGAGAAGACCCTCTGCTACCAGGTTGACGCCAACGGTGTCAGCGTTGTTAGAAGAGCTGACAACAACATGATCAACGGTACAAAGCTGCTCAACGTTGCCCGCATGACCCGTGGAAGAAGAGACGGTATCCTCAAGTCTGAGAAGACGCGTCACGTTGTGAAGATTGGTTCCATGCACCTCAAGGGTGTTTGGATCCCATTCGACAGAGCCTTGGCCATGGCCCAGAGAGAGGGAATCGTTGACCTTCTCTACCCACTCTTCGTGAAGGATATCAAGCGTGTTATTCAGCAGGGTACCCCAACCAACTCTGTTGGTCAGTCTCAGATCAGTGCCACCGGTGCCACCTCCACTGGCAGCAACGCTGGTATGGTGCCTCTTGGCGCTGCCTCCTCCACCTCTACTGCTCCTGGCGCAGGTGCCACTAGCGGTGCCTCTGGTGCTGCCTCTACTTCCTCATATGGCATCACCAAGCAGGAGACCCCACAGCAGGCAAGCTCCACCTCCACACCCCAGCAGCAGGGAGCCAGCGCCACTCAGGACGGCTCTTCTGCTGCCGGTGCCGCTCCAAACCAGCAGTACCCATACTACCAGCAGTCTCAGCAGTACTACTACAACAACTACAGCTACCCACAGCAGTACCAGAGCTACCAGTACCCTAATGCCGCCTCCTCCAACCAAGGTGGTGCCGCCAGCACTTCTACCTCAACCGCAGGTGCAGGTAGTGCTCAGGGTCAGCAGAAGTACACCAAATAAATTAGAAGAACAAAAGGTCAACTTGCAAGCATCTAATCATTCCTTTGCTGAGTGCTTGTCTCTCTTCGCCATAAAGTTTCTCTACTATACCCTTGTCAAATTATCTAGTTTTTCTTATCATCTCTTCTTTTTGCGTTTCTCAATGAGCGTCTGTACCATATATATATAGTTATATATATTATTTTGTTATGTTTCACTCACCATGTGTAGTTTGTACCCGCAGCTCAACCGTTGCAAACCATGCGTGTAGAGAAACGTACCGCTTGCGTGGTGCATAAGCTTACCCAACGTCCTGCCAGACGTGACAGATGCATCAAGGCTGTATGTAGGTGGCCCGAACCATGCCTTCTCAGTGTACCCTCCATTGGGAAAAAAAAGGATCTTCCTTGAAATTTTCTCGGGGATGTAGCCCTCTATGTTACCCGTTGCACCAATTATTGACAAATGGCTTTTGCATTTCGCATTGGTATCAGGATTGGCAGATTCTGCAGCATATTCCCGAGGATTATATACGGTGCATGATGGATCCTGCTAGTTTGGATCCCACGCTGTGAATCCATGGTGATTCCATTATGTTAGACTGCATATCATTGCCCGATAAAATAGTGTCTATATCTAGCTCATTCTTTTCCAAGAATGCGGATCAATTGCAGGAAAGACGCTCCTCATAGGCATGGATCTTTTACCCCACATATCGCGTACGAGGTTGAATCAAATGCGTTCATGTGAGGCCATGTAAAATGCATGTAAGACGTGTATGTATGTAGGGCATCCGCCTAAATTTGTCTGCTGCTATGTGTGCTTTGCTTTTTGGCCCGCAGCTGCCTTGATGTAAGGACCAACCACGCCAGCCCTGCATATGCCTAAAGGCCTACAGGCTGTATACGGTACAAACGCAACTTTTAGCTGTATATTCATGTTGCCAGCATTGCACACTACAGATTCGCCTGCTACACACCAGATGCAAAGCGATCTCAAATAATGCGGGAAGAAGTGATTCTTGCAGAATGCGCAAGACCCATTTCCTGATACATTAACCCGCAATTCTTTTGCATTTGCCAACCAACACCGGAGGGAACCTCCAGCCATGACTTCTGTCCATCGAGATCCCGTCTTAGGTTGCGATGACGCTGGGTTGGCATTTTACAGTCAGTGTTCCTTCAAGACCAGTGTAGATAGAGCTGATACTTGAGACAGGATATTTGCGGCAGCACACTTTTCCAAGCTTTCACGGGGGGCTGTCCCTCAGTCGCTACGGCGAGAGCTAAGGAGAAGGGCAAGAAAGGGGCAGCCGGCCGGGCAGCCAGCCGGGCAGCCAGTCAAACCCACCTTACAACCCAATAAGTATTACCCGCAAGAGATGTACCTACCCTCCTCCCCCATGCTCACCGGAACCATTCAACCAAAGGTAGTGTCATCCTCATATGCATCACCTTGCGTTAGTAAAGAAAAAAATATAATTCTATGGCATCTATCTAAAATGAGATATTAGCTCTAGCAAGACCTGGAGAACCTATTGAGCTGACTGTATCTCACAAATGTCTTTGTTTGAAGTGGACGGTTGGAATTTGGAAAATAAGGCTGTTGCCTTCGGTGGTAGTAAGGAGGATGACAAGAAGAAGAAAAAGCGGAAGAACTCCGATAAGCCAAAGCCGCAGAGTGAGAGGAAGTCCAAGGAGCAGAAAACAACTGAAAAGAAAACAGATGTGAGGAATGGGGCCGATAACAAACATACAGATGACCAATCTAAAAGCAAAAAGCGCAGAGCTGAAGATGCTGAGAAGACTGAGGAGAAACATGTCATAGCGGGATCAGCAACTGCTCCCAGTCCGCTGCCGGTAATGTCGACCAAGGGCCTTACACCTTTACAGCAGAAGATGATCGCTAAGTTATCAGGCTCACGTTTCAGATGGATCAATGAGCAGTTGTATACCATTTCATCCAACGATGCCCTGGATCTGATCAAAACTCAGCCTTCGCTTTTTGATGAGTACCACGCCGGATTCAGATCTCAGGTCCAATCCTGGCCCGAGAATCCAGTGGATATCTTTGTGAATCAGATTAAGGAGCGCGGTTCCACCAGGCAGGTCAATGCTCCAGGTGGACTGCCAGGTCTTGGAAGAGACAAAGAGGTTGTGATAGCTGATATGGGATGTGGCGAAGCTCAATTGGCCCTGGATGTTGAGAATTTTGCCAGATCCTACAACAGCTCAAAATCAAATAAAAAATTCAAAGGCAGAAACGGTCACCATAGAAACGGCGGTCCAAGTAACTTGAATATCAGAGTGCACTCTTTTGACCTCAAAAAGGCAAATGAGAGGATAACGGTTGCCGACATCAAGAATGTGCCACTCGAGGACGGCTCTTGTACGGTTGTCATTTTCTGTCTTGCCTTGATGGGTGTGAACTTTTTGGACTTCATCAAAGAGGCCTACAGATTACTGGCTCCCAGGGGTGAGATTTGGATTGCAGAGATCAAGTCAAGATTTGCTGATTCCAAGGGTGAGGAATTTGTTGACGCGTTGAAATTGTGTGGTTTCTTTCACAAACACACTGACGACTCGAATAAAATGTTCACAAGGTTTGAGTTTTTCAAGCCTCCTCAGGATATAATAGACGAAAGGACAGCAAAGCTGGAAAGGAGAAAAAAATTCGTGGAGCATGAGTCGGAGAAGGAAGAGCTTGAGAAGAGGAGGCAAACAGCTCCAGAAGGAAAGTGGCTGCTCAAGCCTTGTATTTATAAGAGGCGCTAGAAGTAGATAAAAATTGAATATAACTTATGCATCCTGTTAACTTTTACTTTAATGTGTTTGGTTGTTTTTTTTTTTGCTCTTAAAACTTAAGTCATTTTTCAGATTAAGGCAGCAAAAATTGACAGTGTCCTATCGTGAAATAAAATCCACGAAATGGTATCGTGAAAAGTGGGAAATATCGATACACCCCAGAGTTACTTTCTGAAGAAATACCACAGTCCCAAGAAGAAATAAAGTAAAAAATACAGTTATACCAAGATTTATATTGCTCAATGGAACATCTAAAACTTTAGGCCCAAGGCTTGCTAATAATTCTTTTGTAAGTGGTAGTGTGATACCAAGGACAATTTTTCAAAGCTTCAGAGCATGTTGGGGCATACACTCTTTAAACAACAAGTTAGCCGTTCTAGTATAGTGGTGAGTACACTTCGTTGTGGCCGAAGAAACCCAGGTTCGATTCCTGGGAACGGCATTCTTTTTTGCAATTTTTGAATTGAGCAGGCGAGTATGAATAATTTCGATTTGACTATTTTTTTGTGGCCAGTTATGAATAAAGTTCATCATGATCTAATACAAACTTGAGATAGTATTAGTGTGTATCCAAGAAATTCGCTAGAAAATACAAAAATAAAGGACAATCAATCGTCATCTGAGACATCATCTTCATCCTCTTCCTCACTTCCACTAAACTCCTCACTACCACTGCCCTCTTCACCACTGGCACTATCGTCTGGATCCGAGTACTCCTCACTCTGAACTTCTTCATCAGTGGGGTTATCGTCACTAACTTCAAATTCAGACTCCTCTTCCTCGCTGCTCTGCTCATCGTCAGATTCACCAGCGAGGAAGGACCAACCACCATCGACAAAAAATTGGTGTGGGTCAGCAGTGATGGTCTTCATGATTTGCGGCCAGTTCAAGTTAACGGCACCCTCACTGATTGGGATGTCCACGTCTGTGAGCCAGGATTTGACATCTTCGAGAAGCTCCATTGGAATAGTGTTGATGTGCACCACAGGCTTGGAGAAGTCTTTGAAGACAAACACCAAGTCAAAGTTCTTCAAACCAAACTGGACTCTTTCGAGATGTGCAATCTCAATCTCCTCGAGAGTCACCACAAGGAATGGAGGGTCCATGAGCTGGATCAAACAGTCTCTAGTAGGCATACACAGAACAGAGGACCTGAATGGAACACCGGAAAACCCGAGCTCTCTGAAGGGAATGTCCAGGTCTACCAAACCATTAGATGCATCACTGATATGCTCGGCAAAGGCTCTGAACTCCTTGTCAAGGGCTGCTTTTCTTCTGCGCTCCTCTTGCTCCTGCTCTAACTCGTCCTCATCACCATACCTGTATCTTCTCTTTCTGTTACCGGTTTCGTCAACTGCCATCTCTGAAGCCTCTTTGTAGAACTGAACATCAAATGTCTTCCTCTTGCCAATGATAATTGGCGATTTCAGGTGACAGTGAATGATCACAATAAGCTCCTCCTTACATGGCTGGAAAAAGAGGTGCTTGATGTTTGAGAATAGCACGTCCACCTTTTGGTCCGAACGAGCCTGCGACTGGTAACGGATACCGTTCTGGTGGATGGTCAGCGACCCGGCCATACGCTTGGTCTCAGGTGCTGGTCTCACAAACACTTGGTCCAGACGTCTGGTCTTGCCTCTGATTTCCACAATAGAGGCCTGGGTGACCACGTCCGCCATGGCCTTCTTGTCTGCCTCTCTCTTAACAGCCTCTTTCTTGAGGTCGGTGATCTTCTTGAACACCTCACTCATACGGTCTCCATCTCTAGACCTGAAAGTGAGGCTTCGGATGAACTCTCTGTCATTTCCTTCCTCATATGGTAGTTCTTCCTTCTTCGCAATGACACCTCCTGCACCGGGTGAGTTGAAGTTGAGTCTCAAAGAGGTGTACTCACCTTCCTCTGTCTTGGAACCGTTCTTGTAGGAGTTGATGTGGAAGGGAACAGGTCTGCCACAGATTGGCAAAATGATCGTCTGACTCTTGCTATCGATGTGAATTCTCAGATCTCTAACGTTTGGCGGAATTTGCGACTCTCTAACATATGACTCGTATCTCTTGAACACAACCTTGGATTCGGTATCATCGGTTGCGTCGCTGGTGCTGAACCTCGCAAGGCCTTCTTTCTGTCTTCTCTCGTGCAGCTGCTTTTGAATTTCTCTCTTGATTGCCTCCTGGTCCTCATCCTGATTCTTCGTCTCTGTTCTGAGCTTTGACTTGAGAATCATCGACGATGCTGGGAGCTCTGGTTTTGGCTTAGTTTCTCTCTTGACGGATGAGGAACTTCTAGAAGAGCTGGCTTTCTGAGACTCGCCGTTCTCTTGCTTCACCTCTGGTTCGTCGTCCTCAAAGTAGAAGGAAACCTCCTTTCTTGAAACGGCAGATTCCGTGAGGATGATGGGTTCACCACCGGTGACTCTAACGGTATCAGCAAGGAGCAATGCATAGTTGCCCTGCTTTTCGTCATTCAACCCTTGGAAACCAATTACGATATTCACGACAGACCCACTACGGATGAGTCTGTCGTTCTTTGCATTGAGTATACCAGTGGAGTCTCTGAAGTCTAATCCGATCAAAGATCCTACATTCTTGACGAAATTCTTCTCGAGGTCGGGCCTCTCCTGCGCAATAAGCGCCAGGGTCTTGGAATAGACATCCTTGGCAGTGACGCCGTCCTTCAAAAGAGAGATCACCTTTGCCTGGACCGTCAACAAAAAATCGTAGTTTTTCTCCACGTCCTTGGTGGGACCGATCAAGAAGGTTCTTGAGAGATTTGAACAGTATGACTTATATCTGAGCCCCAGAGATGCCAGTATAACACCACCAGACAGCTTGTCGTTGGTGGACTCTGCAGAGAACTTCAGTTCGTACTTGCCACCACTCTGCACTATAGGTCTATAGCACCAGTCCAGCTGATTAAGGTCAAAGTCCTGACCCAATTTCTTCATGGACTTGTTCTTCTCTATTGAATTGAAGAACTTGGTGTCGTCAATCTTGTTTTCGAGTTTATCAACAAGCTGGGCGTTTGTCACGTTGAGGTCTTCATCGATGACTGTGCTCATCTCGTCTGTGAAGTAAGACATCATGTTCACAGATGCCCTGGAGGCGGTTCTCAGTGACTTGTGCTCTTCGTCGTCCTTCACCTCCATACACACAGAGAGGCCAAACGAAACGTCGACACGCTCAAACAACGCCTTTGTCTCTTCTGAGCTCCACACCTGCTCCCATTCGTCGATGAATTTCCCCGAGTACTTGTCCTTGGTGACAATGCCAATTCTCTTACCGGCCGACTTGAGTTCGCCGATGAATTCGTCAAACAGCTTCTTGTTGTGCTCGGCATCCTTTGTCCTTGCCAATATACCAACGTTGAGGTTACCGGCAGACTTGAGAGGCGTGAGATACTTAGCTTTACCCACAGAAGTCAGGAAAGTGATCTTGCTCTTGGTGATGAACAACGCAGTAGCAGGGAACTCATAGCCGAGTAGCCAGGTATGCAGAACGGTGGATCTCTGATATGGATTAGAGTCATCAGAAGAACCAACCACAATCAACACACCAGCAGCATCGCTGAACACTTCACCACCACCGAGCTTCCGTTGCACGTTCTGTAACCTCGATCTGAAGAGTGCCTGATCAATGTGGACGTCCGACATCCTGAGTTGCACTTAGCTTGAAAAGGGTACAGTCACACCAATTACAACAGCCAACAGCCAACAGTATATATATATAATATATATATATATATGTAAAACGCAAACTACCACACAGATCCAATTGTTTGGGTCACACTGCGATTGATTGCTTTCAATTTGTTGCAACCTCGACAAAATGGTAACTGTTTCCAAAATGGCGCACGCTCTTTTGTCCTTTTCGCCCCTACTCAGACATTTCACTCGGTCCCGCTTCCCTCTGTCTCTGTCTCTGTCTCTCTCTTGCTTCACCTTAACCTGTTCAGAACGCGTTTGTCGTGATGGGTCCCGTGGCACATTACCCGCACTTGACTGAGTAGATCAGCGCACGTAACCGAGGTCGATTCTGTTCGGGGTACGCTACAAGGGCCTCTCTGGCGGGCAGAATAGTGTAGGCAAGACAGGCGCAAGAACAGAGCAAGGGCAGGCAGCACTGTACAGTGTAGTAGCGGGCGGCGTGGCAGTTGGGCGTGGCAATTGGGGGAAATCACCCCCACTCCATCGTTGGCAGAGGCGACTGCACCACTGTGTGACGAGGAGATCGTGAGCGGAACGATTCACGCTGGGCATGTGTAACATGGAGCTGCGGCGTTGAGGTAATCTGCTGGAGTGCACTGTAGCGGTAGTACAAACAACAGGACACCCACCTCGCACAACGCCAAGGGTGGTCGAGGGATCGATCTATCGCGATTTGAGCAAAGGTAGTTGGGGATTCTAACGCGAGCATCGACAACGAGAGGATTAAGTTTGGATTCGTTCTGGTTGGTTATCCATAAGCTGCGTTTTATTTTTCTTCCGTTGGCTTTATCACGGCTTCCATCTGATAATCGCCCAAACCCAGTAGTCGCATCATAACACCAAGAGCGGAACGAAGCGCTTGCTGCTGATACCATATTTTTTTTTTCCCACACCACATTTAACATATACAAACATGTCTGACAGTATGGCAGAGGACTACTCGTACGATTACGAGTACCTTTTCAAGAGTAAGTAACCACAAACGGGTGACATATTTTGACACACAGGTTCAACAAGTACTAACAATAGCCCTTTGCGTGTGACAGTTGTCCTTATTGGAGATTCATCCGTTGGTAAATCCAACCTTCTTTCCCGTTTCACCAGGGATGAGTTCAACCTGGAATCAAGAGCAACGATAGGCGTGGAGTTTGCAACCCGTACAGTTGAAATCAACGGCAAGAGGGTCAAGGCACAGATCTGGGACACCGCTGGTCAGGAGAGATACAGAGCAATCACTTCAGCATACTACAGAGGAGCGGTGGGAGCATTGGTGGTGTACGACATCTCCAATTCAGAGAGTTATGAGAGTGTCTCCAGGTGGTTGAAGGAGCTGAAAGACCACGCCGACGCAAACATAGTCATAGAGCTGGTGGGTAACAAGTCCGATTTGGACCATTTGAGAGCCGTCCCAACAGAGGAGGCCAGGAACTTCGCCACCGAAAACCAGCTGCTGTTCACAGAAGCCAGTGCTCTGAATGCAGAGAACGTGGAACTCTCATTCCACCAGCTCTTAAAGAGCATCTACGAGATGGTCTCCAAGCACAAGTTTGACATGAACGATTATGCCGGTCAGAAGCCAATAGCGTCGGGACAGACCATCACTCTTACACCAACACCCAGAGACCAGAAGTTACCAAAGGGTTCCAATTGTTGTTGATGAATGTCACTACTTTTTAATAAACATCTATCGAATATATCCACTCACCGGCACTTGTAGAGTCCTATATTAGACCTGCTAAACGATTACCTGTAAATATGCCTACATTGAAATATCTCAACCTGGAGATGGACCCGGACATAGACACAGAGACAAACAAACAGACATACTTGAACCATTACACAACTGGCTCTTTGAAATCATCGTCAGCGTCCTCCTCATCCTCCTCGTCCCCATCGTTAGCGGCTTCACTCTTGAGCTTCTCATCCACCTTTGTGTAGTCAATCACTTTACCACGGGTCCTCCTGCCACCGGTGATGATGTTAGCTGTGTCAATCTCAACAAGGTCATCCTCCTCATCGTCTTCCAGTTCCAGCTTCTCATCATCAACCTCATTCTCCTCTTCCTCCTCTCCCTCCTCATCATCCTCATTGGGAGGAAGGTCGTCATCGTATTTTCTTCTATGTCTCTTCTTCTTGCCTTCATGGGATCCATTTTCACTCTTCCGTTTGGTGGAGGCACCATCCTTCTTCTCCTCAGAAGTCTCCTCAGCCTTGGGAGCCTCAGCTGGGGTCCCCTTGGTGTCTGGCTCTGCGGCCTCAGGTGCCTCTTCGCCCGCCTTGGCTGCTACTTCCTCTACAGCAGGAACGGCCTCTGCCACATTTGTTTCAGGTTGTTCCTGCTGGGTGATTGCTACACTCTCAGCCTCTTCAGCCATTTTGTAAATCAATTGAGATTATTTTCAGAAAAAATACACTCGCATTCATATCTCCCCTTTTCAATCCCATTCATTTGGATTGCTCTGAAAAATGGGGAAGACGCGTTACCACTGCGAACTCATCGTCCTACGAAGACCGGGTAAGACGCTCTTGCAGGCGAAATTGTCACCATTTCTATGCATAAAACGCATTGTGAATAGATAGATATAAGAAATCACTCTTCCAAGCATAGTTATCTTACTACAAAAATCACATAATATATCCTCATGTCGAATATATCTAAAAAGACCAAGCTGGTAAGTCTTAATGAGTGGATTCCACTTTTCCGGTACTCTGTCCGCGGTATACTAACCCCAGCATATAGTCAGGCTTGATATCGTACAGGGTGAAGGCTACATGCCTTGATGGACGTCAGTTTGTAGGCAACCTGATGTCCTTTGATAAATACATGAATCTTGTGCTTTCGGAATGTGAAGAGTTCAGAGTCACGAAGAAATCATTGATATCGTTGAAGAAACAGGCAAAGTCCAAACTGCAGTCGACCGTGGATGAATCTGAAGTGAAGGAAGAAAAGAGAGCCCTTGGTTTAGTGATATTGAGAGGTGAACATATCGTTTCTGTGGTAATCGAGTCACCACCTCCAGCTTCATCGTTGGATCCAAAGTCAAGGTTACAAGCACTACAGAAGGGCAGGGGTGTAATAAGGCCATTGAAACCGGTATCTGGTTCTGCTTCAGCGCTAGCTGCACCCATAAGGACAAACTCACCAGCTGGCAGGATCAGCAAGCCTTTGGCCACTGGTCCCCGTGGATTTGTGCCTCCACCCTCTTTCAGAAGATCATAGGTGTGGTTCCCCACAAATCATCACTGAGTATTAAGGTCATCTCCCGCGGTCACCATCCGCAGTGGGGTTTTGAGTAAAGTGCCCGATGTGGTCATCCCAGTGTGTATATTGTATTATTAGTTAATGGCATATCGTACCTACCAGGGTTCTCAATGTAAGGTATCGAACATTCATTAATAAGCCTGGTTTTGCATCAACACGGTTACCAGAATGGCATGGCAGTCCTATGCAATCAATAACATATAATTATATATATAGGTTCGAAGCACTCAATCTGAGCAGAAGCCAAGGAGCTGGGTATGCAACATCAAAGGGCCTGGTTGAATGTCTAATGCATGAGGCTTCAGCACAACTAGGTTTCCTCTATGAGGCGGACACCGTCTACTGCATCACGAGACGCAGTGCAACCGTAGTTAGCTGTCTCTGCTCTTTTATGCGCAAAGTCTAGATTCTCTGATTCTCTGACCCTCTCTCTGACTTGGCCACCCCCATAATAAGTAAGAGCAAGCTTTTATTATATCTGTGTTTCAGGAGCCTATCATATTACCCATTCCGGCCATAGCCTACCCCTAGCGGTGGCTAGCCTGAAATCCAGACTGCATGTCGTACGTGCAACGGCCTGGGGTATAGGAGGGGTGAACCCCTGCGAACGGCCGATTACTTCTTCTACGCACACGCCTGCCGACCGAAGTGCATTCGTTCGCCTACCCATCCCCTTACCTGCAGTAGTACACTAGGCTGTATTTTTGTGTGTTTGCTGGCTCCCTATTGTTGGCCGTCCGCCTAACAAAACAAGGTTTTCTTTTGGAGTGTCTGCCTGCCTGCTTTTAGAGCCTTTGCGACTCTATCTTATAACCCATATCACGGCGAGCAAAACTAGCCATTACCTTTGTGATACAAGTCTGTAATATCCCAATTATGTGGTTTGCATTAACCTGACTCCACGTATTTCAAGCATACCGCAAATCAACTTCCGAACTGAGCCGTCAGACCGAACCATACGTAATCATCCCATATGTGCCGTGGCAGGAAGCATCAATGGCCGGCAAGAATGCGCCAACCGTTTGCTGGCTGATGGCGTGCTGTGCTCAGCTACACCCAACCCCCCTCTGTATGTACGACGAGCATGGAATTAATCCGGATACTGTGGGACAAATGACTCAAAATCGGCATGCCCCGTCTTTTTTGTGTGGGGCGAAGACGGGGGAATAGCAGGGTAACATGGACCCGGAAAAACTTTTCGTCCCTCTTTCGGCTCTGTGCAGCCCTGCGGAGATCCGTACCACAGGAGTCGTTGGGCTGTTATGCGGCAAAAAGACGTGTGCAGCCGCAATAGACGGGAGCATTTCCCCTTTCATCCCGTTTCCCGCTTTTCTTTTTATATTAGCGACACTGCTCTCTTTCCGGTGGTGGAGCGGTACACCTTTCTTTAAGCTCTTAGGACAAGAAGAAGTTGGGGGACAAGCCTTGAAAAGTGAAACTGGAATATTTTTTCTTTGTTCAAATAGCTCCCTCACCGTATCAACTGCCACAGCAATATTAGACGATACAGTAGGCCCTAAATCTTCCAGTGAGAGTCTATGATTTCGAAATGAGTGACGAGGCTGAAACTGTACCAAGCACTGCCCTGGACACCTCCAAGGAGGAGAAGGAGGGCGGTGACAGACCATACAAGTGCCCCATGTGCGACAAGGCTTTCCACAGGCTTGAGCATCAAACCAGACACATCAGAACACACACCGGCGAGAGACCACACCACTGTAACTTCCCTGGCTGTTCCAAGAAGTTCTCACGTTCTGATGAACTCACGAGACACTTGAGGACCCACACAAACCCGACTGCTCGCAAGTCTAGATCGAGAACCAACATGCAGTTACAGGCACATGGACCTGGTCTCCAGAACCATCTGGTGCCCGTAGCATACGATATAAACGGACAGTTGGTGTATACGCAGCCAGCTCCAGTGTATATCCTCTCTCAGGGCAACCTCCCCCCCACAGCTATTCCCATGGCTCCAAACATGGCATTCCCGGTGGGGCCTCCACACCAGCATGCTCCACAGCCCCAGATGTATGGCCATCCGGTGATGTATAACGAAGATATCCATCACCAGCCTCACCAGGGTTACATTCATCCGGAGGCGGAGCAGCACCAGGTACCACACCAACAACTGCAATCACAGCCACAACAACCACAACCAAAGCCCATCCAGCAGCAACCACAGCAGTTCCACTTGCCTCTTCCAAGCCCTGCAGGCTTAACAGGAAGCTCCCCAAGGAGACCAAATTTCCAGAGCGTCAAATCCACGCCTGCCTTGAATTCATATTTCGGAAATTCCCATCAGCACTCCTCTTTTGATTTCACACCACCGCAGTCCAACATTTCTTCAAGGACCAACTCTACAAATAGCCTACAATCGCTGGAGTCCATCTCAAATAGCTCTACGACAAGCTTTGCAAGCCTAGGAAACTACAAGGGTTCATCGACCTCTCTTGCTGGCCTTGCTCCACCATCATCCAATGGTGGTGTGAGTGCACTCTCATCTTTGCAGAGGCTCACCACTCTCAGAAAGAACTCTCCCAGCTCTTCTTCAAAGTTGGCTGGATACGCCTCCTCTTCTACCACCTCTCTCTCTACGATGGTGAATCCTATCGACATGGACAGAGAGAGAGATAGAAAAAAGTCAAGACCAAATTCCCCAACTCTAATGACTGTGCCAACCTCTCCTGAGTTGCTCATGGGTGGGCACAAGTTCCCCGGCTCGGGAAGCAACAGTTCGACTAAGCCAATGGCCATCTTCAACATCACATCGCCATCAGAGACTCCTCTGTCGACTCCATTGCATTCGCCAACGCTGAGACCTGTGAATCCATCAGGAAACGGTGTTCAGTTGCCTCCACTGAGATCCATGCTCAGCGGCTTGAATGATATCTTGGAGAGCCATGCCTCAAAGACACAAAACGCTGGCTTTGCGACTCCTGAGAACCCCCTCAAGAGAAAGTCCAATACCCACTTGCCTGGCATGGCAGAGAAATTCTCGGCCGGTGAACCCCATTCATCAGAAGTTGGCTCTCCTCCAGCTGCTTCCAAGGGCATGTTTACCATTGGAAGCATGATGAATGAGTGATGAATGAGTGATGAAGATTTTATGAATTTTAAGCTTGCGGAATGAAGACCCCTTTTCCTTCTCCCTTTTTTTTATACAGCTGTTGCGATTGGAACTTATAGATGCTTTATCCTTTTTACATATCATACCATTCTCATAGTGGCTACTACATAGAGCAGCATTTTTATCTCTGATATTTATTTTATGGGAGCCAGCCGTGTCCACACTCTAGGTCTATTTTTCTGCGCTTATTACATGTGGGCGACTTTAGGATTTGAATACACCAACCTATATAACTGTGAATACCAACTATGTATATATTTATGATCAAAGTTGTAATAAACATACTCCGAAGTAGGGACTCAACAGTACAGTGAGAGTTATACCAGTTGAGTACAGAGTGAAGCTGGTACCCATGATCACCCAAACGACCAGAAAAAACAAAAACTAAATGGGGGAAAACTAACTCAAAAGCATAAAAGAACGAGTGTAAACAACAAGGTGACAAGCAATGAAAGAAGAAAGAAAGAGAGCTAAAAGAAGCGTTCAAACTGTGTTCTTTTCCACCTTATCATAGCTCTCCACGAAGGACTTACTTGAGGTTGGACCTTCCACGATCTCCTCGTGTACAATGACTTCATTCAAGAGATGATCAGCCTCATCGTTGTCATCCATTTCCTGTGGAAGGAAAATGTTGAGGAACAATCCAATGAAACCAGTGACGGCAAAACCAGTCTCCATGACGAGCACAATAGCATTGAAGAAACCTTCCAAGGCATGATTATTACCACTGTAGGTGAACACAAACGAGAACCAGTTTGGCACCAATGTGGCGCCAAAACCAGGCAAGAGGGAACAGGTCATGATGAATCTGTCTCTTCTGGTGAATGGGGTAGTAGAAATAATTCTGAGACCGGACACAGCAACAGAGGTGAACAGGAAAGATGTCATACCACCCAACACAGCTTTAGGAATAGCAACGAGGGCAGCTGCAAACCGTCCGAAGATGCCCATGACCAACAGGAAGAAACAACACCAGTAACCAACGGTTCTGTTGGCACATTTAGTGATAGAGATCACACCGTTATTCTGAGCAAAGGTGGACATTGGGGTCATTGTCATCAATGCCGAAATGATACCGTTAAATCCATCAGCAAGAACACCACCTTGGATTCTGGAGTCGAAGAGAGGACCTTCCACCTCGATTCTGGAAACATCACACGTGGCTGTAATGTCACCAATGGCCTCCATCATGAGCACGATGTACACTGCCAACATCGGCAGCACCGCTGGACCATAGACACTCAGTTTGAAAGTGTGAACCCAGACAAAAGTGATAACTGGAGCAGTGTAGATGGTTGATCTGTCAAAGTAGTTACAGGCAGCAGCAACAATGCAGCCAACCAAAAGGCCACAGATAACAGCACAGGACTTCATGATTGGGGAACCCCACTTCTCACAAAGGATGATGGTGACAAACACCAAAAATCCAAGACCAATGAAGGAGGCAGAGCCCCATGGAAGTGGGTGAGGAGCAGAGGCATCAGGACAGGCGGCAGCACCAACACATCCAGAGCCTCCAACCCAGTCTTCAAAGCCGGACTGAACAAGGGAAAGACCAATGAGAAGAACAACTGGACCTGTCACGAGGGGAGGGAACACCTTCTGGAGAACCTTGGCAGGCATGAAAGACAGCAGCACTTCAAGAAGACCACAACAAGCTGCAGTACCCAATATAGCACCGTATCCATCTGGACATGGGAGAGGGTTACCGCTGGCATCTGAGGGACAGAAACCAGTGGTGTACATCATTGGGAATGCCTTGGTGACAATGGTGATGGTTGCAAAGGAAGTTCCAACCACAGAGACCAACCCTGTGCCGATATAGTATGGGGTACCATACAAGTGGAACCTTGTGATCTGAATGACGGATAAAACGCCGGAGATGATGAGAGAGGCACTCACCAAATACTCCTCGAGCTCAACATCGAGGTTGGCGGTTCCTGCAATGATGATAGGAGGAGTAACAATACCGGCCAACATGGCAAGGGCATGCTGGAGACCGAGCAAGAAACCAAGGAACAGCGGCATGTCGGAGTCCAGGCCAAAAAATGGCTGGATCTTTTCCGACTTGGTGAGAAATGGCACCTTGGGTGTGAACAAATAGGCGTAGTCATAGTCTCCAATGACACCCTCTTTGGAAGTCCACTTGTGGACGATGCGCCTTGCACCAGATTTAATGGAATCGGTAACAGCCATTGTGGATGATGAACAGTCGCTGCTCAGCTGCAAATGATCAATAGCGGCAGATTGCAAGAAATGAAGGACTCACAACTTAACGAGGATCATCACATTCCTTTATACATGAGCATGCCCTCTGACAAATATATCAAAAGAGAAAAAACAGTGCATGCCCTTGGAAAAGGAGCAAATGTCAGGTTGCATGCACTTTTCACGATTATCGCGCAGATGCCCATCCCCAGAGACGCAAGATAGTGGAAAATAAAACCACTGAAGCGCATGAGACCGATATAGACGCATGGAACCACACCCACACGTTAAAGCCCTGCAAAGAGAGCCAACAGAGATCCAGTGATAAGGACACAGCAGATCCCCGGCCTGCTGATAAGCCTCTCGAGTTGGCAGACGCGGACCCGCAGCACCCTTTGGCTCTGACGTTAATTGCGTCAAGCGCGACCGGACTGGACTGTGATGCTCCATCCCTTATAGAGCGCTGAAATATATCGAAGAGCTTATTTGCCGAATAAAGGGGGAAAAATAATCAGTAGACACCGATTATTTTAAATTTAGATGTCCTTTGTGTTTGTGGAGGAGGATACTGATATATGCTCTACTGCTTAAAACGGCTAGCATGGCGTACGTCAGTAGCCGCAGAATGCTCACTTCTGCTTGACGCTACGTTCCCTGCCTTGTGAGCAGGCCAGCAACAGCACGAATGTATGCTTGAGAAGATCTATTTTTTTTGAGAGGCTGCACTGCTTTCATTTCCCCGTTATTCATTCCTCATTTCTCTATATCCTCAACTTTTTTTTTTCAATTCCAGTATTAGTTCTCGTACGTTTTCAACAAAAGCCGCTGGCGGCCTGGCTTTAGTCTACGCGATAAAACACCCACGGCTATCTCCGTGTTCTCTTAAGAGTGCATGAGAACTGTGTGCACCTGCAGTCTACAGAGCAGGCGCGCCCATCGTGATGCGGCAAGTGACAAAGAAACAGACTCCTCAAACAATCGTTCCAACCACTTAATGACCAATTTTTTTTTTTTTCGTTAATTATGACTACGACTAATTTTTTCACCAATTTTATTTTTACTGTTAATCAGTAAAAACAAAGCACGAGTTGGCCTCTTGCAACATGGCTCCTTCATACCCACTAAGCCTTTAGAGGGATTCTTGGCTCCAGGTCTACGGCGGTGGCTTAAGATTGGTCAGTCTGCCATGCGATAACAGTGCAACTTGGAATGCCTTTCAGCTACCCCGGTGGCAGGAGAGCAGGACCAAGGGAAGAGAGCATCTTGCCCGTTTACCACATTCTGCAAGGATACCCTGACACCACCTATTTGACTCGGGAATATTCCCGTTAAAAGCCCTACTCTCCGCATTGTGTTCACAGTTACGGCAGATCATCTCCGTAAGTCCTGTTAGATGTGTGCACACATATGTACTCAACGACAGGTTGCCATTCTCGCTCTGTAGCCTGACGCACACCGTGCACATATCAACTATCGCGGCGACGCACTTCATCAAAAGAGGGCCGACCAAGTGGGCGGGCTAGGAGATAAGGCGTTGTCCGATTTGCTACTGGGAATTTTGGAGTTCTGCGATACGGGGTTACAGAAAACCATTAACAATATCGTCTCCGGGGTCTAGGATATAACACGCATTGTTTACCGGCTTCCTGCGCACTCGATGCCCTCTCCAGGAAGGCGAGAAAGCATGGCTGCATGATTCCTGATCTCCTTGACCCGTTTCTGTCTTTAGTGCAACACGAGAGAGCTCCGTTATAGCGGCACTCACGGTACCAGCATTTAGCCGAATGCATGCTTCATTATCAGCTATCTTCTGTGGCATCCGAATTTGTAGACTTTACCCACTCGGGCCTTATGCCCAAGTGGTGCTTCTCTCTAGACGTTCGAGTTCCAATCAATCAAAAGGGCATGGCCGATTTCGCTGTCATGCTGATTAGGCATGCTGTATTGCGTATAGCGTAATTTCCGACACAGGATTCAAATTAGTCTATTTGTACCGGGTGTAAGCGAGCCCTGTGAATACTTCCATCGCGTCATGTTTTCAGACCATACAACAGAAGCCGAGAAGTCCTGCGTCTGGCGTTCTCCGAGAGACTTGATTCTTAGTGGTGTAAGGTGAGTGTGGGGTCCCTGCGCATGGCTTCTCCAATAGTGTACTACACAAACGTCACTCACTTTTTTAATTGATTTTTCAGAGGCATGGAGTAGTTAACTGTTAGGGCCCTTGTATAGTTGAAGATAGATACCAGCCAGGAGATGAAGACGTGTTACTATGAGTTGCTTGAAGTCCAAAGCACAGCCAGTGATGCTGAGCTGAAGAAGGCATATCGTAAGAAGGCCTTACAGTACCATCCTGATAAGAATCCAGACGATGTGGAAGCTGCTACACAGACATTCAATGCCATACGAGCGGCATACGAGGTTCTATCTGATCCTCAGGAGAGGGCATGGTATGATTCACATAAAGACCAAATCCTCATGGAGAATGAAGACTATGCTCATTATGACGAAGACGACTCCATCCCACACTTCGCCGGGCTAACGACAGAAGAACTCTTGAGATACTTTGATCCATCGCTTTATACGAGAATTGATGACAGTATATCTGGGTTCTATAAGGTTGTGTCAACTTTATGTGAGAGGATAGCCAGCGACGAAGTGACCAGCGGTAAGCAGCAGAACTTGAGTGGCTTTGACCTCTACAAGGATGATACCCAAGCTGCAAATGCCGTAGACGCTTCAGAGTTATTCCTACCGCGTTTTGGCAACTCAAATACAGATTACGGGTCACATGTGAGAATATTTTATCAGACATGGTCATCCTTCCAAACCGTCAAGACATTTTCATGGAAGGACGAATACAGATACTCCACAGCTCCAGATAGGAGAACCAGAAGGTTGATGGAAAAGGAGAACAAGAAGGCCCGCGACCAGGCAAGAAGGGACTACAATGAAACAGTGCGTAATTTCATTTCATTCATCAAGAAGAGAGACCCCAGAGTAAAATCTGGTTCAAAAGAGTATGAACTGCAGAGAAGAAAGAAGCAGCAACAGGACAGAAAGCAGCAAGCAATGAGAGATAGAGCTGCTAATGCTTCAGCCAGGGGCCAAGACTTCAAGGAACAGAATTGGCAGCAGATAGACACGGATGAGCTTGCTGAAATCGAGGAGCTCTTGAGCAAAATGCATGAAGAAGAGATGAAGCTACAGGGAGATGATTCAGAGGAAGAGGACGAGGGAATTTTTGAGTGTATCATATGTGACAAAGAGTTTAAGAGCGAGAAACAATTCCAGGAACATGAGAAGTCAAAGAAACATCTGAAGGCAGTGAAACAGCTAAAATGGGAAATGAGGAAAGAAGGCATAGAGTTGGGAATTGACGATGCATTTGTTGAGGAGGAGATCGACGAGTATGCAACCGCGGATGAAGAATTATCAGATGTTTACTCTGAAGATCTACAGTCAGCAGATAACGAAAAAGTTGATGAACTCAGCCTGGAGAGTGAATCTAGCCTGAAAACCTCACTATCGAATGAAAATGTGAGGCTGGGGACTGAGAATAATGAACAAAATGGAACAGCAGACTCGAAAGGCGATAGTCGATCTGACCTAAACGATGAGGTGGAGGTGGATGACATCGTTGACAGCGATCTTGAAGTAGAAAGAACAACCAAAAGAGCCGGTGATTCAAGGAACGGCGATGATGATGACTTAGCAGCGCTTGCGGCCGCAATAGAGAAAGGCATACCCTTGTACGACTCAGATGATGATTGGAGCATGAAAAACAAGAAGACAAGGGGCAAAAACCAGAAAAAGAGGAACAATGGCCTCAGTGGTTCTGCCAAGAGTGAAGCTGGAAACAGCAATGCAAGTCTACCATTGGACTCCGAAACCCCCCCACCGTCAGCACAACCCAAGACGCGTAACGGGTCCGAAAAGTGTACTGTTTGTAGCCAAACATTCGCATCCAGGAATAAGCTTTTTCAGCATGTTAAGGCATCTGGTCATGCAATGGCTCCCCCCAAGAAAGGCAGAAGGAAATAATCTTCAATGCACAACAACCGCTTTATAGATATAGATAGGCGATGATTAGAGTATAATGAATGACGACAAATAATATCTATATTATAGTTTCCAGTTCCCAATATTGACTATGCATTTATGCACCCTCCATTTACTTTAAACCCAACTTGGTCTTCTTGACAGTCGCCTTGATAGGCTCATTAATACCTTTGCTATCAACACCCAACCCTTCTCCCTTGGCCCATCCAAGTTTCTCAAGGAGACGACGGCCAATGTTCTCTTGGCCAATCTCAGGAGCTTCTGCTCCCACGACCTGTCCCTCTTTGAGATATGCTCCATGCTTGGGGCCGTCTCTGAAGCCCTTTTCAAGTGTGGCTCCCTCTTCTCTCATTCTCTTCACATCCGTTCTGTGGAAGACAGGCCGCTGCTTTAGTACCCTCGATATCCCTTCATGGTCAGGCAATGAATGGTATGTACGCTTGGTCTTTATAGCGACTGCGTGTGCTTTAGCTCCTTCTCCAAATCTCTTTGCCTTGAGGTTGAACAGGTATGCCACACGGAGGACTGTCTTGATTCCATGCGGGTCAAGTGGTGGGAATTCCATAACAAGACGGCCCTCATCGTGGAAGAAGTTCTCCATCTCATCCTTGATATCCCTTATATGCATTGAGAAAGGATACTTCACAGTCAAATCATTACTCTCCAAAGCCGCCTCCTGCTTTTGCTGTGCACGTTCCTTTCGCTTAGCTTTTCTGGAATTCTTATGAATAAGATATTGCTCAGCGAGGATTTGTCTGAGGTCATCATCTTCTACGTGAGAAAGATCCAGCCTCTTGTTTTTGTTTTTTCCTTTTTTGGGAATACTTCTCGTTGGTTCATCCTGCAGATCAAAGGAAAAACTTTTGTTTTGGGCAAATTGGAGCATCTCTCGTAAGTTTTCTTGGTCTGAATCATCTTCAGAATCATCCTGCTCAGACTCAACTGCTGCATCTTCGAGATTTCCTGCCTCTTCCTCTTCTACCTCATCCGGAAACAACCCCTTTCTGATGAATTTGAAGTACGCACCTATCCTGTGCTCTGGGAGCCCTTGATCAACGAGGTATTGTGCGAAGTCATCTTCATCAAGCCAGATACGTTCTGTTGTGAGAAGGAGCAACTCCGATTTTATATGGTACTGGTTTGACTCTGCGCCAAACCGCATGTCAGAAATATCAACAGCTGAAACATCAAAGGCGTTATAATCCTCATCTGTGAAGCCAAACTCAGGCACGGGAACGCCATCTGCACCCACTGTGGGGTACTTATGTGACGAGATGTCTTGCGATTTCAGTTGGTGTTCGTCACTGGAATCATAGTCTGAGCTTTCATTTAAACCAATCACAAATTCCTCCTCGGAGGTGTTCATTTCAGAAGCATCATCCTCGAAAGCATCAACATCACTAGATGGCTGGCGTAACGTCTTCCTCATAACATTCTTGATATAGTCCCTGTAGGCCTCATCATCCGAGTCTTCATAGTCATCTTCGTGGTAGAAATCATCGGTGTCAGGCAGTCTTGCTTTTGATTCGTCGATGAAACCAAAGTTCTGAGACTTCTTTCCGGTTACCTTGGGCAATGACACAGTTAATTGGCCATCCTCCGCAATACTGGCAGTCATTGATACACCACCAACAACAACAGTCGATGGCTCATCTGAATCACTGCTAGATGCTTTTTTGTTGTGCTGCACAACTGCTGCCCTTTCAGACAGAGACATGTCTCCCTCTGCATCCACGAAGAACAATTCATCGTCGTTGACAGTCACTGTAGAATAATCTTTGTGTGTCTCTACAATCAAGTTCGAGACATCACCAACCTGCTTTGGGAACTCATCAACCTGGGGTGAGACTTCACTTGGCCGCTGGTTTTCGGCGGGATTTGAATCTATATCACTCCCCTTGTCGTCGCCATCTACATCTAACCCACTTTCCTCTTCTTCTTCGAATGGGAGTTCTCCTTCGCTGGGAGGAGTCACAGGTGTTGCTGCAGACTCCTGCGACGATGCAAATTCCTTATCAGAGGAAATACCAAACTCAGCGATCTTGCGTAAGATCATCGCCGAGGGATCATAAACCTCTTTAGCCTTGACAAATGCAATAGGGGCCTTACGGAGAGGACGTGATAGTGTATCAGGAGAATTCACATCGGTGAAATTCACCTCTTCTGAAAGATAGTGGTATGGCGCTCGCCTGGCCCTTGCATTCCACATGGATGTCTTGTCCCCTCTGCCTCTTCCCATTGAGGGAAGGTACACACTGGAATTCAGGTCCATCAACTCCGGGAATTCACCAACCGCCAATGGGGGACCCGTGGATGCGCCATCCCTCCGAGATCCCCCCCGACCACCTCTACCACCTCTACCACCTCGTATTCCACCACGGCCTCTCTTTGATCCACCGCGTTGGCCTCCACGGCCACCATTCCTCGAGCCTCTGCTGCTATGCTTCCTGGGCATCACCTAATGAGTCTCTACGAATGTTCTGATTCGAATACTTGAAGCACACACACACAGAGATCCTCACCAGTAGACCAAATGTGTAGACAAACTTCTGTTGTACTTGGCCCTCTGTCGTGTCTCTAACCTTTTTGTTGCTTGCTTCCTTTACGTTGTTGGTCTTTCTTTTCAATTATACACCACATCTCACACTATCACAGTCCTCTTCCTAACAAACCTGCGTCCCGGTTACACCATGCATGAGGTTCCCTTTCTAACTAAAGCAACGGCTTTCGCGTCGCGCACACCCCTGCCATACGAACTCATTGATAGAGAGAAGAGGGTGCCGGCCAGACGTGATGGCGTACATACAAATTAGATAGAAGAGGGTGGTGCCTAACAAGGTGCTCTGCATGCCTTGCAGCTGATGACAGGCATGGTGGGGTGTCTGCCTGCAAAGTGGGGTGTGGAGCCTCTTCTGCTAAGGCAGAGAGAGGCGCATAGATAAGCGGAGTTGGAATGAGGTGGGAGCGCGGGTTATAAGGCAGTATATCTACATTAGCATACGATTAATTGCAACAGCGGAGGAGAAAGTGAAAGCAAAAAAGAGAGGGCGAGTTGGCTACACCGCATAACACATATTATCCTAATTATATTTCATAGGCGGTTAACAGTATATATTGACGTGTGTTTTACCACCGCTTCCGAGGATCAGCCGACTGCCCATACGCTTAAATAGAACATTGATTGATAGGGTATTGGTGCGTTGAATTCATCTCGAGAGCTGTGGGTTTTGACAGCGGTCTCTCATCTACTGTACCTGGAGGTTGTGTGTGCTCTTGCAGTTTGGTGCTGTAAACCACACCACAAACGCCCAATCATTTTGTGATTGGTGGGTTCTTGAGTATATGCTTCGGCAGGTGCATTGGGACGATACAGAAGCGGCAACACGAAAAAGACACCAGAATGTCTACGACCACACGCGGTTTCCAGAGGATGATGCGCTTCCTGTGGGATGATGATACACAGCATACAGATCGAGAAAGCGAGCTTGTGGTATTGGGATGCTCCTATAGCTCGCAGGTGCCATGTGTTGGAAGCAGCACCAGTAGCAGCAATGACGGTAGCAGCAGCAGCAGCAGCCATACTGGCAACAATATTGACGGAGCATCTACTGCAGCAGACTCAAATACGACAGACAACAAAGATAAAAAACAGGAGACACAGCTAGATTCACGAATCAACGAATTCCGCAAATACTTCCACGGAGGCGCCAAACCATCACCATCACCGTGGCCCGTGGAGTTCATGCAAGATGTGGAGACACGAATCTGGCTCACATACAGGACAGGCTTTCCTGTCATCGAGAGAGCCCCCGACGGGCCCTCGCAGCTCTCTCTTGGCTCAATTTTGAGAGGTCAAGTGGATTTGAACAGCACAGGCTTCACGAGTGATGTCGGGTGGGGGTGCATGATAAGGACGGGCCAATCTCTACTGGCGAACGCGCTTTTGGAGCTTGAATTGGGGAGGGACTGGAGGTATGACGAAGCCAATTTGACATCGAAAAAGGAGCAGCATGATCGGATCGTTTCATGGTTTGCAGACTCTCCATCTTGCCCGTTCTCAATACACAACTTTGTCAAACAGGGCATGAAGTGCTCTTCCAAGAAACCAGGCGAATGGTTTGGACCTTCTGCAGCAGCCAAGAGTATCCAAGCAATATGCCAAGAGTTTCCAGAGGCTAATCTACGCGTTTACGTCGGCGGGCCAAGTGGGGACCTCTATGAAGATAAGATTTTGGAGACCGCCACTGACGACAATGGCGTCTTCAAACCACTGCTGATCCTTTCGGGCGTCAGACTGGGTGTAGACAATGTCAACCCTCTCTACTGGGATGGCCTCAGGCAGTGTCTGGGGATACCGCAGTCTGTTGGAATTGCGGGTGGACGCCCTTCATCGTCGCACTATTTCTTTGGATACCAAGGTGATTACTTGTTTTATCTTGATCCTCATCAGCCTCAGAGAGCACTTGAGTTCGTGGCTGTTGCCCCCATCGAGGACAAATTGTCAGGGGCAGACACATACGATAACATGGAGTCGAGTAATTACGTTGATGTCTCATCAGTCCTCGACGTAAAATCTGTACATACAAAGCTTATTCGCAAGCTATATTTGAAAGAGATGGATCCATCCATGTTGATTGGGTTCTTCATAAAGAGCAAAGAGGATTACGATACTTGGAGGGCAAGCATCGAGAAGTTGCCTCTCACACAGCGTGTGGTCCATGTCTACAAGACGGCAGCAGGTGAATCAGTTCGACAGAAACATATTTCTGCCGTTGATATTTGCGACGCTGACGACTTCGTGGATCTGGGTGCCAACGCTGATGACGATATGGTGGATGCCGATGAGGCTGTACTGGATTCTGACGATGAGGATACTGATTCCCGCGTGCAGTCGGCTGCACCGGAGAGGAGGTTCTCGCAACCAGTCATGGTCAACAGGGAGGATGTAGAGGAGAATGACAAGATGGTGCTCATGTGTTTGAAGGAGAATATGGGCGATGACATATTGGAAGAGTCTGAAAGTGGCGCTGCAGTAGACGAGTCTGTGCATGCTCCAAACCCACAGACTGCCAGCCATGCACAACCGTCTAGCGAGATTGGCTTTGAGAATGATGCCTCCATGATCATTGCCGATATTAATGACACCTACGATAACATTGAGACTGCTGAGGCGAGATCTTCAGCGACCCAGGAGCCGGAAGAACCCATACTAGTCGACCTGGTAGACAACAAATCGGGCGATAGGACTGGCTCCATATCGTTCAATGATCAGCAGAGGAATACAGCTACCGCTGATAGTATTTCTGTGGGAACGCAGTCTGATGAAGGCACAAAGGATACGCGAATTGCTGAACATGTTGGCGACAGCCTGCAACATGGAGAGGACAAACTGCAAGAGGAACTACAGGCTGCCTCCCCAATCAGCCCTGCTGCATGAATATTTGGCTGAGACATACACAGCCGATTCTTTATTCATATATAGGTAGCTATTTAATTATAATGTGATACTGGTGAAAATTAACTTGGTACCGTTGTAGGTCCCTCCTGGTAGTGAATGGGACTAAGTGTGATACATTGTTGAGGTCCACACTACCGCATGCGCTACGTGAATAGTAGCAATAGTAGCGACGACAATTATCGGAGAAAGTGAACATGGAATAGAAATTACAGTCACTCTGGGCATTTGAAAGCATGAAGCTTGTTCTTTTTTTTGAGTATACGAGACCTGTACATATATCAATTGTCTGCCCTTGACAGAAATGGTGGCGCCAGACTTGAAGTTCTGCACGGTGTGTGCATCTAACCAGAATAGGTGAGTTTAGATCGAGTAGCAGATCAAGCTAAATATGGTGCTTTAAGACTAACATTCAAAGATCTATGGAAGCCCATAGGCTACTAAAAGAAGCAGGGTACGATGTACGGTCATATGGAACAGGTTCTGCGGTGAGACTCCCTGGGCCCTCCATCGATAAGCCAAACGTGTATGCCTTTGGCACACCATACGAACAAATATATGAGGAGCTTGTGGCCCAGGATCCTAAGCTCCACACCGCCAATGGCGTTTTGAAGATGGTAGTGAGAAACAAGAATATCAAACGGGCTCCGGAAAGGTGGCCGTATTTGGGACAGCAATCAACAGAGGTCGATTCTGAGAGTGGAAGCAGAGATGGGACATTACCACCAGCATCCCGTCTCTCCACACCGCCCACCAGCAACAATTCAGAGATAGATTTCGATATAGTGTTCACGTGTGAAGAGAGGTGCTATGACGCAGTGGTGGAAGATCTATTGGCAAGAGCATACTTCAACCCCAAGTCGACGAGCAGAGTGATGCACGTGGTGAACGTAGACATCAAAGATGATTACGAGAACGCATTGATGGGAGGACAGGGTATTCTGAAACTGGCAAACATGCTCAGAGAGAAATATCTACAAACAATCCAAGCTGAAAGTGATAATGAGGAGCCCTTCGAGGACGCGATCACAGATATTCTTGCTGAATGGCAAGAAAAGCACAGCAATCTTCCTCTGCTCTACAGTGTCAACTATGTCTGATATAGTAGACACTGCAGATGCTACGGTTTTACTAACCAATGTACATTACCTCTTTAATAGAAAGAAAATAAATCATTAGCATTGATTAACAACTTTCACATGTATCTATTTGCCCTTGTTGAGGACACATCTGCCATTCACGTAAACCCTTCTCACATTTCGATCGTCACCATTGAACAGCCACTTGTCTACAAGATCCTGGAACTTTTCCTTTGCGATATCGTGATCGTGCTTACCCCATCCTGGAGTTTGGAAGGGAAAGGTATCAACGGGCGAATTGTCACAGGCAATGTCTATAAGCTGTGACTCCCACTTCTTTCCAACGGCAAACGTGCCTATCTTATTATCAAGTCTGCACACCTTCGCACCACCCAGAGTCGCAAGATATAGCACCTCGGCCGAACTGAGCTTTTCATAGTCATTTTCTGTTTTCATCACCAGGTGCCTCGACACCAGCAGGGCATGCTTGGCTACAGTCAAAATAGAGGGGCTGAAGCCACCAGAGCAGTCAGTGCCAAGACCAACATTGATGCCTGAATCTAGAAGCCACCTCACTCTAGCCTCACCAGATGTTATGGAAGAGTTTGAAATAGGACAATGTGACACTCCAGCTCCACTCTCCTTGATGGTATCCTTCTCCTCATCCGAGAGGTGAATACAATGAGCCAGTATGGTTTTGTCAGACATCACTTTGGTCTTCTTGTAAATATCCGCGTAGCTTTGGAACTGCGGGAACAGCTTCAGCGTCCATTCAATCTCAGCTTTCGTTTCCCCAAGGTGAGTTTGGCAGTGGTAATCATTCTCTTCCCTTAGATCTCCAAGCCATGACATCATTTCTTCTGTACAAGAACCGGCAAACCTAGGTGTAAGGACAGGTTTTATGATGGCACCATCTTTATCCCTCTTGTGAATGTGGCGAATGACCTTGTCTGTCGATTTTTTACACTGCAGTATAGTCTCAATGTAGTGGTCAGGAGAGTTTTGGTCCATGCAGCACTTGCCGATAAATGCTCTTTGACCCTTGGAGAAGGTTATGTCTGCAAGGAGGTTTGTGGCTTCGGCGTGAATAGTTGCAAAGTATGAAGCAGTTGTGGTTCCGTTTGCCAGCGTTCTGTCTACGATGGCATCATATATGATTTTGGCTCTGTCCAGATCCTTAAAAGATGACTCGAGAGGGAAAGTGTACTTCTCGAGCCATTCAAGCAGGGTGGTACTGCCGAATATGCCATTGTTGGGGAATTGGGGCGCATGGATATGGGTGTCTATGAATCCGGGGAAGAAGAATCTATGCTCGTCACCTGAGATGTCCACAAGCTCGATATCGATCTTGGTTAGATCTTTCCAGAACTCCAGCGCAACACCCATGGGGTCTAGGGTGTTGCTGTGGATGAAGGCGATGGTGCCCTCTGGGTCAACTCCGAGCGCTGTGTTGTGAAACACCTCAAGTTCTCCCAATTCGGGCGTATGTGCGAATGTTCCATAATAGACAGTGTACCCGATTGTCTCGAGGGCATTGGAGTTTATCACCTCCGGAAATGGCTCTTTGGTCATGGTGGTGACCTCTTGCTTTGTGTTTACTCTCAGTAGCAGGTGTATCTTCTCGAGCATGTGCTTTTTGAATGCAGAAGGATGCTTTGGCTCAGGTCCAAGTGTGCCTCCAATTGCGGGCTGTCTTAGAACTGGTCAGCTTATACTGGTGGCAAGAGAGGAACCTGAAGAGAATAGAAGTTATGAAGCCGGGCAGACACTCTACATTTATAGCCGCTACTTCCTATCTTTGGCCCACTATGTGTTTATCGGATCTTTGTGATTGCTACAGCTGAGAGAAATGATGCAGGTCCCCCGATGCAAGCGATGAGATTCCAGCATAAGTAGGGTTCCGATGCCGCGGGCCGCGGGGCGATAGCAATGTACGAGGCGGTACACAACGGTGTTCGGTTACGGAGGCCCACACAGGCGAAGAGGAGTCGGAGTCGCGACTGAGCAACCTCGAGAGGTGGTATATGCGGGGGGAATGAATCAACTAGTTATGATTGCATCATGTATGCCGCGGCAGGGTCTTTTTTTTCTCCATCGCATAAACCCAAAGAATTAGTGACGTTGTTTCAGAAGCCGGCTCGGCTACAGTCTGAGACTGTGCGTAGTGTGCACTAACTACTGCCTACCAGCACAGTGACAACAGCTGCACAGGCTGTGTGCATCCGAGGCCCGGAGACAAAGATGATGCAGGCCCAATTGGTAGTAGAGGTAGCTAGGGTGGTTGTAGAGGATGTGTAGAACAGAAGCATCCAACGATAAACCGGTAAGGCACAAGGCTCTGCTTGAGAAGATTAAAGAACCAAATGATATTAAACCTACGTTGAACTCCATATTTTCATATTATTACTGTTGCGCGTTCTTGCACGGTCGTGTGGCGTGCTACCCTGGATAGCCTAGCAGAAAAAGCATCGATTGTTCCTTTGACATGGCACACCATCTGGCGGAGCCATCACAAAGGGACAAACCATACTTCAAAACACTGTAAACGTATTCCGATAATTGGTCAATTGCACTCCCACTCCTTGAGTATCTTGCGTAAAACAAAACAACCAAAGGACTACTGCAGCCAAGAAAGAGCACAAAGACTCCTTGGCGCATACGCAACCCATCACCAATCACCTCCTGCCATTGACAAGAAAGCAATGATAATAGGATGAAGAAATCAAAAATTAAGAGACTCATACTTCCGTAAGGAAGATGACAAATGCAACAGCAACGGAGTGCAATGTAAACTGTCACACCTGACCACTAGGACTTCATGATCTCCAGTGACGTCCCAAGGTAAGTATGAAGAAAGGAAAGTAACAGCTCGAACTACTTCGAGATGGGCGCCTGCATGTATTTATACCTATCCGCTCTCTCACTGAGCTCGCGCCTGGCGGCCGCTTTCCTACCAATACACAAATCCGGGTAACGAAAAGGGTTCTGATATCAATGTTCCTTTTACTCTGGCTTTACACATATAATGAAGCACTGCCAATTTGGTATTCAACAAGCCTTGCTAGCTCAATCGGTAGAGCGTGTGACTCTTAAGAGAACACCTCTGAATAACAGATATCACAAGGTTGGGGGTTCGACCCCCCCGTAGGGCTTTGTTTTTTTTGCTTATTATTTTTTGCTTATTATTTTTTATAATAATTTCTAATATATGAATTATGCTTTAACACGTATTTGTCATTGTATAGTTGTATTCTTTTATTTTTTGCAAGGTGTTTCTTCACGTGGCAATACACAGAAAATACATGCGAGACAAACATCTAAATGTGATGGGATACTGTGCCACGGCCACAATCTATGATCTACATAACTTTAATCTCCTCCCATTCAACTAACATAGGTGTCGTCTCCCCAACGTTCCTGACCAGAAAATACTTCTTTCTTTCTCTATCCCTGGATACACGCTCACTCAATTTACTGACAGTATGTGCGTCTACCGTTGCTATTCCCGAACCTTTTCCTTTGCCGAGATTGAACGTAGCAGACGTAACAAATCCAACGAGATATCTGGCTGCTGGACAGGGAGGAGCTCCGTTGGGTCCAATGCGCTTTCCGTCAATACTGAACTCTTCATTACTTGCTTTATGCCACAATTTCAAGCTTTTTGGCTCAATAGAGTAGATCCTAGCATTATCCCTTGGATGTCCTTTGGAAACACAGGAGAACTTGATGAGGGACACAGACAGGGGAGGAATTGCTGAGTTGCTGTCCGAGAGGGAAGGCAAACTGCTCTTGTGTGGTAGTAACTTGATGGGACATGAGGTTGTCTTGACATTAGCCGCATTTTCCTTATCGAGTTCGACAACATCTTTCACGAACTCATACGCATCTGCCACGTTCAAGATCATTCTGCGAAGCTGACCATCCCAGTTTGAGACATCGAATGTTTGGACCTGTTTCTCGGAGCCGTTTTCGTATTTGTCCAGCTTATTTACAGCATATCTCAGCACCTGAAGGAACCTCCAATCCTGTCCAAATGGATCTCCCAGCTCACCTAAGAAAAGGTCTTCCGGACAAATTTGAAGCTTTGCATATTCCACCTTCTTTCCTTTAGGAGTTCTTTCCCATTTCCTTCTCTTTTCTAACATCTTAACTGCATTCTCATCAAAGCCCGCCCTAAAGAAGGGCATATCGTCGGGAAAGAAGGCCTTCCCATTCTCGTAAGAAAGTTGGTGCAACTGCTTGAGTCCACCCAACTGGATATGAGGAACATGTACCAAAATATGCCAGAAAGGCAAAACCCAAAACCACGGTAACATCAACTGAAAACCATCTGATGTCTTGTGAATGACAATCGGAATGGAAGGATCAGAAGCAGTTCTGCTGAGTGGCTTTCCAGATTGCTGAGGACCACGGCGCTTGTTTAGCTCTTTCAGCGAAGGCTGATTAGCATATGACTTCAACCTACCCTCAAAAGAGAAAAGTCTATCCTGCGATGAATTATCTGCTGCACGGCCTTGAGAGATCTCAATAATGGCATCTAGGAGGTCATCACCACATGACGACTTGAGACCCTTGATACCTTCTCTATATGGCTTACCCCATAGTCTTGGATCTAACACATCGAAAGCGAAGGTGGCTCCAATAGGAATTGTAGAGATGTCATGAAGGCCGGTAATTTTTCTCCATAGATCAACAGCACTTGACTGAGTATTTGGATCAGGATGAATGATAGAGGCCAACGAAGACAATGCATTTGGACCCCTCACTTCTATCGATCCCAAGGAGTAGCGACAATCATAAACTGTGATCTTAGATTGATGAACATGCATGCCGTCATCGGAGGTAATTGGGCTGTTTGATAGCTCAGAAAGCATCTTGAACAACTCACCATATAGCGATGGCTGAGCTCTAATAACCACCTTAAGGTGACTCTCTGTGGTCAACCAGTAGACTGAACCGCACCCAAATGCTTCAGAACTCACTCCACCATAAAGCAATCCTTCCCATAACCTGTTTCCATTAACATATTTTGATGTCGTAGCTGCACCATTAGTCAAACTATGCACCACAGCAAGGAGCTTCTCTTTGTTGGCCAGGGGAGTAGACAAAATGGCGGTACCCACATAGGAAGTATCCCAGCAAATAGCACCATACAATAAAGAGGACCGGTGAGTAGAGCGAAAGCACTTCTGAGTGGGTGCCAAGGGAATTTGATATCCCCACCTCTTGATCATATGAGCCCTCTTGGCATGCCAGACATGAGTCTGCAACCACACGTATTTCCTTTGTCTCATGGCGTACCGTACCGCATGTGCTTTAAATGTTGCAAGCTGGTCGATTCCTGTATTATCAATTGACCCCACAGAATTGTTCAGACTTAGGTGAAGGGAACGATGTAGTCGCAACTCATCATTGTCGCCATGTATGATTGCGGCGGCTTCAGATTTCTCGGATTCCAGCTGCTTGATCTGCCTTGTGAGCTCTTTCATGCGCTGTCTCAAATTCAGATCCTTTGCCGCGATCATCTCATAATTCAGTAGGTGCCCTGAAGACTTCTGTCTTGCCGACATTCTGAGGAGTTTTCTAGTCATCCTCAAGTGATAGAGTGCTCTGCCTCGAGGCATCCTGGGTTTCGGCCTCGTACCATTGGGTAGAATGGCCAGTTGCTTTGTTGGACCACAGCCGGTGTTAGAAACCTTCTTAGTGCCATTCCGATCCATATTGCTCAACATCTCTCGAAGGGTTCGCTTCCTCATCCTCTTTGGCACGCGTTTCACATTGTGACTTGCTGTTCTCCTTCTGAGTGTCCGGGGCAGACTTTGAAAACTTCTAGTGGATGAGGAGAACTTGGAGCGCAACTGAGCTTGCTCTAGCTGCTTTATCTCATACTCTCTTGAGCCGAGAAAAGACGGAATGTCCAACTTGAAGAAGTTACTTTTATCAGTGGAGGTGTTGGAATTCGTGAAGGATGGATCTGACACCTCAGATCGTATCACCCTCGAATTGAACAGACGTTTCCTCTTATTATTTGCCGCATTTTTGTCCTTCCCCTTTCCGGTCATACTGCGAAAGTGGCGAGAATACCCAGAAAGTGCAAAATGAGGCAGAGTTCAACAGCTATATAGTTGGTTGTACTCCAGTTGTACTCTAACGTCTTATGTATAGACGCACCTCTCGTGCCTGAAAAATATCTCTACAGTGGAGCGCGATGAGCTTCTGCACTCCAACCGTGCATGAGGAATAATTACGCACCAGCCAGGTCGGGAATTGAGGGAAACAGATCCCAACTCTAGTGTATATGATAGGGGTATTATCTAAATCAGCAAGATATATTTGAAGACCGTAATTTTTCTAAGCATAAAAAACCAGTAGAACTAGAGACTCCTGCTGCCAATGAACCATACGGTTTGATAGGCAATAAGAGAAAGAAAATAATCCGTTTCGAAATGAAGAACAAAGAGAGCCGCAGCATGGTATCAAAGACTCATGTTTTTATGAAGCACGCAGGCATGCGTTTTTTCAGAAAGGCAACAGAAACGCCTAAAGCAGACCAAAGGCAAGAGCACCTCCGATAACACCAACCATACCTGGGAGGAGTTCGTTAGCAGCGTTGGAGGTGTGGACCTCTGGAACACTGGTGGAATCCTCGGTGGTGGATGAGGAGGAAGAAGAGGTGGTGGAGCTCGAGGTCACAGAGGTGATAGGGACGGATGAGATGACCTCGGAGGATGAGCTTGAGCTAGAAGTTGTGCTCGATGGGATGATGCTGGAGCTGGAGCTGGAGCTGCTGGAAGAGCTGGAGCTGGTTGGGATCTCGCTGGAAGATGATGAAGATGAGGATGAAGAAGATGATGAAGTTGAAGATGAGGATGGGGATGAGGATGAAGTGGTGGTGGTAGAGCTCGAGGTGGTGGAGCTGGAAGTTGGTGGATCCTGGCTGGAAGATGAAGACGAAGATGAAGATGAAGACGACGAAGATGAGCTCGACGAAGAGGAAGAGCTGCTGATGGCTGCCAAAGAGTTAACATTTGCGCCAACGTCGCTGCACGAAGACTGGAAAGCGGAGTAAGCAGCGCCAGCCTCATTGTTTGGACAGATGGAATTCAAGCAGGACTGCATAGCGCTGGACTCGTTGTTGCAGATACAGGAGATCTGGTTCATAGTTGAACACTTGGAAGAACCACGGACAACAGAAGAAACACAGGCCAGGAGACAAGCTGGGGGCGATGCAACAACTGGGTCGACGAGAACGCTAACGATAGCGATGGCTGTGGTGATGGAGACAAAAGACTTCATGTTGTATGTGAGTGTAGGAGCGTAGTGGGTGTGTGATAATGGTGGTGATGACAAAAAAAAAGCGAAAGGATGACTGATCACTGGGAACGGAAAAACTTAGGACAGGGGGGTATAAATTAACAGAAGCGAATGCCTAAGAAGTATCAACACCAACAAGTTGAAGGAAATCTCTATGTTTTCAACATCAACAAGGAAACAATAGGGAATTAAAAAGACCACAATAAAGAAAATAGTGGAAGAAACCAGGAGAGAACAAGCCCATTGTGCAGGCAAAACAAACAGATCATGAGCATAGCGCTCTCTGTCAAACTCTCAAGGTGCTGCTGCTACATCAAAACACTGGATCGGCCACCTCCATGCACTGATTTTTCCAACCCACCTCGAAAGGCTTGGTCGTTGCACAGCATGTTTCTATTTTTGACCTTAATGCCCACTCTGGGTTATGCGCTACCCTTTCGGGTGACGGTTGCCTAGGTGATGTCAACCAAGAGAATCAGGATCGCACTACCATGCACGGCATGCTACCGTTTATGCCCCTTTCCGTCCTGTTGCTAGCTTCTTCTGAACGGGGATGTACCGTCTCTGCTCGGCTGGTTGTTGTCTCGAACCACCATAGGTAATCCCTACACGACACTATTAAACGCATATGTGCAGTGTCAGTATTAAGCCGAGGAGCCATCGGCCTCGATAAATTAGGCTTTAAGCATAGACTATACTGGTCTGGCTAGGCATACAGCCAGGAAGTGCCGCTTACCGTATCCCATGACAACGGAATATCATTCGGGTGTTTTAGTATTTGACGACAGTAAACTTCTATACATATTATAGTGGAAATGAATACAGATGAATGCAGTAAATATATCATGGAGACCATCGCACCTTCCCGGCTGCATTATGGGTAGGTACAATGCTGTAAATAGCTACATAAGCTGTGGGCTGTGGACACTTATACATAGAGACCAGATAGTGTCAGTCGTGCCGGGCGTAATGGAGCTGTCGTCGGGTATGACGATGTTTGGCGGCTAAGGGCGTGTGACAGACAGACGGCATAACCACAGGCTGTTGGCGGATGTGCCTACTGTACGGTAGTGGAACATACACTAAGTAACAGTTAAAGTAGGGCTAATGGTTAATCAAGCGTATGATATGGGGAAGGTTTCCTGGGGAATTGCAAGAACAATAAGAATAGAAATCACTTCATCGATGCCTGGTTTCCATGTTCAAATTTCCTTCATCAATATTCAAACACTTGTTCAGAGGACACAGCCAGCAAAAAGGTGAGTAGCAGAAGGTGTGCGGTCGATCTGACGGGTGTGTCTACCCCGCTGCAGTGGTTACGGTGGTGGGTGGGGCATATACCACGAGAGAGCGAGGAGGCAACGTCGATGTTTCGTTACGCCATACGCATTTGTGAGCTGGTTGTTTTAAGCAGTTGGGTTGAAAGTGTGTACTAACCTTTACTGCTTTAGTATCTAACTTGATTGTGTGTAGCCAAAACAGATATTCAGCATATATCAATCCGCGGAGCTTACAAGTCCATCTGAGACTCCATCGTTCACTGCACACCATGACGTATTCTATCGTGACCGAGAATATAGAAAAGCCAGACCTTGACGATAGATCGTATAGGATAGTGAAGCTTTCAAATGACCTGGAGGCGCTATTGGTCCATGACCCCACTACAGACAAGTCTGCTGCTGCTCTCGATGTCAATGTTGGCGCTTTCAACGATCCAAAGACCCTGCCTGGCTTAGCGCATTTCTGCGAACACCTGCTCTTCATGGGCACAGAGAAGTACCCCCAGGAAAATGAGTACTCATCCTATCTTTCCAGAAACTCTGGTTATTCCAATGCATACACCTCATCACAAGACACAAACTACTACTTTGAAGTGGGATACACCGCTCTGGAGGGGGCCCTAGACAGGTTTGCCCAGTTTTTCATAGCACCATTGTTCAGCAAGGATTGTAAAGATAGAGAGATCCGTGCAGTGGATTCTGAAAACAAGAAGAACCTCCAGAACGACAACTGGAGACTACACCAATTGGACAAAGCATTGACGAGCAAACAACACCCTTACAACGGATTCTCCACAGGTAACCTTTCAACATTGGGCGACTCTCCTCTGGCAGATGGCCTTGATGTCAGAGACGAGCTCATCACCTTTTATAAAGCGCATTACTCTGCGAATCTGATGCGTCTCGTTGTTCTGGGCAGAGAAGATCTCGATACTTTGACCCAATGGGCGGTTGAGAAATTCTCCCCTGTTCCCAATACCAACAAGCCAACTCCATTTTTCGAACATCCACCATACACACAAGAGGAGCTGGGCATGATCATCAAAGCCAAACCGGTCATGGAGACCCGTGCCCTTGAGTTGACTTTCACCGTTCCAGATATGCAGGAGAAATGGGAGTATTTGCCATCGAGATACTTTTCCCATCTCATAGGCCACGAGGGAAAAGGTTCCCTGCTATACCACTTCAAACAACTCGGATGGGCAAATACTCTCAGTTGCGGTGCAATGAATGTGTCAAAGGGGTACAGTATTTTCGCCATTGAGCTAGATCTCACATCGAACGGTTTGAAGAACTACGAGCAGATGATTGTTGATATATTTGATTACCTCAAGATGATTAGGAAGGAGGGCCCACAGGAATGGATATTTGAGGAGCTGAGAGATGTTGCGAGCTTCAAGTTCAAGTTCAAGCAAAAGACGGGCGCAGCCACAACTGTCTCCAAGTTGGCCAATCAGATGCAGAAGAACTGGTATCTTCCCATGGACCACCTTTTATCCAGCAGCATGTTTAGAAAGTGGGATCCCAAAATGATCTCTTCATACCAAGAGTACTTAAACCCTTCCAACTTCAGAGTCACAGTTGTTTCGCCTGATTTTGGAGCTGATGAGCTCCCTCTCAGAGAAAAGTGGTATGGAACAGAATATGACTACCAGCGTATCCCAACTGATCTGCAGAGCAAAGTGGAAGACATCTTTGCCTCGCAAGACTCAAATGCCTTCCACTTGCCGCTCAGAAATGAATTCATTCCCAAGGATTTTACTGTCCTTAAGCCTGCAGATGGCGTGATCCCAGAGGTTCCTGCCAAGTTCCCTAACTTGATTGAGTCTAACTCTCGTTCCAGAATTTGGTTCAAGAAGGATGACCAGTTCTGGGCACCAAAGGCTGCTGTAGTCATTAAGTTCAACCTTCCAGCTGCTACCCTAACGCCCCTCAACTCTGCGCTCACCTCTCTATTTATTGATCTGCTGGATGACGAACTCAATGAAATTGCATACGATGCATCCATTGTTGGGTTGAATCACAACTTTGACATTGCCAGAGATGGAATTTCCTTGAGGGTGACCGGCTATAATGACAAACTTGCTGTTCTTTTGGAGAAGCTCGTGGACGCTCTGGTCAATTTCCGTCCATCCGAGGCACGTTTCGACATCATCAAGGAGCGTTCCGCAAGGTTGCTGCGCAACTTTGGGTTTTCAGTCCCTTACAACCAAGTGGGACACTACACCTCTTCCCTGCTCAATGAGCACGCCTGGATGGTTGAGGAGCAACATGAGATGTATGTTAATGGCGCCATCACTTACAAGCGGCTGTTAGCGTTCCTCGATAGTCTATACGACCAGATCTTCACGGAAGCGTTGATCATCGGAAACTTTGACGAGGCAGCTGCTTTGAATATCGGCAAGCTTATCAACTCCCGTTTTGACACAATCAGTACCAGTATGCTGGACTCGCAGTATACCCGTGGTAGATCCCTCAAGTTACCTGGCAAGGGATACAGATATGAGCACCAAATCTCGGACCCCAAGAATATCAACTCTTGCATTGAATACTTTATTCAGTTTGGTGAGATTGGTAGTGAGTTCAGACTCAAAACCATCTCCGAGCTGCTGGCACAGGTGACCCATGAACCCTGTTTCAACCAGCTTCGTACCAAAGAACAGCTGGGATACGTGGTGTTCAGCGGTATGAGGTTGACTAGAACAACCTTTGGCCTGAGGTTCCTCGTACAGTCTGAACGCAGTACAAGCTACTTGGAATACAGAATCGACACGTTTTTGCAAAAGCTGGAGCGGATCATTGAAAAGATGAGCGACGAGGAGTTTGCAAAACACGTGGAGGCATTAATTCAAAAGAAGCAGCAAAAGCTAAAGAATCTCAACGAGGAGAAAGACAGGTTCTGGAACAGCATTGCGACCGGTTTCTACGACTTTAATTCCAGAGATGAAGCTGTTGAGGTGCTCAAAACTCTCACCAAGTCCGACCTGTTGGAGTTCTACAGAGCATATGTCCTCAAGAGAAACGAGCTTGGGGTGAGTGAACCAATTTCCAAGCTCGTCATTCATCTCAAGGCCCAGTCACAAGTGACCCAGCCTCCATCCAAGCTGGTCAATGCTGCTATTATGAACTACCTGTCTGCGAATGACGACTTGATCGGAGACCACGAGATATCCACCAACGTGATTGAGTCACTGGTGAAGGCGCACATTGCCGATGAGGGAATGCCCTCTGATGAAAACCTGGCAGACATCGCGCACAGTGATATATTTAGAGGTGTACTGCCGGAGAGCCTTATTGTAAGCACAGACAAATATGAGCTTTTCCTTCAGGGTTTGCTCGTACAGATGAAGAAAGACCTCGAGGATCCTGTGCCTTCTGTCTATCCATCTGGTGAGCTGATCCAATCTGTTGGGGAGTTCAAAGCCAAGATTCCTTTGACGAGCGCTGCATCTCCTGTAGAGGCTATTTCATCATTTATCGCTGCAGGAGAGACTCATCCTAAACTGTAGAGAGACTATAGAGAGTTTAGAACTCTTTGACATAGATATTAAATGCATCATTCATGATTAAATTGTCTAAATTGGTTGTAATTTTGCGCTATGAAACAATATTCTGTTTTTTTATATCTTTTTCGATTTTTATAAATATCATAAACTAGATGTTTGATTTCCATCCTGCAATTTTGCAGAAACCATAAGAGTGAAAACCATAGCCCGTATATATATATATATATATATATATATATATATAACATACGTCAAAGATATATTATATCAAGTATTTTATTATAACATTACTTCTGAAAATTCACACTTGGATTGTTGATGGTGTTTTTCTGACCTCACCCCCTGGGCATGAGCTTACCCCACATTACAGTTGTATTCAATACCGTTGGCTAGTTCATATCAATTGCGATAACTGTATTCAACCGTACACGCAGAGGAACTTTGTTCCAGTCTTTGTGTTTGCTATCTTCTGTGAGAATTGATTATATCCTCATGGTGTTTAAGCGATAGGCTGTGGTCTTTCGGGCTTCCTAGTCCTAATAATAGGTAATGCAGACATGCAAGGTATCTATATGCAGAAACCACAAATGAATAAATAAATAAATAAATAAACCGCTAGTTATAGGGACACAAAAGTGTACAAAATATTCAAAAGCAAATTATATAAAAGCAATATATACATACCCTTCCCACAAAATACCTTTCTATACAACCCCACAATGGTGGGTCGACATGTTCAGTCTTCCTGCATACATACATTTCACCAGTTTGTGGGGTTGAGGGAGATGAGATGTGTAAAGGCCTGCATGCAGGGCACAGGAAGGCTACAAATTAGTGATGACTGTCCCAGTTCATCTCCGCAAAAAGGTATAGGATAGGAACACAAAGATTGAGTGAGTTAAAATTGACTCCAATCAACACCAAGAGCTGTTACCGATGGTTCAGTTTGGCGGTCGATAACATGTCGCATGATACATCACCTTCTAGTACGAAGAGCGGGGAGACGCTGAGGGCAGCAAGTAGTAGGACGGCAGATGATAGCAATGGTACAATCGTATACGACACAGCGCAGAGCTCCTTCGCGCTACGCTCAAGCTCACCGCTATTGACATCCCACAACACTGTACCAGCACAGGGTAAGGAGACACATCAAGCCAACCAAGAAACAACGGCTTTGTTGCCTATGTGCAAGGGCCTCAATTATGGGGCAGCCTCACCAGCAACTGGATATTTATCAACCGGATGTTCATCGAGTGATACCTCGAACCCTGAAGTGGACAACTGCTATATATTACTACAGCGACCAGATAGTCAATGTTTCACACGAAGGTTATGGATATTGCTGAGAAATCACACCAATGGCATAATCGCCTTGCTGGTATTGCTGCTGGTATTATGCAGCGTATTCATATTTATACCCTCCAGCATACAGAGGATCTACTCGGAGTCAGCAGTATTTGAACCACAGAAACTGGAGGTGTCACGATTCACGGAGACCGGGGTAGATGTGCAAGCCGTGTGTCTTTTGACATTCAACTACTCCCTCATCAGCAGCTGGTTCATGAGAAACATCGCCTCTGCTATACCATCCTTGACGAAAGCCGTCACTGTAGCCCCATATCCAACTTTGCAAGTCGATATAAAGATCGATGGAGAGAAGTTTGGCCACGTCTTGGAATTGACTATACCGTCGTCGATGACCTTCAATTTGCAGGATGGAGACACAACTCTTTTGGACGTTGTTGCGTCTGCAGAAATACATCCTTTAATGGCTGCATCTTTAGTATCCCGGATAGCAGAGCTCCGGTCACAAGGTAAAGAACTGATCATTGTTGACTTGTCCATAGGCGTGAAATGTTCTGTGGGAGGAAACATTTTCCAGTTTGGTATGTCCAATGTAAGACTGAGAAAGTCACTGTCTGTTGACATATCCCGCTCGCTGGACTACTCAATCGAAGGTGTCACACTGGAGGAGTTCACCGATGATCCACATTACTCACTGCTGTCTCAGATAAACATTAAGAAAGGGTCCTCATTTCTATCACTCAACACCGGCGGTTTTGACTGGGAGTTGCAACTTTTGGGGTGTGATAAAGAATGGCACGCAGTTGCCGAGATGAGTACTGGGAGCCTGGTTGTTCAACCAAACTCTGATATCAATGTTGGAACATCCATTCGGATTCCACCACTGGATGAAAACTTATTAGAACTCTGCAAATGGGACGAAATGACTCCGATCAACAGGCTACTGGTGGATGCAGTTAGTGGAAACAATGTTACCTTCCGCATAAAGGGTTTGGATTCGCACGGCTGGCCCGCACCTGCGTGGGTAGATACTCTGATTTCACACCTTCAATTGCCCGTGAGGGCTGTGGTGCCATTGAATAAATTGCAACCACAGGCTGTGAGAAGCAAATTTGAACTGACTACTTTTGACCTGCAAATTTCGGATAATGGAGCACCTGTATTTTCCACGGAGCTTGTACTGGAACTCAAAGTGGCTGAATACTTCAAGAACATCAGAGCAATTGACATTCCCCACTACAGCGGCAAAATGTCTTTGAAAGATAGGGAAAGCAAGGATGCCATAGTTGTGGATGTGACCAGGTGGCAGAATTCAGCAATTAGCATGAAAGGCCACACTCTTCAGTGTCGTGTTCAGATGGAAGATATCATGGCTGATATCCACAATCCCCAATTCCTGTCAGAAATCGCCAGAAATGTTCTCAACATGGATGGCGTGGTGGAGATTGAACTCGGGGGAGTTTCAAATGCTGAATTAACCTCACCTGTTCTCAATTCGACATTCATGTCCGTGCCCAACAATATGTTATTGACTGTGGACGAGTCACCGGTGAATCTTATGGATAACATCACTGCCAACATAGATACTGTCACTTTTGTTAGCGCTAGCACTGAGCATCTCAACCTGTTGCTAGACCTCAGTGTTTTGAACCCACTCAACACAAACATGGACTTTGGAGAGACTGTTTTTGACGTTGAGTTTGCATTCAATGGTTCAAAATTGGGCCATTTCAGGAGTGGTGGCGTAAGTATGAGTGCAAGTGAGTTTTCCAATGTGTCTGCCCTCCTACAGATGGAACCATACGCGATGAATGAGTCAAGAGACTCAGATAACGCACTGGCCATGCTTGAAGCCTTACTGAGTGAGTACATCTCGGGGAGCCGTCCAGTGATCACGCTCTATTTCCATGAAGGCAGCATAGATCAGTCACCTCTACTCTCTAAGATTGTTTCGACATTGTCGTTTGATTTCCGTTTGCCGAAGTTTGTACTTCGTGAGGATCAAGATATCCCTGAAAAAGAGATGGGCGTGTTGGAGAAATCTGGTGGATCTGGCTTCATTGTCGATTCTACGATGCACGTGATGACATCCGAGATTGAGTTCACTGTATACAACCCATTTAGCAACTGCGAGGTGTGGATTGATATAATGGAGGGGAAAGCATCCTACGAAGGGACTACACTGGGTTATATAGAGGGAGAACAGAGATTGATGTTCCCTCCAGGCATCTCGGTAACGCCGAGGATACCTATAGTGTACGCATCCGGAATTGGAAGCAACATTCTCAGAAAGGCAATGAACGGTGACCTGGAAGTTGAAGGTAGCGCAGTATTTAAGTTTTCGGTGGATGAATTCTCTCTAGATTTGCTTTACCACGGGTCTGGACTATCCACGAAGATCAGATGGTGAGCAAACGCAATATTAGTCTGTTTTTTTATGTTTATTTTTTGGTTTCTTATGAAAGGATTATCGGTTTATTGGAGTCAAGGAACGTGTTCAGTTTTTACATTGGTGTACAGCTCTGGCGTATATTTTTGTTCAGACAGATAGAACTTGTCCGTCAGAATCACCTAGTCTTCCAATCGACTCTGCGAGAAGCATGAGAAGCACTCCACGAGAAGCACTTCATGGGAAGCACTCCATGAGACGCTTTTGCAGTCCATGCTGTTGATATCTAAATTGTAATAGCCACTTGAGAAATGCTCCCTCGGATTCCCCTAAGCCCTAAGAGGGCAGAAACGCTCTGTCAAATGGCTAAGGGTTTGGAGAAGGTGCACGACTTTTGGTGGATGAGTAGGGAAGCAATTTTTAATCGCGGCGAGAAGCGTTTGCTTTTACAGTTTATTCTTCTTTTCTTCAATCAAAAAGTATATTCAGGGGGTATTTGCCACGGCGAGATAATGTAAATTGTCAAGTTATACTCGTTGCCATCTTTCAATATGAAAATGATCAACCCCCGAGAACACTTTCCCGGATAGGAAGTTTGGGCTCTGTGTATCCTATTAGGTTAGGGTGATGGACCTGAATGTCGATAGATGGGATACATCCTTCAATGCTTGTGAAAGCATGATTTGTAATTGCGTTACTGTTTGCATTGGATTAATAATTTCATTTTAGTTGGAGGTGCTGACCCCGAAAGCCTTGGCTCCCCATTTACTTCCATAGTCTCCTTTATCTCTCAGCTCAGTACGAATAGTAAACAAAAAGGGACGATTGTGATCCGACTCCATGTTGCAACCACGCAGAGTTGCTGCGGGGATCAAGCACAGTATGCACTCTGGTTTTAGTGAACTCTACTTTGATAAAGCTTATCTTTCAAATATAGCTCAGGCCAATCACGAGTTATGGCGCACTACACCCCATATACCACCAAGCGTTTGTCAGCCTCTTCATCCCGAGTAACCAATACAGTATTCTCCTATATCCCAGTACAACCTTAGTCTTTGTGAAAGTTCATCACACCAGTAACAAGATCCAATTGAGATATATATCGCACACCAACCGAAATTACCCAAAGCCGGAACCACATTAATAATAACACTGCACGCAGACGGGCTTCGGAATAAGACATCAGAGGTGCAAGGGTGCCTGGGAGAGAAAGGGAAGGAAACGGCGCTGCCCTGCAGCGATAGCGCCAGACATGGCTGTGGTAACTAGCCCCTACATCCCCATACACCCCTGGAGAGGCACGTCGTGACATGACCCTTCTTTTTTTGTATCTATCAGGGAGTACACGTGAATAGACACACCATATTCCCTCTGGCTCTGCGTAGTGTCGGACACACGGGAAGAGGGTCAATTCTATGGCAAGTGACGGTACAATGTCTATGTCCCTGCACACAGAACTTTGGTTTTTTAGCGCTCGGCAATCGGCAGATTTACATTTTCTTTTTCGCCATAACGTGTGCAGCTGGCTGTTACCGTATGCAGCTGACAGACCGTTGAATCGCTAATTTCTATGCAGTTCCATTTAGCTTTCATCGAGATGAGATGAGAGAGAGCGGCAGGGCCTGCATGCATGAATACTTCGAACATATGGGATGATTACAAATGACCAACTGGGAATGTTGTGGGTATTGTGGGTGATCGTTGTGTATAAATTGGAGGAGTGTCGTCGACTGTAATATCGAGAAGTTAATTTCCATTCCTCAGCAACAAACAAATAACATCTAGCATAACAATGTCCTCCATTACATCCACAAATCTCTTTAAACCTATCAAGGTTGGCTCAGTCGAGCTCAAAAATAGGCTGGCACATGCCCCAACCACCCGTATGAGAGCCACTGATGACTTTGTCCCCACAGACTCCATTGCAAAGTACTACGGCCAGAGAGCCAAGGACAACGGTGGTCTGTTGATCTCCGAGGCCACTTATGTCTCTCCCGGTTCTGGTCTCTACGCCAACACCCCGGGTGTCTGGAACGAGAAGCAGGCACAGGCATGGAAGAAGGTGATTGACGGAGTGCACGCAAACGGTTCCAAGTTCTCCATGCAGCTGTGGAACCTCGGGAGAGCAGCCGATCCAGCCCTTCTGAAGAAGCACGGCTTGCCATTTGTCGCCCCTTCTGCAGTCTACATCAGTGAGGATTCCGAGAAGAAGGCCAAGGAGGCTGACAACGAACTGAGAGCATTGACCTTGGAAGAGATCAAGGAGTTTCAACAGCAGTTTGTTGCTGCTGCTAAGAATGCCATCGAGGTAGCAGGCGCCGATCTCGTTGAGATTCACGGTGCTCACGGTTATCTGATCGACCAGTTCCTCCAGAGCAGCTCAAACAAGAGAACTGACCAATACGGTGGAAGCATCGAGAACAGATCCAGATTCCTGCTCGAGGTGGTGGACCTCGTCATCGAGGCTGTCGGTGCCGACAAGGTTGGTGTCAGACTCTCTCCATGGGCTACTTTCCAGGGTTCTGAGGGTGCCGATGCCAGAGTTTCTCCAAAGGTCTCCTTTGGATACGTGTTCTCTGAACTCGAGTACAGAGCCACTCAGGGCAACCGTTTGGCCTACGTCTCGGTTGTTGAGCCACGTGTGAGTGGTATTGTCGATGTGACTGGATTCGACAAGGAGTACATCCACAACAATTGGATCTTCAACATCTGGAAAGGTGTTGTCATCAGAGCTGGAAGCTACCTTTCTGACCCAGAAGATGACTACGCTGTGTTGCGCAAGGATGTTGATCTCAACGACAGGACCATCATCGCTGTCACCAGATACTACACCTCCAACCCAGACCTCGCACACAGACTCAAGAATGGCATCCCACTCACCAAGTACGATAGAAGTACTTTCTACGCTCATTCTGACTACCATTACACCACCTGGAAAAGGGAAGATGAGCAGGGTGATATTGCTGCTGACAGTATAGAAGCTCTGAGGATTGGTGTTGCCCTTGCTTAGATGGACTCAATGTGACCGATGAGCCATCTATATTTGGGACGGTGTATTGATTTAAACAGATTATAGAATTAGATAGAGAATTTGATTTTCCCCCCCCCTTCAGCGTGTTGAATAGATAGAGAAACACACAAAATACACTCTTATCCAGCATCATGATATTACTTCCTAGTTTAATTATGTCCGGCTAGCCTCGCTCATCTTTGTGGGGAGGCTGGCAGGTAGTGCACCTCACACATCGACAATTCCCCAGCACCAACTCCGCATGTGGTTCGCAGGCCACCAGCTACGCGGAGGGGCCTGGCTTGCATGCACATAGATAGGGAAGAGCCAAGGGAAGGATCAATATATGATGAATGTTCGGGATCATGTTCTTTATAAATGTTCTGTGATATATTTCGATAAGCAGAGAAAGTCCAGAAGATAACTGAGATTGTGCATTTTCTTAATGGGTAAGTGTTGATCCTCGTGAGCAAATGGCATCCGTTACGATCCAACCCCTTCCCTAAGGCGTGTATGCTGCAGGTGATACTAACTACATTTTGGATAGACAAATCAATTAAACGAGGGCTGAACGACAGGCTCTACGACAAACGTAAGGCAGCGGCTTACGAGCTGGAGTGGCAGGTCAAACAGTGTATAGCGGAGAAGAATAGCGATAAGATCAATGAGATCATCAGACAGCTGTGCCGCGAGTACGCGTACGCGGTGCACCAGCCCAATGCCCGTAATGGTGGTCTAATCGGGCTGGCTGCCACGGCAATTGCCCTCGGCCAGAACGAGGTGCCCAAATACCTCGAGTCGATCATTCATCCGGTTTTGGCTTGTTTCGGGGATCAGGATGCTCGTGTGAGGTACTTTGCATGCGAGTCGCTGTACAACATCTCCAAGGTTGCAAAGGGTGAGATCCTCGTATATTTCAACGAGATCTTTGATGTGCTGTGTAAGCTTGCCGCTGATGTTGAGATGAGTGTCAAGAACGGTGCAGATATCCTTGATAGACTAACAAAGGATATTGTGTCGGAGAAGGCCGCCTCGTATGTGTCAGTTCTGCAGCACAAGAAACCCTCAAACATCCCAGAGGAGTCCCATGCCATTGATGCCAGAGGGAAACACCTGCAAGTGAACGAGCCGCAGAGTCCCATAGCCTTTTCACTGGAAAAGTTTATTCCCCTCCTGATGGAGAGGATCTATGTGATTAACCCTTACACCAGGATGTTTCTGGTGTCCTGGATAAGACTCTTAGACTCCATTCCGGATTTGGAATTGATCTCTTATCTTCCTGCCTTTCTGGGTGGTTTGATTTCTTATCTAAGCGATACCCATGAGGATGTGCGAGTCGTGACCAACAGTCTCCTAGGGCTCTTTCTCCAAGAGATCAAGAGAGTGTCGGATATTCAAAAGTTCGTGAACGAGCGGAGACATTCTTTGGGAGAGTCCAAATCCAAAAGGAGTACACCAGGCACTCCTCCAAGATTCTCAGGGACAGATGCTGATGCCACCAGGTCTCTGACTGCCAATGGGGATGACACCCATGATGACTCATATCTGTCTGACGGGGGCCTGTACATTCCTGGCCAGGATGTGTTTTTAGACTTTCCCAAAATCATTGAGATCCTCATCTCACATCTCGACTCATCAGAGGATACAATCCAGCTGGTGGTGCTGCAGTGGCTTAAGACTCTTCTTGAGATATCCCCGGATAGTTTCATTGGCTTTGTGCCCAAGCTTTTGTCTGTGCTTCTGCAAACAATAGCGAGCGATGACAGGCGACTTACAGAGAGCGCAGGAGCGGTCAACGAACAGCTGATGAGCCTCGTGAGCCATCTCACCTCCGAAAGTGGTGATGAGAAAGATCAGCTAAACTATAGTTCCACGGTCAATACATTGACATTGCATTTCCTCAACGAGAAGGAAGCAACCAGAATCGCTGCCTTGGAATGGATGATGATGCTCTTTGACAAAAGCCACGACAAACTATTGGGACATAGCGATAACACTTTTGTCACACTGTTGAAGGCGCTCAATGACCCAAGTGAGGCAGTCATTGACAGAGACCTCCAATTGCTTGTGAAGATTTCTAACCAGAGTGACGATAAGTACTTCCAGTCGTTCATGATGGATCTGCTTTCACTGTTCAAAAGTGACAGGAAGCTCCTGGAGACTCGAGGAAACTTTATCATTGGCACAATTTGCATTTCTCTGAACGGAGAGCGGATCTACCGTTCCTTGGCAAGAGTGCTGGAGGCCGAGGTGGATCTGGGATTCATCAGCATCATGGTGCAGATTCTCAATAACAATCTGATTACTGCACCAGAACTATCAAAACTCAGAAAAAGGCTCACTGGAGGGCTGAAAGAAAACGATGAATGGTCACTGTTCACAACTTTATTCGAGACTTGGTGCCACAACCCTCCAGCAGCCCTTTCGCTGTGTCTTCTAGCTCAGAGGTACGAGTTGGCGTTCTCGATTATTGAAAGCTTTGTAGAGTACGAGATCTCTGTCAACCTCTTGGTCCAGATTGATGTTCTCGTGCGTTTGCTGGAGAGCCCTGTGTTCACCAGGCTGAGAATGCAGTTGCTATCTCCAGAAAAGAATGTCTACCTATACAAGTGTATGTATGGTATTATGATGCTGCTCCCACAGTCAACTGCGTTTTCCACTCTGAAGAATAGACTGAGCAGCTTGGGGGCCATGGGCAGCCTTTCGGCTATACACAAGCATAACCACGACATAGAAGAAGACGAAGTTGCGGCAAAACGAAGACCTGAGTATGCTGGCCTTCTCGAGAGATTCAGAAAGGTACAGGATCAGCAGGAGGAACACCGTAACGAGAAACTCGGCTCCAGACTTATACCAAACGACCTTAACAAATTGTCCAAAAGCGTAAGAGCTCTAGCATTATCAAAAGAGACGGCGGAGTACAGCTCAGCAGAGCAAATACTTGGCGAGAGCTCCCCACTGCATAAGAGCTCGACGGTATCTTCTCCTCAAAAGAACCGAACGACATCAGGAAGGTTGGTATAGTGGTTGAATCAACCAATCGTTATATAGTTGGACCGACATCGAATGGACATTTAATGAACTATATCAGACAAAAACATAAAGCAACCCAACAGGAAACATTTCGTATAAAATCGTAACTCAAAACTGTAAACCTAGAGACACAACAAAAAGCTCATAACATATGGTATACAATGCAACATGATCACAAATTGGGGTCTCTGAAATGTTGCTGGTATGACGTGCGCTTGCCCTTAAATGACATTCTCAGGTCAGCATTCTTCACCTTCTGTTCACTAATCTGCACCTGCTTATCAACCTTATGTAGCTGATCTCTGGAGGCAAGGCCATACATCCTACGGTCAGCCACGGCCACCGTCTTTTCACCATCAGGAACATCACGGTCCAACCTGGAGTTTTGACGATAGTATCTAGCCATAGATCTGTGACCAATCTTGTGACCAGAGGGAAGGGTGAGCTCTACACCAGTTTCATCCACATGTACCAATGCATATTCACTATCCTGGTCTTCATTATCGATAACATTGTCGCCCTCAGCATTCTCTACTTCTCCTTCCTCGTCTCCTTCTACTTCTTGCTGTCCTTCACCATCATCGGTTGAGGCAAATTTCACTGACTTGCCAGTGCCAGCACGTTTGGGAGCATCCGAAATAGGAGAAAAGTCGTAAAAGTGTGAAATCAAACTCCTGTCATCCTTTGACTCATAGGGAACACGGCAATGGCCCTTCGCAGAAATATGTTGCCTTATGCTCTCAAGACCCTTCCCTTGGAAGCCACAGCATATACATTCGTTCTCAAAGATTATTTTCTCCGCTAAATACTCTAAGAGACCCTCCGTGTCCACCAGGTATGATCTCTCGGGTATATACAAGCCATGGTTTTTGAACATATGCCTTATATTAGACTCCAACTCCTCACTGTCTTCCCCGCAATAAATGCAAACGTGAACAGGTGGGAGCTCCCATTGGTCGTCGCCGTGATGATCCGACACTTCGTCAGAATCGGTTTCAAGCTCGTCCGAATCATCTTCATAGTGGTACTCCGGGTCAGTTGAATATGCTGCTTCAGAGTTGGTCTCGTATATTGAGTCCATATCCGAGTCATTCAGTGCAAGATCGATAGAGCCTCCAAGGGAGAAATGAGATGTGTGTGAAGCGACGGTGGAGGCAGGACTGACGTTTCTCTCCAACGCAGCCGCTGCATCGGCATCATCCGCCTGTCTTCCTCTCAATCTCGACAGCCTCTGAAATCTGCGAATGTCCTTCTTTGTCTGCTGTCTCTGACCTTGGCCTGTGCGTTTGCCATAAACTATGAATCCATACTCATCCTCGTGTGTATGCTCATTTTCCTCCTGTCTTACGAGGAACTTCTCTGCAAACAGGTTAGACGACACCGGTGGCAACTCTGCAACTCTCCTCTTCAAGTTATACCTATGCCATTCTGTCTTCATGTGTAGTCTCTGGAGATCCGCACTGGGAAAGCGGATCTCGCACGAGTTACATGTGAACGACGAGTTTTCAGGCCGTTGAGTGTATGGAAGACTGATATCATTCATCGCCACTAAAGCCCACCTGAGAACCTGGTATAGCAAAAAACAATATGGGGGAACAATAACAATAAACACTGGTAGTCAACCGTGAAAAAAAAATCTTCTGTGAACAACCCAACCAAATGGTGTCACCTTTATTTAATGGGGCAATTGTCTCATGGCTAATGGGGTCTTGGGCAACCACCATACTATATAGCCTGCAGTCTTGCCCAGTTTGGAAATTCCGGACCCTCCTGCAGAGATAAGCTGAGCAAGTGCTTAGAGAGAGGATTACTTTAAGGACTTGATGGTGATGGGACTGATACCAATACAATACAAACTTTTATTCAGAATTACACGATGAGGATGATGATGATGATGCCAACTGTTAAACGCCAGAAAAAATAAAATAAAAACACGTGTAAGATATTAAAAATGCCAATCGTGATATGTATGCATGCTATTTTACTGAGAGAAGGTCATGGAGCCCTTTGGCCAGACTCTCTTGTACAGACTCATGGCGACAGTGTCCTGTGCGGTGAGTCTGCCATCGAAGGTAGCCTTGAAGTAACCATGGGTACCCAGACTCTCCTTGATGAAACCCGATCTTCCAGACTTGGTGAAGAGTGGGATCGACTTAAAAGCATTAATGTCATCAGGGCTGAAGAACATGTACCTGACGGTTACCACACGCTTGTGAATCTTTAGAGGATGACCGGTGAGAACGGCTCTCTTGGCAAGGACACGGCTGTGGTCGCTGTTCAAGAAGGTACCATGAGCAATCAGCTCGATTTTACCAGACTCGCTTGATTGCTTGAAAAAGATTGCCGGTGTGTTGGGGAACACAGCTGGAGCAATGGCTGTCGCAACCGACAGAACACCCTTGTGTAGGAAACGCTCAAACTTGTGCACATTGTTGATGTTGTTACTAGCTGCACTGAAAATAGGGCGGATGACCTGTCTTCTTGGTCCATACTGGACGATGATGGAATCCTTAGATGGAATAGGCATCTCATTGCCTTCCCAAGTCTGTACCGAAAAGTTGGCAACGGTCATTTTGTGCTCATGCTCCAGCAATCCGTAGACAATGAATGGAAGAGATGTGGGCTTGGCCACACTCTCCAGTATGAAAGATGGCGCTTTGATGTATATCCTAGCTCTCTGTCCAGCAGTGACATGAGCCTCCCCAACAGACTGCTTGAGAATTCTATTTCTAGTGGCCTTGAAGTTGGAAATTCTGAGAAGGCGCGTCCACTCAGAAGGCTTCTTCTCGTCCTTTTCGTCGTAATCCCAGTCACAGTTGGACAGAGACTTCACTCCTCTGTAACGCTTAAGCCTCTCCACACCACTCTCTGTTGGTAGCAGCTCAAGCTCATCAGGAAACTCTCGGTCTTCAGATTCTCTTTGCTTGTAGAGCTCCAACTGCCTCTGTTCCTCTTCAGCAGAGAGTTCGACAAACATCTCTGATTGCTCATATCCAGTCTGATCATCATCAACCATGACATCACCCTCAACTTCCATGTCGTCATCCTCCTCCATTTCGCTGTCATCTTCAACCTCGGATGCTTCGCCTCTCTCTGCAATCAAATCATCGAGATCATCCTCCAAATACCAACGGGATTGGTACTCAGAGATTCCCTTGGGAAGCTTGCCCCTCCTTTCGACGCCATTACTCACATCATTCACCTCCCCCTGGTTAAAACCAACGTTGCCACCATTATCAATTGCATCTTCCCACTCCTCATCAGAGAGGTTGTAATCCGCTGCTGCAAGTTCCTCCAGTGAGTCCTGGTTTTCAGTTGATTTGAAGTAATCATTGTCAGCTGCCATGTCGATGTCCTGGTTTCTATGGTTGTTGGTTGCAGTTACAACCTCAATGTGATCTATTTGATAGTCACCAAATCCTGGAAGGTGCAGTAACCTATCGGCATTGAAACCAATACCTCTAACAATTCCTTCTACAGCAATCATTCCATCAGTGATGCTGTCATTTTCAGACACCCAGGCGACCTTGTCAGCCACCAGGTAGCCTCTGGAGTCCCTCCAAGTGACGGACTTTGGAAACTTCTGGCACAGAGTCCTCATAGCATTCAAGGAGTCAGAGGGGGATTCAAGATTAAAAAGTTTCGAGTCTGAAGGGAAGAAATGAGTGAAATAAGATGTCAGAGACTTGAGAACATCAAGCTGCAAATTCCTCTTTGGGTAGGAGGACACAAGGTTGGGTATCACTCCCATAACGGATGCAACACCTTGCAATTCAATGGCTCTGAGAATGTTCTCCCCAACATCTGTATTGACTTCTTCTGTTGCAGAGAGTCCAAAGACTATAAAGTCAGAAACTTTACAAGCATCCAATAGAGAGATAAAGTTGGTCTGATCTGGAATGATGATCTTTACCGCAGCTCTGAACTTCGAGACATAAAAGGTGTTGACCGATGGATCATTGGTAGTGATCTCCAACGAATTGTTACTTGATTGATCTGAAATGCTGCGGATAAGCTTGTTCGCAATGTCAACTGCGCTGATGTCCTCGGTAAGAGTGATAATTGTGATAATTCTCTCTGCAGCTGTCTTTCCTGTGAATAATTTCCTCTCCAGACTGGATTCTAGAATCTTTTGCCTCTTCAACTGAATAGCTGTGTTCTTTCTCTCTATTTTGGATGCCGTCTTGATCTTTTTTCCCGTTCCTACTGTCTTCTCAACTCTACCTTTGGCTTGAGTCTTGAGAGAACCCTTACTAGCATGCTTTGATTTAAATGCCTTATGGCTGGACTTCAACGAAGACCTGTGAGAATGACCTGCCATTTTTATCGTTGTGAATGGGGTTGCTCGGGATTGCTGTCACTAAGCAGTTTTAGATCAATATCTAGTTATTCCACCGCACAGCATGCCTTATGAATCCTATATCACACCAGTACAGGTAATGACTATAGGTCCCCTATCAGCTCTATCTCCACGTAAACAGTCTACTCAAAATTTATTTTTCATTATGCATGCACGACCGGCAGCGATGATTTGTGAGATGCACGCCCAGAACTACACGATGAGCTCGAGCTGTAGTCACATGACTACATATAGGGTTTAACATATCATCCATGGCCCACATGTGCAGATGCTTCCTTGATGTGAGATTTTTCCTATGCAGTCACAGCCAAAATTCACAGAGCTGAGGCAACTAGGTGCTGGAAAGTTAGTGTACCGTGTGATAGTTGACAGTACCTGCTGGGGGCAGGGAAAGTGGGACTTCACCAAGATAGAAGAATATGTTAAAGTGAAGGAGTTGAACAGTAAGAGCTATCTCTAATACAACAGTAACTCAACCAAGTCACATAAATTGTAAGTGAATATTGAATAACAGCATATCATATTTGAATACGGAGAGCAAGAGACAGCGACTTTACAGTATGTTTTGCTACAGCCGAGAACAAGATCATGAAAGAGGATTGAACAGCAAAATGACAAACGTTGGTGAGCACTACAACATCTGAACAAGAGGTATCATTCCGAGAATTATGAGCTTCAAGATCCGAAAATTTCACTGTATGAATTTATCATATGCCGCGTTTCCAGGTCAGCCATATGAGCCTGTGTAACAGGGCCCAGCACTTGAAGTAATCAGCAGAGACTACGCGACACATACAATAATGGCTATCAAAAGCTTATACGTTCAAGATTTTTCTCACCAATAGGGTTATCAAGCGTGTATTACCTCAGACACCTTTGTTCTGTTCTCTTTTTCTCCGTGTTCGACCTTACCTTCTCGTAGTATATACTTACTGCATATGAGAGGGGGTTGTTGACCTATGGGCACCGACGATTGAAGTGAGTGCTCTTCTCTTCCAAACTTGAAACTAACATATCCCTCTTCTAGACAAAATGGCTCACGAATCTGTTTGGTTTTCACACCCAAGAAACTACGGTAAGGGTTCTAGACAATGCCGTGTCTGCTCTTCCCACTCCGGTCTCATCCGTAAGTACGGCCTCAACATCTGCCGTCAGTGCTTCAGAGAGAGAGCTTCCGACATCGGTTTCCACAAGTACCGTTAAGAGGTTTTTCAGAAGGGGAGACGTTCGCTGCGTGGGGGTAAAGGATTTATATCTGTTGAATAAGGCGACCGTATAAACAAACACATGTATAATTGAATAAAAGTTTACTTGTTCGTAATATTTCGGTCAAGGGGTACAGTAGCAATTGAAGTTATGTCAGGACAATGTTTTTTATTTTGTGCATGTCTATTTTACTTTTGGGAGGGGTTCATACCAAAATGTGTTGGAACCTCTCGTCAATCTTACCCTGCTCTCGTATATAGGCAAGGGTTCTGGAGAAATGCCTGGCTGATGTATCTATACTATCAACAGCATTGGAGTCATTTCCGGTAACAGACCTAGCCGCCTTCATGCTGTTTTGGATGAGCTCAATGAGCCCATTGATATACTTGATTGTGATGAGCTCATTACCATGAATGAAGTAGTAGAGGGACTGGTTGAGAATCTCAATAAACAGCTCCAGCGATACCTTGGCATCAAGGCAAGAGTCCGCAATACGTAGAGATTTCTGCAAGCACTCCAGCACACGCTTGTTATCTTTCTTTATCACAATCTGAGCTGGAGCGGTTGCCTTCTCGCTTCCATCCTCTTCCTCGTCGAAATTGTCATCGATGATCCACCACAGGTGGGAGGCAAAGTATACGGAACGGCACTGATCAGTCTTTTTGAGCAGTTTTGAGCCATACAATGCAGTTTTGGTGATGAGGGTGTCGTAGTTCTCCACGTTGTTTGTGACCAGGTTCTTGCATCCATGAAGTTTACCGATCACGTTGAGGAGCGTGTGATACTGAGATCTCGACTCCACGATGGACTCCTCGTATACAACAAAAGAGTCAATGAAAAACTCATACGCAATGTCCACGAGTCCAACCTCGTCAGCCAACTGGGCCGCTAAGAGGTCCAAGTTCAGGCAGATCTGAGGCACGGATGCTACAGCTTGAGAGGGCGCATTAACTGCCTGCTGATACAACTCATTGACAGTTGTGGAGATGAAACTGAAGAACCTCTTTGCCTCCGCAACTTGTTTCTCGTTATCTACCTCAAGGAAATGAATGAGCTTTAGTTTTCTCACCAATTTGAGAGCTGTCTGCACAAGGGTAGGATATGTATAGCGTATTCTGGGACCAGCGGCAGCAAGGGATGACTTCACAGCCACGAGCAAGTCCAAGTGCTTATATGGGTTTCTGTTGTATAGGAGATGCAGAATTTTGGCCAGCTTTTCCTGCTGCAGCACGATCTCGATGGAGTCAACAGCATCTGAGCGCTCCATGGTTGAGGAATCGTTGCCAAAGAGTAGGTTCTGACTGGTCCTATGAAGACCTAACACCTTTGAGGTCAATGTCTCTTCTGAAGGTCCTGTAACGACCACGTTTAGCAAACTAAAGATGCGCACAGCCTCTTCCACCTCGGTTATTTTCTCTGCTGAAGTCAGTAGCCTATCGATGATTTCTAGAGCAATGGATTTCTTTACGCTAGTCTTCTGCAGGTCAAGGAAGGAGAGATACTGGTTATTGAGCTCGAAAAGAGAGCGCACATCTGAGTAATGCACAATAGGTGCCAATAACAGCAACTTCCAGTTGTTCTCGGTAGCATTATCGGATCCTGAAGAAGCCTTCGACAACTCCTTGAATTTCTCCGCTGCATACTCGAAGATCAGGTCGACGTTATGCGTTTCTTCAGGGTAGTACACAATCGTCAACTTGCACAGGCCCTCCAAGATCGCAGATATGTCATCGGGAGAGAGGTCTGGCTTGAGTTCGGTGAGCTTCTTGATGTAGTTGAAGAATTTATCAAAGAAACTGAATGGAATGACTGCCTGGGTTGATCCTGACTTCACCACTTCGTTTTTCTCTTCTCCTTGATCTGCTGAAGCAGGGGTGCCACTATCAGCAGCAGGAGATTTCTGTTCCACATCCAGTGACGCAACTTGGGGAACAAGCATATCGACGAGGTTTGAATCTCTCTGCTTAAAGTTCACCAACCTGTCTACCAATGTGATGAGAATCTTTCTGAGACTAACCTGATCGTTCAGGTTAAGGGTGGCATCGAGGAAATCGTCCAGGGTGATCAGATGGAATTCATCAGGAAACACCTGAATTATCACATCCAGCAGATACTCCTGAGCAATGACATCCCGACACTGGATGATCTGTTCAAAGATTGTAGGAAGAATGTACGATTTATAGTAGGACTTGCTGATGTTCTCAAGCTGCGAGAGACGTACCAAATTGGATCCCACAAGGATCTGCAGTTCTTTGCGCTCACGAATTCTTTTGTTTCTCTCGCTGGAATGCCCTTGATGCTGTAATCTGACCCATAGTTTGTTCATCTCTATGAAGTTGGTGATGATGAACTGTATAGAGTACTGTAGATTGCCTGCTGAAGCAGAGGAGGCATCGCCGGTGTTTTCCGTGGCATCAGCAGACACAGACACATCACCATCGGTAGGCAGAAGATCCTTCGTTCTCTGTGATAAGTAGTATCTCAAGAAAAGCCCTCTCACAGGATGTTGCACACCGCGGCACATCTCGATCATGTCTTTCATGATTTCCTTCACAGGGGCATCGGGTACTGACATATACACGGTGCCAACAGTGACCATCAGGTAGAGTCTAGGCACGATATTTCCCGCATACTGCACCAACTCGTATAAATCAGCGAGATGGTTATTTGGATGGTTCTCCCTCAGGAAAGTAGAGAGGTAATTGAGGCCATCAAATACCAAAATGTAAAGCTCGTAGTACTGCTTGGGGGTCAGCACACCAGTCCGAAGTTCGGCCAGAAAGGTGGAGGCGTGCTTGAGAGCATCCATCAACCTGTTCTTTTGATCCAAGCATTTCTTCATCAATGCAATTTGCTGTTTGATCACCACCAGGGAGTTTTCCAGAACTTTGGCCTGTTCATCAGGCGTCATGGCGGCAGATTTGGAGGACATGTTGCTTTTGATTGAAGGCACACACAACTATCAATGGTTCAATCAATCGAGAGAATCACGGGAATGCGGCAATATTCTCATGTGCGCAACAATTTGGAATCTGAATGGAAATATGAAGTGATAATAGATACGAAGAAATAATGCCTTTGAGCCCAGTTCTTCTTCGCTCAATTCATTGCCACTATTCACTTCGTTTGGGTTGTGGTGGCCTTATCGGTCAACCTCCCCTTACACATTGGTCCCTCCTTTAGCCGATTAAGGTGGAGTCAAGTCATCGGGAGTACCTGTTGGGTGGGGCACGTCAAAAGGACCAGGTGCAGGATAATCTGCAATATGTTTTCCAAGATGATCGAGAGATAAATCGATTATAATTGTTTAGGACCTATGGTTTATTTATGGATGATTGGAGAGTCTTATTGATCGGCTGAACAGACATGTCCATATAGAACGAATAATGAGCAAGAACCCACAGTTTGCAGCGTACAAATCCATACAGGATCTGGATGAGCTCAAAGAATGGTTCTACAACTTTAACGATAAAGAGGACAGACGGGGCAGGGCAGTGCAGAGGGTGAAGAGTTATCTGATACGAGGAAATATCCCGCAATCAATAGAGATTACTTCTCTCTTGACGTCTGCTGTGATTCTGGATGAGTCTTCGGGCCATGTGGATACCTCTGTCTTGAGGCTTTCATACACCATGGCGATTATCAAATTTGTCAATGGGCTCTTGGACCCCTACCAGCAGTCGAACTATGCTATCCCATTGCATACACTGGCTAAGTTTCTGGATCTTCCATCGCACTTCGTTGAGTTGCGACATGCGGGAACTCACGAGTTCCTTCCTTCTTTGGAATTGCTACGCATCATTGCAAAGGAAGCCCTTGGCTGGCTCTACACACACTACTGGTGTGAGGCTCTACGCCAAGAGGTTGAGCAAAAGATTGACGAAGAACAGAAAAAAGCACAAACACAGCAAAGAAATATAGAGCAAACATCAGCGGCAATGGCGAATGCAAAAACACATCTAAAGACATTCAGGAAGATAAGGAAGGACAACATGAGTGCTGTAATACGGTATGGCAACTCTACAGAGGTTGGTGTCACTTACTGGCGAGCAGTAAACGAGTTAATCAAGCTGCAGAAAAATGACAAGGAGCTGTTAATCTCGATTTTGCTTTTCCACAATATACTTATATTAAGGGACAGACAAGTCTCATCCAAGATGAGCCATGGTATTAGACTTATATACAGACCCTTGGTGGATGAGCTGGGTTGCACTTTTGCACTGGAATTGTTCAAGAATCTAGTCCAGCTGGTAGTCCAGAACAGTGAGACTCCATTGATTGCTGATGAGAAACACACTACAAACAGCTACAATGGAGCTGTCGAACAGAGCCTTCGGACTGCCAACGAACTCTCGCAGGCTCTCCTGTGGTGCGAGTACCTCCTTGATCCAGAGATGTTCACTCTTAAGACAGAGCAGATTAAGACCGAAAATTTTGTTAGCGTCAACAGTGTTGAGGAGATCATGGATGTGCTATGTGCACACAGCAATCCCAAGAGTTTATCATTGTTGAAGACGTTGAAATCCAAGAATGAGCAGTTTCTATCTCGAACGAGCTCGGGAGTCCACATGAAGAGACTAGAGAAACTGATAGACTCAATGTCGCGATTCCAGCCTAAAATGATCCCCACTATTCCACCTTCTTTGTGTGTGGTGGGAGCTCCTGTTGCTTTGGAAAACGAAGCTAATACTTCTCTTAGCAAGAGGGGTGTGATACCAGATATTGCTGGTGATCTGGCCCAGCTCAGAAAGAGGATGAAAGTTCAGCTGGAGAGCAGTGGAACAGCTAACGGTTCCAAACCTGTAGAGCAAAGTACTGCCAATTTTCGGAATTGGCAAATCCATTCAAATTGGAAACCCACGGCGTTTGGATTGTGCAGACGGTAGCATTATATAGGCAGCGGTCTCTTTCATTTGTTGCAGAGACATGTTCTACATCTCAAATGTTTGTTCTTGAAACTACTCAAGTGTGCAAATAATAGACAAAGAGTTTCAAACAGGACTAAATAGGTGAGATACGGACCATTTTTGTAAATCCGTAGCCAATACTCTTATAGACAACTCCCCAACCTCTCACCTTACAACGATAGTCTCAGCCCACCGAGCCTCTCCAGATGGAAGCAGCCGCACCGGCTGCATGAATTATGCAGGAGCAGTTGACTTTACATAACGCTATGTACCCTCTGCATAAGAGAGAGATTCGCTGCTGGAGAGAGCGACTCCTGAGGTGGAGAGGCATTAGCGGTGGCAAGTATATAATGATGTCAATTTCCCTTAGGATTTGAGAACTGTTGAGCTGGTTGTATCAATTTGTCGTTCACCAATCTATTTAATCATCAGTGAATTTCACCAAGGTCACCATGTTAAAAGTGTCGATTATAGGAGCCACAGGGTTGGTTGGGGAGCATATGGTGAGATATGCCTCCACGCAGGACTCGATAGAGTCAATTCAAACGATTTCGCGGAGAGTACCTAACGTTCACTCTCCAAAGGTGCATGCAACGCTCGAGTCTGATCTCGAAAAATGGCCAGCTATCATATCCAAATCCAAGGTGGATGTGTTTTTCTCGGCGTTTGGATCTACAAAAGCAGCTGCTGGTGGTGCTGAGGGTTTCAGAAGGATAGACACTGGGGGCAACTACGCAGCAGCACAAGCAGCAAAGGAAGCAGGTGTGAATACCTTTGTGCTCGTATCAAGTATCGGTGCCAACGCCTCATCGATGTTCTTCTATATGCAGGAGAAGGGGAAATTGGAAGATAAGGTGCTTGCCCTACGTTTCCCTCGTACGATAATCCTCCGCCCCGGTGCCCTGCTTGGGGACCGAGCCGACGGCAGATCGACTTGGGCCGACAGTATCGGTCGCAAATTCAAGGGCACCTTTTTACACAAGATTGCCCTTTCCCCTAACGAAGGTGAGGACGTTGCGAAGGCCGCAGTTCACCTTGCTTTGCAGCCATCAAAGGGTACACAAGAAAACCCTGAGGTGGTTCTCGTTAGTTCGGCTGACATCGATGAAATAGTAAAGAAGCTGTAGGCAAGCTCCACCCTAGTGCTCCATAGCTAGTGTCCTTTATGTTCATTCACGGCAAATTATGTAAATCTCAATGAATGAGTAAATGATAAGAACATCATGTTGATAATCTTGCGAGTTAACAAACTGGTTCGGATCAATTGATAGAATCACCTGGCTGTAAGCCTCACCGATTTGTTTCTGTATGTGTGCCTTTCACTGCACCCTCGAAGCCCTAACCTACACCGTGCAGTGCAGCGCGTCGCTCTGATTACCTACACACATTGATTACCCGGCACACTTCAGAATTTTCCAGTAAATTTTTCTTGCATAATGCCTGCTGCTACAGAGAGAGAACGATATATATAAGAAGGTATCTCTACCTTTAGGCATAGCATCCTCTATTTGAGTTACAGGATTAACACTCTTTGATGAGGATATCTTAACGAGTTGTAGTACATTGGTACACCACATGGAGCAGAACGATGGATGGATGGCTTTGTCCGATATCGGAGCTGGTGAGGTCTGTCTTTGGACAGGGCCATGCATCCATTGTGTTGCGACAGAGGGCAGCGATGGCTAGTCTAAATGGTATGTGTATTTCATATTAATAGTGTTGCTGATGAATGTGGGTTGATAATTGCTATCCTTTTGTGATGAGATTAGGTCTACTTCTTTCCCAGTCCGATTCGACTATGACGACAGGGTTGAAAATCGTCTTCACTTGATATGCCACGTCTAAGCAATGTGGCATCTTTCAGGTGTACTTGACTTATACTTGCCAGTATCTAACACTTCTGATCTGTGTTGGAAGCATTGCATTATCTTGTGTTCATCAGCCTCAGAAGGAGGTTCATTGAGCTCATTTGCTAACCGTTTAGAAATATATCACTTCCTGCTCCAGTGGTTTCAATTTTTTTGTTATTCTTTTTTTCTTTTATTCTACAAGCATACGTTTACATGACAACTCTGCTTTCTTATGATGAAAATTTCCTTGAACATTCGCAGTTTCCTCGGTATGTGCACACAAAGAACCCATCTTAGTGTATCGGTGACCGCCCATAGACCTTCCATGGATGTCTGACTTGAAAGCTTTGTCGTTATAGTATTTGGTATGCTGTAGATTCTCTTTCTTTGATTTATCAGTTTTCCTTGCATCTCTTTTAAAACTTTAGCTGGCTCACACCAGCTGCCAATCTATTATGAACACGAATAGAAATAAATGAATAATCATCCTATATAATGCGCTTTCGTATAACATTAACGTGTGGTCTCCTCTACCCAACACCGTATATCTCTCTATACCTGTTTACATGACTCCTCGAGCTCTTTGCTGATGTCAGGAGGCAAGTCATCGCTGTTGATATCTGGCACCGTATCGGCTTCTCCTCCAAAGCCTGGCAACATGCTCAAATCGTCATTCATGAGCTCTTTAGGAGGCATCCCGATACCCTGCATCTCTTCCAGCTTTGTGGAGATAAAGTCCCTATCATCATCATTGGAATCATTGTAGGCGGGATCATCAAACCTTGAAATCATCTCTGTGATGACAGAATACTGCTTTTCGTAGTTGGCAAACTCTTCTGCTGGCAACGAGGCCCTGTTGCTAGCCAACCAGTCTGGATATTTCGTATACAACTCCTTCATTGGATCATACAACACCTTCTTGGAAGTGAGCTGCTCCAACATCTCAGCCAGCATCTTGGTCAGACCAGCATCCATTTCTCCATCTTCACCACCTCCTATTCCATCCAACCCCTTCATCACGTCCTTGAGATCACCGAGATCGAGGTTCTGTAGCAATTGTGATAACAGTTCATCTGGTTGCTCTTGTTTTATCTGCTCGTCAATTTTATCTCCACCGGTCTTGAGACGAGACATGGTCTCTGAGATCACACTCTGAAAGTTGGAGGAAGTTGTCTTGGGATTCTCGGCAGCTGCTGGGCCTTCTGTCGTGGGCTCTCCACCAACCGATAGATCCTTCAAGTAGCTGCTGAGGTTCTCGCCTGTAGTGGGATCAGTGGCGCCAATCTCTGTCAACAATTCACCTAACCGCTTTTGCAGTTCCAGCTCCACATCCTTCTCGGATAAGTCTGATTCTCCGGCCGCGTCATCAGCAGCAGCAGGTCTGGAAATAGAAGATTGTTGCTGAGAATGCTGTTGTTGTGGTGACTGCACTTGTGAGTGCTGTTTCAGCTGATTGGCACTATTGGTATCAACCACCCCAGACCCTGGCGGCTTGCTCAGGACACTGTCTTGGAATTCGTCAAGGACATCGTCCAGATCGTCCAGGTCGTCATCGTCCTCATATGAAGCCATTCTCGCCTATTAGGTGCTTACCGGAAAAAAGCTTCACTAATAAATGAACAAATGGTAACTACTCAAATCAACAAGATATTCTTCTAAACATAAACATCCCCACACTTCTTTTACTGCTGTTAATCCCCAACTCCACACTCCACGACCGATGGGTGTACATGCGACATACCCGTCTCTACCCAGCTACTCTAGCCGCTTCTCCACTCTCCACTCTCCACTCTTTCTACCCGATCGTTGCCTCTGCCTCTGCCTCTGCCTCTGCCTCTGCCTCTGCTTCTGCATGTGCAGCTCTGGGGCCGAGCAAAGAGTGGGAGAAGCTCCAACTGCAGGTGCCTCTAGGGACATATGACCGTTAGTTAACCAGTGCAGGCAAGGGTGGATAATAAATACGCCAGGAGAGGTGAGATGGGAAGAAGCACTGGTGCCAATGGTACTGCTAGTGCTAGTGCATTACAGTGCTGCCAGTGGGTTGCAACGCACACTAACCATGGGGCGGCCGTTTACCGTCGTGCTTTGATCACAACTCTATCAGATGCACCTAATTTCCAGAATGGATGGGATCTGTGGCAGGGTTTTTATCAAGAGAGCTCACAAACTATATACAACTGGATATCTGTATCTGCAAACAAACCAATCCGCATTGAAGTTGTGAATTCCTGTTATTTCCACCACTATTTTGTCATTTCTCTTGATATACAATTCTCTTTATCGCACATTCCACTCATTCAACGATTTCAGTTGATTCATCTCTAGAAATTGTGTGCACACATAAAACACCATGTCTAGTCTCTGCACAAACAGGTTGAAGGAAGAAAGGTATGTATCTTCTGGTTGCAGAACTTGTTAATGATGTTTTGACACGACCCTATAGAGTGTGCAACAGTTGTGTTGTATCCTAGCCTCTCTTTGTGCACAATATCATCACAGGCACAGAAAGTATATCCCGGAGTACCTTGCTAACACACCACCTCTACAGAAAACAGTGGCGTAAAGACCACCCATTTGGGTTCTATGCAAAGCCCGCAAAAGCCAGCGATGGTTCCCTTGACCTTCAGAATTGGACCGCTGGCATACCCGGTAAACCAAATACGTTGTGGGCAGATGGTGTATACCCAGTCACAATCAGCTTCCCTGATGACTATCCTTCAAAACCACCAAAGGTGAGGTTTCCCGCTGGTTTTTACCACCCCAACGTGTATCCTTCCGGTACGATCTGCCTCTCGATTCTCAATGAGGAACAGGACTGGAGACCAGCCATCACCGTGAAACAGATCGTCACTGGTATTCAGGAGCTGCTGGATACCCCAAATCAGGAATCCCCTGCCCAAGAGCCTGCCTGGAGAGCTTTTGGAAGGGATAGAGCTGCTTATGATAAGAAGATCGTTGAACAGGCCAGGAAGTATGCTAAATGAGTGAGGGATAGTTTCAAAACGCCATCCCCAAAAGCGGCTCCATCATACATATCCGGGCCGACAGCGCCAAACCATCCCAACCACACCTTCTTTCACGATGATAGTAAGATACATTCAACTAGGAATCTAGGCGACTGCATTTGTGATTGTGTTCACTCAAGGTGGATTTGAGACTGTGTTGTTTTGAGATAGCTGCTCCACATGCTGTTCCTCTCTCCACTCACCACAGCTCCTGTAATCTATGCATTAATGTATTTTAATTTAAACTAAATATATTAGAAAAACTATCGCTAATGTACACTATTCACTCCTCTCCTATTGAGCTCTCTCGGACTGTTTGTAAGAAATGAATCTTCCAAGGTTCAAGAGAGCTTCCTCGCTTGCTTCCTTAAGGGCGGGTTCCTTATTTTTGTCAATCAGCTTGTAAACCCTGGACACCTTTTCCTGAACAGCCTGCAAACGAGCATTGTATTGAAGCTGAACAAACACAAGCTCATCATAGTCCAGCTCACCATCACCAAAAGTATCGTATATTCCATTCAGAGTTTCAACGATTATAATCTCAAACAGCATGCCAAACTTGCTGTGAACACCAGCCACTGTCTTTGAAGTAGATTGCTCACCACGTGGAATCAATATGCTCAACGATGATTCCAATGCATCAAATAAGAAATTACCACAAATGGCGGTGATCTCAGGCTGCGACTGAATTTGGGCAAGGGAGCTGAAGAACCCGATCAATGATTTATAGTATGCCTTCAAACTGACATCATCAACCTCAGCAGCATTTACGTCGTCACTTATCAAGTTGTTCGAAAACACCACCAACTGCTGCAATGGCTCAGGACTTACACGCCCTGCATAGAGCTGAGGAGCAGACTTGATGAAAACCCACAACAGACTCAGCAGGTCTTGTTTGAAATCCAAAGAATGTGCCTCTGATATCGTAAATAACTCGGAAAGCAAGGACGCTCCGATATTATCAATTTGTTTGACCCAAGCCTCTGGAAGCTCTGGCAATGAGAGCATGAGCCAAGCCAAGTTGTTAAGAGCAATGATGGCCTTGGAGGCAAATGCCTTGTATGAGAGGATACCGGCTAGAGATGGCGCCAGGGTGCTTGTGTAGAAATCAACCATTTCCTCACTCACCTCGCTGTGGACCTCCTCTGGATTCGTAGGATCAACTAAAACAGAATACTGAGCATGGAATTCAATGATGGTGGCAATGAGGTCAAGAGCGGTATCGACAGCCTGCACCTCTGCCTTCGATGCCTGCATTTTCTCTGTCGTCTCCTGCGCTTTCGAAGCTTCCACGGCATTATCCAAAGGAATATCCAAGAATTGTGTTGCTTCCGCTATGTCAATCGCAGAAGCCACTGTGGTCACCGACGAAAGGAAATTTGCAATGAATGGTTCATGCGTTCTGTCCGGAGAGTTGGCAGAGCTCAACTCGTATAGGTGGAATCTCAAACCCTCGATGTACAGCTTTGCGAGATTGCTAATTGCGTGGCTTCCTTGCGACGCCTGAAACTTGTCCAACAACAGTGAAGATGCACCAAGTTCAGATACAAACTGAGATGACAAGGTAGACAGGTCGTATAGGAACTGCAGCATTGATGTTATGAGCCTGGAGGATAGGCGGAGTGCGGCCCCTTCGGACAGACTTTGGTTCAGCAGTTCGACAACAAACGGCACCAGACGACTCGAGATGATTTTGGATACAACGGAATCCAGAAGGTCCTCTGAACCTTCTGCAATGCCACTTATCAGAAGCAATAGGTTCTCCACAAGATCGTACAGGATGGACAGACCTGCCTTATCTATCTTCTTGGTTGAAGACGCGGGGTTAGCAGGGGAACCCTGGATTATATACTCGAAAGATTGTCTGCACTTTTCCAAAGGCTTCTCGATCGCAGTCCAAATATCCTTTCTCCACAAGTATACTGCAAGATCATGGCCCTCCTCCATGACCAAGTTTCTCAGTAAGCCAAACGCTTCCACAACCACCTCATCGTTGTTGTCATTTAGAGACTGCTCCATGATAATCTGCACCAGCTTTTCCTTCAACAGAAGCTTACGGATCTTGGGATCACTATCCGAAATAAGCGAGATGGCGGAAATGGCCATTGACCTATCATTGGCAGCCGGCGATGAAAGCTTCTGGATCAAAGGTAACACCCTCTTCTCTATGGCTTCATCGTTCTTATTGAGCGATGGGTGCCTGCTACCCAACACAGCCTTGGCTCTCTCACGAGATGCCTTTGATCTTCTCTTGAGTTTTCCCATGATGTTGTTGTTAGATATAGGAAAAAGCCCTTAATTTCCAACTGTAAGATTTATTCTTTTCGCTTATCTCCGATTCTTTTACTTACAACCATCCTGCCAGAAATGAAAAAAAAATCTATAACCAAGCGATGAGGTAGTGAGAATGTCAAAACTATGTCTGCGTAGATACCTGCTAGAAGGTGACAATACGGTCGTACTACACAGGTGGTTTATATATCCGTGAAACATTAATATATACATTAGGTTCATTTACTAATTACATGTTCATTATTATCAAGAGAGTGATATTTCATGCACTCGTACAGTCGTTTTAGCGGTAGATTTTCCCCCTCGCTCTTTTCTATCCAGCCGTGCAAAGTAGTCACTGCCCCATCCACCCTATGAATCTCCACCTCTTTTGTTAGGTTCATCGCTTGTATTTTTGTTGTCGGCATTGCGAGATAATTGCTGTCTTATAGCTTCCCATTGTTTTCCATTTGCCACTCCTTCTATCAACGGCTGTCCATTCTCATCGTACTCGGGAATGGGGATGTCCGTCCTGAGGTTGCCATCTTTCCTCAGCCTGTCAATCACAATAGGTTCGAAGAACCGCACGCCAGAGTACGCACTGAGCGCACCGAAGAAAATCACACCAAAAATCTGGTAGGGATTGGGAGCCATTTCGCTATTCTGCTGTTTTGGGTTTGTCTCGAGTGTTCAACTACCGCTATAATGATGCCTTTCTTTGATATCTATACTTCACTCGAAGGTTCTCCCTCGAAAGAGTGCGCTTTCTCCACAGATGTGCTCATAACCACCGACTTGCATAAGAGACATATATGCGCTTACGAAGAGATAAAGTTAAGAATATAAATACGGCTGATCTTAATTTATCATGACAAGCGATTTATATCTATACACACACGTGTTGGTACATTTTGGGCGGAAACCATCTATCTCTACCTCTGCTTGCTTTGAAATGCCTGGTAATACTCTAGCATTTCCTTGGTGATACCTCTTTGGAGATCTGCAAGTGCGGTCTCAAAGTGCCTGTACTCAATGTGGCCGCATTCCCTATCCTCCATTATTGCCGATAGCCCAGCCTCCTGACAAAGAAGAACAACCTCTGCGCCAGAGCAGCCATCAGTGTCAGTTGCAAGCTTCTGCAAAGTCTCATCCCTGTTAGGAATGCCAAACTCACGTGTCTGTCTTTCCAAGATCTGCAGTCGAGCGTTGAAATCAGGAGGGGGAACATACACATGCCTATCGAGTCTTCCTGGTCTGAGCAACGCGGGATCAATAGAATCTGGCCTGTTTGTAGCACCCACAATCACGACCCCATTCAACTCTTCTACACCGTCGATCTCATTCAACAAGGAAGTGAGCACATTGCCTTGGGCAGTTGTAGACGAGCCATCTTGGTCTGCCCTGTCGCTCGACAATGCGTCGATCTCGTCAAAGAATATAATGGATGGAGAGGCTGCTCTTGCTTTCCTGAATATATCTCTGATGGTCCTCTCCGACTCACCAACATACTTGTTGAATATCTCAGGTCCCTTAACTGCAAAGAAATTGGCCTTGGAGTCTGTAGCCAATGCTTTAGCAGTGAGAGTTTTGGAACAGCCAGGAGGACCATACAGTAATATACCCTTGGGGGCAGATATTCCAAGTCTACGGAATGCATCTGCGCACTCCAGAGGAAGTTGTACCATCTCCTTGAGCTTCCTCTTGAGCACCTCCTGGCCACCGATTTCATCCCATGTCACCTTCTTCATTTCAAGAAATACCTCTCTCATAGCACTGGGACGTATTTCAAGCATTGCCTTCTCGACATCATCAATAGTGACTCTCAGGAGCGATTTTTCCACGTTTTTATCTATGCCTCTTTTTATGGTCTTCATGACACTCTGCCTGCACAAAGCGACCAGGTCTGCACCAACGTAACCGTGTGCTCTATCTGAGATACTTCTGATATCTGAATCTCCCAGGTCGTGCCTTTTCATCCTTGCAAATTGGAGTTTCAAAATTTCGAATCTCGCATCGGGATCAGGAGCACCGATGGCCACCTCCTCATCAAACCTACCAGGCCGTCTTAGAGCAGGGTCTATGGAGTTGGGACGGTTGGTCGCACCAACAACAACGACTTTACCAGCATCTCCCATGCCATCCATTAGCGTCAATAATGTGGCGACAACTCTACTTTCCACCTCCCCTGAATCATCATTACTCCGGCTTGGAGCAAGGGAATCTACCTCGTCTATGAAGACAATAGATGGCTGAAACTGTAATGCCTCCGCGAAGATTCCTCTGATTGCACTCTCAGTTTCACCCAAGTATTTAGACACAATGGAGGGTCCATTGATGGTGAGAACATGCGCATTTGTCTCATTCGCAACAGCCCGCAATATCATCGTCTTGCCTGTTCCAGGGGGCCCATGTAACAAAATCCCTCGGGGTGGTGATACACCAAATTGAGTAAAAGTGGATGGCTCATGCAAGGGTGTTCTGATTGTAGTTTCAAGTTTCTCGATTTCCGCAGCGAGACCACCTACTGAAGAGTACCCTACAAAAGTAGGCAGATTGAACTTGCCGACTGGAATATCAGCGTCATCTGTCAGGTGGAGCTTGGTAGACCCCTTTCTATAAATCCCGACAGGCGACACTAGCTGAGAAGTTGCTGGATCAGCAGAAGCTATGGAATTGCCTGAAATGGAGAGTTGGGAAATGTCTGGCATGGCGATCGACTGAACATCCACCACGGTGATGCTGACAACCTCATTTTCGGAACCCTCCTTCATCTTCAAGGGACGGTTTTTTATGCGCATACCAGGCATGATAATTCCAATCTGGTCAAAAATGGAGTCTATGGATGAGGCCAGAGAGGCATTGCTTGCAAGTGCACTCAGTGGTACGGGCTCACCATCACTGGGAACAACCGCTACTGCTAATTCCGGCAGGAATGAGGGCTGCGAGGTGTACTTGGATATCACCACTCTCTCCCCCAAAAGATATCCTCCCAGTTCACGCCATATCTTTGACATCTGGATGATGTTCACAGAAACGTCATCGTCTTCAGAGACTGGATTTCCCTCGCTATCGAGTTGAACTGCAACCGTACCAACCACACCTGGGTATCCAACCTTATTAACTTTGACAAAGGCACCCACATTCAGACCCAGCCCACGCAACACCACAGGTGACAAATAGACTTTGGATGAGTTCTTCAGAGACTCTCCGTGTGTGAATGTTGGTCGCACAATATACTCAGCAGGCAGCTTCACCTTCGGTATTCTAGCATCTGCAGATGACTTAGATGGAGTAGGGACCTCTGAAGAACTGCCACTGCCTGACTTCTTCTTCGGCGTCCCGTTCAAGTTTATAGATCCCTTGGGAGGCATTTTTCAGATGAAACCGCTTGCAGAAAGTTTTTGTGGAAGGGAGGTGGAGTTATTCCTCTGTTTTTGTTAATGTAGTTAAACATCGCTATCGCTATGCCATGGACGGTGATGAGGTTACCTGCAGTCTGTAAAATATATTTATTCCATCGGTGAATGCACGCCGCTGGATTTTCCAACTGCCAAACAATGTGGAGAGGGATGGGAGAACTGAAAATCAAGCTAATCAATCTGATGTCAAATGAGGATAGCGATGAAACTTTTGTGGGTTGTCCCATAGGAAGTTATATGACGATATCTCCCCATTTATAACTGCTTTTCACAAACTCGGGAACGAGATGCAGTTCGTCGCTTCTACAAAATGCGTGCGACGGAACCAGGTTGCCTTGTCGTGTTGGTCAGGTTTGGGTTTTCTTTGGAAGAGGGGGTATAAGGACTTGGCACTTTACTCACACTCAAATCGGTTTCGTATACGACAGGAATCTCAGCGAGATCCAGCTCGGCAATCAACAGCATATGATGTTTCACTGCGACTCGAATCACAGAAACCAAGAGAAAGTTTGTCAGGCATGGATGGTGCGGTGAACGTTGTACGAAGGTTCAAAGAAGATGATCTATATAAGGCTTCACTTGAACCACGGCTTGCCAAAGTGCGTGAGGTAATGGGAGAGTTTGTCACTGCTGATAGTCTTCTGCTTGCCGTTATATTCAGCAAATCCAACTTTGATTTACCTATGGAAACCAAGGACTCTAATGGCAAACAGTTGGCGACGACATCCGCTGCGGTGCAAAAGCTGGGACGTCAAATTCTGAGATTGACGATAAACGAGATGGTGTTTCAGCCATTGAAGAGTGGCATTGAAAACGCACCACCCCCAGTGTATGGTGCCCACACTCTTGATGCCATCGCTGACATGGAGAGTTTTGGTGGCAGGACAGCATTGAGGCGGATGCACTACGGGGACACACTCTATGAATTTTTCAGGAGGAGAAGCATGGAAAATGTATTGATACTACCGTCTAGCAGCACACGTTTGGGAAAGAGGGCAAAGGCAAGTGCCATAATCAGAGCGGTTGAAGGCATGATTGGCCTGGTGTTAGCGCAGCAAGGTGAAATCAAATGTAAAGCATTCATCGACCAGCGGATAATGGAGGGTAAAAATGGCCTTTTGGCAATCACCACGGCGCAGATATTGCAACGACTCTACTAGTCACGGGAGTGGTACTAATTCATTAGAGCTTTACCGAGGCGAGGCTTTACCGAGGCAAGGCATGCTACAGGTTAACGACGTTACGAATTCATGGAACAGTTTTAGCATTGGCACTTTTTTTTTTGATTTTCTCATTTAATGCACACTATTAACACGCAATGAGATTGATTGCGGTTTAGGCTGAGAGAGAGTATCCATGGGCCCTAAATGTAGTACAGTCTATGCAGGCACATATAGGCAACAACTGAGTGTTAGCACATGCGGAGAGCTATCGTGCGGTATCGCAACGAATAGAGACTCCCCTATAAAACTAACTACAACGTTGCATGTTGTGGTTTTTTTTTTACCCCTGGTCGTGCTCAGAGGTTTACCCCGCTGAGGCATCCGGTTGCTTATCTCCTTATCGTCTTCAGAGCCACTGCCTGGTTATTGGGGCAGAATTCTCAGCACGTAGCTAGGCATCTCCCGTCTACCCGCGGCAACCTGCAGGATCCCTAACGATAAGACGGTAAGGCTGCCTGCAAGTACTGGCGGAGCGCAGCAGCGACAAGCTGTGCTGTACAGGAGAGCCGGGGCTAAATGGCGAGAGGTCTAAGCAGCAAAAACAGCTTCGATTAGCCTCTTGGAGTAATTATAGCGTACAGAGTAAACAATAGGGAGCTGTTGTTGCTCGCCGCACAGCACTGGATCGTGCTGTTGGCATTTCTTTCAGACGCCAAGAATACAATCGTAGTTTGAGGCGGCAAGATTATTTATTGGGTGCGCCAAAGTAGTGATCGGCTTTCCTTTTTGTTTGGACAAACCGTCCTCTGTGTGCAGCTGGCCGCACAAGTGTTCTATGTAGGAGACATACTAGAATAATAAGCCTAGGCATTCAGCAAAAACCACCACAGAGCATAACAATCCATAGAAACAAGGCTGCATGCGGCTTTGTTTAAGATGATCATTTCAGAAGCCCGTAGCGAACAGGCTACTGAAACAGGCGACCTGTAACTTATGGGGTGACGACAAACATACACACAGATATACACCGTGCAAACCGTGCCCCCCTACAATGAGCGCTCGGCGCCGTGCCAGTAGTGAGAAGATCGTTATATACGGCATGAGTTTTTCTTCAGCGCATCTGCATATGCAGCCTTCCTCCAATGAAGGTGTAGAGACCACTGTAGTCGTATGCCCCGAAAGCCGATTCATATTCTCGTAAATTGATGGCATGTACTCCGAGTCAAGTTTATATATTGTGACATGACGAAAGGGCACTCTGCACTAGAAAAAAATTAAAACAACTTCTGAAGAGCCATAGGTCCCACTCTGATTACCCTATGTATCCCCCATTCTTGTCGTGCGACTGCTGCTACTCTTCGGGCAATCCATCATCCCAATGCGGTGCAACTTTGTTCGGCGAGCTGCTGCCAGCCTCCCTCCTGCTGCTGCTGCCGCCGTCCTCACCTCACCGTTGAATCTGCCATTGAACATCAAAGCCTAACTCGCATAATCCAAACATTATTAGACAACTCACGGAGATCAGCGTAAGCGACAAACCATGGCCGAGGGTTCGTAGTTGATAAGCTCATACTTCTCGCTAACAAAGGCCTGAGCAACACGAAAAAAAAGAAAAGCCCCGTTCGCACGGAAAACGATCCCAAGACCAACTTGCGATTTTCTGCTTTACCCCCTTTCCGAGCTGCTCGTAGTGCCAGTCATAGACGGGCATATGCCGATTTATGACGCAGTTAGTGCCGTTCCTCTAATGAACGATTTATGCGATTGGCCTGCACATGCAGAGCGGAGATGCATAAAGGACAGACGCTAAGCCCGTCAGTTTAACATCTTTCCAAGTAGAGAGAGGAGGGGGGTTGTTAGATATGCAAGTCTGTAGATAACAACTGTGCGTCGAGCAGCAGCCGCGGAGAGAATTTTTTTTTGGTGAAATCCACAGGCATTTCCAGGTTGAGCGGGATGCTATGAAGGATTCAAATATATATATGCAGTGATGTGCCTCGGGGGTCGATGTAATGGTGAAGAAGAAACACCGAGATTTTATGCTCTGTGTCCGGTGATCTCTCCCCTCTAAAACCAAAACAGACACTATGAGTGACTTTGAAAAGAAGTCGAGCGCTAGCTCCTCGGAGGATGTTGAGAAGAACGCCTACAAGTATGGCGTGGAGGATGAAGGTGTCGTTGGTGAGGTGAAGCCCGTGAAGAGAGTGTGGTATGACAACATCCTGGACATGTTCCATGCCGAGACCAGAGGCATTGAGATGGTTCCAGAATCCGAGAAGACCCAGACTTCTATTTGGGAGGCCTCCTCCATGTGGCTGTCTGCCAACTTGGTGATTGCCACTTTCTCCCTTGGTGCATTGTCGGGTGATGTCTTTGACCTCGACTTCCGTACCGCTATGCTCTGTATCTTCTTTTTCAACCTACTCGGTGTCTTGCCGGTGGCTTTCTTCTCCTGTTTTGGTGTTCAATTTGGTCTCAGACAGATGATTCTCAGTCGTTTCCTCGTTGGTGACCTCGCCATGAGAATCTTTGCTTTCATCAACTGTGTTGCCTGTGTTGGTTGGGGTGCTGTGAACATCATGGCCTCTGCCCAGCTCTTGCACATCGTGAACAACGGTGTTCTCCCACCTTGGGCCGGCTGCATGATCCTCGTCATTCTCACCATTCTTGTCTCCTTCTTTGGTTATAACTTCATTCATCTCTACGAGAAGTGGTCTTGGATCCCCAACTGTGTGGGCTTCTTTGCCATCATCGCAAGGCTCAAGATTTCTGGTAACTTCACCCCCGGTGAGTTTGGCACCGGTACCACTTTTGCTGGTAATGTTCTCTCCTTCGGTGGTACCATCTTTGGTTTTGCAGCAGGCTGGACCACATACGCTGCTGACTACACCGTATACATGAGGAAGGACACCAACCAGATTGTCGTCTTTCTGTCCGTTTTGGCTGGTCTCTGCTTCCCCCTCATGTTCACCATGAGTGTTGGTGCCGCATGCTACACCGGAACCTATGTGGACCCAGCTTGGGCCGATGCATACAACAGCAACTCCATTGGTGGTCTGGTGTACTCTGTGCTAGTCACTGACTCCCTTCACGGTTTTGGTCAGTTTCTTTGTGTTCTGTTGGCCCTCTCCACTGTCGCTAACAACATCCCTAACATGTACTCCATTGCCCTCTGTGCACAGGCTTTCTGGTCGGGGTTCAGCCATGTCCCACGTATCGTTTGGACTGTCCTTGGTAACGCCCTTACCTTGGCCATTTGTATTCCAGCTTACTACCATTTCTCTACAGTCATGAACAACTTCATGAACTTGATTGGTTACTACCTTGCAATCTACGATGCTATGTCTCTTTCCGAGCATTTTATCTACAGAAAGGGATATGCCGGATACAACGCAGAGGACTACCTTACAAAGTCAAAGTGCCCAATTGGGATTGCTGGAACCATTGGCTTCTGTTTCGGTGCTGCTGGTGTCGTTTTGGGTATGGACCAGGTTTGGTACCAGGGTGTGATCTCTAAGCTCATTGGTGACTATGGTGGAGACATTGGTTTCGAGCTTGCTGCCAGTTTCTCTTTCATTGCCTATAACGTTGTTAGACCACTGGAGATCAAGTACTTTGGTCGTTAAATAGGCAATGTGTTTGCTTTTTCAGTTCATCTTTTGACTTGGTTTTCTCTTCTGATACCCAGATGCACTGGGCATGCATCCTCCTACACTCCCTATATGACACAGCTACTCTTTTGTTTTGATTTTTCGTCTTTATTATTTTTCTACACAGGGTGTATTTGTTTATATCTTAAATGTATTTGGGGTCTATGAATAAGCATCATAAGTATAGAGAAGCACAGAACACAATGTCTCTCTTGATCTTCTCCTGGGCTTCACCCATTTTGGCATGCAGCTCTGAATCGCCAATGATGAGAGCGGCAGATTTGACTTCACGACAAACCTCATCCAATCTTGTAATAACTCTGACAATGGTGCCTTCGGCTTCAGAGCTCAACTCCATGATCTCCTTGAAGCTCATTCCTCTGGCCCATTCGTAGACAACATTAACAAGCGCAAACCTCTTAGCCTCCATAAACATCTCTTCCTCTTGAGTCAATGGAACCTGTTTATCGCTATAGACAGTCAGGATCTTCTGCATGATCTCCATGATTCTGCTCTTTCCACGTTCAAGTCTTGGTGTGATCGCAACTTCAACCTCGTCCTTAGTGCGCCCTTCATAAACAAATGCTGACAGCAAGGCCACAATCTCCTCCGGCTCAAAGTCTCCGAGGAAATTGTCTAGAACTAACTCTGTGATGGCCAATTCCCAACCGGAGTTCACCTCACAGGCCACACGGCCCTTGAGTACAACGTTGAGGTTTTTATCCACAAACTCCAACTCCTTCAGCACTTCAAGACGCTGCTCATAATCGGGGAGCAGCTCCAGGTTGTCATCAGAGATTAAGGACTTCAGCGAATTGATCTCCTTCTGAATCTCATCCTTAGAGTCCAACTGCTTGTAGTGATGAGCAATATTAGGACAAGTGAGGATGGCATATTCGGGAATCGAGTCTCTCAAATCGTCCCTCTTGATCACAATCTCATGCAAGGCTGGTGCCCTTGATGCTGACCAATCCAGTTCCACCCACTTTGTTTGAAATCTCAGCAGCTTTGCAATTTCCTCTTCGGCTTCCCTTATCACATGCTTATCCATTTTGGAGCGCACCATGTCATTCATATTTGCTCTGATACGGTAGGCGCCAATGAATTCAATCTCCGAAGCTTTAACCGCAGAAAAGGTCATCTTTCCATTATATGTCCATTTGGGGAAGAAACTGCGCACATATTCGCGTGCATCAGAAATGTAAGGCATGCCCATTGTGGCGAGAGCTTCGGCTTCCTTGCTGGACGAAGATGCTGCAACGTCAAATGACAATACTACAAACGTCTCATCGGATGGGGTGTATCTGAAGGTGATAGCCGGACGGCTCTTGTTGTGGTCATCTCTATAGACGACAAGCCTTCCCAGTTGAATCTTTCTGCTGTATGCATTAACCTTCATCGCTTCAACCACAGACTGGCCGTAGAGCTTCTTGTAATCCTTGACCGCAGTATGAAGATCTTCCAACTCTTCAAGATGACAGTGATCACACTCATCAATGTGAAATGAGCGCAGCCTTGTCTCCAATTCAACCAAGCGCTTCTCGTGCTCTGGCACAAGTGTTTGGGCGGTGTTCTCACTGAAAGACCTCTTGATCATCTCTTCCACCCTGAGCGCTTCAATTCTCAGCAGATTAAGAATCATATTGTATGTCAGTCTGAACTGCGAAGACAGCTTTGTGGGTGTGCCCAGAGTCACTTCCTGAAATGCCGGCTGCTGTAAGGGCTCATTGTAGGCCATCACGATGACAGTACCTGTACTGTCCAAACCACGACGACCGGCTCTTCCAGCCATTTGGGTGAACTCACCTGGATGGAGGTTTCTGAACCCTTGCCCGTCGTGCTTTCTCAGTTCGCTAAACACAACTGTCCTAGTCGGCAGATTGAGACCCATCGCAAACGTCTCTGTCGCAAACAACACCTTGATCAGAGTTTTGGAGAAGAGAATCTCAATCACTTCTTTAACAATTGGCAACAGACCACCGTGGTGGACAGCTATTCCTCTACTCAACAACTCTCTCACTTTCATGATTTGAGGCAGTTCTCTGTCCTCCCTCTTTAACCTAGAGACGGCCTTGTCAATGAACATGTGGATCTCCGAACGCTCCTTAGCGGTACAGAAGTTCACACTTGAGAGAGTATCTATATACTGCTCACAGCGCGCTTTTGAAAAGACGAATACAACAGCCGGTAATAACCCTTTCTTCTTCAGATATTGGACCAGGTCGACCCAGGTCTTTTTGTTTGGCCCGTCTCTGTTCATGAACCTTTGCTTAGGAGCTGAAACTGCTCCACCGCCCCTGCCCCCTCTGCCACCTCCCCTCGCTGAACCGCCCCTTCCTGTACCTCCCCTTCCTGTACCGCCTCTAGCTGAACCGCCTCTATCGCCCATACCATTCCCACTATTACCACCACCCTGGCGTTCCGTAGGAAGTTCTTTGTTGTTAGTCAGAAGATCCTTGTGCTTCTTGAAGCCAGATGGTAGGAATTTCCTACTGGCATCAATGACCTTATGCACATCGTTTTTGGCCCAGATAAACACCTCCAGGGGGACAGGACGCTTGGGAGTAGAGATGACATAGATGTTTTTGTGCTTGGTTCTTCCGACCCATCCTGCAAACTCCATAGTGTTTGGCACAGTAGCCGACAACAAGATAACCTTGACATGTTCAGGCAACATGATGATCACCTCTTCCCACACAACACCTCTGTCTATATCATTGACGTAGTGCACTTCATCAAATATAACATATTCCACATCACGTATCAGATCTGCACCTCTATATAGCATGGACCTCAGAATCTCAGTCGTCATGATGAGACAGTTGGCTTCTGGGTTGATCTGAACATCACCAGTAATTAAACCCACATCAACCTCCTGAAATGTTTCTTTGAAATCTCTGAACTTTTGGTTACTCAACGCCTTGATAGGTGAGGTGTAGATAGCCTTGGTCATATTTCTGTGAGCCATAGCAATGGCATACTCAGCCACCACCGTTTTACCAGCCGATGTGTGGGCAGCCACAAACACGGAGTCTCCTTGTTCCAGGTGGTAAACAGCCTCTTGTTGGAAAATATCGAGCTCAAAGGGCCATTCACGAGCCATATGAGGGACAAGTTCGTGGAAGTTCTCCAGACGGTGTGTCAGCTCCACCACATGGGCCCACTCCTTCTTCTGGGCAACGGGTTGTTTGGCCCGTCTTTGCACCAAGAGTTCTGCGGGAATTATATCCTGTATATCCTGATCGAGTTCTGAGATTCCCGTGACTGGAAGGTCCGATGTTGATCGGGAATCCAGAACGTTAACTTCTGCCACAATGCCCTCGTCAGAATCGTCAGTCTCTTCGTCAACAGCCTCTGGGAGCTCGACTCCATCCAAGGCATGGAGCAGAGACTTGTTCAGATTGAGACCACGCTCGAAGCCCTGTGGGATATCAAACAAGCCATTATCATCTCTGTGTAAGAATTTTGCTGTGTCATTTACCTTGGAGGACGAAATGATTCCACCGGGCTTGAAGGGAAGAAATCCAGTCTTGCCTCGCAGTGCGTCCTCTTTGGAGGCGAACTTTCTGCTCATGGAGAGCGAATTGGCCGAGTCTTCATTACTATCTGCTGCATTGGGGTCGTACACCTCTTCGTATGAGCTGATCTCACCGTTTATACCTCTTCTCCTGGGGCGCACCGTAGTTCTGGAGATTGAAGTGGGTGAAGCGATCAAGTCTCTATAGAACCTCTCCTTCCCGCCTGAAACATCCAAAGGTTCCTGATACAGGTCCAGCAAGTCCCATGGCAGCTGGTTGGAAGGCATCAGAAACTCTTTCTTGATCTTGGCATCCACCTCATCTCTAGACGGCACCGGAGGGTTGTACTGGGCGTATGTAGCATTGGGGTCTGCGGCAGCGGCAGCGGTGTCACCATTGACGATCTCCAGGTCTCTCAAAGACCCGAGAATATGTTCTAAATCACTATCAGTAGCCGTCATACTCTCATAGTTTGGGGTAACTGTAATTGCCAATACTCAGAGGTTCATACATCAAAATATACCATCTTTTCACTTATACATATGCAACTTCCATCTCTCTCTCTCTCTCTCTCTCTCTCTCTATGTGCCTCTATGTGTCTGGCTCATCTCATCTCACACTCTCTTCTTTCTGCCTTGATCTGTGCACGTACACCAGAAAGGTTCTTTCCAAAGGGAGAGTGTAACGTGCCAACTCTGTGCGTGCCAACTCTGTGCGTGCCAATTTTAGGCGTTCCGGTTCGTAGTCGCTCGAGACGGGGCAACGGCCACTGCATAGTGAACCACTCTACCGTATCCCTTCTCTGTAGTGTACAGCCTATTCTGCACCTCGGTCCATAGGCAACGTAGTGTGCGAAGCCCAACTTTAGCTAGTGTTGGTGCTGAAGGGCTCTCTGTCTCTCTCTGTCTCTCTCTGTCTCTGCAACTGTCTCGCCCTACAGGAGCAGTAAAATCTGGGGTACGCAGTTGAGTGCACGAGATTCCAGGCGGGCGCCAGTAGTATTCGCAGGCCTTAGGCCGTGTACGGGATTAGAGACTGGGTCGCACGCATCATATAGAGAAGCGGGAGGCTCCTGCGTAGTTGACATCAAATGCGGGCGAGGATATACCTAGCCGAACATCTGAGGAGTGGGAATAAACATCGGGTAATATATTGTACGCGTGAGCAACAAACAATAAATTTCTGAAGTTGTTTCGCATCTATTGTGTGTGCGTCTATTGTGTGTGTGTGTGTGTGTTTGTGTTTGTTTGCTTGTTAGTTAGTTAGTTAGTCCTTTGAGAGACCCCCAGATTGTCTGTGTGCTTTTTCCTGTTACTTCTCAGACATTACATTTCCATACCCAGATACTTGTGCGCGATGCCGGTTTATCAAATATCTCACGTTGATAACCTGAGGATATGTGTTGTGATGGTGGGGCTGCCCGCAAGAGGCAAGTCGTTGATCGCACAGAAGAGTAAGTAGAGTGGACAGATGGACATATGGTGTTCCCTAAGACAACGCTAACACTTTGCAGTCGTTCGTTATCTATCCTGGCTATCCATCTCTACCAAATGTTTCAGTGTGGGGTCTTACCGTCGTAAGGAGTTTGAGCACCCCACGGCTGATTTCTTTGACCCAGACAATGAGCAAGGAGTTCAGATCAGGCGTCAGGCGAGCGACGAAGCAATCGCTGATATGTTGAAATGGTTTAACGACCACCAGGGCACTGTAGGAATACTAGATGCCAGCAACATCACAAGAGAAAGAAGGCAGCAAGTGCTACAGGTGATGAGAGAAAACAAGATTGAGCCCATGTTCCTGGAAAGCTACTGTGACAACGAGGAGATAATTCTCAACAACATACTAGATGTGAAAACCACATCCCCAGACTACACCGGTACCAACCCTGAGTTTGCAATTGAAGACCTGAAGAACCGTATTGCCAAATATCAGAAACACTACCAACCCATGGACGTGGAGACAGACTCCGACTTGACATTTGTCAAACTGATCAATGTCAACGCAGAGGTTATCATTAACAAGATCGAATCTTATATGGAGAGTCGTATTGCCTACTATGTGATGAATCTGCATATCAAGCCTAGATATATCTGGCTCTCGAGACACGGTGAGTCCCAGTATAACCTTGAAGGCAAAATTGGAGGAGATGCAGACATCAGTGAGAGGGGCCGCAAGTATGCAGAAAAGCTACCCGAGTTGGTGAAGCAGTACATTCCAAACCACGAGAAGTTGACGGTGTGGACTTCAACGTTGAAGAGAACTCAGCAGACTGCAGCCCACCTGCCATATCCACAGAAGCAGTGGAAGGCACTCGACGAGCTTGACGCAGGATCCTGTGACGGTTTGACGTACGATGAGATTGCAGAGCAATTTCCAGAGGACTTTGCCGCAAGAGATGATAACAAGTTTGAATACAGATACAGGGGTGGAGAATCTTATAGGGATGTGATTGTGCGTCTTGAGCCAATCATCATGGAGTTGGAGAACCAAGAGAATGTTCTGATCATCACTCATCAGGCTGTGCTTAGATGTATCTACGCCTATTTCATGAGCGTCACCCAGGAGGAAAGCCCTTGGATGTCTATCCCACTCCACACCTTGATCAGGCTGGAGCCAAGGGCATATGAAACCATCGTCACCCGGATCAAGGCTGATATCCCGGCAGTGAGTACCTACAAGAAGAAGGGAACCTCGAAGCTGGGTGAGAGCCACAACGCAAAGGCTACGATGGCAGGTGAGGTGATCAACACGAACAAATAGTTTAGTTTCTTTGCAGCATGTGTATATACCAGGGTAGATATCTGTATGTGAAGGTAAATTCTTATTTAAAGTTGATTGCATTAATCTGTTTATATACAGGGCAGTAGTTGTATTCCATTTAGGCCTCTTCCACCCTCTTCGTGTACTCCACCTCCAATCCCTTCACTGCTTTCCAGAGAGTCTTGTGATCCCTCTCATCAGCGATACCACATGCAAGCCATCTGATTTTGCAGTCCGGATCAATCAGGAAAATATAACCACTGTAAAAGTTGGACATCATGAGCGTCTCTCTTGTATCCTTGTTTATGGATGTCTTTGGAGCAATGATAAAGGAGTTATGCCTGGAGGGAGGTACCATTTTCTTTATGTTGCGCTTTGCGAGGGATACGAGCATGGACTTTGCCAAGTTCTCAGTGAGACTCAGCTCAACAATCTGTGAATGCGGGAATTCTTGTTTCAAGATTTCACCACCCTTCTGGGAGAGGTATGTATCATCTGAGTTTGGGATTTTGAAAAAGTTCCTTGATTTTTGTTCGCCATCTGAGTTGGAATGAACACGCAGAATCGTAACCTTGTCGGAGAACATGGCTGTGGTCTCACAGTGCTCACCTGAGAGGGACTCTCCAATGACATTGGGGAAGTAGAGGGATTTCTCTGCTTTGAAATAGGAAATTGGCGATAAGAAGATCTTTCCTTTTGTTGATCTGTATGTGTGTGCCTCATACATTCCTCCCTTAGCCATCTCGGCCTCTATGGCTAACCTCCTCTGCTCTTTCTTCTCCTTATCGAAGTAGTCAGTCACCAGCTGATAGACGCTTTTTGGTTTTATGACGGTTTCTGTTGTACCATCGACATTTTTGTACGGAGCCGATGTGCTCACGATAGGTGCAACGCGCACACCGACCGGCTTCACAATCTGTGTGACGGTGAAAGGTTGTGGAACAGTGTTCTTGAGTGTCTGGCCTAGAGACTTAAGCAGAAGCCTCGAAGGAGAGGATGAAAAATGTCTGATCGTTGGCCCATATCGTATGTACATGGTGACTAAGGCGGATGCAAAAGTCTAGTGGATCATATATACCTATGAGATCCTCCACCACTCAGCATATGTTCATATGTATTTCAGTGTGGTGAACGTTTACCCAAATTGTTCAACTACCTCATCGGCCTATGCTCATCTCTCCTACTATTGTTACTGTTGTTGGTGCACGCTTACCCCAGAGGTGAAGAGTCTCACGCATGATAGAAGAGCACGCAAAAGCACTCCAAGTCGCAAGTCGAGATTGCAGTGATTAGCCATCTCTCAATGTCAACGTCCGGAACGCCCATATGAATCCAGATATAGACATGTCTACCAACAAACAGTTAACCTACCTTACTACACAATTACCAAATACAGCTCAAACGGTATACAGGCATCCGCACCCCGCACAGGTAAGCTTACCTTACCTCACCTTATCTTACCATACATACACCATCATAGTGAGGTTTAAAAAAACCACACAATACATCCTACTGCTATTTTGCACGCAATACGCTGGTGTTTGTTAATAACTATACAGACTAAATCCAAGACAACCATATAACAGATGAACCCCCTCACCCGTACTGCATGATATCCCTTCCTGCCTACCCCCTTTTGGTTGTCCTCCTCTCTTCTTCCCCGCCTAAAGTTCCCAGACTTCCCAAACGCACCTACACAGTGCCAAGGACCCCAAACCGTACGGCATTTGAAGATTTAGCTAGCTCAAACCTCAAGCCGGGACGACAAAACGTGCTGTCAATATGGCTCCGTGCCACGATAGGCCCACTGTTGCGCGATAGACGGACGGCATTGCCCTTGAAGAGTATCGCTCAGTCCGCTAACAACAAGGTTGCAGCAGGAGTAGTGCAAGGGGAAATGTAACAAGCCCCACCAAAATCTTTCTCTGTGTCTGCGTAGCTCTGCTTTATGCCATAGAGTACAGGCACCATGGCATCACTTGTTAGACAAAAGACAGCTCCAAGGGTCTGGAAACCCATCGATAATTGTCTTGTTGCTTCGTCTGGATGACACCGGTCTTGCGAGAGTGTATCTTATTTGCGTGTTCTTGGAGAGCAGCTTGTTGAACCGATTTGTGTGTGTTTTTGTGCTTTTGTTTCTGCACTTTCCATCATCCTTGGTGTGTTCTCACCTTACCGCAGATAAGGGTGCCCTTGAACCCTTTGCCTACTTTCGCTTTCGGCAAGCTCGGCCTTGTGATACCGGTCGCGCCCACCTCCCCGCTAACTGTTTTCATACAAATACCCCATATTTTTGAACATTTTTGCCAACGGCCTCGAGATAGAAATGTCGATGAAAAGGGTCATCTCTTCTTTTAAAAAGAAGACTAGTGGTGACTCAGACAACCAGCGGAGTCGCTCCGAGAGCAGCAGTATCATATCAAACGATGTAGCCTCCATCACCACAAAAAGATCTGGAAAGGGTTCCGAGGATAGATATGTTACGGAGTCACTAGGCTCCCAGGCTCCAGAACAGACAAGTCTTCAACATTACAGCAGCATCTTAGATCACGAAACGGATGCTGCTTCCACTACATTCAAAAGTTTCCAATACTCCTATAACTCCAACACGAACTCCCTGTTCAGTAAAGGTGCTCGAACCGTGGGCACTGCATCTACAGGGGCATCATCTCTTCCAAGCAGTAGTGGTTCCTCCAGAAAGGAACAGAAGCAGTCGCTTTTCCAACAGTCTACATCGTCACAAGGAGGTTTCACCAGCATAGGTAGGCCCCTGCGGGTGCTAAGAGAAGAGTTTGAAGATGGTTCCGAGGATGAACACATCAGGATGAGCACGGCTGTGTCGTCGGCTGTTCCTTCCCGTAGAAATAAGTTCACCCACTCCAGTGTTGAGGAAGAGCAGGTTGCTGCTCTTTCATCTTCACAGGGAACCTACGGAACATCCCCCGTCACGCTCGCTTCACAAGGTAGTGCAAGCTTTTCATTACAAGGTGCTACCACCCATAAAGGTTCTGTTGTATCCACCGATCCGACGGATCTCAGCATTGTGGTGGAGTACCTGGAGAAACAGTTGAGAATTTTATCGACAAATGTGAACAATGTTGTGTTCCAGGTTAGCCAATCAACGCTCAACTTGACAAAGGCCTCCATCGCTGTAAGCGATAGCATCAAGACATCTGTTAACACCATTGCCAACAGTACCTATATCAAGTACCTGAAGCATCTTCCACGTGGTTATATCACCACTACCAACAGCACGGGTCTGAGGCGTTTGATTAAAAGTATATTATACCTCTTGGATAATCTTTTGTCCAACAACGTGTACCAGAATTCGAGGGCGCTCATTTTGGAGAGCTTCCGAGACCTGCTGGTGAAGATCAGACTCTGGGATAAATCTATGGGCTTCTACAACGTGACTTCATCGATGCAGCCCACTCTCTTCCCACTTGGCTCCACCCCACAGCCGTTCCCAAACCAGAGCAAAGTGGTATCCATCATGTCTATGCTAGTTCAGCGCTTCACGAGTGGGGCATCTGATAGCGGTGATAAGATCCTCAGCGACCAGGAAGGTTCCTTCATCGCTCCAGTCCTGCGAGGTTTTGGGAACGCAGGACTTTCAGTGATCACGTTCATTTTTGGATTCCCTGAATTATCCAAAGAACACACAGATATTATTAATGTCTTTTACAATGCTGCTGATGATATCCACTTCACATGTGAGAAGAACTTCATCAAGTTAGCCGATGGGGTGGATGTGGCATCATCTCAGCCCGCACCAACTGCCCAGAGTGCCACGCACGCCTTCAAGGCTCCCTTCCGAACCCCTCTCAACCCAAACGCACCACCAATCTCTGTGTCGATTGCTTGCGAAAACTCTGTCACTCTCTCTGGCACTCTTGGCGGATACGTATACCCAAAGATCCCCAAGGATACCAAGAACACGAAATTGCTCAAGTACTCTAACAGCACGTTTGGTATCACATGCGCTCATGTGGTGTTGAGTGATAGCCATACTGACTCTGGTGCCTCTGCTGGTGCTTACCCCTACGTGTCTGTGCCTTCACCGGTTTTGATCAATCTTTACAAGCGGGCTCTTGTCAATGAAAGATCCAGATACAGTTCTCTATCCGAGGAATACAAGGCGTACGACAACGTGGTTGCGCAGATCGACCAAATCTTCCCCCAAACGGAAGTTACTATTAATAGGCAGCAACAAACTGCAGATGGCGGTGTGGCTGTTGTCCCAGTTACTGTTAAACGTAACTGTCCAGAGTCACGGTTCGGTCAGATCATTTGGGGAGAACGTATTATCAACGCCGATACTGGAAAACTGTCTGACTTGGCTATCATTAAGATTAATAACAGCACCTCATCTGGAGAGCCGGTGAGATGTCTCAACTTCCTCGGTGATGACGTCAACTTCAATGAGTATGATCCCTCTCTGATGTTCTCCAATCTGCATGTGAAGGAGATTGTTGATCTGAAGGGATCTGCCAATCAGTCATCATCATCTGGTCAAGAGGATGGAGTCTTTGCAGGTGCTGGTCTTGAAGTATTCAAGTATGGCTCAACGACAAAGTACACCAGGGGTAACATCAACGGTGTGAAGTTAGTCTATTGGTCAGATGGCCGTCTTCAGAGTTCTGAATTCGTCATCAAGTCCTCCAGCTACGGCGCTGCAATTGATAACTCAGTGAACACAGATGCTGGAGTCGTGCCTGCTACCGGCATAGGTGGGATGGGATTTGCCTCTGGAGGTGATTCTGGCGCTTGGATTTTGTCAAAATTGAGCGATGTTGATGCTGTTTACGGTCCTGAGCGAGCAACCGCTGCTCCTCCAAGGCAAGCTAACAGAGGATTTTTGGGCATGTTCCTGGATCAGTATCTTGACTCGTCAACTCCGAGCTCCCCTGTCGATGTCAAGAAGGCCCCAAGAACCGGATTGGGTGTTGTGGGTATGCTTCATTCTTATGATGGTGAGTTCAAACAGTTTGGTCTGTTCACCCCCATGAACACGATTTTGCAGAGACTTCATGAGGTGACCAACATCGAGTGGGGTGTAGTGGGATGTGACCAAGGCCACGAAGACGATGAGGAGATCCATGGGGATACCGAAGCAGCGGAAAGGGAGGCTGAATCGCGAGCAAGAGAAGAAAATATACTCCATAGTGATAGTGAGGATGAAGGAATCGCTACTCCTGAGAGTGGTTGAATGACAAAATGGTAAAAGTTTGAGAGGAGGAATTCTGGGTTATGGTTGTGATTTTTGTTATGGTTAAGGTATTATATTTATTGATTTTGCTGCTGTTGTACCATTCATCATCATATGAGTCCACAGATGTAAAGAAAGCAGAATGAACAGTTTGAAAACTTCTACGCTTTTTGATGTTACTAGAATGTATGGCAGAGTTTTAAGTTTCAAATCATGTTATTGCAAATTTATATCGTAACAACCTCTATCAGGTTCAAAGTGTCTCCGCCAAACCTATAATTTTATGTAGCTGCCCCCTCTCCCCCGAGAATGATCCATCGCTTAGACAGGCACATCCTCTGGGTCTGGGTTGTGGATCCAGTGGGAACCGAACACAGGGATCTTGGAGTAGAAAGTCTTCTGGAAAAGTGGCCAGTTCTCTGTGAAGGTGAAGATACCGAAGAGAGCGGCACCACCCCAGAGAGCCAACACTGGGGAGTAACGGCCAACGTTACCGGCGTTGAATTGGCCAAAGTGGGCGAGTGGCTTTACAATTGGACCCTTGCTGTACTATATAGCAGTGGAACAAGAATGTGAATAACTTGCATGATTCCTGCTTCTCTTGAAATGGGACCAACAATCTAGTCTCACTTCACGCAACCCATGCAATCCATACAAAAGATTGTTGCAGAAAAACATAGGATACACAAGTCATAGACACCCATGTCACAGATGTTAGTATTTTCCCGAATCGATAATCAATCTCTGACATGCGAGTCGCTGGGCCCGTATCATATCGATCAACAGGTGAAGAGAAAGGCTCTGAGACCGCACAAAAGGCTGCCATTCATAGCAATTTCTCCCAAAAACTGCAATCATATCACTTACGCTAACCATTTTGATGAGTTTAGAACCGTTGTAACTCCAAATTTATCACTGTTGGACTGTCTGTTCAATCTCTAATTTAATATGCCCCTACACCACACCTGGCCGTACTATTCACTCTAACAGCTTACGATGTATGTGTAAAACCAAACTCGAGTTGATGATTGGCTCTCAAGGATAGTATTGGTCCTGGCACTACTCCATTACTACTGCCAAAGTGCAGGGCAACAGCAAAACGAGCCTGCTACAGTGGTGCTCACCCATATAGAGCAAGGCACTTCCCACTGTTTGCACTCTGAACCACACACTACTTGTCTCTGTGTTATCTCTGCCAGGAGGAAGGAGACAACTTAACCAAGTCGGCCCTCCCGGTTTAGACAGGGTGGGGAAGAAAATAGTTTGATGTATAAATGAACTATGCTAGTGCTAAGCCTATCCGTGAGTTGTAGTGTTTTGTTTTTGAACCCAATATAAAAATAGGAGTCGCCGAAACTGTGGTGTTTTCTGATTGAATATACGAGTTTTCACGGGTAATGCTTATTGCATCTGTGTGTGCGTAGCGTAGCTTCTGAACAGTCACATAGTGAAGCCCCACTTTTAGCTGGAGGAGGCCCTGCTTTTCTTTTAGAGTATACACCTTATAATGACACCCTTTAAATTTCATAACTCTGGGTTTCCCCTATCATCCTACGATGATCTTGAATATTCCCGAGAACTCAAGTATTGGCAAGACACCCAAAACCTAGAAGACTCTCCCCCTCCTCTCGCACTGCCGTACTGGAGAACCCCTAAACGCATTTCCCGATGCGGCCTTGCAGGTCATCGCGTGCGGAACGCGAGCCCTCAACGGCTTTTGAAGGGTATATTTTGCCTAACCAAGAGGACCCTACGTCAATTGGGGTGTCGACATTCACAACGGTACCAGCCATGTTGCAGGTATATGATGCTGTTCCTGTTGTCTCTTCTGGTGTTTGTTTCCGCGTATATCCTCGTACGCCAAAGGGGTCCGACACTGAGCAGCTACCATCATGAGAGGAACCCCACACTTCTGAGGCCGCGAGTGCCTCCAAGGCACGGTGACTTGATACTTACTCAACTATCAGAGGAGTCACTATCACTATGCCAACAGAGCATGTTTCCTACATCTCTTTTACAACGGATAATAGCTAGTGATAACACCGATTCCATAGGCATCACCCATCTGGATCAGTTTGATCCACGCGTTACTCCGGCACTATGGCTGGATGCTATCACTGCACACATCTCCCAGAACAACTACATATTGCAGCCACACTTCCGGTTGCCATTTTCATGGGGTGATTGGGTGGATCTACAATCCCGTCAGCCAATGCCAGAATTGGTATACGACAAGTTTCTCGACCGCACTGAGAAGTTTGGCTGCGAGGCATTTTCAGCGATCTTTGAGTTAAACAGGTATGTCAGTGCTGATCTACCTTTACCTCAATGTGAAGATATGGAGAACACATCCTGGCCTCAGTTCAGGTTCATAGCACCTCTTGATGACTCAATTCCTGCAGAACCGCGTGCAATTATAGGTGCATCCTATCTCCAACGTGCTGCAACTAACCCTGAGAGAGTGCTCTTTCTTGGAATTGGTCCGGACGGCAGTTCTCTATCCATTCCGATCTGTAAATCCCAGGAGTCAGGATGTACGGAAAAAGATCAAATGATGCTGGACTACCTTCACCACAGGCGTGTGGATTGCGATATCAGTGCTTACGAAGCCTTCCTTATGGGTATATCCCTAGCAGAGAAGGCGAAGTTTCTCCACATGTCTTGGCAGAATTCTGACATTACAATTGAAAGTGGAGAGTCACTTTGGAGTTCCGATACAGCAAGGTTCATTGGCTCGTCTTATAACGTATCCAGGAAACAGCTCATCAAGCAGAATTTCCTGTGGAACGCAACATTAGTCAGGCAAGATATCAAAGATCGCATAATATCTTCCAGGAGGCACAATGCCACGTTTGATGATCCCTTTTCCCTTGATCAGAAAATTTTAAAGGTGATGGATGAGTCCACAGTTGCCTCAGAAAATCGTACTAAATACTTTCACGAAGCACAAGTCATTGGCGGGAAATCTGAGGGCACTCACTACGACTGGCGCTTCTTCCGTGGGTTCGTGCTCTCTGATCAGGAACGTAATGCCTCTCTCCATAGACTGGTGAGGGCCTGGCTGCGTTTTTCTATGTCCATTGGCCTTCAAACCTGGCTAGCTCACGGAACGCTGTTGGGATGGTACTGGAACGGTCTCAACATGCCATGGGATCCTGATGTTGATGTACAAATGACAATGAGCTCCTTATTTACACTTGCACGGAATTACAATCAAACAATCATAGTGGATACCAGCTTAGGCGATGTTGGATCTCCTCACTATGGTTTTGGTAATTTCTTGCTTGATGTCGGAACTTCGTTTCATGACCGCACACGAGGCACGGGCAAGAACACCATTGACGCTCGCATGATTGATTTGCAAACTGGCCTCTATGTGGATATTACCGCTTTAGCTTTGACAGACTCCAGCGAGATACCTTCTGAGAAAGATCACATCTCACGAGATGAGTTTAACTTGGCGGTGGACCCGCACTTCAGCGAACGGAAGCGGACAGCGTACAACCAAGAAACGATTAACGACGACATCCTGGAAGCTGAAAAGGTGAGACTTTTTGAAGCCCAAGAGTTATACAACTGCAGAAATGACCATTTCTATCGTTTGGATGAGTTGTCTCCTCTAATTCCTACGCTTTTCGAAGGGGCACAGGGTTTCATCCCCCACGGACACCACGAAATTTTAAAGCGAGAGTATCCAAAAGGCATGACACGGAAAGAGTACAACAATCACAAATATCTGCCGCTATTGCGGTTATGGTGTCATAACAATTGCTGTCCCAAAGATAAGATAGGAAATGAGTGTAATGATGGGGAACTACTGGCTCTGTTCAATGCTACTGAACGAATAACAGCACTACGTGAAGAAGAGAGAGAGTCCTTACGGCGCTCGAAGCCTTGGCCAGTTCCTCTAACTGAAACGCCTCCATTCCGAGTAGAACCCTGGATAGTTAATTACTTCCAGCGAGTGATGGAACCCACGCAACCATAGACGACGTTATGAGAAAAGTATCATGCATTTGCTAATAAATAGAATAAATATTCACTGGGAAGCAAGCTCCCACTACCACTATGTCACATGGTGTAGGAATCGAGTCAAAGCTGTGGATGCCTAGGCACCAAATGCTTTGTCATAGCCAACCAGAGTGAATCTGTACCTCACATCGTTAGAATGACATCTCTCAAGAACTTCCTTGCATCCCTCTACACTGACGGGCACCTCTTCAACCCAGGCCTTCAGGCCCTTCTCAGCTGCAAGCTTCAACATAGCAAGCATCTCTGTCCTAGAACCAAGGTGAGATGCTCCCATGAAACAGGCATTTGCCATGAAAGATCTTGGAGAAACGACAAAGGGGCTCTCTGGGAGTCCAACAGAAACAAACTTTCCGCCAATGTTAAGTGTTCTCAAATAAGTGTTGAGATCAAAGTTCTCGTTTGAGTTTGCGGTACACAACATGAAGTCGAGCTCGAACTCGATCTGCTTGTGCCATCCCTCTTCACCTGTTTCGATGTAATGGTCGGCACCCAATTTGAGTGCGTCAGCCTTCTTTTTGTCGTTTCTGGAAAACGCCCAAACCTCTGCTCCCAGAGCCTTAGCCCAGATGATGGCCAGATGTCCAAGACCGCCAATACCCACGATTCCAACCTTGGTCCCTGGACCCACACCGTTACGAACAAGCGGAGAATAGGTGGTGATACCGGCACAGAAGAGAGGAGCAACGGTGGCCGTTTCTAGTTCGTCTGGAATAGGGAAGGTAAAGTACTCATGGCATCTGATATGGGAAGAGTAACCACCTTGTGGAATGGAGCCATCGGCATAAAAGTTGTTGAAGGTGTGCACAAGCTTGGGGCAGTAGATCTCGTTTCCAGACTTACAAAGCTTGCATTCCAAGCATGCCTGGACCTGGGCACCGACACCAACACGGTCGCCAACCTTCACGGTTGTCACTTTGGGGCCAACCTTGATCACCTTGCCGACAATCTCGTGACCAACGACGATTGGCATCACGCTTGGCTTTCTCCAACCAGCTCTGACGGTGTGGACATCAGAACCGCAGACTCCACAAGCCTCAATCTTCACATCAATGTCAAACTCCTCAAACGGCTTGGGCTTGAACTCGATCTTCTTGACCGTGGACCACTCATTGGTGTCGTGCACTGCAAACCCTTCAAAGGTGTCTGGATAAACCATGGCTCTATAACTTCTGCTGAGATGTGAACAACTGAAATATACAGCCAGAAACTCTATTGAGGTCCCCAATCGAGGTCCCCAGTGGCAGACAAATGGCTACTTCCCCCTTTATATCCCATCCTCTCTCCCACCCTGTCCTCGTCATGCACCTCCCAGCAAGCTCCTCCAACAAGTGCATGCACTCTGTTCCCCACTCTTATCCTCCTGCACGTATGCCTGAGCACCTGTTAGGAGTGCATGTCTGCGTTCGGCTGGCCAAATGCAGGGCCGTGCCCATACTCACTTCAATCTGGTTACTTTTTTTTTGTGATCACAGAAAAAGTTCGGCTTCCTGATTATGTTCTGTTGGTCTTTCTCACAATTGAGTTTTTGGGGAAAAGAAGTCCCCCAGCCTGAACCCAACTACCTTTCCAAGTGGGTTGTCTTCTTAAAGGTGAGATCCTCGGGACGCACCCAAAAGGGTAACACGCGTGGGCTGGCTAGAGCGTGCGTTTGTCAATATGCCAGCTTGCCTCACCAAGCGTGGGGTAGTTGGCTAACAGTGTACAGCTCTCTGTACGCTCCCTTCAGCGGACAACAGGCTTATATGCACAGCTGCATGCCAACCGCCGGGCAGGATCAAAAGTGACAGTTGATGGAAGTTCACCCCGAGGAGATGCTCCAGGTGTTGTAGAGAGTGGAAAGCAGGGTTTCAGCCAATGAGTTGCTTTGATAGCTTAGGGGAAGCGAGTGTGTACAGCATTTTTTTTCTTTATTAATACATAGACATGACCTATTGTAGCACCACGTACACATCTAGTTTCTGCGACTCCGCTTGGTTCTGTCCCGGTCGTTATAGCTTCCGCCATACCTCTTGCCTTCTCTGCCATTGTCTCTGACATTGTCTCTGGCGTTCTCTCTGGCGTTCTCTCTGGCGTTCTCTCTGCCATTATCTCTTCCGTTGTCTCTGCCGTTGTCTCTGCCATTATCTCTTCCGTTGTCTCTGCCGTTGTCTCTGCCATTATCTCTGCCGTTGTCTCTTCCGTTGTCTCTGCCATTATCTCTGATATTATCTCTCCCCTTATCTCTGACATTGGCCCTTCCGTTACCTCCATCTCTTCCAGCATCCCTACCATCTCTCCTATTTTTCCCATCTCTTCTCTCATCTCTCGTATCTCTTGGGTCCCGATAGTCTCTGGAATCCCTTGTATCTCTGGCATTCCTAGAATCCCTTGAGTCCTTGCTATCTCTGGAATCCCTAGAATCTCTGGCGTCCGAGCGAGGACCAGAAGGTGTAGGTCTGGATCGGTCATCAGTCCTCCTGTTTCTCAGCTCAGACTGTGAAGGCAAAGCCTCCCTTTGTCTATCTGGGCCACGAGGGAGTGCCCTGCTAGAGGAGTCTCTATTGGACTCCTTGCGTGGTGGAGGTCCTGCTGGTGGTGGTAGCGGACCTCTTGAGATACGGCCCTGGAGATCCTGCGACTGTCCCAGAATGTGATTGTTAATCGTTTCAACTGCCGGTCTGCTACTACCCCTGGAATCATTTCCCTTCTTTGAAGCCGGGTCATTAGGCTTAGGAGTGGTGGAATCAAAATCGGCTTTTCCTGGGATAGATGGAAGCGTGGCAGCTCCTGATACACCGCTTGCTCCAGGAGATCTCGCCCTGGCTTTCTCTTTCTCAGCTTGAATTCTGGCCTTCAATATATCTGCGGTGGAGACCATTTTAGGCCGTTCCTCCTTAGCCTGTGCCTTGGGTTCGACGGGCAATGCCTTAGTCGTTACCTCTGTGGACACCTTCTCAGTAGACCTACTCGAATGTCTGTATGAACTGCCCTGAAGATCAGGAAGCTTATCATCAGAATAGAGGGATGCGGTGCTGGTGTTGTTGCTTTTGTTGCCTCTATCCTTGTCGTCTTCAGATGGCTGCTTTCTGGGCGGTAACTTACCTCCTGATGAAGGAGTTGTCTGCCCACCCGCAGGAGTCGGAGGCCTAGAGAGTGACATCAACGCATAAGGAGGTGGTTTCAACGTGCCGCTAGACGTAGACTCGGTAAGTGTTTTCAAAGCTCCAGAGGTGTTTGGGGCCCGTGGGACTGCTGCCGCCCTGTTGGCCGCTGCTGCGCTTTCGGCGTTCTTCTTTTGCATCTCTGTGATACGGTCACGCTTGGCGATCTGTTTGGTCTTTTCCGTATCCTCCATCTCGTAAAAATTCCACATGTGGATCCACTGCTTACTCCTAGCACGCATATGGCCACCAATCGCATTTGCCGCCAGCTTTAAATCGCCTCTCTCATCTTTGGTGGCAATCTGGGATATAATATGCAGCAAAACTTCGCAATGATCTTCAACTGTTGGATACACCCCTAGCAAGTTCTTTAGGAAGGTAATAGAGTTATGGATCGACATGTAGTCGTTTCTTTCCAAGCAATTGAGCAACACTTTGAGCGTTGACTTGTGCCAGTTGAAAAGGGCACGGCGATAATGCTGGAATTCAAAGGGGGCTGACTTCTGAGGAGGCACCATTCCATGCAAGTGAGGAGCCCCTGTGTCAAGTTCATCCTCTGCTTGATCCTTTTTTCCAATGGCAAATTTCTCGTACGCTTCTTCATGACGCCACTGCTCAAGAGTAGATAACAGCACAGAGAAGAAAAGGCCTAGATTCTCAGCCTCGTTTGATGTGCATGAAAAAAGGGTCTGGCTCAAAATGTTGCTACTAAATAGCCGATCCAATAGCACAATGGTGCTGAAACCGGGCGTATTTAGCGAGTGAAGGTAAAAGATGAATTTGGCACAGAAGACAGCGTCAAAAGATGAATGAACAATCCTTGGAAGCAAACAGTATTGCAAAAACTCAAGCATGCTTTCCACTGTGATATCTTCAGGAGCGGGATCACCTTCTTCACTGTCTTTCATCTCAACGTCTTCGGCATCCCCTTTGATCTGTTGACCATCAGCTGACTCTGTGGAGAAATTATATTGGAACCAACTGCCCTTAGCACTCTGCATACGTTGGAGGATCTCTTCGTTGTGTGTCTTGTGTTTTTCCTGGTCAGTTGAGAAACGCTCCTTGATTGAGAGTAACTGTGCTTTTTCCTTTTCTAACTTTTTGAGACTGAGTTGTGGAATGTCCATATCACGAGAAGCCACGGCAATCTTCTTTGTGAGGGCAGAAATATCTGAATCAAGTTTCTTTCTCTCTTCTTCGTAAGGGATATCCCTGTAGCTAATATCCGATAATGACAGACGCCAAAATGTGAGGTAAAACTCTGGACTTATGTGTTTCCAAGAGGTAGCAGGAAATAACGCATGAGGCACTTTCCCATTATCTTTGTCCTGCAACCAACTTCTCCAAACTTCAAAGGCCCATGCCGGAGACAAGCCATATACCTCGCATAAATCCACAACAGGAATCATACTCTTCTTCATATCAGCAAGCGTGAGAAACTCGCTGATGGAGGCAGTCAGAGAATGAAGGATACCACTGAGGTCATCCATACGTTGTGCCATCACCTTGAGATGAGGTTCTTCTGACAACGTCAATTTCTTGTATGACTGGCATAACAAAACATATAGTTCACCCAATCCATTGATGGAAATCGCAGATTGAAGCAAACGGGAGCCGCTCTTAGTAGATTCCAGTCTCGTATCCTGGATCACCTTATAGGTTAACTCCTGTAAACCACGTCCAGCATTCAAGAACTCGATCTGTTTCTGTGTCAAGTTCGAGATCTGCTGGATCCCGCTCATAGACACAAGTAGTTCCTTCACAATCACCAAGGCATCCAGAGATCCAGAATGGAATATCTTGATAACGTAGGTGAGAATCGGTTGCAAGTTCATCATGGTTGACCTTCTAGATATCTTACCGATGAACACAGCTAGGTTCTGCAGCCATTGGCTGATGGTCACACCATCACTCTGAACCGACACTCTGCCATCACTCAACCTGGTTAGAATAGCAAAGGGCAACACATCCCAGCCAAAGTCGTTGAAAAACCTAGATGAGTCAGCAATAAGCTCGGTCAAACTATCGTAGCTTTCTATTTGCTGCAGGAAAGCAGTGAAGGAAGCAATTGGGTTGCAATAAGAAATCTTTGCCAGCTTCCTCATCATCAGCTTCATGTTGTTCTTCGAAAGTCTCTTCAATGCATCCTTTGTATCTTTCTGCGCTCTCTCAAAGCTGACCTTCACATCGAGATCTTTCTTTGATGTAACCAGAACGTACTCTCCATAGAGATTATACCTGGTTTCAATTGGAAATTGTTGCAGGATCTTGAAGGCATCATCAACCACACATGGGTTCTCACCCAGGTGTGAAATGCTTGGGAATATAAAGCATCTGAAATATTGAAGCCATTCAGCTCGCACTTCGGCGTTTTCCCTATTGAGGTTGAGATCAGCAGTTACAATCCGGCAAATCTTGGAAAACAACGATAAGCTCCTGGCCATTTTGATTCCATTGAATTTCAGAAACTGCTTTGATACAGCTATGAAGTCGTCTCTGTTGTTGATCTGGGGAAGGCCAGAATTCCAATTTGTGTAGAAATACACCATTCCCTTCGCCACCTGCTCATGCTGCGGGTTGTACACAATCTTTTCCGGGCCCTCCAGTAGCTGTTTAAGAGAAAGACGGCCATCACCACCTTTACGACGATTATCCAGCTGTGGCTCAGAAACAGTCAAAAGCTGTAGAGTCTCCGCAGAAACAGGCAAAGCAACCTGTTCGTAGTAGCCATCAATCATAGCCTCCATCAGTCTGTTTATCATGTCACTAACGGCATCATCCGTACGTGGGAGGTGGGGATACAATGAGAGGATAAACACAGACTCTGCGTAGAGACCATTGGCAAGGAATGACTTCAAGAAGTCGATTTTGTGGTTTACCGGTTGTTTCTCTTTTTCTGTGGCCTTGGGCACCGCCGCAGCCGCTGATGTGGAAGTGGTACCATTTTGTTCTCTTGATGTTGCCTGTTTGCTACCAAACTTAGAATCTCCATTAGCATTGCCATCATCGTCGTCATCGATAAGAGGAGCAGCCAAGGCAAGTGCAGATACGCCACCCTTCTTACTCTCGGCTTCCATTCGTTCCTTATACTTTGCAAACAAAGCCTCAAATGGTTCATCGTCATGTGGTGACAAGGAGTTGTATAGTGCAGGGAAACTCACTAGTCCCTCCTTGATGAGTACCGAGAGCGAGTGCTTTTCCACCTCGACAAGTGGTTTATCGGCAGAAATATGCTGGATCTTGTACGCAATTAGCTGGGCTAATAGCTTGTTGTCTATGTGTCTGCTAGAAAGATGGGAGAGGGCATCTCCAACATCGGTTGAGCGTTTGGGACCATCCATGGGTGCTGACAGATATCTCGCTAGAAACGACACTGCAAACTTCCAGTTCTTGGCCATGTTGGCACAAAGCGTCTCAAAAATTGCCAGCAGGCATCTTGCAGGATCTAAATTATAGTGGCCTATAAGTTTCTCCACCTGCATTATGCAATAGTCGATCTTGTACTCGTCATCTGTGTCTTGAAAGAAGTTGTGCACCTCCACTATCAGCTTGGAATAACCTTCACTGGACTCGTGTAATAAACTGTAATCTGGGAATCCATAGTTGTGCACCTTGAGCCATGCGAAGGAAAGCCTCTTGAAATCTGTCAGCAGATTCACATCCTTCAAGTAATCCACGTCAAGCAGCTCTCTCTTGAGTTTGTCGTCAACTCGTATTCCGCGCATTATTGCCCTCAGTGTGTTATTCAACGGCAATGACTGGAACACCAGCAAAAATGTGCAGGCGACATCCTCGTCTGTGACCAGGTAGTTCACAAACTTGCTGAAGTACGCTATATTCACTCTCTCGGGGAAGTCTCGCACCGATATGAGCAGTTCATAGAATATGGCCGATGCACTGGATGGGTCGTCAAGAATCAGTTTGGTTCTAGATGCATGGTGTTAGTTGTGAGCTGAATGGGTGAGGTTAGAGTATAAGGCCTATTGGCTAGTTTCCCGCTAAATGTACTTACAGCTTGTTGGAGGTGTTCTCCCAATCCTTGACTGCCTCATCAGAGAAATACTCCCACACGTGTTCTGTTCCCACCAGGTATGAGTCAATTGATCTGCTCTGGCTGCTAGGAGCAGGAACAGTGGGTGTCTGGTTAGACTTTTCAACCTCTGACATATTCTCAAAGTAGAGCACCAACTGTGTTGACTCAATGATAGCTCCCAGCTCTATCACGCAAATGAAATGGTATGAATCCGAACACACCCACACAGAACTGTTTGATCACTCAGTCTAGGATAAAGGCTTGTGTGGCACGATTATCACTACCGAGTACCTATTATACAGATGATCGCTTTAACACATTTCACTCCAGCCAAACACACCAAATGTACGTGACAGTTTGAGTGAAGGTGCGGCCAACGGTCGTGCGCGATGTGATAATGCATGAAGTTTCCGAGCAAAAAGGTACCAAATGGAAAGGGCTCCTCGATAAGAATACCACCTACGAGAACAGAGATGAGAACCAATCTAGCATTGAGTACTAGTTTTTGGTTGCTATTGTTATATTATTCATAGAAATGGTATGTTTTATGCTGTGGTTTCAGGTATCAGAGAGTCTTACTAACTGTAGGCGATGTCACTCAGGCGGACAAAGTGAGAGAGCAGCAGCTCTACGATAGATTGAAGGCTAAGCATATAGGATTGGGAAACAGCGATACCTCGAGGGACGAATGGGTATCAAATATCCATCGTGACACATATGCCAGTTTGGCTGGTCATCCTCCGATCTTGTCTCAGATAAGCCTTGGACTCAATAAGCCTCAGGCGTTGGTGAGGTGCCAATTGATTGACAAAATGATACAGCCAGTGCAACCCCAAAAGGTGGAGAAGTGACTCCTACGGTATGATAAACTGGAATTGAAAAATATTCATTGTTGAAAGCTTTAGAAATTCTCCGTGTCCATTGCTTGGAACGATGATTTCATACACATACACACACACACACACACAAAGAAAAAGAAAAAAGATAGAAAAGATAAAGTGTCCATATATGTTTTGGTCTCATAAGGGCGAGCTTTTAGGCACTGTTCTGTCGTATTCATGGATCAGTCAATAGAGGTGCCTGTTCGTTGGTTCCTACAACATTGTTGGAGCCAGAAGTCGTGAGAGAGCCAACGGCAAACAGAGCAGACGCAATGAATACAATAGATGCGATGATGACAGCAAAGATCCACTGCAGGGCGATGATCTTGGTTGTGAATTGACCGAGTGCCAATCCCAAGGTGAGGAAGGCGGAAGAAAACCCAACACCATAGTCAGCGTACAAGACGAGGAATGTCACTGGGATGAGAAGGAAATCCCAAACCAGGACATTTGCGAAGACTCTGAGCACCAAGCTCTTGTTGAAATGGTGGAAAATGGCGGATCCATTCCAGAAAATCGCGTAGATGACCCATGAGATGGGCATGGCAGAAATTGGAAGGTGCACCGTCAACCACTTGGAGAAGTTTTTGATAGCGTATGTCTTGTGTACAGCGTAGAGAGACAGAAGATTGACAAAGTTGATGATCAGCAGCACCTCGGCGATGGCAAAATCATGCTTGTGGAAGAACAGACTCCAGAAGAAGTTGATGATGTTGAACATCGTGAAGTGGTAGCCCACTGCATTGGCCACCTCTCTCTGCTCGGTGGAGGAAGTGGATTCATTGCGAACAAAGAATTGAAGCACAAACAGCAACTGCAGGAAAAATAACACGAGCCAGTATATCGCGGTGGTGATGAATAAACCCGTAAATGGTGTTTGGTATGCATTCCCGTGGTGTGAGAAAAGGAAGAAGCGGAGACTTCCATACACCGAGAGTATGAACGATAGAACAGCAGACACCTGTTGGGTGTAGAGCCTGGATTCAGTAGTCATTGTGATCTGTTGTTGGTGGCTATTTAGACCTAATGTCAAAATATTTTGCTTTTTTATCTGTTGGATTTTTTTAAGAAAAGATTGCTAAAATATAGGCTGAGGAATTTTTCCCCAAATGCCACGGGGGTGTTCATTTGCCTCAAGGCTGCTGTCGGTAAAAGTAGGTTGCTCTCGCCTTGCAGATGACATTGCCCTTGCTGGAGAAGGCAGGCGCACTGGATGGCGCTATATTCGCACCTCGGCTGCAGTTACGCGTTACAGCTAGCTAGCTCATCGCTGACGGATATTAAGTGTGCTGGTGTTGTTAGGAGAGAACCTGTAATATAGTATGCCAAAATTTTGCATTCATCTCAGGATCATTCAATTGTGATCTTATGATGTCTTGGCTAAGCTAGAACAGCTTTTAGCTTTGGTATACCTGGCTGTTTGGAGAGAAGAGAGATTCAATCCATCTAGCTACTCGACGCCTCCATCCTGCTTTCACAAGCGAATCTGTTGCCAGTCTACACCTGCATGTACCTGCATAAATTGACCTGCATGGGAGGGCATCATGCAGATCAACCTGTGGACAGCACGTAGGAAGGTAAACAGGGAGATGGGTGAGCGGTCTGAATCTTAAAATAACTTATAACTGAAGTTTGGGTATATGACATCATTATTACCTATCTTTCTTTAGCTAATATTATAATTGGAATTTTTGCTCAAGCAGTGAAAACAATGGAAAATCAGATAAGGTGGGCTAAGAGAAGGTGCAGATACTCCACTCCGCTTTTGGCATTGCATGATGCAAGTGAAGCAGAATTGAGAATTTTTGTCGTATAAAATGCAAATTCGAGCATTTTATTTCATGCAGACGCATGTAATATCTGATGTCCTCTCGAGATTATATCTAAATCATGCACTCCCCATAGATTTCATGCATTCATTTCCGATATACCTGTAGTTAGGCAATTATTCTCAAGTTAGCGACCACAAACTCGTCTTTGGCACCTCTCCAAAGATTGGTATTTAAGAATTCAAGGGTTCCCGTGTTTCGATTTCATTTTTGATATCCCCTTCTTTATCATTCAGAAACAAAATCTATCAAAACATAATCCAATTGCTACACAAAATCCCTGCAAAACATGGATTACTTCAATGAAAACTCATATGATCTCACCGTGAACCCTTTGGAGTTCACAATTGAAAATTTGCAAGGAAGCGATGATGTCCGGTGTGTTAGCATGAAATGGCAAGAGGAACAGCTCTCTTCAAGCATATTTGGTTCTTTTGAAATGGGGGTATCTACAGAGGATGATACTCCAGAAGTCGTCTCATCCGAAGAGTACAAATCGCCAGAGAAGGAGCATCTTATAGCACCAAATAATGGCTATCCCGCATTTTCTGATGTCGAGTTCTTAGTACTTCCAACTCCTCTACACAATCAGAGCATGGATCCACTTGACCTCCTTTTGAGATCATTATCAACAGATTCATCCTTTTCATCCTTGGAATCACTGGCAGATAACTGTTTCTCGCTGGCAGATCCTTCCAAGTCAAACCTCTCTGATGAGTTCTCGTGTGGGCCTCTGGCAGAGTGGTCTGAACAACCTGCGGATTACACAATTGGTGTAGATAACGCGGTATGCAACGAGGGCTGTAGTCATTCAGCTCCAACTTCGTGCTCTGAGGAAAATCAGCTGGACCAACTATGTGTTGAGAACAGGAGTTTTAGTCCATCTTCAAGTTTCTCTGAGCACAAGGACATTCAGTTCCTCGGAACAAAGGATGAGATGGGTAACAGTCCCACCCCGTTCATTCCACTGGACCAGTTTCGCCAGAAGAATGGTCTCACTTTTGAGAGAGATTTTCAGGAGTTGACCAATCCAACATGGGTATATGAGATGCAAGACAAGATTAGATCAACGATATATGACCCTCTTGTTTATCGTCTCCCCCGTTATAACGTATCCTTTGACTCTCATGGAAACATTGAGAGAAAGAGAGGGCTGAAAAGAGAGGGCTTATGTCCCTTCTGCAAACCAGAAGCAGAGGATATCCTTGGGGATTATGATGCTCTCTTTTATGACATGAACTCCTCCAGCTATCTTCACCATGTCACAAAGAAGCACGGTATATTCACCACGGGTCACTACTTCAAGAACCCTCAAATCTTTGGCTGGGGTATTGAGACCAAGGTGAGCAAGCGCAAGATCTCAAAACTGCACTGCCAGTGTATCATCTGCCCTTACGAGGGATGCCAAAGGGCCATCAAGGTGCAGCCATTCAAACCAAACGACCCCCTTGCAAACAGATGTCTGGAGTACTGGAGGCACTGCTTGAATGACCATAATCAAAGGAGGAACTCAAGTTCCAACTCGGCCGGATTTGAGATTTGAAATGAGCAATTTTGTATTTTTGCACAGTTTTGTGAAATGGGTTTGGAACATTACATTCTGTATTGGTTGTGTACGTGTATATTTAGTGAACATTGATTGGGTTTATAAGTGAATCATTTTCCAGTAAGCTCTATAGAAGACCTCATGCATGCAACCCCATTAACCCCTAACTATGAGTTGATTGTGCTATCTGACACAGGATAAAAAGCATACACATATATTTGTGTGGGTATAGTTGCATATTTACCGTTAGCCTAGTTTGTTAACCGTTGAAGTAGTTCAAAAAAAAAGCTTAAATTATGCGTATCCTATACGCAGGTTGCCCATAAATCTGCCTGCGGCTCAACATCGCCTCTCCCCCACGATGGTCAGTGGTGAACCCAATCGGGTAATACGACGTTAGTTAAAGGATGATCTGTGGTTAGAGAATCAGAGCGGATACGAGTTTTTATGGGATGTTCGTTATGGGTTTCATTTTGGGTTTTCTCTGGCCACAGCGTATACTTCATATGTTTATATAATACACAAGCAGCACATAGGTGGCAGTGACGAGCCCTCTCTATCTTCAGACAACTCACACACGAAATGAGCTCCCCACCGATCGTCACAACGTCCAATGGACTGGGCTTCCATGAAGAAGAGCGACATCCCAATGGGCTCAGCAACTCCAGGCTTGCAACGAATCCAAGGCCTCCAAGCTCCAGTGGTGCTCTTCAACCCTCTGGGCTGAGTAAATTGCCTGGAGTACCTCATGGTAGAACGTTGGCAGACGACAACAATGCACAGAGGATCCCATACCATTCTGTTGCGAGCCATGAATCCCTACCTAATTTGGTTTCTACAAATAGCATGACGAGCATACGTCCCACAGGCGCCAATAGGGTAGCACAAAGTTCCTCCTCTCACATCAGCCGATTGGATCCATATAGAAACAATTCACTTCAGAGCAATGGTAGCAGTGTTGATTCCCCAGTTTCCAAGCTCAAGATGAGCCAACAGCACAAGAAAAACAGTAGCTCCGTATCTCTCTTCTACGATTCCAATAATGAGACGGAAAAAAGGCGGTTGGTTAAGCAGTTCTACAGAGACTCCAGCACAACGAGCGGTAGTGTCAATGCATTGAAGACGCCCTTCTCCCCTCCGATGACATCCCCAAGGAGAGAAGGCAAAAGCAAGCAACTTTCTCCAAATGGTTGGCAACATTCGGTCAACTCTAGCCTTGACGCCTCCGCACACAACGATGGTACTCTATCTCCCAACTATGGGAGACAGCCCTCTTATAGCAGTGCCTTCGTTGAGCTGCGACCCAGTCAAAGGCCCTCGCCTTCACACTCTGTGGTGTCCATGAACAATTTGGACGCTGTTGGTGGAAATTCTACAGCCACAAGCGTCGAGGAGGCAGATGCTGCTTATTTCACAGTAACACATGAAATTTCGAGGCTCAGTGAGGAACTCACGAGTGCAATAAAGACAAAAATAGGCAGGGCTGAATTCGAGAATCAGCAGCTAAATGAGCAGTTACAGGCAAAATATGATGAACTCACGGCTCTTAACGAGAAGGTTAAAGATGTGTATATGTCTCTGTCGGATAACCTCAAGGTTCTGAAAAAGAAAGATTATTCCAAGTTCAACCTCTCAAAGGCTGAAGGTGAGAACGAATCGCAAGGTGTTTTAGAGGAATTGGATGCAAAACTTACGAGGTACAGATGGATAATCAACCGCGAAAAGTCACTTATAGGTAAGATCCATGATGACATGAATGTTTTGGAGAAGGCAAAGCTTAATGATATGCAGTCAAAGAAGTACAGGCATAGGATGATCGCAGTATCACTCTTGGCGTTGGTGGCTGCATTTATCGTGTATAGACTTTTGTTTGTATATTAGTCGAATGTAATCAATTGATAAAGGGTTGTGAAATCACCTAAACAATGACACAAAATGATTAATGATAGTTTTGCCCAGTCCAGACAAGGCAATGTATAGATTGTATTATACAGTGGTATAGTTCGTAAGTGGCGTAGATAAAAATGTAAATGATTTATGGCTCAACGAGTTGACTCGCACACAGAGACATCTGCTCCTCGGTAAGAGTCTTAATGTAGAGGCATCTAGAAAGAAGATCCTCCTCAACCTCAATATCGTAGAGTCTTGACCACTCAATACACCTCACCAGTGTCTTCACAATGCTTGCAGCAGTACGGAATTTACCAAAGTTGACGAGTAATGTCTCGTCGGCATCCTCCTCTGAGGCAATAGGAGCCCTATTGATCTTTGGAGAACTCAGAGGACTTGAGCGATCAATGAAGGTCGGCCTCTCCGCGTTGAATGTAAGGTCAGACAGATATAGCCCAAGAAATGGTATGACACCCTTGGAAGGGACCACATTGTTCATCTCTGTCCTCAGGTTCTTGAAGTTCTTGTTTGGCGAAGCAAGCTCCTTTAACTGGTTGAAGATGAGCAGATCTCCAGGATCAACTCCTTTCCATGTTTCCTTGAGTCCGGAGACCCTTGCTGAGGCGAGAGCAAGGACAACTTGCAGCAGTGTAGCATAGTTCTGAACCTTCCTACAGTGCTGTGCAACATGTATGAAACGGGAGATGACCGCAATCCGTTCCTGGTGGAACTTCGTGAGGAGGATTTCAGAAACGATCCAGTTGCTCATTAGGTTGAACCTGGATACCACCAAGTTTGTCCCCAAAGGTCTCTGTTCGTCCACCAACAGCTGAAGCCAACTATTGATAGGCTGCAGAGAGCTGTCCCATTTCATTTCAATCAGCTCAGTCCAGTCCATCTCAAGGAGAGTGTCCGCTTCAATCGAAGTGAAATGCTGCGCAAGAGTTGTTGAATCATAGCTCAGTACAAAGGGCATGTGAACGCCTTTTTCCATCACTAAGTCTATAGGATACATTTCTGCCTCTCCCTCTTGGATAAGAGGTTGCTGTGATTCTATGGCAACATTACCCTCATTCACTTGTTCCTCCTGCGTCCCCTCTTGTATGTGCTGCTGATCCTGATCCTGATCCCGGCCCTTTTCCTGATCCTGTACCTGCTCTTGTGTATGTTCCTGTTGCTGCTGTTGCTCTTGCTCTTGCTCTTGCTCCTTCCCTTCCTCTTCCTCATCCAATACTTGTGACGGAACTCCTTGTAACTTGTCGACAGTCTCTTGAATGTGAGAGATCGATTCATGTGGAGCGGGTTCATATTGCTGATACTCAATATAGGATGGCTCGTCACTGATCGGGTTGTTGATGGGCTTCTTGATAAATAGATCTCTTACCTTCTCTTGGAGCTTTACTTCATCATTGGAACTCTCTTCTTCCTCCAACGAGGTCTCTGCTACTACTGGCACCAAGGCCACACTCTCTGGTCCATCCTCCGTCTGCTGCTCTTGTTCGCATTCTTCGTCTACCTCCACTGTCTGCGCAATGTCTCCGGTATCGTGATCTTCAAGTCCTTTGTCCGTCTCTTGTATCGGGTAGCTGGGCGTCATTACTTCGTCGTTAAGTCCAAATGTAATTACGCCACCTTGCAGTTCTTCCTTTGCCTTCTTCTTCACAAATGTTCCTTGGAGCTTCATCATGGCCACTTCAATAGGATCATACGATCCAGAGTCATCAGGGATTGCTGCAAGCTCGGTAATTGCATCCGCAGTCAAACCAGGGTACGGCAGCACAAAGGAGCTAGAGTCCAGCGAGGCAATCATGCTAACTGTGTTGCCAAAACCAAGGTCAGAAGACTGGTCATCCACATCATTAATGTCGAGTCTCATGATTTCATCAATATTTTCCTCGTTAATGTCTTCTTGAGATGGAATTGCTTCCGATTGTTCGAATTCCTCTGGCTCATCGTGCACATACACGTCTCCAGCAACGGTGTCCATATTCGAATCCATAGGTTCCTTCTCTGCTTGCGTCACCCCCTGTCTGAGGTCGGTGAAAGAAGACTTCTTCTTCAAGCCACCTCCAAAGTGGGCCTCCCTCCCTGGCTTATTGCGCTCAATAGAAAACTCGGAATCATACGATAAGTAGGACTTCCCAGAGAGCATGCTACGTCTGGAAGCATCCCTGTTTGAAGCCACATTGTCGTTACTCATAGCGTCCTGAATGTCAAAGGTCTCTTCTTCCTGTCCAATATCACCTAATTTGTCGTTCTCCTCTTCAGGGTTCTCGAAGGACGACATGAAGTCTTCGTCGACGCTCTCGTTATCTTGGAGGTCAAAATCATTGCTCACTTGGATGCCATCTAGCATCGAAGGTATGATGTCACCTACATACTCTGAATGGTTTGTAGATCCAAACTGGTTGAGGATATTATTGGTATCGTCAGCACCAGGTGTGATGTTTAAGGAGTTGGACCAGTTCATTGTCACAGAGGGCGATTGGAAGCTCCGTGCATCTTCCTCTTCAGGCAGAAACTCTGGTCCCGTGGCTACATTTTCGAGTCCGATCTCGGAGCTAGCATCTTCAGGTTCCTCAATGTTGTTCAAAGCCCGGTGTTGTTGTGGTTCACCGTGAGTGTCACCCTCAATATCACCCTCAACGGTCATGAAGTCGGTGGTTGAAATGTTACCCTCTTTGAAAGTCATCATGAGTTCTTCTGAGTTCAACGATTTCATGGCAATCTGCTGCCTTATTGTTCTCTTATTCTTGAGAGGGGACTCCTGGAACGCTTGAAATTGCTGATCAGCGGCGGTATTGAGCAAAGTGAACAGAGAAACAGTAGAATGTTTACTATCTATCTGTGCCTTCTTCTTGAACAGCAATTTGGAGAGGCGCCTGTTGTGCGACATATCGTTGGCAATGAAGTTGTACTGCTGTAGCAACTTAGCCCCCAGCACATCCAGCCTATCTGGTGTCTCTACGGTTTCCTCATAGATTTTGAACTCTTCGTCGATGGGTCGCTTCACCACTGTGGAAGACTTTGGCGGTGGTGTTCTCTCGGGAACTTTCGCCAACACTGAGTCGTACCGGCTGGGTTTCTTTTTCCAACCACCAAAGCCAAACAATGACTTCTTGGCATGTAACTCTGTCTCCCTGGTAAGAAGCCCATGAGCAGATCTCTGCTTATTTTCCAGTCTCAACCTCACCTCCATCTTCTTGACGGGGGTAGTTGGCTTTACCTTGCTCACAGCAACATTTGAGAACATTGGCACCTGACCGTTCACGATGAAACCACTGTTGTGGCTTCCTTCCTCCCTTCTCTTGGAAAGCCTCTTAAGGCCCTGCGTGGGTGTGTTGCTGATATCATTGAGAATGTTTTTCAATACGTTGGCTTGCTCTCCTCCAGAGGGAGCCTGCGGTAGCCTTAGATTTAGCAGAGAATCCAGTGGGTGTAGCAGGTGCTTATCCTTTGATCCCTTCACCCCCATAAACTTACCACTGATGTTCCTCTTCTCTGTCATTATGTTGGTGAGGTTACTTGAAAGGTGTTTCTGGTCGGCCAACAGTAACAGACTCGATCTCCTAACGTTGGGGTTGGTCATCTGCTGCAAGCCGAGAACCGATAGCCTGTAGTTCTTCATGGTTTCGTGGGGGCTCAGGTCAAAGAGAACCAGATCTACAGATCCAAGCTGCTCCGGTGATACAGTACACCAGAACAAATTACAGAGACTCAAGTAAGTTTTCTTGAGGTCAACCAGTATTCTGGAGTTCATTGATTGAGCGTCTTGGGTGAACTTTGTGTTCTTGCAGATCTCGTTGATCGTGGATGTAAATGTAATTCTAAGTTGGATATCTGTGACAAAATCATCCTGGAAGTAGTTAAGAAGCCAATGTCTCAAGGTGACAAATGTCCTCACCAGTACAAGCTGTCCTATACTCTTCCTCTGTGGGGAAGTTATGCCATCAGCGCCTGTTGTGAGCTGTAGAGACCATATCAGTCTCTTCAGCAATAGGTCGAGAAGTAGATGCGAGTTGACAAACAGTCGGTATGTGAGAAAGAAGTCCAGCAAGAACTGGTAGTCTATCACCTCCGGGGATGTGAGTTGAGCAACCAGTGCTCTGATGGTGCCGTTGATTGGCAGATGTGCCTCGTTCTGAGAGAACTCCATAACATCGCTTTGGGTTGGTACCGGGAATATCTTCTCGTCGTCAAACACTCCTTCGCCATGGCTGCCGTATGTGAACGAGTCCTGCTCGGATGGCAATTCTTCAATGAAGTTGTTGTTTTTGCCTTGGTTGTTGACAGCTTCTACCACCAATGTCCCCTCGGATGGTGTGGGTTGTTCGATGGAAGCCATGGATAATGAATGCAATAACAAAAAAACAGAATGGTTGTTGTAACGTATGTTGAGGTGTATGAATAGACGGTGATATGTGAATACAACAGATAAATCAGCAAGCTAATTGAGAAGCAGCCAGAATGAAGTATTGTTGGTATGAATGCAGCTATGTGAAATGATGGTGTGTTGTATACCGCCGCCCCCAATTGTGTTCATTGGCTAAACAGATGCAACGTTACCTATCACAAAATGACAAGCTGAAAAATCACACCTCTCAATGGTAATTGGGGTTGTTCTTTGGTGCTGTTGTTATAGTGTATGTGATGTGGTTGCTCCCTTGCAAAAAAAAAGGATGGCCCTTCAACCCTTTCCAACTCCAATAGTTGAGCTTTCGTCTGTTTTTTTCACAGTGGAGAGATCTGCATTGGTCTGTTGGTCTCCAGTAACCAGTTTCCGCACTAGTTCTGTATCTATCATGCCTCTCTCTACAGCACTCACTGTGTGTACCTCTTCACAGTGCAGAGACAGATCAGACCCCATCACGCTGGTTTGTTTATGTTTACCTTTAGCTGTTGTTTACACTGGCTGCCTCGCTCTGCAGCAGCGTGCAGATGGGGGCATGAGGTGCTGTCAGTAGATGGGTGCATCGGGAGCGTGCCGAGCCATTTTGGGTGAGTGTCCATACTGAATTGGCGACTCGTGCAATGGCAGCTCAAGCAATGGAAGCCCAAGCAATGGAAGCAGTGCTTAGGGGTGCGCACCTGAAAGCGGTGGAGTAGGCAGAAGCACAGAGGCTACAGGGCAGCATAGAACAATTCACGGCCTGTAGGATATCACTGGATGTTACAAATCACCGTGAGATTGTGTCTCCATGATGGTACATTGACAAACTGCTATTGCAAAGAAAAAGCAAGGGCCTAAACAGTAGTCAACGGAGAAGTGGGGACAGGATTAATCTGGCAGTGACTAGTCGATGGTATGGTGTGCAGGCAGGCAGGCAGAAGGCAGGCAGAAGGCAGGCAGAAGGCAGCAGTTAGGCGGTAGGGGATGAGCTGACTGAGTAAGCCTGTAAAGGATGGGGAAGGAGAGATAAGAGTGCGCATCATCAGGAGTAAGTTGTATGGATATTCACCATCTCACCTTGAGTGTTATATAAGTCAGTGTAAAATGTCGAGCCAGTCTGGTATATCCTGTAAGTGAAGAATTTATTTCGATGGGCATTGCTTCTGTTGGCCGCATATATCTAACACCTTCTAAGCATCCCCTGAATTGTTGGAGGCATTCAAGTCTTACGTTGAGACTGGATCAAGTGGGTTCATCATCCACATTGTGGGTGAAAAGTTGGTTCCCGGCGGTGTTGTAGCACCGGGCACCTTGGAAGAGGCTTTTACTGCGCTCAATGGCAAACTCTCAGAGACCAAGGCTGCATATGTCGTTGTGAAGAATGGTCCACAGCATATCTTCATCTCCTTTGTGCCAGACTACGCCAACGTCAGGGAGAAAATGCTTTACGCCTCAACCAAGAATACATTATTGAGAGAATTGGGTCTCGAATTCTTTGATCCCGTGATATTTGCAAACGATCTCGATGAGATCTCCGTGGATGGTTGGAAAGCTACCCAGGCTCATAGATCCGTAGCCAACCCGCTAACCTCCGAAGAGCAGAGTCTGGAACAGGTCAAGCAGTACGAGCAGGAAACATTGCTGTCCGGCAATGACCGCAGAAGGCAGGCCCTAGTGAGCGACAGCAATACCACCGGAGGAAGTCTCAAGTTCCAGCTAACCCCTGCTTTGCAAGCAGAGCTCTCCAAGATCGCAGATTCCCCCAACACTCTGTTGACGTGTGGGATTGACATTCCTTCGGAACAGATTGACCTCACTTCAACAGCTTCAGTGAACGCTCCATCCGAGATTCTGACTAAGATCCCTGGCGCTGGACCGCAATACACCATCTACCATTATTCTCCTTCAAAACTCGCGTTCATCTACACGTGTCCCTCAGGCTCAAAGGTGAAGGAGAGAATGATCTACGCCTCTACAAAACAGGGTTTCAACCAGTCACTAGCAAGTGTGTATGGACTCAAATTTGACGTAACCTCGGAAGTTGGAGACCTCGAAGAAATCGATCTTCATGAATTCACCACTTCGCCAGCACCAGCCCATGAGGAGCCGGTCAAGCAGACCCTCAGGTTTTCAAAACCCAAGGGACCCAAAAGAAGATAACCACACAGTTTAGATACTCATATAGAAACAATTAAATTATAATAAAAGTTCATAAATTCCAAGTGTTCCTCCTGTTTTGAAGTCGTTGAAAGTCTATGCGCAAACGTTCCCGGGGCATAAAATGAAAAGTAAAACCCGCCAGCTGCACCAAATCAGAGCTGGCTCAAAATATAAAGAGAGAAGTGAAAAGAGAAAAAAAAATCAAATACATGCTAAAGATCTACCATACTCCTCAAAATCCCTGGCAATCCAAATCTCAAACAGATAAACAAAACCTCAAATCCATCAGACAGCCCACGCCTCATGGCCCTTGTCTTCCTCCTCTTCCTCCTCCACAGCTAATTCAGTCTGCGAAAGTAGATCCCCGGTGAGAGAATCGTTGAAATCAAGAAGACTGTCTATGCCATCTTTTCCTTCCGCGGTCGCATTACCGAGAACTTGGTGGCGCGCGGATACTTCCATCGGTATACCGCTTCCGAGAAGCCTGTCAATCAAATCTTCAGTAGAATCACCAGGCCGACGTACCATCAGCTCATCTATTATTCCCATGTTGTTGTTGTTGTTGTTATCATTATTGCTGTTGCTGTCAGGAAAGTTACCTCTGTCTGGTAGAGCAGCAGCTAAAGATGAGCCTGGTACTATAGGAACAGAGGCCGATCTTGTAACGGCCTTTTGGGTGTGCTTGGAAGTAGCTTTCTCACCACATTCCTGGGAGGAGGGCCGCTGATGCACATTGTCACCGTGTGAAGTAAAGATTGAAGTAGCAGCTCTGGTCAGCCCCTTTCCGTCGGCGTTGTTTCGCCTTTTCTTATTCCCCCTGTTGTTCTGCCCGGCACTTCCGCCATTTGTACTTCTAGATCTCATCAATGATTTGACATCGGTGAATACAATCTGAAACTTGTTCATCCCTGACTGCATCGTATCCACCTGCGGTGTGCGTTTCTTTGCGTGTGGCTTTGTCTCATGGTCGGACGTCGTCGTCCTCGAATCTGCAAATATACCCATGGCAGGCTCTACAGAGGAACGGTTTACAAGCTGTCGACATGGAATCGATTTGGAAGACGGCACTTTAGCCGGTGTCGGACTAGCCAATATATCAATGTTGTTATTGTTCTTGTCATCGCTGTTTCCTCTATTGGCCTTTGTGCTGGTGACAATAATCGTCGATGGAGACGACTGTTGTTGCATACCACGGGCAGGTGTAGCAAACTTTGCCTGCTGTTGATAGTCAAGATTTATGTTGGAATCCATGACGAGGTCATGTGCGTGGAAGGAAACACCAGGAGTAAACTGCTTGCTGGCAGATTGCCCTGCCTTTCCACCTTGTCTTTTTTCTATCGGCGTGGAAAATTTGTTGGTGCTCATCTCTCTCAGTGGAGTCTTCCATGGTCTACCAGGAGTCTGGTGGCCCTTACCCGTATCCATGGATTCGAACAGCTGTGGCATGTTTTCTTTTCCACCAAAATCCCACATGGGGGAATCGTTTGATCCTCCTAGGAAGCCCTTGTATAGGTTGGTTGGGGAGTCGTATACGGTGTTTTTTGCTGGTGTGTCCGCCATGAAATCAGACAATCGGAACGACTTGTCAGCTGCTGGCGTGAAGGTGTTCATCAATGGTACGTCTGAAACAAAATACCCAAAGTTGAGGTTTCCATCTGATGGAGATGAAGGCATGGCGCCGCCGCCACGCGCTGTTGCTGGTTTTCCGTCCTGTCTGTCCTCGTTATGCTCAAACAGCTGTCGCTGGTAGGATTGCTGGAAATCCGCAAAGGTGGCCTGGACCTCAGAGTTCATTCTGCCGCCCATTTCACGTTCGATGATGGGGGTCCATCCGAATCCCACGGCATTCTGTATGCTGTTATTTCTGGTCATCGGCATCTGGAGCGGGTTCACCACCCTCGATTCGGACGGAGTGGTTGTGAATGGTATGTTGTCAAACATCTTCGAAGGAGACGAGCTCAGGAAATGTTTTGAGCCCGACATCGTGGGTGTTTGTGGTGTCTATGTGTTGAAATGGAAGAAAAGAAACCGGATTGTACTGGCCTATCACCAGTTGACTGTGCTTCGCGAATAGTAGTACTCTAGTGGTTTGGATGAACTCTTTCGCAAACCACCGGTAAACAACTACTTAGATCAATGCCTTCGTGGTGATCCAATATCATCCGGTGTTGTGCGTACACAGTCAATTTGAACGATGTGACTGGTCAAACAGACGGACAACTAAAACTAAATGTAATAAGTGATAGGTACAATGGCCATACTCTCAACGATATGACACAATAATAACTCCTAGTCACTAATCCAACACTTGATCCTTTACTGTATGCCTCTGTCTCCATGTATCCGCTAGATCCCTTGCTAAACCACCCACTCTTCCTCAGTATATGTGTATGTACTGTTCCACCCTGCCTTATTGAATAGCATACCACACACACACACACATACACAAAGTATACTATACGCAGAAGACCTTAGTCCTTGCCCTTTGGTTGCCTGTGCCCTACCTCTATCTCTCTGCCTCTCTGCCCACCCGTCTCTCTCTCTGCCTGCCTGTCTGCCTGCCGGGTTGTTTACCAATTTCAGTGGTGCAGTAAACAAACGCAACGCGCTCTGTTCCACACTTTGACGAGAGGCGCGTATGGGGCTCATCCCACCATGCAGCGTGGCCAACTCTTTTGGGCGGGCGCCTATATACAGACGAGTGAATCAGTGAATCAGTCGTGTAGAAGCAGGTACGTAAAGTTGCCCTGGTAACATCTGCACAGAAAATGTAAACAAAGCCCCCTCATCTCTTTGGAGTAAAGAGACACTCTATGCAGTTGGAGCTGGCATGCACCCGGTAATAAACTACTATGGGGGTAGACATAATCATGGCTGAACATATCACGTGTAATATACCCACGCACACATGTACAGTTTGGCTGATCGTCTGGAGATTCAATATCTGACACGCGCGACTTGGAGCTGCCCATTTCACAGCGTAATCGGTTTACAGCAGCTATCTCAGTGCAGCACATTTGACAGCAGATCCAGTAAGCAGATCCAACAAGCAGATCCAGTAAGCAGATCCAATAATCAGATCCAATAAGCAGTTCCAACAAGCAGTTCCAATAATCGGTATCCAACTCAAGTCCAGTGACTGGCTGGCAGGATCTTTACTTGTTGTCACCCCCGTACAATGGAAACCATAAACGAAGTATCCGTGCGAACAGACGACAGTGATACCGTGCAAAGGTATATCCAGTCGACCAACGTCCAAATGGATGAGAATGGCACGGTTGACTCGTCAAGGGAACTCTTAGAGGTGAAGAATACCGAGAACCTCAAGCTTGAGCACGATGACGATAGAGATAGTCTTGCCGGGTTGTCACCAGCAACTAAAGGCATAACAAGGGCGTTAGGAAGTCTGAGGTTAGGTAGTGGATCCCCGTTACCACTGAGAAAAAGAGATGCAAATGCAGAGCCCCTGTTCACCTCCAAGCTACTGCAGTACAATTCAAAGCCCGATTTACAGCCAGAACGGTCTCTAATAAACGAAGAACACAAGCACAGGAATACAGAGAAATCCCAGGAGGAAATGCCACAACAAAGACCAGTATCCTCCGGCGAGGCAAATGGGGCCAGTGATCGCAGCCCCACCAAGATACCAGATTGGATGCCGGAGGTGTTGCGCAGCGAACAATGGACAGAGGAGTCAGAAGAATCGTTCGAGGGAAGCCCCTTACCCAGTGAGGCGCTACACAAGCTTGTTGATGACTCTGATCATTCTACTGTTGCTGCCCCAATTCTACCACACCCAGAAAAGCTGCTACTGTTCCAAGAGACAGTTGTTCATAAAGGTGGCTCACCGGTAAACACAGAAATCCCGATCTGGAAACGTTACGCAGATGCAGCAGCAGAGAAGAGAAAACTTCAAAATAGTCCCCAGAGCCATGCTGAAATCACACACCAACAGAATCCCGATGACCCAAAGCTGCTGGACTATCGGGATATCTTCCGTAAGGAAGGCAATACAGCCAATGACTCCTTGGACCCTGTGCTCTTGAATGGCCCTCATTTGGAACAGCAGATACAGAAAGAGAATGTGCTTGATCTCGACCTTCGCGGAACAACTTCCACGGCATACAGTTCTGTGGCCTCCACAAAATACCACACCAGGTCAACCACTGACTCGTTCCACCACCCGTCATCACCTCTCAAACTATTTGGCCAACGGCATGATACCTTTACACAGAATAAGTTCGATGGTCTCTTGACACAGTTTGTATCGGAAGACCATCCGGGTAGTATTACTGACAGTATGAGTGATGGAATTCAGCCCTCACCTTCACCCACTGCACAGGCATCCTCTGAGAGTCATGTGAACAATGCTGACGATTTCATCAAGAATGCTCACGAGCTTTTTGATGGCTTGGTGGGAAAGTTTCCAGGTGTCTCCCAACACTATGGATCCAATCAGCTGTCTTCGTCATCCACTGATGATTACACTTCTGAGGAAGATCAAGATCTGTCAGTCATTCCCGGTGATCATTTTAACCTCGGACAACATGAGATTGGGCACTCTGTTAAGAGCATCTCCACCAATGATGATGGAGATTCAGTGACGAGTGACCACATCAGAGATGCTGATGGGGAAACCTTTCCTCAAGCACCCAAGTTTATTGGCTCTGAACATGAACAATCATTCACAGAGTACCCAGAAGATGAAATGAGTTCAACCTTTGATACCACCTCTTTCAGCATCTCGTTGGAACCCGCTTCCCAGAGGAGGAAACGGAACATCCCCACGCCGAAGATGAAGGGTATGGACTCGATATTAATGCATGCAGCCCCACAGCACAGAAGTTCATTATCCCATGAGGAAGGTATGGCTGCACGTCCTAAGGGTCTCAAATTCATTCCACAGGAACAATACAAGGATCTGGTGTTCGACAAAAGCAAGAGTGCGTTTGTTCCGCAGTCGCAGTATCATCCATCGAGCAGCTCACAGCCAGATACAACAGCTTCCGATGAATCCGGTGCAGTGGCTGCCCTTAATGCTATTTCTGACCTGAGCGTCTTTTCTAAAGCGAACTCCGACTCGCGGTATGAGGAGGTGGACGGATCTAATAAACACGGGCCAAGTTTGGGTGCGAGCTCCGAATCAGATCGCCGCCCCCAGAGCTCACCAACCCCTCTTATCTCCAGGAAGGGTGGTCTCAAACAACAGCAAAGACGCGCACAACCATCTTCTATGAACAGTGACATGCATATTAAGCAAGAGGTGTCCTTCCTTTTACCCTCAGATCACGAAGATACAGAGGCTTTGGATGTTGCAGGCAGAGATATCACCAATGATCTCACTCAGGAGGCAACTCAGTCCTTCAACAACAAGTCAAAGCTTGGCCTCAGAGATATAACTGATGTGTCACAGATAAACGAGATGTCATTCTCATTATCACGAGCTAAGCTAATCACTGCCTTGACCGAGTGTAAGCCAAATGGACGGTGGGATCGAGTGCGCAGAGTAGACATTAGCGACAGTGGCCTTGAAAGGATCAAAGACCTCGATAAGTTTGTGCCTAATGTTAAAGAGGTTGTGGCATCTGGAAACAGCCTAGCTCAGATTGAGGGTCTCCCATTCACGGTCAAGTCGTTGATTGTGAACCGCAATTTATTGGACGGTATGGTCTCATTCGCAAATTACAGGGATCTGCAGCTGTTGGATATCTCCTCGAACAATTTTGAAAGCCTGAGTAGTCTATGCAAACTACCCAACATCAAACGCATCGTTGCAAGTGGGAACAAAATAGACACACTAGCAGGCCTTGAAGGCCTCACAACCCTTACTCACATTGACCTATCCTCCAACAATTTGAATGGGAGTTTGGACCTCTCGAGATTTGACCTTCCACTCCTTGAAGAGCTACTACTCTCGGGTAACTCGCTCACCACTGTGAGGGGAGTGGAGACTCTAGAGAGCCTTCGCGTGCTCAAAGTGGATAACAACCTCTTGGAGTCTTGGAACTGTGCTTCACCTCTTGGTGCACTCAAGAAGCTGAGTCTTAACTCCAACGAGCTCAAATATCTCGATCTCTCCATGTGTCCCAATGTCAGGGTTCTTAGGATTGATGGCAATAAACTGGAAAGACTGGTGGGTCTATCATCTTTGAAAAGACTCGATGAACTATCTGCAAGGTCGCAGGTTGACTCATCGATTCACAGAGCAATACTTACAGCCACTGGTGTACAAGAGTTGGATCTCTCTGGGTCGCTACTGCAACTGAATGAGTTCAAGGATATGTTTGGCTCAGTTACTAAGTTGACACTGTCGGCGATGAATTTGGAACATCTGCCTGCGAAATTTAGCGAAATATTTCCAATGGTGAAAGAGCTAAATCTTAACTTCAACAAACTCGTCGACATCACTCCACTCGAGGGCCTGAGACAGCTAGAGCGATTGTACGCTGTGAGCAACAATCTCAGAGATTTGAAACAAACAGTGACATGTCTTTCCAAGTGTTCCAGCACTCTCAAGGTTTTGGATTTGAGACTGAACCCGATTAATAAGGGTATCTATCCGCATGTGTTCAGTCCGCTCGAAAATCCTATAGATAGCGATGGAGGGGCAAGCACCAAATACTACCGCTCAATTCCGGATGGAAATACGTCCGAATCCGTGCCAGATGAACTTGGCAATAATACCCTCATCCAGCTGGACACTCTCGACGATGTTGAGAGTTTTGCAGTACACTATTCAACGTTCAAAACTGAAAGAGGTCGTAAAGACTGGCAGACGAGGGATTTGGCCCATAAAAATAATCTCAAGCTGGAAGTATCTAGGGAGAACAGCAACGCAAAGAATTCACTTTTGGAAAAGAGAAATGACTACGAGTGTTTCCTTTTATGTACATTATACAAACTCAAATACTTTGACGGTGGTAAGGTGTCTCTAGGACAAATGGCTGATGCCAAGCTGCGCATCAGGAGCAAGCAGAGGCTACAGTGACCATTGCAAAACTGGACATCATCCTCTCAGACCTCGCTCTGTATTGTATTATATTCCATATTGCCAAGGTAGCCTTCTGAGGCTATGTTAAGCGTGTATTATGATGTATATAGTAATGAATAAGGTATGTAGCTTAAGTGGTGCGTCTCTGATTTCGTATGTAATAATTATAACCTATAGCAGGCATGAAGCTGACTTACTTCCTGTCAATCTTCATGCGAATAGCCTTGACCTCAGTGTAGTTGTCAAGAGCCTCCACACCCATCTCACGACCAATACCAGACTCACCGAAACCACCAAATGGAACCATCTGGTGGAAGTCGTTGTAGGTGTTCACCCAGATGGTACCAGCCTTGATTCTGTGTGCGACGTCGTGGGCCTTGTTGAGGTCAGTTGTGTGGATACCAGCGGCGAGACCGTACTCGGTACCGTTTGCCATCTCTACAACCTCATCAACGGTGGAGAACTTGGAGATGGTCACAACTGGACCAAAGATCTCCTCCTGAACGATTCTCATGTTCTCCTTAACATCGGCAAAGATAGTTGGCTTGACAAAGTAACCCTTGTCACCAAGACGCTCACCACCAGTGATCAAAGTAGCGCCCTCCTTCTTACCAATGTCAACATAAGACAAGATCTTGTCGAGCTGAGCCTGAGAGGTCTGGGCACCCTGGAAAACGCCCTCTCCAAATGGATCACCAACCTGCACGCTGTTTGCGGAAGCCTTGAACTGAGAAAGCACCTCGTCGTACACAGTGTCCTGGACGTAAACTCTTGAGCCTGCACAGCAAACCTCACCAGAGTTGTAGTAGATACCAAGTGTGATGGCATCGACAGCCTTCTTGATGTCTGCATCAGCAAAGACGATGTTTGGAGACTTTCCACCAAGCTCAAGGGTAATCTTCTTCAAGTTGGAGTCGGCAGCAGCCTTCATGATGGTACGGCCTGTAGCGGTGGATCCAGTGAATGCAACCTTCTTGATCTTTGGGTGGGAAGCGATAGCAGCACCAGTGATCTTACCGAAACCGGACACAATGTTCACAACACCGGCAGGGATACCAGCCTCCTTGACCAAGTTACATGCGTACAATGCTGACAGTGGAGTGGACTCAGCGGTCTTGAGGACAACGGTGTTACCGGTAGCCAGAGCAGGGCCAACCTTCCAAGACCACATGAGCAATGGGAAGTTCCATGGGATGATCTGTCCACAGACACCCAATGGCTCACGTCTGACGTAGTTGAAGTGAGAGTCACCAGTCTCAACGACACGTCCGAGAACCTTGTCAGCCCATCCAGCACAGGATCTGAGGTAGTTAGCAACCAGTGCCACGTCACCCTTGGCAGAAACCTGTGCCTTACCGTTGTCAAGAGACTCAATACCAGCAAGAATGTCGGCATGCTCCTCAACAAGATCAGCCAACTTGTACAACACCTTTCCTCTCTCAATTGGATCACCGGTGGACCACGAGGACTCAAAGGCTTTCTGGGCAGCGTCAACAGCTATGTTGACGTCATCTTCTCTTGATTCGTACACATGTGTGATCTCCTCCTCAGTAGAAGGGTTGATGACAGCAAAGGTCTTTCCCTGCTTTGATGGGACAAACTCATTGTTGATGAAGAGACCGGTTGGCTGCTCGTACTTGATACCGTTTGGAAGTGTCACAGGAACACTCAATGGCAACTGTGAAAAGAATCTGAGTGTTGGAGCAGTAATTGCTCTGGACTGCAACACAGCCCTAGAGGTGTATGTTCTAAGCATTTTGTTTTGGCTAGGTATACCTTTATGAAAAGTAGGACACAATAGGATCACGAAGGTATGGAAAACAGCTGCCCTGAGAGGCGCCGAACCAAGAGTTTATATATTGCGGATCCTACACAAGGTTTCTCCGGATGCTCCCCCAAAAATCTGGGGTTCACCAAAGAACGCACCCCCTCCCTCGCAACGGATCATACCACTGCAGTCTATCTTAATAGTACCCCTCTTTCACCCCCTTCAAATCCCAACTCTGCAGGTGGAAGTGTCCAGTTGCGCACCTCCGAACTGCAAAACCCTTCCCTTTTCAGATCGAAGCCCTCGATCTGTACACATTTTTATGTCGAGCTGGCTTCCCTTAGGCCACAATTTCCTTGTTTCCAACGGTCCTTGCATGCAGCCACCCGACACATCTGCTGGTCTCGCAAGCAGCCTCTGTCTGTTTCGCGAATAAGCGCTTAGTACCAGTGCTGAGTGCGGGGTAACGCTGCAGAGTTTGATAGACGAGAAGACCCCCACAACGAAGAGTACGACCCCTCATTGGCGCAAGTCGCTGGCAGTCAGCGCAGCCTCTACATGAAAGCCTTGGTGTGCTCCCACATATTATGCGACCCTTTACGCTGGGAGCGTGTCGTCGTCGGTGGAAGGGCTACCTCAATCAGCGCATTGGGCAAGACGCAATCTTTCTTTGCATCATGATAGGCTTACGCATGCTTTGTTATGGAGGGGGCTTAAGGCGGCTTTTTAAAACCACAATTCTATGACTGAAGCAAGTGGGGGTGTGGGGGGTGCCCATACCCGTACAGCCGAATGGGACACTTTAACAGACCGCACTCCAAAATGCCCTAAATACCTGAGAATTTTTCTGGGAACAGAGACAGCAAATATCTATATATATATATATATATATATATAGCACGGCTTCCTTGTTGTCTGTGTTGTCACAAACCTTGTAGAGTGTTCTTTCTTGGATTTGGCTTGCTCCAGTAGGTTGTGCCTTATTCCTTCGGTAAGGCGGCAGCATGTAGTTGCTGGTCAAGGTGTGACCATCCAATCCACGGTAGACAATTCCTGAGATGCCTGTGATTACTACGGGAATCCGAGCTACAAAGCTAAAATATGGACACTGACACTGCGCATGAAAGTGTTGTTTCACGTTGTAAGTAAAATACTATGGCATTACCAACTAGCGGTTAACTGTTCAGAGTAATCCGGCGGCCTTAAGCTGGACTTCTGTTTCCCCCTTTGATTCAAACCCCTTCAAGTCCTGCTCAGTGCCAAACCTTGCGCCATTGAAAAATAACGTGGGCACCCACTTCCTGCCCGATATAGCAGTGAACTGCTCCTCCAGCGCTGACGCCTCTGCTTGATCCATTTTGTCCAATTCTAATATGTGCACCTTATCCAAGACACCGTACTTCTTGAAGATGGAAATCGCATAATGGCAGTCGGGACACCATGACTTCGAAAGCATGAGGAACTTGTTCTCCTCAATGAGCTTCTGTGCCTCTGACATCTTATCTAGTTTCTTCTTTCAACAACTACAGAGGCTCCATCAATAGATGAATAGACTTGGCAGGTGCATGTCACGTAATATATACCTGTCGTCCACGACTTTCACTCTAGATTTTCACAGCTTTCCTGTAGTCTGACCCTCTCAGCTCCTAACGTTCGGTTTCAGCTGCCCCACAGCGATCACCACATCTTGCATGCAAGTTACGTAATGCATATGGACGTCCCATAAGAACTTAGTAAACTTAAGTTAACATGTAATAAATGTAGGCCCAACCTGGCACAATGTTAAGACATTAAAAAACCCACAGCTTTGTTTCTATGTTATATATAGTATTGAAAGTACTGTAATGACGTATATTTTTTATTTTTTTTTAAATGCAATATTTTTGTTTTTTCATATCCTTCCTCAACATGACGTGGGTTTCCGTATGAAAAATACAACTAACCACAATATAGAAAAACTCAGTAATACCTATTTTCCATAAGCCCATAAAATGCAATGAATTCCAACCATGAAAATCCGACTAAAAATACAAAATGATTTATAATAAAAAAATAGAGTTAAACCAACTCTAATGACAGCTCAGGGCTCATCAATCCTCTCACAAAAGTTGATAACTGCTTTATCGCTGTCCTCTGGCAACTGTGTGGTTTCACTATTTTGTGCTGACTTTGATGCATCGGGCTTGCCTTTATATATCTCATGGGGAAATTCCCAGATGAGGGATGATATAAGACAAAACAATGTAACGCATATCACTGCTGCTCCGTATATTGCCCCCATATATCTGAACGTCGTTAGATTGAAGTACTCGTACAGTTTTGTCTGTGAAACCGACATTGTGCCGATGGGGAAAGTGATTGACCAAAAGGCCTTTGTAAACTTGTGCCTAAGTCCACGATAGATTATGGAACAAGTGGCCTGGAATGTGAAAAAGTAGCCTATTGGGAGCAGAAATAAGCAAAACATCAACGAACAAAGGCTGAAAACTGTGGCACACATCTCGGCTGCCTCTGCTGTTGGAACTACGTTGGCAAGAGGCATCTTGCCATAGTTAGCCCTTAAGTATGTCCCTATGTTGTGGCCCATGAGCAAAAGGGCATAAGATCCCTGTCCCATAACACCGATGGGCACAAATGTTGTGAAGATTGTTGCCTTTGGTGGCAGCTTATGTACGTACAGCTTCCATGTGTAGAGAGATAAGATTGGAACAGCCAATCCAAAAGCATTGCTCCACATCATGAAGGTTAAGACACTTTGCATGAGCTTCAGATTCTCAGTTGGAAGTCTGTCATAAAATAGCGAGCCACTGGCGGAACCCACCATGAGTGTCACCACAGGCAACAATAAAGTTGGGTTAAGTCCATGCACTGCCTCCACAGAGGACTTAGCCCAGAGGTTAAAAGTGATGATCCAGGCTGTGAACAGGCTAAGTGCCAGGTCCACCCACCATAGAGTATATATGAAGTAAATCCAGCGTGGATCACCACCATCAGTGAGAAATGTGACCATGTTCAACATCGTTGAAACTCCCATAGCATAACAGCCTAAGAAGACAGAGGTGTGTGTCTCATGCATAAAGCTTGTGCTAGGGTAGAAGACGGCATATCTAAGAATGAAGAGCGTGGTCAAAAGAAGGATAAGAAGGACGTCAATGACAAACACTATTATCGCACATATCTGCAGCCACCTGGCAGGGAAGGGAAAGTTATAGAGCACGGAGGCAGTCAGCCCCGTACCCATAGTACTGACAAACCAGGCCGACTCAAACTCTTTGATGAGTAGCTCCTTGGCAGTACTTCTCCTGTGGTGGTGAGGTATATGAAGGTGATGATGGTGGTGCACCTCTGGTGTCGGAGTTGGGGAAGCACCTAATGGCTCCCCGCAGGCAACAGGGTTGTTTAGTCGGTCTGCCATCATGGTTTCTCAGAGAGGAAAGCTTCGACTCTGAGACGCTTCACATTTCTTTCAAGGTTTTATTCAGGGCTCATTCAGGAACCCCTGACCGTTTTATAGGCATTCCCAGGAAATACGAGAAGGGGGTAGGATAGCCGTTATTTTTCATGGACAGGGAGCTACCCCAGCGTCCCAGTGTGAGGGGAATATAAACGCAATGTATGTAACCCACATGTTAAGATGCATAACGGACTTCAAAGATGTACGTACCGCACCTTTTGCTGTGCCCCCACCATTACGTTTCGCTGCACTATCTAACACTTACAAATCGTGCCCAGGCTGATTCATGACACTTCAAGTGTGGAGAAGCCAAGGTTCTTGCAGACCGATGCCGACGCCGAATGATGACATGTCAAAACCGCTCACCCCTGTACGGACTGTTGCTAACGCTGAGAATGCTGCAGTTGACCGCGGGGCTGTAGGACTGCGCAGCCAAGAGGGCGAGAAACGGGCGCCAAGGCGCCAAGGCTGCCAAGACTGTGCCAAGAATGAGCGTAGGTTTTTCTTCCAGGTGATGGATGGCTTCTCCATGGCTTCAAAAGAGGGACACTCCGCTCACAAATGTGAGCACCCTTATGCTCCTCATGGCTACTCCACTTTACCCTTAATTCCAAAAAAAAAATACGATCCTCTCTACTAATGTCAAGGGTTGGTTTACTCCGCTAGAGTCCGAACTTGAAAAGAAATAAACCCTCAAAGCGGAGTCAGAAAAGGCTGCAGAGCCAGTATACGCTCACCTACCAGGACACTTGCTCTGACCGCATGCGTTTCATCCTTAGCCAGCTTCATAGGCTTGACAGCAAGAAAACAGGCAAGTGCCATACCCCTCAAAGTAAACAGCTGGTGCTCCCACACGAAAAACCAGGAGATATACCGCGGTTTCCGACTCCCCCACCTGCCCCCTCCCCTGTCTTCCCCCTCAAGTGCTGTGCAAAAAGAACACGCGTCCAGGTCGCTGCTACACTCTTGTAGAGAGGGGGCGTCGCAGTCCAACCCCCAACTTAACCCACTTCCTCTGTTATTCCCCCCCCATCCCCATATGTAGATGCTCAGCTACCTAGGGCACGTCATGTCCAAGCATATACTGCTTCTCATGTACTGGCGGGGAGCTCGTGCAGTACCCGGGCGAAGCTGAGGTGTGCCGCATGCGGAGAAACAGCACCGTAAAAGTGTAGAAACGGTAACCCATAAAAGCATACCGATAAGCTTATCACAAAAAAAGAAGCCCCACCGTAATAGGGACCGCACCGTCATACATTGAAATCAACAATCATGTACTCGAATATGCCCAAAGACGTCACCGCTCTAGACGAGGATCTGAGGAATGCACGGCTGCAGAAGTACAGTAACCCCGAACTCATTCACGGAATTAAGCACTGGTTATTCGAGGTTGTACTGAGGAATGACCCCGCATTTTCAAAGTACGCTACATCGGACAACAATCTGATGGATCTACTGAGGGACGGTGTCATTCTATGTAAGGTTGCAAATTCGGTTGAGCCAGGCGCCGTGAGATTCAAGGAATCCAAAATGCCTTTTGTGCAGGTAAGTTGAACATCTGCCCACCACATCTGCCCATCATACGCAGTTTCACTAACTCAACACACGGCAGATGGAGAACATTGAGGCATTTTTGAGATTTGCTAGGAGAATAGGTGTCCCCGAGGATGAGTTGTTTCAGACAGTAAGTAATTCTCAGTCTGTTTTCTAAATCGGCATGGTGCGAAGCTGACACTGACCGTTTCAGATCGATCTCTATGAGGCAAAAGACCCATATCAAATAACCATGACAATTCAGTCATTCTCTCGGTATGTGAATAAACAGAATCCAGAGGTGCCCATAATAGGGCCTAGACTTTCTACAAAGAGAGAGAGGCCTCCTGTGCCGCACAAGCCCTCAAAATTGAACGGCCCCGCTTGGAGTACAATTGAGTACGGCTACATGGGTGGCTCGAACCAAAAAACCGAAAAGATTGTATTAGGAGCCCGGAGAGACATCATTTCTAAATCGTCTGATGAGTCCAGGCGGTAGGCATCTTGGGTAAATTCTGACATTGCGGTATTGACGTTTGATACATAGTTACATAGTCATTCAATTAGATAGGCGAGCAGTTGCCTCTTGATCTCTGCAGGTTCCTGTGGCAATTCCAGGACATTAGGCAGAAAGGACTCAAGATGCAAATCCTCCAACTGTTTTTGTGAAATTTCATCAAAGTCCTCGAAACACACAAAGTTATACAGTGACTTGATGTGCTTCAACACGTGAAATACCCCCTCTTCTGTCTCACACTCAATCAGCTTATATTTATTTTTGGAGGCTTGAGGTATACCATACTCCTCCAAGATAGCTTGTTTGCTTATAGAAGGCGGTAGAATGAATACAACGTCCTCGGTGCTCGAAATTATCTCCGAGAGTTGAATATTGGCCTCGGCTACCGACTGGTAATAACCGAGGAAAATGACCTGTTAGTAACCAAGTATAGGCGTGAAGTTTTGTCTCATGCAACATCTCACAGCAAGTAACTTACCTTCGACAGTACTACACTGATTTGCTTCTTGGTATATTGTACCTTTGCTATCCCCACTTTGGACTTTTCATCTCCTCTGTATAGTGAAATCGCAACGCCTATCAGCCCCGCAGCAACGGCGAGAGACGAAGCATACAGCCAGCTGTTCGAGCGTCTGGATTGAGCCATTGCAGTTATCAAAGTGACACAGGCATCAGGAGATTACGCTTCACTGACAGGCATTTCATCAGGCTTGATCCGAATAATTTAAAGCGAAAGTCAACGCACAGCGTGATCGCCGTCCCCCTCTTTAGATATGGTTGACACTTCCTCTTTGGCATACTCTACCCGCGAGACATATGCATCGGAGTGGGGGGATAACCACGCTTAGACCTCAGCTCTGCATGCATGAGACACGCTACAACCTAAATGTATGCAAGGCACTTTGGCGCAAATGTTGCAATTGCAGAGTACCTGGGGAGTATGAACTTGAAGTGAACTAGAAAATTCTATCATCTTAGCAAGGGTTCGACTTTATTGAATACGTCTCAGGCGTGGACCTGCGATGAATGATGACCAGCTTCTCTTTTCGGCGTCCACTACGGCCCTGTCACATATCTCCAACGTGCTGACAGCGATTACTGCGGTAGGCAACGAATGCTCAATCCTGATAAACGAGGATGGCCTATTTTTCAGCATTGTCGACAGCAATATATGCAAGATAACAGCAGCTCTTGAGTGCGGGGTATTCACATCGTTCCAATTCAATGGTGGGGCCGGGGGCCGTGATCTGAGGCAGGATGGCAACAGTAGACATCATCGGAGAGAGATTACAGAAGAGAGCTCCATCGCCGATACCGACATCAGTGATGGCGAGCCAAGTGAAGAAGAGGCGGAAAGGCTAGAACAGCACAGCAAACAAAAACGCACCAGAGTGTTGCTCAATATTGATGTGAGGCTTTTCGTGGAAAGTGTCAACATTGCTTACAGCAATTCGAAGCAAGGTGGGGTGATTGAGCGTACGAGATGTAGCTTCAGTTATAGGGGCAACGGTTATCCTTTCGTTCTCACGTTCGAGGATGATCGAATGCTGGAGCGTGTGGAGTTACAGACGTTTCATAATGCTGAAACTCTGGAGGGTTCATCGGGCATTGCATGGGATGCAGACAATGCGGATAACTTTGACATAGATAACAATAAGGTGATATTGGAGCTCATCTTAATTGGTGATGTGCTGTACGATATTCTCCGGGATATCAAAGATATCAATACGGAAGAGGTTTACGTGTACTGTTCCTCCAGAGGGGGACGTGATCGGCTTATATTTATCTCAAAGGGGGAGCTTGGGTTTTCTAAGGTTATGTTTCCCCAGCGCAAATCTGTCCTGCAACACCTTGCGATATACAAGCCCAATGTGCAGACAGGGGAGACTCGTGACAACGAGGATTATGACATGATATTGACAGAGGAAGACTCTGTGACAAGCTTTTTTAGTTTCTCATATCTAAGCAAAATCACCAGAGCGGTCAAATTAGCATCAAAAGCAAAACTGAAGAAAGACATGAACGGATTGACCTCAATAAGTCTCCTGATAAAGAATGCCGACGACCCTCACTTTGCGGGCACCACGATCGAGTTCAAGTTGATGGAACATATAACGTCCGAAACCAATGAACAAAGCACGAACTCTGGCTTTGGATTGGTTTCAGACCGCGTGTATAATAATAGGGTGGTAGAGGATCTGGTTCAGGATGACGCCATGACCGTTATCAGACTGGCAAGCAGTGGTTCCAATCAGATGCAAATCACCGACTTTTACAGCCGTACAGGACAAAATGGAATCCATGGTCCCGGACACTATTCCACGGAGACTATGGATAAAGACCTTAGCATTGGAGCACAGCTGGAACTTTTAGTGAGGCGAAGTGGTGCTTAGGTGATATGATCCTGCAGGATTGCCACTATCCCACTACATAGCACGCGAATAGAATTACGAATATATGAAACAAAGTTATTTAAAGTTTGATGTTGAGACATTCATTCATAAGCTGCACAGACAAAAGTCGTTTCGCTGTAATGCACATTAGTAAATACCAACGATTTTTTGAACTCCGCTACTCATAACAAAACCCCAAAATTGACGCAGCAGTTGTGGATAAGACAATTTACTGCTGGGAGAAGTACTCAAGGAGAACGGAACGCTCCTCAGAGTCCTCACCCCAGTTCTTGACAACAACACAAGAAGCACCAACAACCTTTCTAGCGTTACCCTCACGGTCGAGAGCACAGAGACCAGCCCACTCACCGAGCTTCTTGGCGTCAGAAACCTTGATGAGAGGAATCTTGTCCTCACCCTGGTTACAGAGAGCCTCAACGAGCTTGACGATGGACTGCTCAGTAACAGAGTCACAGAGGACACAGAGCTGGGCCTCACCTCTGGAAAGGGCCTTGGAAGCCTCACGGAGACCTCTGGCAAGACCGTCGTGGAGGAGGGAGGTTCTGAGAACAGCCTTGACAGCGTCCTCAATGGAGATAGCACCGGAGGACTGTTCAGCGACAACCTCGACAACCTCGACTTGTTCTTCAACGTCAGACATTTTTGATTATGTTTTTTTTGAATATAGAAACTTCTTCCACAGATATATCTGGTCGGTTCTATGCTTTCAAATATCATTCACTTGAGTCCACTTCGTAATTCACCTCATTCTTTTGAGTGAAAAGTTTCGTATGCACTGAGATCCACAAGCCTTGCAGAACAGGGGAGATATGACAGATGTAGGGCCTCTACCATACAAATGCTAACCCTAATACGCATCACGTGCAAGCAAAAGGCAAGGGAGATGGCAGAGATGGCAGATATGCATAGAGACACCCCACTCACTCACCTACACCAACTATCTAGGCTTATCATGCAGTAGACACTCTTCGGGCATGCACTGTGCGCCAGATGATGGGGAACTTGCCTACGATACTGCAGCTTGATGTTAGAGATAGCGCAGTTGCGACTATTGAGGCTTGGGAGGTATGAAGCAACGAGCAACTCTCCGGAGGAGGGTGGAATATAGATGTAGAAGTGTGGATATGTAGATACTTCTTTATATATAGCACAGCATGTTGAAAATTTAGAAGAGGGAAAAACACTCCCGAACAAAAAAAGACAGAACATTATAAAACCTATATAAGTAAAACGCATAACAGAGCGAGAGCGAAGAGAGAATCCACCTGCCTCATGCAAAGCTACTTCCCACACAGCATGAAAAATTGACTCCTGAGAAGAGAACGTGCCGGCACGTAAACTATGCAGAGCACAATAGACATAGTTTAAGAGAATCTAACAACCAGCTCTCTCGTGGAATGAACAACCCAGCAGCATCTGCAGGTCAATCTTCACTCCAAGCGGTGTCCGAAAGCTTTTGAATTGTCATTTAAGGCAACGGCTCAAAGGTCAAAGTCCATTTCCTCTGTGAATTTGTCTTCTCTCCTACTTCTTGGGCCGTCTGCCTCATCCTCGTCGTCAATAATTGCATCATCGTCTGCAACCAGTACAGACTCTGTCAGTGTGTGGTTATCCTCATCATCGTCCTCGAAGTCAACGTCAAAGAAATCATCGTCCGACCCCACAATCTTCTCGTAGAGCAGTTTGGCCTCCGTGACTGCACCGTCATAGGATATCTCCGTCGAGGGCATGTTAGAGTACAGAACACCTTCATCCGTTACATCAGCTGGCGCTTGAGGGTTCTTTGGAGCTGTGTCAAAGATGGAGGATGACACGACGCCAAATGGAGGGACTGCAGTATACTGGGTGAAACACAGCTTAAACAAATACTGCAATTTTTGTTTTGGAACAAAGTCTTTGAAAGACTTGCCGAGTTTCACAGAGTTGATGACAGGCATTCCATCTGACCTGATAAGAACGTCCTCTGCATCAAGGGAGACATCAAACCCATTCTCCTCGGATTCTCTAAGGATCGAGTCTTCCATCTTGAGCAGAGCGGCCTCCACGTCTCTCTTTCCGGCATCCCCCTTTTCTATCGTTGAGATATACCACACACATTGGTCGGCTGGGCACATTCCAGAACCACCACCCATTATCAGAGCCTGCACAGGGTACTTGTTACCAGTTTGGAGGGAACCTGAAGGGAATACCACAATGGCGCCGCTCTCACCCTCAGCCATCCACTCCTTACAAGACTTCCTAACAATGGAAATCAACCTGGTGATCTCATACATTTTCTCGGGCACATAAGCAGCTCCCTTTGGCGCTTGCGAGGGCGAACAAACAACCCTTTCAGAGACAACTGCCTTAGAGCCATCGGAGAAAGAGGCTGTTTTCGTCTTGGGGTCGTATGAGCTGAGCGCACAATCCAGTTTATAGGTGGCACCGGCAACGGCAGCCGATCTGCAGAACCCCTGAGAAATCTCTCCAGGACCACCGTACTTGGAGTACATGACGGGGAAGTTACCGTAAACATTGAAAGAAATCAGATACCTCATGATTCTAGAGATACCCTCTGCAGCAAGAATGTCTGGCGAAGAAGCCAATCCAAGGGAAAACACCAGCTCATTTGTCTGAGCCTTGCTCAGCTTGAACTTATCTTCGATGAACTCACTCAACAGTTTCTCCTTGTACGGTTCCAAGATCTTTTGATTCTCTGGACTCTCGTGCTCGAAGACAAACTTCATGAACTTCATCAGGTAGCGCTTCGACTGAAGAGAGAGCGACTGGTCGGTGAAGATCTCCTCCTTTGAAGACGACATCTTGCCAAAAGAGTCATTCTCAAAAGTGTGAAAGTTACTCAGAGGTTGGAACTCAAGGTACCGGTAAACTCTGGACTTGACCAACAACGAGATCATATCGGACTTGGCAAACAAAATCTTGGGGGACAAATCAACACCGTAGTCTTTTGATTTCAGTTCCTGAGGTCTTGGAATATATAGAAGTGCCTTTGAGAAACCTTGGAAACCGGGAGTGCCAATATTGACATTATAGACCCATGCCCGAAGCTGGTCAATGGTGAGAGTCGCACTGGTATCACCATAATAAGGGTTTGAATCCACATGAAGAACGTTGGAGCCTTGCCACGATAGAGCGGCAGCCAAGATACTCTCCACGAGACCAGTACCACAGATCAGCACGTCACATTTATCGGGTGTCACTGGGGGCAATGGCTTCTCAATTCCGGCGAGCTGTGGAATAACCGACGGTCTTCTGCCGCCAGTGGTGACTGATGGGCGTCTTTCAGCCATGGATGGCCGACGCTCCGCCATGGATGGTCTTCTTGACTCGACGATATAGCTCATTCTTTCTTTTGTGATCCTCGGGAGTATGTTTCAAATGTATAATAGCCGTAAATAAAATTTATGAGAAAAGAAGAAGAAAAAAAAGACAAGAAAACACCCAAAGTGATATAGAAAGAAGTCACCGTCTATGTGTCAGGAGGGAGGAGGGAGAAGCTCGAACAGACACACACGCACACACACGGGAACCGCAATTGTGGGGGCGAGAAGCGATGTGAGCAGTGTGAACTAATAGTACAGGGTTCAATGGTAGTAATATAACCACAACTGGCCCTTTGGAGGCGTGAATGATGTCTCAAAATACAGACAGATTGTAGTGGTGGAAAAATGTGATGATGAAGCACAAACTGGAGATGGGGGAAAGAGGAGGGAACACCAGTCGTATAAAGTAACGGTTATTGTATGCCGATGTATAAATATAAACGTGGAGCAACAAAAACAAATAAAAAAACCACACACAACTGGATTCGCCTGTTTATCGTGAGAGCGTAACAATTGTCCGCAAATCCACACTCAAAAAAGGAACGGAAGCCAAGCTAGCGATACGGCGTGAGATTTTTTTTCTCTCGCTCTTCTCGTGTGTTCTCTTCTCTGCCCTCTCGCTCTCTCTTGGCTTTTTCGTTGCCGATAGTCCATACACCAGCTTATTGTCGCCCTCCAAGCACCATTATGTGGTGCGCACCTTAATCCCTCCCCCCCCACTCAAAGTGTCTATCCGTCTGACCCTGGCGACCAAAATGGGCATGCGGGCCGGGGTGTATCGGCAGATAATGAGTGTCAAGAGAGGATTCCGGTCGAACCTAGCGCGCCTGGGACGTCGCCGCTCTGCGATAACAGCAATGAGCAAGCCCGTGGATGGCATCATCCTATGACACACACACACCGAGGGGTGCATGCTGTTCCTATCGGGGACATCCCGCACTTTCCTTTGCTAGTCTACCTGCCAGTTATGCATGCCGTTCTGACTGAGTGCTAGGGAAATGCCTCACTAACAGCCTTCATACCACCCTATTGGAGGCCATCGTCCGCCACCCACCTCGGCCATCTTGCTCCTAGTTGGTTGAGTGGAGGGGGTTGCTCTTCCTTTGAAAACCGGGTAATGCATACAAACCTACCCTTACAAAGCGCTGCAGTGGGTAGTGTGCAACCTCGACTTGGTGCCATCAGCTTTTTCCCTCACACACGCCTACCTGCCTGCTCTGGCCCATTAAGGTACAATATCACTACTGTAGACAAGTAAGTGCGTGGAGGACACAGAAAGCGTCCACCCAATCAGTTGTGCTTCTTATTTGATTAGTTCTTTTGGAGTACACGAAAGCTTCGTAGGGAAAAGTCACTAGCTAAACTAGCAGCATACAAACGAGACGAATTACAATTCGGGGTAAAGGTTGCTGTTGTTGAAGAATTGAAAGACAGACACATGGCTGTGTGCATATAGATATTGATACTGATGGATATCTAGCTATATACATATATTTAGTTGTCATTTTTGCATATCCATTGGAGGTATTTCAAGCTTGTATGCTTAAGCTTCCACAGTCATTGATTTCTTGCTTAAAATAGAGTATAGAAGCATGTCTATCATCACCAAGAACATATCGAGGGGTGCGTTGAACGCCTTCTCTCCAAGGGTGTTACCTATTGGAATCAGACAGATCTCTACCCATGAGCTGACCCCATCAAATTTGCCCACAGACACTCCGGTGCTATCACAGAGACCACACACCAATGTGTTGGATTACACATTCACAACGATGGATAAGATCAAGAACTGGGCCAGAAAGTCTTCCTTCTGGCCAATGACTTTCGGTCTCGCCTGCTGTGCAGTGGAGATGATGCACGTTTCCGCCCCAAGATATGATCAGGACAGACTGGGTATTATTTTCAGAGCTTCCCCAAGACAGTCCGACATCATGATTGTTGCCGGTACTGTCACAAACAAGATGGCCCCTGCTCTTAGACAGGTTTATGACCAGATGCCATACCCAAGATGGGTCATCTCCATGGGTTCCTGTGCCAACGGTGGTGGCTACTACCACTACTCTTACTCCGTCGTCAGAGGTGTTGACAGAGTTGTCCCTGTGGATATCTATGTCCCAGGATGTCCTCCAACCTCTGAGGCTCTCATGTACGGTATTTTTCAGTTGCAAAAGAAGATGATGGACCACCAGACCCATAGGATGTGGTACAGATCCTACTAAGTTAGTGCGAGTGGGTTATATTCTTTTCTTCTAATCCAAGACGTCAGGAATGTAGTATGTATGATTATCGCCGAGACGATGCATAATGTGGATACATAAATATATTCATTATTCCATGTTTATTATAGTCTACTTCACCGTAACACATGTATAAAATCACGTGTTCTCTGAGAATTCTTTCCCTCTCTCTCTGTTTCTCGCAATATTTCACAATGTCTGTATGTTATTCTTAATAGCATCTTTCAGCGATGCAAATGGACTGGCTCTGAATTCGTTGTTCTTAAGAATGTTGTTGAACCGCACTTTCTCATGGCTCTCCACCTTGAGAGCACCCTTCTTTGATGTGTGGGGATTGGGAGTATGATCTCTCTTCACTGATGCTGTATAAACGTCTGTTGTCTCATCATCTGCAATAGCAGGTGTTTCCGTGGTGGCTGAAAGAGCATGTAGTAAATCCCCCATCTTCGGCACAAGTTCATCTCTCATCTTTCTCTTCCTCCTCCTTATAGCGGACTTAGATATACCTGTGAGCTGAGGATTACCCCCTCTGGATGAAATTAGTCTCTCTGAGAACATAGCAGACTTCTCTTGTCTCTTTTCCAGCTTTGTTGCTGTTTGCTCTTTCAAAAACGGTATCGGAGTGCTCGTTTCAAGTGTCTTTGCCAATGCCTTCTCACTCAGGTTGACACCTGTCTTTGCCTTCAGTGACTTGGCAGCCGACTTAGACCTCAAAGTGGTTTTCTTTGCCATTGCTGTTATCAAATAATATTCTATAAGCTAGTCTATATATCTGACGCCCCCTATGCCAATATAGTTTCATTGGCAATCTCCATATCTATACCTGCTGAAATCAGCCGCATAGAAAATAAATCTGTATAGGCATCGGAAACCAGGCTCATTAGGTCACGTGATAGCAGAACGCCCGGGAAAAAATCAATTGCCATATCAGGCAGCCGGCAATGCAGCGTTGATAACTGAAGCATATTAAAGTAATCTAATCTAACCTGTTGGCTGGGCTTTACCATTTGGACAACAACAAGAAAGCAGTGAAAAATGAGAGCATTTACAATTGCAACCGCGGCTATTGCCGCTGCCACTGTCGGTTACTGTGTCTACTTTGACTACAACCGTAGGAATAATGCCGAGTTCAGGAAACAGCTTAGAAAGGCCGAGAAGCAAAGAGCAAGGAAAGAACAGAAGGTCAAGGACACCGAGAAGGGTCACCAGCTCGAGGTTATAAAAGAAAAATTGCTTGCATCTCTGGTGGCGGAGCCCCTCCCCACTGGAATCGCTGAAAAGGAGCAATACTTCCTCACCGAGGTGAGCCGTGGAGAACAGCTCTCCAACATGCCAGGCAAGGAGATCGATGCCGCCATCTGCTTCTACAAGGCTCTGTCCGTTTACCCCAACCCAACTGATATCTTGGAGATTTACCAGAAGACTGTGCCACCTCCTATCTGTGAGCTCATTGTGATGATGACCGCCATTCAGCCACCACAGGCCGTTGTCAACATCCTTGGTGAATCCGTTTCTTCGGTCGACATCGAGTAAGAATCAGCGTATATGCTTCGCCTCTGTCGCATGTATATAACTTTTTTCTAGCCATCACTATTTGTGGCTTGTCTGATTCTGTTCCTTCATCAAGTCATCGATCGGTTCATTGTTTGGTATGGAGGTTGTTCATTCGTCACTCATGACAAATATTCCTGTTACATTTCACGCAATTTCACCCTTTAGCTCGATGGAACGGATGTGTTCATATAGAGCATGCACTTTTGTATATACTTGAATTGATTTATTACTCTTCTGCTCTAATTGAGTGTTAATCCGAACAAACCTCCTCATTATATTAGCCCAGATCCTATGAATTAACCTTGTTTGTCTCGTCTTCTGTCACAACGTTCAACACCATATCCTTGAACAAATCACCTAGTTTAATAATCTCGGTATGATGACTCACATCATCAAACTCTTCTCTGTGCTGATAATCAACAAGATCTTTCGCTTGGTCCGATTTGGCAGCATCTGCTTCCAATTCTTTCAAAAATCTTGCATTTGACAACTTGAAAAGCAGACAGTCTGTCTTATCATCGGGGTCCAGCTCCACAAACTCGAGATTCAGCTCATAGATATCTTCGTCACCCAAACCTAACAACTGACCAGCACGCGATCCCGAACCAGAGCGGGAAGGTGCGTGTCCTCCTTCCAAATCAGATTCCATTACACCCGAAAACTGCTTATTGATCCTGTTCCAGTTCTTGTTGATGATTCTATGACGATTGACTGCAAGAACGTCTCTGTCAGCGAGCTCACCTTCACCTTCCTCCCCCTGGTCGAGTATCTTCTGGTAAGCTTCACGCTTATTCTGGACATCCTCTATGATTGAGTTGAGCTCTGCCAATAACTGGGTTGGATCAATTCTATCCTTGGCTTCAACCTTTGTGTTTCCTTGCTGTTTGAGGATCAAATCGTTGACAGCCTTTGTTAGATCCATCTTGAGGTCAGGCCGGGATTCCTTGACAAACTTCAAGAATGTGACAAACTTGGAAAACCAGTCAATCATGCCTTTGAAGATTTGGCCATCCGGATTTTTCAGATCACTTACATAGAGGTTGTGGATGAAGGTGTATAGGTGCTGCTGATACTTGGTGAGAAGATTGACAAATTTCACAACCACATTGTTGCCGGCACCGCCTTTGCCCAGCATCACGCTGGAGTCATGTTGATTGCTGATGAGACTTATCAGCTCACTGGTGAAGGTACTGATTATAGGTATGTACAGGTATAACTGGGCCTTTGTGAATATCGCGATCAGCGGCTCAAAGAATATGGACACCAGCTCTTTGATCAACTGCACGAGCTCAGGCTCTTCCCAGAGCTCCTTCAAAGAATCCTTATCTCTGCGCCTGGTGCAACAGGTGAACAGAGACCGGAGAGATTGGTACAACTCTGCTTTGATCGTTAGCTCCTTGAAATGGTTTGAATTAACCGTCGCCGTTATCTCCTCATTATCATAATCATCAGCCGATGCCTTCTTCAGATCCAATTCCTGGCTCAGCTTTTCAAACTCAACCCAACTCCTATACGAATTCAAGACATCCTCCATCACAATGTCTGGGATCTTTGTGGATAACTGGTTGTTATTCAGTAATATGCCAAGCGCCAAGTCAACGTTGTATTTTCTGCAATTTTTCTTTATATCGATAATAAGATAGTCACTCTCAGTATCAACATATTCACGGATTTTTCTAGTTAAACAGCTGTACTTCTTCCCACCTGGTTTCAAAATGCTGGAATCCTTGTCAAGATCCTCAATGTTACTGGATAACAGAATGATCTCCTTATCCAGCTTCTTGACATCGTCATTCAGCATACCTGTGAAGATGTACTGGAGAAGTGACTTGGAATGGCCACCAAAAGCAATTGGTGATTGCATGGTGAACAGGTCAATCATCTTCTTCATTATCTGTAAGGGGTTCGTGAATCTCAGTATGGCAGCCATGAACCGATATGGGAACAGCATATGTATGCGCTTGAGAATGTGCAAATACTCTGCAGAGTTATCATTCGCAACAAAAATCTCGTATACGGTGGAGGCAATTTCAATCTTAGCCAACTCAACAAATGACTTGAGCAGGGGGGAGAGCTCCGAAATATCTTCCTTTGACTCAATCTCTTTGAACAAAGAAATCAGACCAAAAGGCTCGCCATCACTGTCCAGGGAATCGGAAAGGATCCTTTCTTTGAGCTCGTTTATGGAAAGTTGTAAATTCGTAATTGCCTTGATTGTCTCCTGCTGAAACTTCACTTGTTGAATGATGACTAGATCATCCAGTTTTCTCCTGAGATCTTGGTCCTGTTCCTCTGCCTCCTCTAACCGATCAGTCTTGCCTTCGGTAATGAACTCAACAAATCGAGCAGAGTTCTTGACGGTAGGGATCCTTATCAACGACTGAAGGTAACCTCGCAGAGCCACCCTTAACCTTTCCCTGGGAAACTTTGCTGTTTTCAGTAAATCATCCACTGGAGAAGCACTCACCGGTGTTGGGTGTTCTGATGATACAGTGGGAGTGCTTGTGTGAGAAGGAGAGGAAGACGATTTATTCATTCTCACTGGGGACCGTGCCACCTTCAAGGAATTGATGAAATCCGTCTCCAATTCCGATATGCTGTTGTTGAAGGCTGTGCTAGCCATGCTGTTTGCATCGCTGTCGGCGCTGAGAACGTCTCCAACATCAATGTCCGAGTCATCGTCATCTTGCTCGTCGTCAATATCATCGTCTATATCAACATTTACAGATGCTTTCAACTTGGTGGGTAAACCGGGAAGCTCCTTTCCCGGGAAGAGCTTGCCTAAATCGTGGCTCAGCTTGCGAAACTCAGAATATCTTCTTCTTATATAATACACCTCACCAGACGTTTTATCTTTAATTCTGATAACAAACTCGTAGAATGTGGATCGTGCCTTTTCTTCTCTGCTACTGGAACCCTTCCAGAATGTAAAAGCGGCATTGATCTTCTTGAGCGTTTTCTCCTCAGATGATTTGGTCACCCCGCAGACATTGAGGTCTGTTCCGTTGATGAAATTGTCCTCGTGTTTCAAGATCTCCTGCACATCAAACTCTATCGGGGAGATATTCAACTTACTCACTTTTTTATAGACGTTTCTCGTCTCATTTTCGTTGAAATAGATATCATCACCCAGTGTCACCAAGCTAGAGTTATAGAACATGAGCAAAAAACTGGTGAACTTGTTCAGCGCCAGTTTTCTCTTGGATAGTTCTCCACGGTCGTTACTATTGCTAATGCGCTTGGACTTCCATAGTTCGAAAAACTTCTGAACCTTATCCACCCACAGCGAGGATTGATCTAAAGCATGCTTTCCTCTGAGATGATACTGGATGAATGGGAAAGTTGATACAAAGTTGCCAAAGAAATGTCTCAATAGGGGGAACTCGGAATTGTAGAGCTCGACGTAATTATACGACATCTTTATGGCCTCCGCCCTGTTTGAAGGGGGACGTTTGGGATCATACGCGACAAAGGGAGGGCCGAAACGCCGCAATCCTGTGATATCGTTGTAGGTTGGGGAAAGCTTGTTGAACTCCCTACGCAATTGTAAGTTGAGAAGCTCCTTTTTGAGGTAGTGTTCTTGTGTCGGGGTCAATGATAGTGCAATTGAAGTGTTTTTGTCAATGGAACCTGTGGCCACTCGGTTGCCCGGAGGGGCCGTGCTCGCTATGCCGTTCATGGTTTTGTGTGGGGGAGATATAGCGGTATGGAGGACACACACAGCACTCTATGAAATAATATATTAAAGCAGTCGAATTTATGTATCTGCTAGATGGCAAATGGGAACAACCCTCCAGAATTTAGAACGATGTTCACTATCCCAACTATTCTCCTTGCACACGTAATTGTCACCACGATGCTCTCTTGCTCTTACCAACATATATAAATATATATGCATGACATGCGCTACCATATGTAGGGAGGGCGTGCTTCGCGTACTGGTAACGATGCGAGCAAGCGGCCGATTCCAGAAGGGTGAACGTGGTCTCAACTGAAGGGGGGAGATTGACATAAGCTTTATACTTTAGACTACACTATACATCACAAGAGTACTGGGTTGTAACAGCGCATTTTGCAAGTAAATCCTTCAGGGATCCCATCTGGCTTGTTCCCACCCAGGGTCTCCACATGTGGTCAGAGGCAGTAGTTTCCGCAGATGCCGCAGCCCTACGCAAGCAATGGAATGCACTAAGAAAGGGCCTCGGGAAACTAGGAGCAGCTGCGGCAGGTTTGGAGGGGCAGTACTTGCAACTTCCGGGAAATCTCTCTGCTGAGACTAAAAACGGTTTGTATGGATATCATATTTTTAACACAGTTTGAAATAAGCTGTGCTTTTTTTTTTCGTGAAATACTCTACGATCCCCATAAATGTTACTCTGGTTGAAGCAACAGAACAACTAGAGCGATCCCTCATAAATAGATCAGAGGGTGTGTGGCATACAGTGTGGGTTATAGTGTGGGGTTTATCTACCGATGAGACCGGCCAGCAAGATCATATGCGATGCGTGAAATAACCACATGTCATATTGCAATCCCTTTGTTGTTTTAAAAAACAAAAAGATACATTCTGTTCACATCTATTTCCTGGAGCTCCGAGTTTTGTGGTAGGACTCAAATTATAAACAGCAATTATAATAAATGAATCGCCATAAACTAGGCTCCCCAGCCCCAACTTCTTACCCGTAAGCGCCCATCTATCTCTGTCTCTGCCTGCCTATTAGAGAACGGCTCATCCTCTTGTTCTGCGACTGTAGAGAGATGAGATGCCCTTCTCTGCCCCCGCGCCCTTTAGGCGCCCCGTGCAGCTCATCACCCTGGCCAGATGGATTCATGTCGCCTTGCAACAATATGGGGTTCCACCGTTATGGTGAAGGTGTGATGAATTCGCCATGATGTGTGTTTTGTTGTATTTGAATGCGCTCTCACACAGATATCACCTTTTGTGTTTTGCCCTGTGTATCGGAGATTGGATGTTCTAGGACAAAGTGAATTGACCCTACCCTACCCTACTCCTCCCCAGACACGTACACACTCATGCACGTTTGGATGTGCTGATCCCGCATATGATCATATGGCCCCATATTCTTTATTTTTTATTGTCTTCAGCACCTTGCAGAGAAGAGCGAGTTGCCTTTCAATGCCTCATACAAAGTGAGATAGCCGTGCTAAATCTGTTGAACATATAGTACCCTAGTCGTCGCAGACAAGGTTGTTGTGCTTGCAACTCCACAAATGTCTCTGCAGGGCACCAGCCATGATCCAACACGCAACATATTCAGGAAGGAAGCGGGTGAAGATTCGATCGCCACAACGATAAGGAGCAGCTCCCGGAAAAGAATAGGCATTCCGCTTGTACCAAAATCAGCCCCACCAACAATAACATCACCGTCAGAATCACAAACGGAACCACACATAAAAACTAAACAGAAGCTTCTACCGTCCTTCTTGCTCAAGCCATTCACCCCAGGAAAGCAGAGGAGGCAAGGTGCAAGCAAACACACACAAACACCGATACCCACATCCACGAAAAAACTTGCCTCCACAACGTCTTTTGACAGCCTTCTTCTCCAGCATGATGCCCCGGATCACTCACAGACACTGCGCTTGGAGCATGAGTCGTTATCGTATTCCACACCACCCTATGAAGAGCTCACAATGTTGCTCACTTTACAGTCAGTGAAGATGTGATGCTGAAAACAGCACCTCTAGCTGCTTCTGACTTGGAAAACGGTTCAGCAGTGTCCACCCCATCCTCTGCCACTTTTTTCAACCCTTTTGTGAGGTTCGGAAGGAGGAGGACAATAGGTATGTTCCATAGTGGCAGTAGCGGTAGTAGCGTAAGCATGTGCAGACCTCCTCCCATATCAGGAAATCAGTCGATGAAAAGTTTGCCTGGAAATAGCGGCACAACTACAGCTGACCTAGATGATATCGTCGCATCACTGGCCAACGATGTACCCACAATATCCCTCACGGCTGGTAGCCATCATGGCTCTGCTTCTACTACCTCACTCACCTCTCGCCCACCAAGTTCTCGTGCCATATCGTTCCGGTTATCCAGTCCCTCTCTGCAAGTTTTAGGAGAAAATGGTTCTACGAATGGTGTCCATGCTTCAGAAGAGCTCTCCAGTCCTTTAGCTTCAGACTCTTCTCCCAACAAGATTGTAAGGCAGAGGAGTAAGACCTTGAATGCATTGGATCAGAAGCCATCTACGGAAGGGTTATTGACTCCTAATAAACAGCAGCAGAAGGAAAGACATCTCTCTGACATTGGAGAATCCACAGGTATGTTAACTTCATTAGCCAACTTGATGAGAGCGAAGCGTGCCTCTTCTTTCATTGCTGTAAACTCCTTAGATAAATATGACCAATTCCACAATGTCGATGGCTCTGCTACTATCGCAAGGCCCAGAAGTTGGAACTCAACTGTAAAGGGCCATAAGACTGATCTGCTACCTGGCGAATACGTTTCTGAGATGGTTGACCGCCTGTTAATGTCGACACAGATCGCAGATGTGGTGCCTACACTCTCCGAAATGCCTGATATTTCACTCAGCATTGCAGCGATTAGATACTATCTTGAGACATATTATGACTTCGCAGATGAGCCTCTTGATATTTCTCTGAGAACGTTTCTAATGATCAATGGTCTTCCCAAAGAATCACAGCAAACAGATAGGCTCATCAACGAATTTGGAAGGTACTACTATATGAGCAACCAAAAGACATGCCTATCTGTGGATGAGTGTTACATCATTTCATATGCTCTCATAATGCTGCACACGGACCATTTCAATCCTAATAACAAGAAGAAAATGTCCAAGTTTGAATTCATCAAAAACACTCAATATACGTTACAGAATCAGGAGGCTCATAAGAGGAGACAAGAGGTAGACATGAGAAGTTTGGATCCGTTTGCAAAGGATATATTAGAGTACTACTTTGACAATATTGTCACGTGCCCTTTTAAGCATTGCGACAACGATATGGCAATCTCTTGGATCGTCAAATATTCTGGCAGGGTCCTCCATGGGGAGACAGAACGGACTGCAGATGCAGCGGTGCAGTCAACCATAAGGAGAAGAAGTAGCTCTTTCCTGTGGACATTCTTCACCACTGATCCTTACGAGTATATTGAAAGACACAGGACACGTGACCTTCGATTGGCTCTTAGCATGCCTATAGGTAACCCCTTTACGGCTCCTGGTGGCAGGTCCACTGGGTCAACGCAGAGTGAAGGAGATCAAGATTCCAAAGGCATACTTGATAGCTCACATGCTGCAGTGCCGAACGTGGATTTGAGCTCTGCCCTGAACATTTGGCAAGACGTGGCATCATCGTCCTGTAAAACCGTTTTCAAAATCCCCAGAACAAAAGCAGGTTTCATATTGTCACAGGGATGTGAACTGACGGTTTTAGATCGGTCTGGGTTGGCAGGCACCCAACTCATCATGGGATCCTCTGAGCTTCCCGATATGCTAGTCCTGAGGGTGCTCAAGATGGGGTACGTAAGCAGGCACGAGACAAAGATCATGACAACGGGGAAAGTGTGGAAAAGATACTTTTGTCTCTTGACAACCATGGGGTTTCTCTTTTATAGGGACAAGACCATTTTCAAGTTCTCTCAGGTTAATCCAACTACGCAGGTGGTTGAGTTTTCCCCAACGTCAGCACCCACCATATTCGATGTCACCCAGCCAGAATTCGTTCTCCCAATCGAACAATCCTATGCCTCTCGAATGGCTCAGAATGATACTCTTGATCTCGTTGGCTCTGGTGAGGAGTTGCATACCTTTTTCATATTCAACACCTCAAAAACACTGTACTCTGTCAATAGCGTGGAAGACATGAAAGAGTGGATCATTGCATCAAACTACCTTGCTGCTCTTCATTACTTGCAGCTGCCAGATTCAAAGCCTTTGTCGGTGGCTAGCTTTACCCCTGTGGAGGCTAGTGTCTCGAACAAGGTAGTTGAAGTGGGGCCCTTAAAAGGAGTCTCGATTGCTCAACAGGTTGAGCATCTGAAGAATACAATCACAAGCTCCGGGTGTCTTGTCGAAGAATGTACAAGGTTGTCGAGGGCATTTTGCATACTCACCCCCTTTAATGTCAAGACGGGGGAGTCCGTTATGTCGTCTTCCAAGTTGTTAAGTGCCAAAACAGAGTGGTTATGGCTTGAGCTTCAACGAGACGTCACCTACAGCACCATTCTACAGACAGTGTTGGATAACTGTGTGACACCTTCACACAACCCTGCTGATAGATGAACTCTTTAAAAGTTTTATGCATATGTATTAAAATAATGTACATGTTTCATTTTCGAGTAGCCTATTGTTGTCGCTACTTGTAGCCTACCGTTGTCGCTACTTGCAGCCTGTTTCTCATCGATACGCTCACTGTAGCAACCCCCCTGTTACTTGCTTCCTCCTTTCGTGAACAGCAGCGGTTCTAGAGGATCCAATGTTCATGATCCTGGGGCACCCATCTCGATCTCTTTCTGTTCGCACGCACTCTGCACAGTAGAATGCATCACTGACCCCCTTGCCTCCGCATATTATGCACTTTTCCTTGAATGTGCCGAACGAACAATCATCACAGATTCGCACCAAGGTCTTGGGCTTTACCAAAGAGTCACAACTAGGACAACTACCATCGCATTTTTCACATAGCTTGCCTATATTCCTACCTGGCTGCTTGAAACACATCACCAGATCCAACTGATGGCGCGACATAGTTTAGAATTTTATAGATGTATGAAGTGGGTGAAGTGAGCGATCTGTAATGGCTCTGTCTCAACAGTTAAGAGGGTGGGATGATGTATAATGAACTGTTAACTGACTGCTGAACTGACTGTCGGTTGATGACTGCCGGTTGATGACTGCCGGTGGAATACGTTGTTTTATGTGAAGTCGTTCTCGACAACTATGTTCAAGCATAGCCCATTTGTTAATAACCATCCTCATATTATTCATTATTTATCTCTCAACCTCTCCACATACTGAAGCTCATCGCATCCACGCCTGGTGCCCTCTCTGTATAGCAGCAATCTACTACAGTGTGCCTCAGCGTAGTGCGCCTCTTAGTGTAGTGTGCCTCTTAGCGTAGTGCACCTCTTAACCCAGAACATCTAACTGTAGAGCCTGTAGGGCCCCTAACTGTAGTGCCACCCAGCTTATGGGGATGGGCTACAGTGGCACTAACAATTTATTGCTGCACCTTTAGAGAGGGGTGATTTGTGTGGAGAGGGATGAGAAGAGGGTATATAAGGCGTCTCAAGGTGTTTCTATCTTTTCTTGCGGATATGACACCGGCATGTACATTATATTATATGGGCTGAATCTCATTCCATCTATACTAGATATTGAGGGTGAATTATAGATTTTGTTCTTTCTTGGGTTGTCCCTCATCAAGTTGTGTGGAGTTGCTTGTTCTCAAAGGAATTTAACTTTACTATGGCCTCTATCTAACTGGGCTCTCCCCTTCCTACAATCTCTAAGTTGACCCACGCTGCATATCAGAAGGCACACCTAACGCAACGAGGCTATCGGTGGCCATTCCCACAGCACTAAATCTCCTGGACAGCAATATAGGTTGTCAAAATTAATCAGTTAGACAAGAGAAATTTCACAAAAATGGAGGACCCAGAAGAAGTTGCTGCTGGTGATCCCCAGATGGAGTGGTGCTCGTCTGCCTCAGCTGCTGCAGATAACTGTTGCAATGGAATGGGTACAGACACAGAGCCAGAGCCCGCAGATGTCCCACCGGAAATTGTGGAGGACGACACGTGTCCGATCTGTTTAGATTTGCTTCCTGCCCAAGACGAGCCGTTGGTGAGGTCCACGAGGAAAACACAGTTTCTTGCCAAAGTGATACCCTGTGGTCACAAGTACCACGATCTATGCATCAAGTCGTGGTCGGAAAGGGCTAACAGCTGTCCCAAGTGTAGAACCCCGTACAACATCGTGCAGCTGATATCGGGTGACGATGTCATTGACTCCATAAAGGTTGAGGACAAGAAACTACCAATCGAAGGTGATGATTTCGGCATACCAGAGGAATACGAAGAGGAACAATATTACGACTATGAGTACGATTCCTTGGACGCAGACTACGTACCGAGGGGCGGCAGCAGGTATGCCCCATGTGTATTATGTGATGAATACACCACTTCGTCAGGATCAGTGATGTGCAACGATTGCTCGGGTACATTCCATGCGGGGTGTTTGGGACTGATGGAGCTCAGCGGTGTACAGTGGATATGTCCGATGTGTGACTCTCCACAGCAGACTGTCGTTAGGTTACCTCGAGCAAGAGGTCGGCAGAGAAGATCTAGAAACAGTGCAATCACACATAGAACATTCATCCAAAATATTCGCAGAGAAATACGATCAAGGCGGCAGCCATCACCTCTAGGTACATCCTCAGTGGGGACCCCACACCATCCACAGACCAGACAGTCCACAAGGCTGACAAGAACAGCTGCCAACTCAGCCGGTCGCGGCGAGATTGATTATTCAACCATAGTCGATGCAACCAGAGAGCGTGCGCAACAACGGCAAGCATTGAATACCGCTCCTCAGACATCAGTATCGAGAGCAGAACAGGCATCGTGGAGAGCTCTTGAGAAGGTGAGGCGAGGAATCACAGAGGATACCAGCTCGTCAAGCAGCCGGATGTCTTCTGTGGGAGCATCACCTCTGGAAACGGAGATCGCATTGGCTGCCAAGTCGTCCTCGTCCTCATCAGCATCATCCTCGTCCTCTTCCGCAGCCACAACTACGGGAACCTCGTCTGGTATCAGGTCACCTGTCCGTGTGGAAAAAAGGCTCAAACGCCCCAATAGGGGCAGACGCACCATCAACACTGAGCTGGAGCCCGCTGCCTCGAGGACAACTCATGTTGCGGGATCTCGAGGGCCGCCTCAGGGTACATCGAAACTCGCAGGAGTGACCATTGAACGTACAAACGAATCTGGCAGTTCATCTGTATTGTCGTCTCTCTTGTCAGATCTGAAGCACCGCTCCAAAACCGATCCGAAAGTGCCTCTTGATAGAGCATCTATGCCATTCTCTGATCAGCTTACCGTATCGCAACCGGCAACGCTGCCGATGAGTCCAGTATCCATGGGACACTCTCCCTCTGGAAAAGAGCCGCTCTTCACTCCTGCCGCCTCTGCATCTGAAAGTGATGCCTCGGTGGCTGCAGACGATCCTTCGGCCAGATTAACCATGGAAGCATTACAGCGACACAACAGCGGCACTCCTGGCCTCATTCAGAGATCGGCCTCAGAAAGTCACATTGGCACCACACACACAGGAAATACAGAGCTTTCTTACCCTAGAAAGCAATTCATACAAAAGTTCCTCATACGGAACAAACTCAAGCCGCTGCTCACTTCTGCCCACCTGACAACACAAGAGTATACCTCGGTTAATAAGAATGTCTCCCGCACCCTTTACAAGCTATGTGCCAAAGACGACTCCTTCTTGTCTTGGATATCCAAAATCCTGGAGATGAAAGAGAGATATGGCGTGGAGAGCCTTGAACTGTTCCTGGAGAAGCTCTCGGGTGTGAATGCTGATCAGGGCAACAACAAGGATAAAGAGCGGTTTTACTCGTCGTATTCCAGTATTGTCGATGAACTGATGCGCGAAGAGATGCACGCTTTGGGTAAATGAGCGCTGAGTATATTATATAATGTGTAACGAATGGTATATATGAGTTGGTTCGGGTAATGTTAATGATAGTTATGCATATACATATGAAGTCGTATACATTGTTAAGTAGTTATGGGATAGCAAAGATACATTAGGGTCATTGACTCGTGAAACAAAACAAAAAAAAAAGCAGAACAAATCACATACTGAATAGTCAAAAAAGAAAATAGTCTATTTAAGTGACAATCATTGTTCATGTCGGTGCATCCCCCTCCCCAGTTGACCTCACCATCAATCAACCGATGTAAGCGGCATGTCTAATTCTGACAACACGTTCGATAGGACAAATGGCCTTTGCTTTGCAATTTGTTCCAGTTTTTCTCTTGCTCCATCCTTTTGCTCAAGGAAGTCAACGAAAGCAGAGATCTGTTCCAAGTTGTAAAATCTGAGATCACCGCCGTACTGGATCACCCGGGAGTTGTACGAAGTGGCACTGGCACTGGTAAATGTCTTGTGGGCAAATGGAAACTCAGTCTCACCATCTGCAAGAAAGCTCTTTACTAGATAGTCTACATTGAATCCAGTGAGCTTCCAAGACTGTGTTTCCAGGTTCAGCACAAAGATCTTGTTCACCAGGTCCTCTAGATGATGCTTCTTTTGGAGCGCATCATCAACACCATTTAACGTCTCCACCCTCAGTCTCATTAACTGGTTACCCACGTCAAGTGTGGCATCCTCGGGGCCAAAGTCATAAAATCGGGGATCCACGCCTTCGTTTGGTGCCTTGGCTTTCCAGTCCAATTCTGAAGGAGCATAATCTATCTCAGATGCACCTCCGACGATCATCAGATGTTTGCGACTGTCCTTAACACCAGCATGGCCCGTCACTTTCAAGGTGACCGGTGTTGTTCTCTGATCAGCGTTGCTTGAAATGTTGAGATCACTGCTCTGGTAAGCGTCAACTTTAGTCCATGTCTCGGCAGCAAGATTGAACCACCACATGTCGCCCATTATTTTCTTCCTCTCGAACCTAATGGCTTTACCGTTTTTGGGATCACGCACCTTCTTCCTCACAATGGTGGATCCACCAACAATGACAATGGTCTTTTGCAAGGCTGGGGAGTTTCTTGAATAGTGGATCGTGGAAGAGAAAGGAGAAACCGACGAGCCAAAATGGTTATCGGTAAAGCTGCCACTACTTCCACTGTGACTTCTACTCTTCATGAGGTCGCTCTCCGGCTTGGTAGGGTGTGTTGGAGTTGTCTGTGAAATTATCTGCTGACGCTTCTGCGAAGATATTCCCCCAGGTGATTGCACGCGCTGAATGTTAGGAGTCGAACTAGGACTTCCAATGTTGATATTGACACCTCTTGAGACCGGCATGGGGTGTGCTAACGCCACTGGTGGGTTGACTTCCTCCGTGGGGGCCTCCCCTATCGAGCAGCTCTGGTATAAACTGGAGTTATCAAACATCGTGCAACTGAAATACCCTCTATGTGTGAGCCAAGTTTCTCCATCGGTTTTGATCAAACCCGCAAACACCTTGCCGGGTTCAAACTCATCAGAGCTGGAATTGGGAATCTCGGTCTGCTCTTCTTCTTCGTCGATTTGATCTGGGTCTTCTTCTACAACTTCCACATTCTCTCCATCTGTTGCGGTTCTGGTTGTTGTTCTTGATGCCGAGTTTGTTGTTGCTTCCTCAGATGAAAAGAAGTCACCATAGAGTGCTTCAAAGTTTCCGATAGGTGCTGCGATCAACTCGTCGGTGAAGGTGTAGTAGTTTCTCCTTCCACTATACGTCGCAAAAAGCTCTGCACGCCATATATCATTAAGAGGGATGAAGTCAATACCATTCTTAGCCATTTTGTAGCCTCCCATGAGGTAAATGACGGTTGGAGCTCCAAGATGTTCACGGGCACTTAGGAGAGACACAGCTCCGGACGCCCCATCACTCATTGGCGGTGGTGCGGGCGATTTTGCACGGTCATTCCCGTCACCCTCGGGAGGGTGCAAGATATCACGTCCGTCGTTCATCTCTTCTAAAGTGATTGCCACGGAGCTCAGCCCAAAACGAGGGATGGCCTCGGTGAAACGGGCAGAAAGAGAGGGGTGAATAAAGAGCTTCATCTCCTTGAAGCGCATCGTCGTCACATCCAACACCCATGCTCTGTTGTTGATCTCTATTTTCCGTTTTACCACAACCGAGTTTGTCTCCTTGTTTTTGATTATCGAGGTCTTGAGTTCGAATCCGCCATAGCAGAAAAGATGCCGGGTGGTGATTTCTGCCACGCAGGCCGACATGAGAGGAGGAGGCACCTCATTCCGGTAGTCGGAGTTTTCTCTCGACATGAATTGCATGTTGGAGGGACGAGTGGGGGCTTTCTCCATCACTTTCTTGGTGTATGTGTTAGACTCACAGGAGTAGACATATATGTTCTCGTTAGGGGACATGAAGATGGATGTGAGCTCTCGTCTGTCCAACGGCAATGGAACGTTATAGTTGAAATCCATCTTTATGTTTTCCGGAGGGACCGTGAAATTATCTGTTACCTCTCTGAGTATATCTTCGTGGTCCTCATACGGAGTCAGCTGTAGTCCTCCCATCAGGTACATCTTGTCCTGTAGCTGATTAGCCATGTGGTATATCAGGGGCAATGGTGGTCTGTGGCTGATGATAGTGGGATGATATTTGTAATTGGAGAAGCTCATGCCCTGCCTGCCATGTGCTCCATTAGTGGCATGCGGAGTGGGTTGCTCGCTGTTCTTCGGTATCTTGTTTGGGAGCCACATCTTGTGTTTCTTGTAGTAGTCCGCACTAACTGATAATCCAGAGCCACCAAAAATCCTCCCGTCGAGGTTCAGCCGCTCGTAGTAGTCCTTGTACTTGAACTCCTTTGTGCCACTCCCATCTCTATCCCAAGAGATATACGAAGAGAAGTTGGTTGGAGGCCTCAGAAACTCGGGGACCGAGTCAAATCTCGAGTAGTACGCCTCCATTGTGGATGGCCGGGTGTATGTAAATGGAGACGGCTGTGTTTCGAACCACTCAGACAAACGGAGAATTGGCCTCTTTGAAAGCGTGATATGTTTCTGCTATGTATATCCTGAGAGTCTGATGGGTGCTACCGTGCGTGTCGGTGTGTCTGTGGATGCAGTGCAGTGGTGCGATGTATGTCAACCTCAACCCCAAACACTGAGCTAGAGCAATGCCGTGAAATGATTGGAGTCTCACGGACGGGCTTTTATTCTAACACACTTGATATTCCTACACCGAATTATTATCCATCAACTATAACCACTATCTAATCATCCCCAACACTCAATGGATGTCCTCTCTCTCTCTCTCTATTGTATTGGTAATGTGTCTGCCCTCTGTCTCTCCCCCTCTCAACGGCTAAACCCTCTGCCCACCCCTCCTCCTCCACCCCGTGCTTATCTGTCGCTCCTTCTCCGAGCGCAGATGCCCTCTGGCTCCACGCAGCTTTTGCCTTGCAATGAGCATCCCCATGCGGGTGGGTAGTGGCATGGACACATTGGCCGTTACGCATCAAACCTTTTTCGAAGCCCCCCCGCTCATCACACTCCTACCTGTCCGCAGGCTAACGTGCCGTGTGGGCCAAACAATCGCGCATGTCAGAACATCCACACAGGAGACTTACGTCCAGCTGCGGTAGTGTGGTATCTAAATATTCCCTGTCACCGTTCCTCTCTCTGTCTATTGGGTGGGAAGCGAGTTAGCGTTGCAGAAACGAGAGAAAAAAAAACCAACGGTGGTGGAATCTCGGTAGGTGCACGCGTGCCCTCGGTCCTTTGACAGACAGTGTTGAAATGCCTGGTGGGGCCTGAAATATTTCAGTGACAGAGTGTCTGTGTGTATGTGGATACCTGTGTGTTTTTGTTGTGTTGGTTACTTTTTTGGTTTTCTTTTTTTGGCATATATAGAGCAGATTCTTGCTCTATTTTTACAGCATGATACCGTCGCTAAGGACAAGGAAATTACTCTCCTCCATGTCCGTGGTGGACCTGGAGACAGTAGTCGGTAGAAGGCGGAAAGATCCTTCCTCCATCACACCGCTCATCATAACACTCAAGAAACACATTGCAACCTCCATGGTGCCCACAGACTTGATTCTGGGCCAAGAAGCACAGTCAAAACATACAGCATCGGTTTCATCCCCTACCGCAGAGCGCCCATCTGAGCAAGCCAAAAACGTTTCGCATAGTACTGCTTCTGCTACTGCAACCTCCCGGGTGAAGCCCCTTTCCAGCTTCTCGATTGGAGACATCATTCCTTCCGAGAGCTCTCTTTTGCATCAGACAATTTCAAAACCACAGGATGGCTATATACCCTCGGAGTTTGCACATGAGGTACGAGCACATATATTGTCGAATGATGTACCACAGCTGTTGCAGTTGGTTTCGTTGAACGTGGACAAGGTGTCACTGATAGTGCAGTATCTCTCTGCCGCGGAGATATCTCTGATGATCCATAAGATTTGTGACTTACAGCTAAGCCAAAATTCCGCCTTCCTGACAGAATCACTAGCATCATCCTCTGCTTCCAGAACTCAAAGCGAAAACTTCAACAACAAAATCCATCTGATGAAACAAATCGAGACAATAATAGGGGCCTTGACACGTGCTAACTATGAGTTATGCGTGCAGGATTACGAAGTTATGATGAAACTGCGGCTGGAAAACCTCTCGATTAAAAGGGCTATATATCTCTTGGAAGATCTAGAGACAAAGATCAATGACCCAGCTAACGCCCGGAAACCAGCTCCTCTATATCTGAGCAGCAAGCTTTGGGACTATAAGCTGATGGTTTTGGCAGATGGCTTGCCTCTCTTGTGGAACTTCAACGGTAAAAGATTGGTGAAGAACTCCGCTAGATCCATATCTCCAAACTTTGAATACTCACAGCATGGACGCAGCATCATGGAACTTCTGCAAAGGCTCGGCGACGCTCGTGTCCAACCCTCTTTGGAAACCCATCACACTATCCTTCTGTGCTTGGGAAAATCGGGTAATACAAAGCTGCTGGAATCATATATTGCCAAGATCTGGGGGATTGGTGAAAAAGAGGCATTGCCTGAGAGTACCTATCTGTTAACAGCAGGCTCGCTGAACTTTCCCGATCTCTCCACATTAAAATCGGTTGTTTTTGCATTCAGTGTCAACGGCGAATTCTTCAAAGGGATGAACTACGTGGAAACCTTCATTCAAACATACAACATCAACATGAACCATTCCCAGCTGCTATGGCTGAACTTGTTGAGGTGTGCATACATAGCCGTGTCCACATCTGCCAACTCAAGGAGCCAAACCGTCTCCGTTATGGATAGCCTATGGAGTCTGATGCTCACGTATTGTGAACCTTCTTTGTCATTGCATAAGCAGCGGTCCCATCAGATGTACAAGTTGAACAGGTTGAGGGCCATGGTGGACTATGCTCCTGAGCTGCTTACCATAGCAAAGCGGTACCATAACGATTCTCAGGGTGCTATAGCTGCCCGCGCAAGATCTCTCCTCCACAGCCATCTGGTAAACACAATTAAACTCCAAGTCCCGAGAGGCTATTACTTCCAGTCTGCGCTCTTGATTGATGAGCTTGGATTGGATATGAAGATGAAAGCCCAGTTGAGGAATAAACTGGAGCAATTGCAGGCGGGATACTTGAAGCGCCTTCAAAAGCATGCTAACGTGGTTGAGAAATTCGACGATGATAATGAAGACGATAATTTGGGCCTGTGGTAGCGGTAATCATGTTGCATTGATTTTATATAAGTTGGGATGGTCTTCTCTCTTACAGCATAAACCAAGCTAGTACAATTTATAACGTGAAATGAAAAAAGAAACAATTTGGGTTGGAGATTCTGTCTATTAATTCTATTATTATTATAGTTAACAACTCGGGGAATATCATATCCTCAAGCGATGGTTGAGTAGCTATCCACTAATATCAGATCGTTGCTATTTAGATACTTGCTGAACACGAGCCAGAACCATCTGAACCACACAATCTGGGAATAGTGGGAGTATGACATTGTTCCAATGCTAATCAATAGCATATGGATATCCGAGAATACCCTCACTGTTGTGTCTGCCCTTTCACATTGAAACCATGAGGCGGGGTAATATTCTTGGTAAACGGCATTCTCCTTCAAGCTGTTTAGCTTCTCGATAAGTGTCTTTGAGTGCAACTTCCACGCATCCCAACTGTTCAACTTGGGCAGGATCAGGTGGCTAACTATCCTCTGAACCAGCTGAAAGTTTGTGACGATTGCCCCAGAGTACTTTTTGTATATCGGAAGTGACTCGATTGCCCATAATGATACAATGGTTCCCACATCGGAGTGTTGTTGCTGGATGAAGTGTGAGCAGCCATGGTATAATGATCTATGGTTGGGATGGCCAGAGATTCCTCCTTGATCAAACGTGAGGAGTGTAACCTTTGCACGTGCTTTGTTTCTTATTATGCTGTGCAATTCGTTGCTGATGTGTTCTGTGTTCCACACAGTGTTGATATCATCCGTAAATATCTCCTTATCAAGCACGGTCACCTTTTCCAAGTCCACACCCAACGCAGCGGCGCTCCTGAACAACTCCTTCGCTCTCAAGCCTCCGAGACCATCAGCACCTCCATTAGAAAGGCACACGATATGAAGGTCATTGTGGTATGCTGGCTTCGTCAGCTCCAGGATTATTGGAGCAAAAAACATCACTTCGTCATCAGGATGCGCTATCACCAGATAAACGTCCGAATCATGCAAGCTCTCATGTTTCGAGATTTCCCCAAAGTTGAGCGCGTGGAAAGCACTGCCTTGCGTATAGTAGAGAAGCTCCTGATCACTCGATTCTACATCAAATGTAGTTGGCCCGGAACAATCGAGATGTCTCAGCAGGTCGGGGGCAATTGTAGATAAGAAGACCCATAACAAAAAGGTCATGACGAGCTTGGAGCCCAGCTTCCTACACAGTAGCTTCATCATCGTTATTGATGGTATGCAAAAATAAAATACAACACGGATTTCTGAAACAAGGCAAAACTAAATGAAATATAATGTTATCCCATGGAAAATGTCTCAATCGAAGAGTGACAGAATGTCGCGACTATTGTCAGTGAAAAGTACACACGTACATCGATCTATAAATTTCAGCCTCTCATGCATGCAGGTGAAGGAGCCGGCTGCGGCTCGCATGCCTGCGTCGGGGCTATGTGGAATGGAAAGCAAAGGGTGGGAGAGCCTCAAATTACAGAAGTTATGAGGAGGAGTGTAGTCCAATAATAATCCATTTTACAATCATAATAGTACACAAGAGTAGGGACACGTTTATATACTCTTTCCAGGAGTCGTAGATAGTCCAAATACTCTTTGGTGGGTCGTAAATCATCCAAATACCCTGAACCACTTTGGACCTGCCCAGAAGCCCTGACTTGGTCCGCCCCTGATCACCTTCTTCACCTCCAGCCATTGAAGCAACTCCCGTAATTCTCTAATGGAGAGGCATATCTGCAACCGCCTGAAAAGAACTTCGAACGGAATGCCCGGTTTCAACACGATACAGTGCAGCAAGGCAGCAACGACGGTCTTCCACACTTTCTCGTTAACCTCACCCTTCAGGTCAATCCAGATACGAGAGCATGGGGGCCCTGTAGGCACGGCAACGTTAACCAACTCGGCAGAATCATCATCGTGGGTATTCTCATGGAAGTTGCTCAGCACAAAATCCGAGTCAAGCTTCGACTTGTCAATCTGCCTTGATGAATATCCTTCAAAGAGATGGGACATTGGATGGTCAATCCTGGTGAGCTTGAGCTGTTCGTGAACGACAAAATCAAGCAACGGAGCAAACGAAAAATCTGGCGAAATCCGGGAAAGCACCAACCCTTTTGCCGTTTGTGAGGTGCTTTCCAGCAGCTCGCAGAACTCAGAAGCACTCTGTAGAAACTCGTCGTTGATCTTGGCCTGCACTGACCCGAATACCTTCTCGGCAAGAACAAACTTCACACCTGTACCCGGACCCTGGTAGACGATTTCCCTCTCATTTTCCAATTCCTGCAGTGCAGATTTACACTTGTCTTCTCCAATGTGGGAGAATAATTTCTTCACCTTGTCTCCATCAAAGTTCTTTGTTGGAGTGGTAAACAGAGCCTTCAGTGCAACATGTGTATCAGCCTGTGGGCTCTCCTGTAAAGGAGTCTCATGAGACGGATACAGAAACTGAACGTTATTGATGGCATCCTCTCTCTCCAGCATCGATATCGGCTCCTTGAAAATATCTGTGCTTTCCGATATCTGCTGCTCTTCAAACTCAAACTCCTTGAAGTTCTCATCAAGGTTATCATAGAGACGAACAGAGAGTGACTGTAAACTGCTGAAATCGAGTTCTCGCCAAAAGACAAGCATATCTCCTAGATCATAGTTCTCCAAATCTGAAAGAGTGAGCTCTCTCTCCCTTATGGCAGAGAAGAGGATGTCTTCCCATTCTGCACGCAAGCGCTTCATGGTGATACGGCCAATCATTTTGCTAATCTTGGGCCACTGCGTTTTCAGCGCAAGTGTCATCTGGGAGGACCCATCTATATACTCAGTCAGCCTAATCCAATCCGTATTACCCACGGGTGATAATGACTGGGTAATGATCACACTCTTCAGCAATAACAGCATGTCCACGTTGTCTGCTGGGGTTGACGCACACTCAGCATTTTGCTCACCACCGTTCCTGTTCCCCGTTCTCCGGGTTCTCTTCCTCAAATGGCCCACATCAACATCATGATCTGACCTAGCCTTGCGTTTTGGCGTCCTCTCAGCCTTTTCGGACACCCCATTCTTGCCGTCACCCTCCGTCTTGGATGGCTCTGTTTTCCATGGTGTGAGGCTAATCGCATCGCCTTGGGCATGCAATGTGGTGAGGTTATAACTCCTGAGCCCTGCAAGTCTACCGCCCGCTTGCAGCTTGTTGCTTTGGTTTGGCTTACGATTATCCACTCCCTGTCTAACCAGCCTGATCTTTTCATCATTGGGCCTGTTGTATACAGATATGAGAAGATAACGAACCACCTTGGCCCCGCTTGGTTGTTTCTCAACCACCTCTTCAGCAGTGATATACCCATTCGCAACCAATGCTTGGAAGTCTCTGTACAACGTCTTCTTGTCTGTAGCTGTATCATACTGGAGCATCTGATCAAAGCTTCTCAAGAAACTGGTGCTGGTGAGAACTGCCCCCTCCTTATCGATGAGTTCCAGTAGCTGCTTCTGTCTTCTGTCACTCTTGAAGGTGACAATTTTGTCACCCATTCCTGCAAGGCTTGGTGACGAGTTCATTGGAGATCTTAACACAGATATATCTCCTGTTTCTTCTGCTTTGACCACGCTCCTCTGCTTATTTATAGCCGCATGTTGCACTTTACGCTCATCGATAGCACGGGCAGGTTGACCTTTGGGTGGTTCCGGTGCTTTTTGCTTCACCTCAGAAAGCTTTGGTCGCCCGCGGCCTCTTCCAGGTTTGGATTTTCCCATATTCAGTGAGAGTTGAGAGCTGTCGTCTGCAGACATGGCTACCGCCGGTTTCGAATACGCCGATGAGGCATTCAGCCTGTTCAGCTTCTCACCAACATACCCACTCCAGAGTAATCTGCCAGTACCATCGGGGTGATGTACCCAATTGACAGGCTGAAACAGCGGCGTGTAAGCTTGGGAAGACACCTCAAGCAGGGATTTACTGGATACCAGTATTGGGTTAAAGTTATCAGGTGTGTGTTGTACGTCTGAGTTCATATTCCTCAAATAGTGTTGCTGTGTCAAGTACCTAAAGAATTTTACTTTGCCCTCGAAATCATAACCCCTTATGATGGCGTATCTGTTGCTCTTGGTGGTGATCTTGTCACTGGTACAGGACAAGAGAAACCTATTCACATACCTGGCAGAGAGTTTCCCGAGAGTCATGGCCAGGAGCTGTGGAGCGGGCATTCCTTCTCCCTCTGTGGCTGCGACCATGTCGAGGATCTGGTTCTGCAAGGGGAAAAACCTGTTGAAACGCGTTTTTGGACGCTTGGCTTTCTTCAACCCGGGGATCACCTCCTCTTTTATGATGGATTCATGGGCACAAGAACTTGATTCCCCCGTGGCGTACATCCCTGTGGAGTTGGTATTGTCGGCCACATCCTCTTCCTCTTCGTCATCATTGTCGTCATCAGCAGGCACCTCCTGCTCCATCATATCTTCCAAATCGCTCTCCTCTGAATCATCCTGTAGATCACGTAGATACTGGAGAGCAAGTAGCTTTTTCTTTGAGTCTTCCCTGATGAGGTAAACCATCCGCATGCAGTTCTTTTCCACAAGGAACCTCACAAATCGCCGAAAACGCTTTTGATCTTGTGCACCGTCATAGTTAAGATCCCTGCGCAGTTCGTACTGTACTCTCAACTGGTTAGTTGCTCCCTTGAGCTCTTGTAAGATCCTACGGCAAAAGCCTATTCTGTTCAAGACACGTATATCAGAGCCCCTTTCTGCCTGAAACTTCTTCCAGAACATGGAATGAACTATAAGGTATGTGTATGAGCCTCCCTGTTGCTGTGGCAGTTTCTTGATGAGACCATTCTCCTCTAGGGTTGCCAATCTTGCGGTAAAGCTCCTTGGGTCCTGCCCTGTAGCTTTGGCAATTTCCGGCGACCGCATTCCCTGTTCCCTTGCCCTTGCAATTACTTTCAACATCTGAAAGGGGTTGGGGCCAATGGCACTGTTGGCCTTTGGTTTGTTTGTTAGATATATCCATTGCCGCTCTTCGCTTGTTCTTATCCTTAACTTTTCCTGTGTGTATGTTTGCAACAATGAGTGATAATCCTCTATTGCAGCCGTGAGTACCTATACGGTCAGTGTCTCCACTTCGAATATATACAATAGCAGTAGCTCTGGCACTGAATGATAGCCCGTACCTCCTAATACTTACATCTCCTCCGTGGAACACGTAAAACTCCGGCTCCTTGATGAGCCACTTCCACACAACCTTGGTCATGAAGTCATCCAGGTCACCCATCTTCTTCTTCACAACCTCCCACAGCTCCGTCACCGTAATTCCTTCGGAATCGGCAAGTGCCAACTCCTCCATTACGTGCTTCACAACCAGGTCAGGAGGCTGTCCAAACCCAATTGCCCTCCGACCTCCCTCAGCAACTGCCGCAGACCCAGCAAACGACATGCTGTGGAATTCCTCTCCTCAAATGTTTTCCTAATGGTAATTGTCTCAATTGGCGGCTCACTCACTTCAACGCTTGATCATGCACTGCATATCCAAACACGTCTAACATCCTAGTCAAGCTCGTGTCATCTCTAACTTTAAAAGGCAAACTCCTTCGACTTGAGGTGGGAGGTTCGAGTCTCTTGATACGCACTATTGATGCCCTCCATCTGTTTACTGCCTGTAGGTGGGAGGGGAGCATCTGGAGAACGGTTAATGGACTACGACAGGTACTGGTAGCTGGGAACGCATCGGAGCTCATGCCTGGAGCACTTATAGGAGAGGTGGGATCATTGTTACACAGTATGGATTTATTGTACTTGAAATAACCAGTAGGTACGGCTGATATATTTAAAGTGCTTGCTGTTTCTCTTTGGTCACTATATTATCATATCATATCATATATGCAGTGTGGGTGGGTAGTGGGCGTGTAATTCACAGTGTAAAGCTGTATTATGCTGTAGCCTAATGACGTGGGTTATATACAGTCACAGTTTTTATCAGTGATTAAAAGTTTCTTCCTGATTTCTGGAGCCAAAAATCCCGTTTGCTTTTCTTATTCATAATACCTGCAGCGCTCTTTATGCCATCATTGTCATCAGAAGCGTGGTGCTCCCCCTCAGAGTTGATTATGGCCCGCGACTCCTTCCCTTCATCCTCCGCTTCTCCCTCCTTTGTGCCTGTTTCAGAGTCATCACTCTCAGAATCCACTCCATGCAGATCGGGCTTCTTCTCTTTCGTGCCATTTGTGGTGCTGGTCACAACGACTTTCTTAGTTGTTGTTTGTGACGCATCTATCATTTGTGCAAATCGATCAGCTTCATCATCACTGGAAACCGTCACGTCGGAGTAATAATGGATGTCATTTTTGCTAAGCATCTTCTTCTTAGACGGTTTTGGAGGGGTAGAACCATTCTTGGTGGTCTCAGAAGGGAGGGGAGGCAAAGAGATGGAACGCGACAACTCATTGCTACTTGCTATAGCAAAGGCCTCGTTTGTCACCATATGCCTGGCATCCTCAAAGTCACGTTCTTTTCCATCGTACTTGATGATGCCTCCCAGTATCGACTGTCCAAGGCGCTGTTTGTATGATGCATGCTGAAGGGTATAACACTTGTTAGTGAGCAGTTCAAACGCACCTCCAAAGGCACGCTTGATGTCTCTGATATTGAAGGATCCCCTACTAATATTGTTTGCAGGGTCATCCGGATCCTGAACTACCAGTGAGAAAGCCCCTCTTGACGACAGAAGCGGATACTTGCTCTTCTCCAAGTACCTCGGCTCACCTTCCTCACTGAACCCAATGGCAGCAACATCATATCCGAAATTATACCCGTACAGTTCAAAGAACTCAATCAGTAGTAGCCCCAAGTTCTCCAGAGGATCAATGGTATTTGTCGCTATCCTAGGATGAAGCTTCAAAAAGCTATACACCAGACATATTGTGGAGAATCCGCCCAAGCCTCCAACATGAACGTTGTTCAGCTTCCTTACAGAGAGAAATTGCTTGATTATGAGAACGAGCGGCCTTAACCCTGGAGTTGAGTCGATCCATGAAATGATCTTCTCTGCGGCCTTGATTCCATTCAGCCTCTCAAACGATATATCAATATGGATCTTTGAAGCGGGGTCCACAAATTTGATGATTGGCACTCGTGCTTTGGCAATTGTCTCAACGTTCATGGCCAGCCCATGTGACCTCAAAAAAGCCGAAAGCTGGTAAAGATGTGATCTAGTATCATACTTCCCGGATGGTGACGTTATCACCATGTCTATATCGGAACCTGGCAAGTACAGGTCAGTAGCGAACGACCCAAAAACATGCACTTCACAGTCGGGCCAGAGACCTGTTATCTCTTGGCGCAATGTTTTCACAGTGTTATTCCTCTGTTCTATCTCCTCTGCAGAAGGCGATATGTAGTTGGTAAAGTCTTTAATCTCAAGGGTGAGCCAATCTGCGATCTCGATCTGCCTCGAGTGATCGTTGCTTTTGATCCAGGGGAACTGCTCGTGGGCTTCCCCTTTTTTATAGTTGTTTGATGCTGTGTGGTAGTTTGCTTCATCGTTACTGAGATATTCGTTGTCGTTATCTCCGGGGAGACCCTTACTGCCTTCTTCCTCTGAAGACTCGTCCTCGGAGAAGTTAAAGGAGATGAAATCTTCGTTGTCCTCAAGTTCATTCCTCGTGTCCACTTTCGGCCTCTTGGACTGAGGCTCATCCTGATCGTCCTCATCAATTTCATCTTCCTCTTCTTCTCCGACGTCTTCTTCTTCTCCTTCGGAATCAAGAAGGATAAGGTCCCCTCCCTTGCGGAAAGAGTCGCTCTCCTCATCAGGATCAAATTCAGACTCTCCAATGTGCTGCAGAGCCTTGAACGTGTTCTCTGCATTGAGCGCCAGTTCCTCATTACTCTGCCGTGAATGTTTCTTCTTCTGTTTTCTAGCTTTGGTGAAATTTTTTATCTTCCCCACGGTGTTTGACACCCTCTGTGAGAAGCTGCTTTTGGACTCATTCGACCTCAGAGAGTTCGTATCGGAGTCAGATCTTCCGCCTCTTTTTCTCCTTGACATATTGGTATCAATGTGGATATATTTCAGAACATGCAATCAAGCAGGTACCCTTCGAGACAACCCTTTATGGATATGTCCACAGACCATTCACCCACCACTTCTCATGTATCTCTCATCAGCGATGCCGATGATGGCCTGTATGATTTTTTGACCTGCAGGATATATTTTGTGAGATGCGCACGATGCTCAGGCTCGTCCTAACGAAAAGCCATCAGAACAGAGGGAGGAGAAAGTGAAAGGATAACACTTAGAATATCTATCAATATTCTTAATATTAATTTTTCGATCTATTCGTATAAGAACAGAAATTTTCAATTTACAGGTAACTAGAGTGCAGATGGGTCTACTGAAACTTGTAACCCAGAAACTCGCATACACCATATGCTCTTGGTAATTATATTCCGCCTCTATGGCCAAGTTGGTAAGGCACCTCACTAGTAATGAGGAGATCGTCAGTTCGAATCTGGCTGGAGGCATATTTTTTTTAAGATTTTTCTTTTAACCTACTCAGTGAATGGGTAGCTATGAGTGTGACAATGAAGGTTGGTGTTCTGTTTTTTTGTTGCCATATCAACGAAATACTTCTAGACTTGTTTTGTTTATTAAGTTCTTCTATTTACATTAGGATCATCTTCCAACGGAGAATCTGAAGTCTATCACCACGAGGGGACTAAATCCACTAGCCAGCTAGCAGACACAGGTCTATACACCTTGATTTCACCTTCTGTGAGATAACCAAGATCTAGTTGATCTCTCATCACCACCTTCTGGCCATTGACATTTTGCTGAACAATGTTCAGTTTGAGTCCATCTGCAGAGGTTACCACGGCGGTATGGTCTGGGCTGCCGAAATGCATGATTTTGTTTGGATATTTGAACGTGCATTGTTTATATTGTACAATGTCACCTCTCCTTATGATATCAGTTGGAGAACTGCTCGAAATGGCAGGAATACCTCCGGTCCCATGTGCAGAAACCAATAGAGCACCATGCACCAGTCCTGAGCTCACAAAGGCATGCTTCCCACATCCCTTTTCAAGAGCGTCATGTGCCAAAGTCCAACACTCACCATTTCCCACCATTTTCCCTTCTCTGGCCTCGCACCAGTTAGCCACATGGTCACCAAACATTTGGGTGCCCTCCAACAATAGTTTCTCTGTAGCAGTTGGTGGTGGTAAAGCCCTCGTCTGTGCATTCACAGTGGCAACTGGATCACCAGCCCGAGGCCAGGTAAGTTTGATTATGATCGTTGATAGATCATCTGCTCTGTAGGATATGATTCTAAAACTCTCCCTTGAGTCGTAACCAAAGGACATGGCATAGTTCTTGTTGATGAGGAACTTAGGCAAATCGTTGGCAAAGTTCTCAGAGGCAAACCAGGCTCTATTCAACTCCAAGTCCAAGGGAGCTGGGGTCCACGCTATCTCGGCTGGAGATTCATCCCTGGCACTTCTAGGTGGTGGTGGTGGTGGTGGAGTGCTTCTTGCCCTTGAAGGTGGCTCGGGTGTCTGCAGAGAAATCGTTGATGAGGGCTCCGGGCGCGCAGATCTTGGTCTAGGAACAGGTGGAGGGGTGCCAGCATTTGAGTGCATGGGGCTCATCACTGTGGCCACTATCCTCTCTTCCGAGCTCTTCACAGACTCAGCAGTCGAAACACGCCTCTTGGGCAATGCAGGTCTATCCGGCTCTGCTGGAGGCACCTCAAGTAGTCCAGATGGTTTCGGTTTGGGCTTGGGCTTGGGCTTAGGTTTGGGTGTGGCCTCTGGCTTGGTCTCGGACTTGGTCTTGGGCACCGTAGGTAATACCTTCAATACCGGCTCCTCTATCGGTGCTGCTGGCGACTGTGACTGTCTTGGCCTTGCCGGAAGAGGCGGAGGAGCTTCGGCCTCAGATTGAGCCTCTACATCACTAACAGCCTCTTCTCTCTTCGCAACAGATGGACGGCGCAATTCAAATCTCGCATCAAGCGAACGAGAAATTTCTGTTTGTGGACTAGCTGCGGCGGGAATAGCTCTCCTGGGGTGTTGTGGGGGCGGCAGTTTAGCAGGCCGAGCTGGTTCCAACGATACCCCATTGAGCTGGTCACTCAGACTACCAACATCCCCATCGCTACTTGTGGAAGCTGAATTGTCAACTGCTTCTACCACTTTGACGGGAGCAGCTCTCAGATTTGTCTTCTTGGGAGCCACGGCTGGCGGCAGTTTAGGCTTGGGCTTCACCGCAGGTGGAGGGCCCTTCTTGGATGGAAGGCTCATGCCGGCGAATTGAAAAGAGTGGAAGTAGAGGTAGAAAGCTGGAAAAAAAAAGAAAAGAAACAAGGATTATAAAAAACGAAAAACCAAAAAAGAACACACCTCCAAATGGGTTTACCTACTGTTCAAAGCTAAACAAGAACAAAAAAAAAAGCATAGAAATCAATATTCAATCTTCACATCACTATGGCCAAGTGTAGCGTGTTCACCTCGCTCGAGGCCTCCTTAACGCTTCGGGGCAGGCTGGTGCTGCAGATGGAAGGGTACATGCACCTGCAGCATACAGTAGGCATAATACACTATTGTGAAAGAGTGGGGAAGGTAGATAGATAGTATTGGATACGTTGTGTTAGGTGGAGTCTACAAGAAAACGGTTCAACTTGTTCGTAATATCTCTTATAAGAACTCTAACTTTTATACAATATGGTTTGCGGCAACTCTTAGTCCTGGATATCTTCACCTCCAAAGTTCAATAGGCCGTCGAGGTCAAACTCCTTTGCCCATTCAGTGACAACGGTGGTCTGTTCAACCTTTCCCTGTGGAACAGCACGTTTTGAAGCAGAAGCCTCAGTCTCTGTAGTAGTAGTAGTCGTCTTTGGAAGAGTCCATCCCTTGATTCTACCGTCTCTCCAATCGTTCAAGATTGCAGTACCAGCAGACTGGAGGTTAGGCACACCGCCCTTGCCGAGTCTACCCATCTTTCTCGCCACGTGGATGAGAACATTCTTTGTGAACTCATCCAGGTTTGATGATGGCAGAGATGGTAGCTGGTAGTGGTTCTTGAAGGCATCTGCGAGCTCTGGGGTCTTGGACAACCTCTTGATGAGCAAAGTCACAGCAGGGGTTGGGTCCAAAATCTGCTTTGGTGGGAGAGCATTCAAGAGAGCAAGGTGAGCCTCCTGCTGCTTGGCCGACATCTTCTTAGAGTCTGGGAAAACTATACCTGGAGAATCCAGCACTTTGAGTTTATTGTCGATTTTCACTTCTCTCATAGAAGTGGTGACACCAGCTTGGTTCCCAACGGGGCAGGCCTTGCCAGAACCACCGTGTCTGGAGGTGAGAGCATTGATGATGGAGGATTTTCCAACGTTAGGGTAACCGATCACACCAACCACAATGGACCTCTTGAGGTTAGACTTATTTGCAAAAGCCTTGAGTGCCAACAGAAGTGACTTGGCCGTTGCTGACTGTGTGAGTTTCTTGTTGTAGGTGGAAGCGTTGCTTGCTGTGGATGAGGATTTAAGTGAGATGGTTGGGAATGAAGACTTGAGATACGTCAACCACTTAGCAAGAACGTCCTCTGGGATGAGGTCCACCTTGTTGAGGATCAAAAGCAGTCTCTTGCCCTGGCTCTGGAGAACTGCTTCCTCAACCTTCCTGGATCTCGTTCCTTCTGGGTCTCTGGAATCCAAAACATACAGCACCACATCAGAGGCATCCACCACGGTCTTGAAAATCTTGTCGTACTGCTTGCGCGATTTGTCGAGCTCATCGGCTGACTCGTCGTCGCTCAACTCAAGGTCATATTCAACAACCTCGTTGTCCTCGTCCACAACATCCATCTCCTCCTCGTCATCAGATGATTCTCCTTCATATTCCTTGGCTGCCTGCTGTGCAGAAGCCAACAGTGCGGAAAGGCCGTTTCCTGCCTCTTCCGCATCATCGGACTCCTCCATCTCGCTCATATCGCCTTGCTCGGCAGCAGCAGCCTGTCTCTCTGCTCTCCTCCTGGCCTTCTCCTCCTGATCCTGTCTCTTCTTCTCCTCTATCTGGGAAACGATCTTCTCCTTGTAAGGAAAACTAGAAGGGATACCTGGGTCTTTGTTGGCCCTTGACTTCCATGTTGGATCCTTCTTGGCCTGCTTCTTCTGCTTCCTCTGGTGGGCAGCGGCCTTCTTCTTGATACCTTCCCTCATACGGGTGCTGGTTCTTTTGGAGGTTGGCTCTGAAATGATGTTAGTAATGAGATGCTTTAAATACACACACACACACTCTCTCTCAGGGACTTCAAACCCTTGCTAATGCATACATACTTCTCACTCTCATATCGAATCAAGATATACAAACAGATAAGTATACCCAGGAATATCACACCAAACCACTATTAGAAGGTGAATGAAATGCAACCAAAAATACTATATTCAGCTTTCTCTTATGCAAATCTCTTCTTGTATTTGGTATTTGTCTCTCTCACTCACACACACACACACATACACATACACACACACTCTCTCTCTGTCTCTCTCTATCTCACCTACTCTGCATGTTAATTTTTCAGACTGCAGCTGCCATAGTAAACTTTTTTTTTTTTGATCTAGTGAGATGAGGTTACCCTATCTTCATCTATCTCTCTCCCTCTCTCTCTGTTTCTGTCACTCGTTCCATGACCCCATATCTGTCAGCAATCCCCAGGGCCACGGGTTTTTCGTGTGGTGCACGCAGAATACGATTACATGGCGTGTGATCACCATGGGCAGTGTGGCGGGTCCAATACGCATAGGGAAGGGAGATAAAAGAAGAGGCAGGGTACGTGTTAATAATGGCAGATATTGTATCATCAACTTGATCAATCGGTCCGGATTGATATTACGTTCAAGGCCTTTTATCTTCTTGGGAACTATGACTGCAGATGCGGCTGTCTTGGCTGAAGAAGATAATAAGTTCAAAGGGGTCAACCTGAACATCACTCTTGTCTGCCCCGAGTGTAAGGTGTACCCGCCCGACCTGATTGAACGGTTCAGCGATGGTGATGTCATTTGCGCTCAGTGTGGCCTGGTGCTGAGCGACAAGATTGTCGACACTCGTTCGGAGTGGAGAACTTTCAACAATGATGACCAGAACGGTGACGATCCGTCGCGTGTTGGTGAGGCCTCCAACCCTCTTCTCGACGGCGATCAGCTCTCGACGGTGATTGCTTATTCCAGAGACAGCACCAGAGCCGGAAGAGAGTTGAATCGTGCACAGAGCAGAAGTATTGTGGACAAGAGGGACAACGCTCTGCAGGCGGCATATGCCAAGATCTCCCAGATGTGTGACGGTTACCAGTTGCCCAAAGTTGTCCAGGATGGTGCCAAGGAGGTATACAAGCTGGTGCACGAGGAGAACAGTCTCAAGGGTAAATCCCAGGAGACTATCATGGCTGCCGCTATCTTCATCGGCTGTCGTAAGGCCAATGTGGCACGTTCATTTAAAGAGATTTGGGCATTGACAAATGTGCCCCGTAAGGAGATTGGAAAGGTGTTCAAGATCATCGACAAAATGATCCAGAAGAACTCACAGGCATCTGGTGCATTGCGGGTTGACAACATCGCCACCTCTCAGACCCATGCGGAGGATTTGGTTGGTCGTTTCTGCTCTCATTTGGGCCTTAACGCCCAGATCTCAAGTGCCGCAGAGCATATTGCAAGACGCGCCAGAGAGGTTGGTATCCTGGCAGGTAGATCCCCTACAACCATTGCTGCCACCGTCATCTACATGGCTGCTTTGGTGTTTGGTGAGCAGATACAACCTTCGCGGGTGTCTGAGAAGACTGGTGTTTCTGACGGTACCATCAAGACTTCCTATAGATGGCTTTACCAGAGGAAGGAAGAGCTGATCGACCCATACTGGGTCGAGTCTGGTAAGGTGGATCTTGCAAAGATCCCTAGAAGTTGATTGGTGTGGTGCCTTATATGCATGTGTTTATTCGTGATACTTTATTTTTGTCTTTCTACTTTGTTTTTTGTATGTTGAGATACTGAGGTGATGGCTGCAGGGTATGGTACCGGCAGCTATGTTTGCATTTCCTCCACTTTCGCATTTTTTTGGTTTGGCCTGTTTATTTGAGGTGAAGGCCAAAATGATTTACAGACGAAAAGGAAAAAAAAAATCACTTTTGAAGGACCTTCGTTGTAATAATCAAGGTGTGACTTTGACTGTATGTACATATAAGGTATTAACAGTGGTCTATATACAGTTCAATTGATGGTTCTTTCCCCCCGCCAAATACAGTTCTATTACAAAATAGTAGAGATGTGAGATCTTGTATTGATGCAAATTGTACAAAAATGTCACTCTATGATGACAATATTCAATCAACACCAGATAACTTTGTTGAAGATGCAATCCTTCCATCCTTATAAGTCTTCAAGTCCAATTGTGATGAACTTGCATTGAGTCCATTGGATCCTATTTTCATGTACTGGTCATACTTCTTGTTCATGAAATCTATGGGGACAGTATTGCCGCCGGTCCCAGTAATTCCAGTGAGAGACGAAAAGTTTGATAGGTTGGATGGAACTCTCTGAGTGCCATTCAGACCCCTACCGTATATGGATGAAGTACTAGGACTCTGTGAGATCGAAGGCTCGGCATCTGACCGCAAAATGCTATCGACACTTCTGTGGTACTGCATGTTCCCTAGAGGCTGAGAATTCTCGGCAAGGTTCATTGCTGAGGGCCTGGTCCTCAGTGCTCTGTCGAGAACATCATTTCTCTCGTAATGTTTTGGCATTCCCACCTCTTCTTCCAGCTGTGAGAGATCACGCTCGCTTTCGGCCTGATCGGACTGAGAACCAACCTTGCCATAATAAAACCGCATTACTTTCAGCCTTATCCTCTGTTCTAACTGGTTGAGACCGTTTATCACAGAAGTGGTACTGACAGAGTTAGCATAACGGCCAAGTGACAGTTTCCCGCGCAGAGCCCTTCCCTTCACGCTCAGCGAGTATCCGACAAACCCAACGAATGCCACCATGAATAAGAGCATCAGAGGGAAGGATGAAGACAACGACTCATAGTCTCTGTGGGCGCTTCCCCTGTAGAAATTACCACCTCTAACTGTGCCACCAAGAACAAACTGCTTGTTTAGAGTGGCAACTGCGTTGCTGCTGGGCATGATTCCCACTACCTGTGTATCCTTAACAGGTTCGATCTCGCTAGAGGCGTAGAGCACGATCTTTCCCAGAGTCCAAGATAGTTCAGAACCTTTGATGAGATTGGCACTTTGGAATGGAACGTGAGCATTTTCCTTGGCAAATGTGCTCTCATCCTCGTTGTTGAGCTTGGACGCTTCGTCGTCGCTGAGGTAGCCGCGATCCACGCCGATACGTGGAAGGCCAAAACCTTCGTGAAGGACATTCACCAGCCAGGAGGCTTTAAAGCACGAATCTTGTAGGAGCCTCAGAGTGATACCCTTACCATACACACCATTTTGGAAGTTGTGTTCCAGGTCATCCCAGCTGCTCTCGCAGAACTCTTTCACACGCTCGTTGAACTTCAAAAAGTTGTACTCTCCTCCCATGCTGAACACATCATTCGCCGTGTACCAGTACTCAGAGATACCGACAAACTTGTCCTTGGCAAAGTCTATGGCAGGTGCATGAACACCATTGAACAAACATGGGTAGCTTGAACATGGGAGATGCTTGAGAAGCAAGGGGTAAATGTTCTTGAGGCATTGTTCATACTCTCCGCTGCCCGTTATTTCAAACTTCTGGCCCGCATGTGTGTAATCTATTTTCATGCCCTTTGGCGAACAGGGGTCCGTGAGGTCATATATTCCATCTCCATTTGTGTCATAGGAGACGTTCTCCGGAAGAGTGGAAATCAAGCTCTTGATACTGCGCCTTCTCGCCTCGTTGGCACCGAACCCAAGCCAGGTTGATACAAAGATCGACCAGTCCTGGACACCACCGTCGATCGTCCTGAGAAAAACGTTGTAAAGGTCGTCTGAATGCATGCTTCTCTCGTTTGCATCCGATGGCACAAATGCAATTTGGGTGGAGGCGCCTCCCATATCCATAAACCCATACGAAGAGTGCACTGCTTTGTCGGCAGGCACGCTTGCATCGTAGTCATCTAACTGGCCCATGAGGTAGTTCAAACCAATCCATCCGTATAAACCTTCTGTCTCTCCATCGATGACCTGCACATGAAGATCACATTCAGATATGGCAAATGGGCTGCGATCTTTCAACGAGGAGCATATCTTGGAGAGGATCGCCTCCCGTGGATTGTCTGGCACCAGTCGCATTCCTGCCGTGGCCAACACAAAGATTGGTGTCTCCTTCCACTTGTCCTCGGGGATTATCTTTTCCGCATGTTCAATCAGATTCTTTAAATGTTTATCCCATACCTTTGATGGGGAGCCCTGAAACGAAGAAACACCAGGCGTCACCTTGTGGCTCCATGAGTCCTCCTGGTGGATTGACGGCACAGACTTGAGCAGCTTGGTGTCTTGAGAGGTCTTTCGCAGGAATGCCGGGTCTGTCCACCTGTATATCTGAATTCTGGACCCGGATGATCCCGCGTCGATCACTATACCGTATTTGTCATGCTTGTTTTCTTTTCCCATTTTGTAGTGGTGCTATTCAAAGGCACTGAAATACACAAAATACGCCAAATTAAAACAAATGGAGACCCTAGCGAGAGAGAAAAAACCCTCATACAGATGCTGAGGTAAAAGATCAGTGTTTGCAATTCACGCAGCAGCACAGAGTGAAACGACACGCTGTGAATGGTACACCACTATAACCCAAACTACACAACTCTGCTCCTTTGAACCTAACTCAGGACTGAATTAGCAAGAATTAACAACGGGGCTGTTAGGTCGGCCTGACTTACTCGTTCCAACTTGCACCAGACCTCGTCAGAATATTATCACCCCAAGAGTGTGGTTAACCTCACCACACAATTCTCAACGCATACTGCGTTATGCCGTGATGCGCATACGCGTTAGGCAGGCAGAAGGATCCGCAGGAAGTACACTGTGGAGATTAATAGTGTGGAGATTGGCAGTGAGGAGGCAGGTCTTAATGCAGGTTCGTAGGGGGAGTGCAAAGACGAGGTGGGTAGACGAGTTGGCTGGACGGGGTTGGCTGGAAACATGGTCATTCGTTTTCATTTATGACCATTTACAACCTATGGTGTACTATACTATTTGCATAGATGCAGTGTCTCTAAGGTTATTTCTTGTGATTGAATTCACACCGCACCGTATTCATACCAATAGCCTGAACTTGGTGATCGATTGAACCTAGCTAGCTGAACGATAACAAATTTTGTACATATATATCATGAGCCCATTGTATTGCTACTCCATCTCTGAATATAAAAACTACAGGATAGATCATCTCGCTATACCCTTTTGTTAGATGCCGCTGTACCCATTATTTTGAGATTCGGACAGCCTGCTGGTCCGAACACTGTGCTGCCTCTCCCTGCTATCAGGTTGTGCGCTGTGGTCGGTGTCATTCTCACCGTGTCTGGACGGTCTATCAGTATGAAAGTCCTCTCTATGTTCACGGTACTTATGTTCACGTTCTCTGTAGTCTCTGTTTCTATGTTCTCTGTTTCTGTGTTCTCTGTGGCTTCTGTGTTCTCTATCACTTCTGCGTTCTTTGTCATCTCTGTGTTCTCTATCGCTCCTGCGTTCTCTGTCATCTCTGTGTTCTCTATCACTTCTGCGATCTTTATCACTCCTGCGATCTCTGTGTTCCCTGTGTTTATGATCTCTCTCCTCCTTGTGAGATTCTCTGCTCTTCTTTTTCAGGTATTGTTCCATAGGATCAGCAAACTCGTCCTCTTCTGGCCTATCTTCAATAGGCTTGGTCATTGATCTTGGTACATGATGACCTATGTCTGTATCCGATACCTCAAGATCTTTATCCAATTCCTGCTGAGCCGCCTCCTCAAACTTCTTCCCAATGTCCTCCCCGTCATCCTTGTCTCTTTCATGCACCCTATAACGTGTGTGATCCACACGGATGGTCCTCCCCAGTACCTTAGCCCCATTCAGATTATCAACCGCTAGGACAGTTGATCGCTGGTCCTCGTATTTCAAAAATGCATATCCCTTTGACTTTCCCGTTTCGGGGTCTCTGGCAAGTTTTATATGTACAGGTACACCATACTGAGAAAATATGGTCACGATGTCCATTTCCGTCAATTCAAAGGGAAGAGAGCCAATAACTGCAGAAGTTGTTAGTGGAGATAAAATGAAAAACAATCACTTTCGACCCCTCTTCATTTTTACTTACATATATATGCTGTGTCAGCATATTCCTGGTGCCACGAAGCGGAAAAGGGGATGTTGTTCTCCAATTCCTGCTGATTCAGCCTCTCTATTTGCTTCACCACACTAAAAAATGGATTAGTATCGACAGAACACTATAGTGGGAAGTCAATTAGCACTTACTTCATCCTTCGAGAAATAATTGCCCAGCAGGCGGATGTCGCATATATATATTGCGCTAGACGAATCCCTCCTCTTATCGGGGCAAATATATGTAGATGTCTGGGGCCTGAAAAATATACATGTTGGCGTACAGCCGCAGGCGCGATAAGCCGCAGAGGCCCATCGCGCGCGTGTGCTTGGGGATTGATTTCTTCTGGAAGGAACATTCATTAGATTACATCTTATAAAGGTGAAAGCCGAGGATTGCTTAACGTATCGAAATGATCAGAAGATACCATGATGACAACAAATGGAGTTACTGTGGGGTCTAGGTTATCGTACCGTGGGGAATTGGCGACCGTACGATACGTTGGAAGCATTCCGAACTGGCCCAACGTGGAGGCATTTGGAATAGAATGGGATAACCCAGAGAGAGGGAAAAACGATGGCACATTGCAAGGGGTGAGGTATTTCAGCACCCTTCAGGGAGCTGAATCAGGCTCATTTGTCAAAGCAAACAAACCCCATGACGGCAGGCGAAGCTTCATCACCGCCTTGGTTGAAAAGTACGGAGAAGAGGACTCAGTGGAACGCATGCTGGAGAAAGCGCGTTCGCATGACACACAGCAACATACACAGATAATACTAAACAGCAATAACGCCGACACTAATATGGACAGGATCACTTTTGGTTCCAAAGTCGTGGAAAGCTATGGGTTTGAAAAACTCAGTAAGATACAAGCGGATTTCGAGAATCTGCAAGTGATCTCGCTCAATCGTCTTGGTATATACACAGTTGATGATGGAACATTGGACGCACTGAAAAATGAATTGGCTCAGATCCTTCCGAATCTGCAAGACTTGGATTTGAGTTATAACCTGTTGCAAGATCTCAGTACAGTTTTTGATATTGTGGGACAGTTCACATCCTTGCGGTCGGTGATTCTCAACGGCAATAGGTTCGCTGATTTGATACCAAGCGATATCCCTATTCACGATTCATTAGTCAAACTTGGTCTAGCCGATTGCCGTCTCAATAGCGGACAATTGCTATCGTTTGTCAGCAAGTTCTGCAATGTTGCTGAGCTCGATCTTGCTGCCAATGAGTTTGTAGATTTTGCACCGCTGAATGTTCTCCACAGTCTAAAGAAACTTACAAAGCTGGACTTGTCGTATAACAAGCTAGCAACGATAGATTATTCATGCTTGACCTCTTTTGAAAACTTGGTGACACTGAATCTTGCAAACAATGCGATTTCAATATCGAATATTAAGGACAACGGCCACTACGCCGGGAACATCAAAGAGCTCATCCTTTCAGGTAACCAGATTTCTACGTGGGAGGAAATCGACTCGATATGTCAATCATTTCCTAATTTACAAAAGCTGAGAATCCAACCGAATCCGGTGTTTGTCCCTCTACTAGATGGTGCAGGCAAAGAGGAGAAAAATATGGATGATGTCACTATGGAGCTGGTATCCCGCTTGAACGGGAACCTAAAGGTGCTCGATGGTACCACTATTTCGGAAAGACAGCGCACGAGCTATGAGCTGTACTTCATCTCGAATGTCAAAAGCAGATCAATAAAGTACGACACCTCATCTACAAGGTGGAAGGAGCTATGCTCAAAGCATGGAGTGGGTGAGTCTCTGAGCAGAGATAGTCAAAATATTAGCTCTCGTGCCGGCGTCCTTCACCTGAACGTCAACTACGAGGGATCTGGTTTCCACATCACTGTCCTTCCTCATTATAGCATAGGCAAATTGAAAGGGAAAATATCAAAATTAGTTGGGCTGTCGGTGCTTGATTTCAAGATATTCTACGATGCGTTCTCCGGGGAGAAGAGTGGTGTGGAAGTAAGGCGAGATGAGATCTCTAACGATTTGTCTATGCTCAGTCTTTGGGGCTTTGAAGATCAGCAACAACTCTTTGTTGAGAAGGCGATCGATTGTTACGATGAATGAGGAGAGGCTTCCCGTTGTAGTAAAGAGAGCAATGAAACGTGCTAGCAAGCCAAAAATGTAGGTCATATCATTATCTCATCAATCTTTAACTATGTACTATGTGTTTCACTTCATTCAATCGAGAGAGAGGTTCCAGAGTCCGTCACCCAGGAAATGGATAAGTTCAATGCCTATCCCCTTGTTAACGCTCTTGATCTCGTCGGTGCTCATCAAGAGCTTACCGACAGCCAATGCATTTTCCTTACCCTCAGCATACACCGCCACAATAGTGTCTTTTTCCAAGTTCTCCTCTGGAAGCTTTGCACCAGCAGAGGTCAATCCTGGGCACATGATGTTGGCACCCGACAGCACAAACTTGATGGCACCTCTATCCACCTGCACACGGGGGAAGCATTCTGGGTACTTGTGGACAAATCTGAGAGCGGGCAGCAACTCGTCAAACTGCTGATAGAAGACGGGCTCATTATCCACAGCATACAACTGGATTTTGTCCTCGCACTTGAGCAAAAGAAGCTGCGACTTCTTCGGCACAATATCGTCGATAGCCGGCTCGATCTTCTCAAACTGTGACACGAACTTTGACTTAAGGCCCCTCTGCACCGAGGACTTGATGTTTGAACGAGTGTGAATGTCTTCCTTTGTGAATTTCTTAAACATTATGTGGTTCTATATATATATATATATATGTATGTATCTATCTTGTATTTGAAAATAATAATCTAATACAGACTCCTCAACAAATATGGGTGATTTTCACATCATCGGCTCATCCTCTTAGCTGTCTATCTACTGTTATACTGAGCATTGCAAGCATCTACCACCGCATCTGCATGTGCACACATTTGAAAATTTCACTTGTTACCCGTTCTACAATCTCTACAATATAGCAACAAGTGCTAAGGAATTGTTCAAGTCACACAAGTTTTATAAGATATATGTTGACATGTTATGGGATATCAGTAGATGTAGTGAAATGGCGACAGTATATTGTCTATGAGAATGGAAGGTTAGAGGACTAGTAGCTGGAAATTCTCTACAGGTATCTTCTTTATCCTCGAGCCAGGAACAGCAGACCGATCATCATTATACGCCGTTGATGGATATTTACTCTGTACAATACAACCAGGTTGGAAGAGACCAATGTCATCAGCCATGAGCATCCAACGTCATAGGAGGGTCTTTTGGATTGTATACCACACAATTCAACAAGTTGATTTCTCCCTGTTGACACAGTCGCGATCCCTCAGCAACTTAACACAATCCACCAACTGGCGGAGCTTGCCAAGTTGTTGAACAAGTTACGGCGTGAATGAAACACCCACACACCTCTGTATCCTGACCTCCTACCGCCTCTTCACAGCTTCTACTTGTCACCCCCTCCGAACATGTTGCCGGCTCTCAGTCAAAACGTAAACGCAATGCAGAGAAGAAAGTTTTTCAAAAATTCCTCGAGCGTTCACAGACAAAGCTGTTTGAACGCAAGAAAGCGGTCATGGTTAAAGTTTTCAACCAGCAAAAACATGATCTCGGACGAATCCTCACTGATACACGTAATGCCCTTGCATAAAGACAAAGAAAAGAAGCGTAATAAACCTGCTCAGCTACCCAAGGTGGGCCATCATCTCCCTTTATACTCTGATGCGAATGATCCGGGTAACGAAGGACGTCAACTCCTAGGGGTTACCCATTAGGCAGAGGGCAGTGGGTGCAGCGCAGGGCCGATGCGGCTCGTGATGCTAACATTTCAGTGAACAATATATTTCTTTATTTATTCATTTGTTCATTTATTCATTTTTCTATGTTCGGTACAGTAAATGGTAATGTGGTTTACCTCAATGAACCTATCTACGTAGCGGAATAAATATAAAACCACATAAGCCGCAGGCGATCCTAATGGACTGTCAGTCTCACTTAGGTATTACATATTATCAAAGAGATCATCGCTTGATAGACCAGACAGGTATGATGCCTGGGGAGGCTCTTCCTCCAACTTCTTGCTCTTGGCCTCAAACTCTAGTGACACTGGCTTAACTTCAGAGGCTGTGGGTATCTCTGTGGAGGGGAGGGGGCCAATAGCAACGTCCAATCCTCTATCATCAATAGGGAGATCATCTCTCGCGGAACTGTCTATGACCAAGTTTCTCAAGGTGTAGTCGTCGTTGAACTGATAAATCTTGTTTTTGGTAGAGTATTCAACAAGCTGTTTGAAAAGCTCCCCCAGTTTATTTTCTGCATTGGTGCTTTTTTCCCTCAGCATCTTCATCGTCTCGATGAATGATGACATCCTGTTGCTGTGACAAATGACACCAGACAGTGCACCCTTCCTGATAGCTACCATTGGGTCAATTATATCCTCAATGTCAAGGCTTGGAACTGCCTCGGTATAATATTTAATGTAAAATGCACGCAGCTGGCTAGGCGTCAAGTATCCATCAGTTTCCTCAAAGTTGTCAGTGAAGAGGTTATCTGTTGAGCTCCTCAATTGATCAAAGATAGAGGGTGTCTTGGAGATCACCTTCTCTGGTTGAGTCCGCCTCTTCGGTGCTGGTGGTGCTGATTGGCTGTTCCCCGTGAACTTTTTTCTCAGGCTAGCCTTATTTCTCTCTTCAACTGGCGAGTTGGCGATAGCGGACACAGTTGGCTGAGACTCTATAATTATGGGATCATCAACTGAATTAAGAGGCTCCGCCTTCAAATCACTTTCCCCGCTATTGGAGTCATTTCTGATAACGTCCCGTCGCTTCAGGGTCCCTAACACTGGGCGAATTCTCTCAGACGCTCCAGATTCATGAAACTTTGCATCTGTAGCGGACCTTGTAGTCGTTGGTCTCGATGATGAAAGTATATCTCCCATTAGTCTGGTCCCAGGAGAACCAGGAACTGACACAACTGGGGTGTCTCCACATGCGGGGGAAGACACTTTGGCTCTTTTGTGAGGCCGGAGGGGAGTGGATTCCGCGGGAAGCTCTTCAATGTCCACGTGACTAGTGTCCTTCCTACTGATAGAACTGTTGAGTGTACTCAAAAGATCTTCATCAGACTCAGATTCGCTTTCTATAGTCGCAGCACTTAGTACCTTCCCATTCTTCCTTACGAGTGACGACGCTGTCTGGAACCCTGTCTGCACATTTTCGGGCATGAAGAACCTCTTTTCTAACTTTTTTTGTTTCTCTGGCGCTGCATTGACATTTGCTTTAGATTTTGGTAGGGCCCTGCTAGCCTTCCGAGTGGTCTTTTTGTTAAGTGTGTACTGTGTTGCTACACGCAGAAGCTCATCGTCATCACTGTCTCCGGCCCTGATTATCTCGTCGTTTTCTTCGGGTATGTCTATGAATCTCTTGTCAGCAACAGGAACAAACTTCTTCGGCAATATCCTGTCTGATTTCTCAAGTTTGATCTGGTCGCTGAGTTGTATTTGTCTCTGAATCCACTCATAATTATCCATTGCCTTATCAAATTTGAGCTCCTCATTTCCGGAAAAGAGAAGAACAATTCTTCCATCTCTCTTTCTTCCTGTTCTTCCCATGCGCTGGATGTTCTTGATAGGACTACTGGTAGAATCAAAGCAGACGATCATATCCACTTCACCGATATCTAATCCCTCTTCACCAATGGAGGTAGCCACCAGAACATTGTATTCTCCTTGCCTGAATCGTTGAATGAGTTCCTTTTGTTGCTTTTGGGTCATCCCCTTCAGTTGAGCGTCCTCGGAACTCCCTATTCTGTCCAGTGGCTCATTTCGACGCTTCGTCCGTGATTTAGAAGCAGGCGCTTGCTCTTCCTCGTCGTTCACATCTTCCTCCTCATCACTATTTGTTGGCGCTTTCTTGCGCTTGCTGCCTTTCTTCTTCGCAATGTTCCTTTCGTAGTTATCCTTATCAAACTTATCCCTCTCCTTGGATTGACCAATGAATATATGAGGGCGAAGGGCGTGCGGATCATTTGAGTCACTCATCTTGTTGGCGGATTCCACCACCTTGACGATTTCCAAGGCAGATTCTCGAAGTTCTGTAAAAATGATAACCTTTGAGTCTTTGTTGTCTTCGACAAACTCTTTCAGCTCTCTTACCATCTGCTCAAATTTAGGGTGACTGTATGTACCACCGGTTCCAACACCCATTGCTGTCTTTTGTTCGTCATCACTCACAACTTCTTTGGCAAACGAAAGTGCTCGCTTGACATCTGGGTGAAAGAAGAAAGCCGCTGCAGTTTTATTACTGGTCTTTTTATTGTTGAACTTCGTTAAGAACTCTGTGTGCTTCTCCAGGAGGTATGAGTAGAACATGCGGATGCCATAAATGTTTAACCGTCGCAGACACTGTCCGACTGTTGCAAGCAATTGCAAATAGGCAAAGTACATCCACTTCAGACCCTGGTTTATAGTGGGGTTCCTCATAAGTCGTTGACTGGCCTCCATCGCCTGGAACGAGTTGATCCTTGCTGGATCAGTTACTTCATAAATCTTCGCAGCATTCGCCTTTTTCAGTATTGGTTCAGCAGCATTACAGATCAACTGCGCGATGTCCAGCATTTCATTATTGGAATCACACTTTATCTTCTCCTTCGTTCGTCTCTTCATATACCTGGATGTGTCAATGCTCTCCTCGGTTCTCACCTCCACCTTGGATATAATCAGATTATCTATGATTGCCTGAACTCCTTCGATGTCGGCTGAAGGAGTTGCAGAAAGGGCTAGCACTCGAAAAGATGTGTTGAACCTTCTGATAAACTTCACGACATTAGTATATGCATAATTACCCTTTGCTCTATGTGCCTCATCGACTACAATGCACACTATTGACTTTGGGTCGACCAACCCACCTACGAGATCATTCTCCACCACCTGCGGAGTGGCGAAGAACACGCGCTTTGCCTCCCATATCTCTGTTCTGTTCTTCTTGGTCTTGTCCAGCAAGATGGCAGTGTCGTGGCTGGGTATTCCGGTAATTCCATAGCACGCCTTGATCTGTTGTGCAACCAAGGGTCTTGTAGGCGCCATGAATATGATCTTTGCCGTGGTGGTCCATCTGTAGAAATTCAGCATAACCGTAGAGGCAATGAACGTTTTACCCAATCCTGTCGGTAGAGCGCATAACACATTGGAGAAGAGGGACTTGCACACGATGTCGTACTGATAATCTCTGATCTCCAGGTTGGTTGGGTACACATAAGTGTCCAAGTTGTCGTAGTTCAATTCGTGATGTGTAGGGCCAAAATTCACAACTTGTGTGATTTGCTCATAGCGGGTCCCATCTTCTGTCTCCACCGAATACCCGTCAAGCGTCGTCTGTACCTGCCTTCTGGAAGGCTGTCGTACTATTGTTACTCGTCTGTTCAATGCGAAAGAAGAATCTGGGTCTGCCTCTACCTCTTGTTCATGTTCAGGTTGCTTTGGCTTGGAGCTCACCTGGATCAGAGCACTGTCATTCAGCTCCTCGTCGCTGAAATCATCCTCAAAGTCACCAATCATCACAGCAGTGGTTTAACTCCATGGCACAGTGCTGAGCACAACAACTTCGCACACCAACGCTGACTTTTACTGGCACAGCAATAAATAATAATACAACCAACAGCTGTCGCTGTTATTACAGTGTGAGTGGTCTCCACAATTACACCCAAAATAAAAGTATCCTACCGCATATGCTCATCGCACTGCCATTGCTAGGAACGCGCCGCTCTCACGCGTATCTCCATATAGATGCATGATGGTGCATATGGAGAGAGCTGACTGTTAAAGCAATACACCCCAAGTCGGAGTTCAAAACACGGCAATGACAAGTAAATGATCATAGATGAAAAATGTATAAAGGTGTTTGTCGTATATATAATGCATTGAAGTCTAGTACACAGATCATGCAGAAGTCATAATATGTAAGTCAGGTATGCTGTTGGGAGGCACATGCTGTCCTGCTAGAGTTAATGGCCATAATCTTGTGAAACCCTATGGAACTCATGGGAAATTTCGGCCCTTCCAACGGTCACTTCGACTGACCGATAATATTTATCAACGATTGCATTCAGTCTGCTGAAGATGGCAATGTACTGGGTTTGGCAATACTCCAGAGCCTTCTCCATCAGGGCAGCCTCAATCTCCTTGCCCACAGCCTTACTGGTGTCACTCTCCCTCTTGTCGTCCAAATAGAAATGGCCCAGGAGTTGCTTTGACATTGCTGCTGCAAGCTCCTGAATCGACTTACTCAGCCCTCTATTCTCATAGTCCGAGAGCAGCTTCTTCAAAATATCCTTGGAATAGGCATTCCTCCTCGAAGGATCAACATCTCTGGAGAAGCCAACTCTAGGGTCTGGCTTGGTGATACCATCCACTCCTTCGACGAATGCGATCAGCTTGCCGATCATGTGGTCCCTTAACACAACATCACAGTAGCGAATCAGCTCCGTGTGACACAGCTCCTGTAGCCTGGTCTTGGTAGGCATCAGTATGGATGTGAACTCCTTGAATTCTTCAACCAACCAGTTCAAGTTCACGAGCAGCCTAAGATGACGTGCGGGTGCATCCGGAGAGTCTTCAACGCTGTGAGAAGTGATTGCACTCTTAACATGAGAAAGAGACGAATATCCACCACTCGAATCTCCTGCTGAAGAACCATTTTCCATCGATTTTGAGGGACCAGTACTGGCCGCTAACATCCCGTACTCGTGTCTCCAAAGCTCCTCATAAGTCTTCATCACAAGAGCCCTAATTGGATAGTTGTCAATTGGAAGGTTAGAAGACTCAAGCGCTCTTTCTGTCCTCTTGATGAACTCCGGATAAGCCTTGACCACAGTTGCCACCATCACTCTCTTTGAACTTCCCACTCTTGCCTCTTCGATGGCCTCGGTCTGAGCAAGGATGTACGCATCCCACATCGCAAGGAGCTTATCCCCTAGGCGAGAAACCCTGGACATGAGGAACTCCTGGTCCGATGAGCCCATCTTCACGGAGTAATCCTGTAGAACAACAACGACATGTGGGATCTCGATGCTGTATTCCCTAAGGGCGGCTGTAACAGACTTGAAAACGCTTGTACAGCCGTCTCCACATATCTGCGACATGCAGTTCATCATATCGGAAGAAAATGCCCTGTCTGTCTCCACATGATGGTTGATTCTCTCAGAGTTCAAAAAGTCTCGCCTTCTCGTTTCCACTGGATACTGTTCTATGTATTCTGAAAGGGGTCTGTACTCCACCGAAGAGAGGTGAAACAGGCTCTTGGTGAAGCTCTGCTGATCAGTAAGAGCCCGGAACAAGAGCTGGAGCCTAGAGCTAGCAACGGCACTCACCGTCTTGGAAGTTGTCGAGCTTTTATTAGCGCTTGTGGTGGCAGTCGCAGATCCAGTCGCAGGTAGTCCCAGTCTCTCCATGAGTCTCTGGTTTGTGGTGCTTGCAGTTTCAGCACGAACCAGTGGGAATGGTCTCGACTTGTTCATCTTGTAACGGTCACAATAGATATCCCTTGGATCACTCTCAAAATATAGCGGCTTGTATGTACCAGTTAGTGAAGACTTGGCATCTCTGAAATCGGTGACGATTCTCGCACAAAGCTTGGTAAAGAATTCGTGGAAAGCACGTTCAAACATTCCTAGAATCTCATAGTAAACAGGCACTGCATCCTCCTTCACAAACAGAATCATTCCAGACAGCTCCAAGAGATGAGAGTACAGCCTTGGCAGGTCTTCAACGAGCTGCTCCAGGTCGGCTGTCTTTTCCACTACTTCCCGCAACTCATCTGCTGCATGTTTGAATGCGATATCAACCTCATTCTTGAACTTGTCGACAAACCTAGCGGCTGTCTTCTCATACCTGTTGCGCCTCTCCTGAAGAGCCTTCATCTCTCCACCAAGCTCACCGGTTGCACTTACAGGGTCATCATCTCCCTTGTCAACGGAACCCCTAATTGCCCTAAGGGCCAAAGATAGCTCCACCAAAACAGTTTCAATATTTCGGATTCTGTTTGGATCAGAAAATGCACTGGTATCGTCAACCTGGGCCAAAAGCTTGAGGTGCTCATCAGGAATGGAAACCTTGTCCAGAATGTCTCTCAACTCACCCCATAGCAACTTTTTATTGGTTGTTTCAATCTGTAGACCCTGGCCCTGTTTTTCAACATGACTGATCTCATCGGAAAATGTGGAAAGCTCAACCATGAAGAATGAAAGCAGAGGTTCAATTGTATCACACTTGGCAAGCGCTTCGTTAAGCATCGACTGCACCGACTCAGCATGGCGTACGGCATCCACAATGGCAGCAGAGCTGGAATGTTCACATCTCCTGAGCTCTCGAAGCAGTCTCTCTTCGATGGCAGATGCGTCGTCCGTTTCCTTCCAACCAATCTCCTCTAGAAGATCCTCAATGACATTGGACCCAGCATTCGAAATGGCCTCCTCTCTCTTCGCCTCAAACCCTGGCCTCTCATTGCCAGTAACAGGGGTCACTGGCTCTTTTTCGTCAGCAGACACAAAATCATCACTCAGTTCATCATCATCAGCCTCCAAATGGCTGAAGCGAGGGGAGCTCAACTCCTTAGAAACATCCTGCTCGCTGGACTCTTCATTAGCGTAATCATCATACAAATAGTTGAAATCATCATCATCATCGCCATTTGTCATTGAAGTTTCAACGCGGTCATCATCAATCTCAGGTGCCGTTTCCCTCTCCATCTCCTGATGGGTCTTCTTGTGCAGGGTAAAGTCAATATTGGCTGCAGAGAGCGGTCTAGCGCCAATGGAGGCTCGAGACACCCGTTCTGGCGATTTGCTGGGATCCAGCGTCATCACATTAGGCAACTCAGTATCCTCTGGTATTGGTGCCTTGGATTTCCTCAGCATCAATGGGGCAGTTGGTATATCCAACGTGTCATCCCGAGCTCCCTGGCGCATCTTAAGTGCCTCTATCTGTTCAATCGATTGACTCCTCGAGTGTGACCTCGAATGGCCCTTAGCCTGAAGCTCGGGATCATCTGACGGCATAACAGCACTGATGCGCTTGTGTGAACCGACATTCACCTTACGGGTGTTTGGCCCATCAACCGTGATAGAATCAGGGATCATAGATACCACTTTCTGACTGCCGCCGCTGCTAGTAGTTGGTACGCTCTGGGTACTTGGAGTGATACTGGCAACGCTAGGTTTTCTCAACTCTGGCACAACCACGGGCTGCTGTGAAGGCTGTGACTGCTGTCTGGGTTGAGTCGGCTGCTGCATCCCGGCAAAGGGAACCACTGCTGTCTTCACAGGCGGTCTGGCCAGAGGTACAGGGGTCACAAATGGCTTGATAGGAGAGGTTGTCTTTTTGACTTGGGGCATCTGTTGCATTGCAGGTACATGCCCCTGGGGTTGTGTTGATGGTTTTGGGTATTGTTGAGGTACCTGTTGACGAGGAGCAACGGCTTCTTCTGCTGGATGTTGTGTGTGTAGCGGCTGTTGTTTAGACACACTTTGTGTGTGTGTCCTAGGGACAGCAGAGGCAGGAACATTGGCTGGAGGTTTCAGCCCCAAGCTCTGCAAATCACAACTTACCAGCTCCGGCACCTTGCCCCCCGTGTACTTCATATAGGTGTCAACAATGGTTCTGCAGAATACTTGGCATTCTCTGGGGTTGTTCGTCTCCCAATAGTATGGCTTACCCAATGTCAACATAAAGCCAGTTGCCTGGGTGGGATCTTTCTCTACCCTGGTGAGCTCGTCGAGATCCCACGTTCTTCCGATCTGGACGGAACCGTCCTTGTTCTCTCTGGCCTTGTGCAGCCTTACTCTACCGCTCTTTTTGACTGCTAGCATCAGCAATCTCGGCTTCTTATGAGACAGAAGACTGTCTGGTGGTGGTCTAGAAGAAGGGTACTTGGCATCCTCGATGATCCTCACGTGCGATATATATGACTCGTGGATCATACCATCGGCATCCGCTTTGGAGAAGCAATACTTCTGAATGGCCCTCCTATCAACCTCATATTGCTTTGCCAAATCCATGGAGGTCGACGAAAGTGCAGACTCCTTTCTGCTATGGGTCTTCTCGTCGCCAGATTGTGGATGGCTGGCAACCTGCGGCGGGGGGGTCCCACCACTTCCCGTACTTCCCGATCTCTTTGGGAACTTTTTGATCCCTGACGTGACAAGCTTCCTTGGACTGTGCATTATTGACTATATCGGAGATGTGGAACGAGAATTCAAGTAAAAGTATATGTCGCCTAATGTATCTTGAGTAGTATATGTTGCCCAATCTCTCATTCACTCACTACCTGCATCTGGGCGCGCGTGTCGATCGGATCAATACATGCAGTTCATCCCCAGCTATTTGGCAAACCACTAGCGATCAATTCAACCAGAACACAATCCAATGAATGAAGAAACAAAAAAGCATAAAACAATTTTTCTGGTTGGTCTGTCAATTGTCAATTGCTCTTCAGTTATCCTGTTCCAATTCCCATCATCTACCTGGATCCTGTGTTGATTCCCGGCCTGCTGCACTATCAATCGCGGGCATATCCTTGCAGAGAGAAAGGAAATGAGTGCAGGCGCACGACCCACAAAGGTGCATCAAGCAGTGAATACGATAGTTGAGTGTGTTTATCTATACATGTTTTTAATGTATGTATATATTTATATGTAGCTAGGTAATAGCGTATTGGAGTATAACCGGTGGATTCTTTAATTAATTTGCTCTGTATATATCCTCGTAGATTTGTTGCACTAAACATGCTCTGAAAGTTCGGAGCATGGGTGTGATAACATGATCACGTTGACACCAATAAGTTCGATGTGATGGAATCGAACCTCTCATTCAACAACTTCAGTGATACCGTGAGAAGTTCAGTAAAGAGTTCGAGGTTGTCAATCTTGATTTTCTCGATCTGTTCGTGTGACAGTCTCCAAAGCACCGTCTCATTCGCAGCGGTGTACCTAACCACTCTCTCCGTAGCCTTGCTGAGATCCAAGTCTCCAAAAGCTGTCAATGGCAAAACGCTCGAGGTGAGTCCAAAGCCGCTCTTTTCAAATGCATAATCCATAGACACCAATCCACTCTCCAAAAAGAAAAAGCTGGGCTTCTGCTGAGATTTGTCATAGATTGGATGCCCTTGCGCAACGACCGCTTTCTGCAGATACGGAACCAGCTTCACCCAGAAAGATCCATCTTTCGATGAAAGCCCTTGCAAAATGGTGAGAATCAGAGGGAGGGGAGGAGCAGTAGAAGGCTCGCCACCAGATGTGGATCCAGTAGATGAACCCGAACCAAGCGACCCACGCCCATGAAAATATAGCTTTGATGCAGCCTTGGCCTCGTCTTTGATGGTCTTCCTCGCGGCATACACAATCTGAGCATGGCGTGGAGAGCCATAGGCAGTAGGGCTTCCAGGCTCATCAGCAAAGAATGAGATGGCGGCGTGTGCTGTTCCACCATGCGACTTTGCCCTCTTTGCATTGTCCTTGCCTGTGTTCAATGGAAACCTGGGGGAAGCTCCAGTGTTAATCTGCTTTGTCCTCACATCACTATACGTCTGAAGGAACATGTTCTCGCACCATTCGAGTGCAGAGTTAAGATTGCTGAACAGCTGGATCCTCTTGTTGTGCTCATCAGTTTCCCACATCCCACAATCCCTAAGCGACTTGATCACAGGACCGCTGTCCTCGATTGATGATATGATCAGATACGAGTTTCTCTCTACTATCAGGTTTCTAATTCTTCTGAATCCTTCTGCAGCAGAGAAATCAATTGATAACACGTGGTTCATATCAAGAATCAAGTACCTGATTGGGTCTTTGGCAAAGATCTCGTCATCGAAACGCACACGGATCTTTTCTTCGAGACCCCCAATTGATCCAAAGAAAAGGGAACCTTCAAGCTTCATCACATACACCTGGTTTCCAACGTTTTCCAGAAACTCCTGCTGTTTTGGGTGTCTCACCACAATTGACCTTGCATATGCACCAGTGTAGATACCAGATACAACCGGCCTCTGAGCAGCCTCCACGACGAACGAAAGGCATGCCAACAGAATCCCAACGAGAATACCATACACAAAGTCCCATGCACCCATAGTGGCAACAATTATGAAAACAGTGAGGTATTCAAAGCGGCGCAGTCTGCTATAGGTGTCATACAGTGCCTCCTTCAGCAGTTCGTATCCCAAAAGGTAAATCAGCGAACCAACCACACAAACCGGGATCACTCCTATAACAGCGGGACCCGCCATCATGACCGCAGCAGTGCCAATGGCAAGCATGACTCCTGCCAACCTGGAATCTGCGCCAGCTCTTATGAACAAAACACTATTCGTATACACCAAATAGTTCTGGATGGATCCCATTAGGCCAGATAATGTGTTGGAGATTCCATGGGCCACTAACTCCCTGTCAACGTCAAACTGGTCCATCCCAACAGTTACGGCCAAGGCTGGCACGTTAATGGGGACGTGAAGCACGCCAAAAAAGGTTAGAGCAAACATTGTGGGGATCTGTCTCAGAATCACCAACCAGTTTACTGCTGAGAAGTCATACAGCTCATAGAATGAGTACCATGGCTCGTTGGTAGCAGGGGAGTGGAAGACCCAGCCAAAGTCTCTGGCCATTTGCAAATCCCAGGATGGAATAATCAGAATCAATGTGTGAAAGAGAACAAATACAAAGATGAAAAACGTGGGGACTATGAGAGCATTGTGGTTGTGGTGCTGGATGAATATGAGAATTACCGTCAGAGCCAACGGGAGAGTCCATTGCATGAATACTAAGGGGTCCAGCAGATATTCCAGCGTTGGGAGATTATACTCGATTCCTCCTTCTAATCGTGACGAAACTTCAATACCTGTCACGACAAGGAAGTAACCAACACCGCCGATACATCCAACGAGGATGTGCCTTGGGAAGAATCCCACCAGGGAGCCTAGACGGCATTTTCCGAGAGAAAAGAATATCAAGCCAGTCACTATGGACGAGATGGCATAGGTGAAGATGGTCGTTGAGATGATTGCCCTGTTGTTCTCTGGGGTCTCCACCTCATCCTTCAGGAGGGTCATGATGCTGAGTGCCATGGAATGGAAGAAAGGCGTCACCTCGATCATTTCCGATCCGATACCTGATCTGAAGGCTGAACCACCCAAAGAGTATACCAACTGTGAAATCACCGTGGACATGTAGAACATCGAGAGGCCGGTTGGTGCAAGGTGGCTGAACACAGCCTCGCCTATTGGGAACATGATCATTCCATAAGAGAGACCATCGAGGATATTCAATAGCACTCCTAAAAATACAGCAGGTAGGTATTTCATGGGCTTTGTCACACATTCTTCAATCATCATCTGCCCATCGGCGAGCCGCACCCAGTCAATTGCCTTCATGAAAACCGCACCTGTGGATCCACCGGTGCCTGCAGAATCGCATGGTGATGATGCTGCGACTGAAGGGTTGTCCCGCTGAGATTCTACATCATTCTGTATATAGCCATGATACCGCTGGTAGTGCTGATAGGATTCTCTGGATGATGTCGGTACAAGAGCATTCTCTGCTTGGGCCGTGCTGGAGTATGACTGTAGTGGATCTGCAACTAGTGGTGCTGTCTCGTTGGGGTTGACTGAGTAGTCGTCGATGATGCTGAACCTTTTGGCGCCATCAACCCTCTCACTCAGCAGATCTGAGAGATTGGAGTGTGGTTCGTCTGTGCTCTTCTGTCTATTAGTCGTGGTATTTCTTGTGAACGAGAAGTTAGCATAGGCATCTGTGTCATCTTCCTCCAGAACTGCCCCCTCATCCTCATCTCCCTGTGCTTCACCTTCAGATGCATCACCCTCATTCTCGAGGTATGCTGGAACACCGACACCAGCAAGGCTGGCAGCTTGGACGTGTATGGAGATGCCCGAGTGGACTGCAGGTGTGGTTCTGATGGAGTTAAACGGGCTCGAACCAGAGGTCTGTTTAACACTCCCAAAGACGTAGCTTCTTCCACCAGCGCCAAGGTCAAACGAGCCTGAGTTTCGTGACCACGACGAGGCAATTGCCTGCGAAATTGAGGGTCTGTGCTTTGCGATAGTCTCAGGGTGAGAAGGGTCGGAATCCCATTCCTTTCTATTAGATGGTGTTTGCTCCATTCTTGTCAGTTGTGAAAAGTCTAACGGGTGCCCTGCCTGGTATAAATCTAAAACCGCCCCAAATAACAAAAAAAAACAAAGAAAGAAAGAAGGTTGCAAGGATTAACAAAAAAAAACAAGAAAAACAGAGAATGCACCCAACACCTCAACCCGAAATTCAGTTATAATAGCAATGACCGGATAAATTATGCATACACGCGCTGTTGTGTGTGTATGACTTCCCTATGTCCAAATATATAAAAACAAATACTATGCGCCCATGAAGCTTTCTATACTCATCAACTGGGTAAACAGAAAGCAAAAATACATCTCTCGCGATCAATTGCGGTATTAGCTCGCTTCCTCCTACTTTCTTTCAATGCTCACTACACCCCTCTACATTCTGCCGCACTGCATCATGCCCGTAACCGTACATAATTTTCACTCCTAATTAGACTCGCCGAGTCTTACTGACTCTGCCGATAGATAAGCCACAGCGCACCACTATCGCTGCAATCATTGACGTTTGGTTTGGCAGTTCTTCCCCCGTAACGCAGGGTATCTCCCCTCCTGTATGGCGTTATGCACTGGCATCCCGGCTGACAGGCAAGCTGAACACCCACGGTAGCGGTCACTGCATGTAGGGCTAGCTGGCTATCACGGGGGCCGTTCTGCCAATGAGCACATGGACTGAGACGTGCCAAGGCCAAAGGAACACCCAGGCTGAAAGCGCAGAGAAACGGCTGAAGGACCAAGGGCGATGAGGTCGTACGGGTGTACTTGAGTCCGGCACAAGTAGTTTTGGCTGTGGTGTTATTTGGCAGGAACCTTGCGTGATGCTCTTAGAAAGAGGAAGGATGAGATTCCTTAAGCTTTGCCGTTGGGATGAGCAAAATGGGAAGAGACAGGCTATCAAGAAGAACATAGTCGGATAAGCTATTTATTCAATCAAATATTTGTCAAGAATATAATTATGTTCAACATATATATTCAACATGCGATATGAAAATAATTGTATTAAGCGTTTACTTTTTTTTTTTTGACTCAAAAGTATAATCTCTGTATCCATCTTATAAAGTAGAAAATGCAAGGAAGGCAAGTTGAGCTATGACTATTTTTTGCATAATAAATCATTGGGCCCAATACGGCTCTAGCCTATTTTAAATAGCAAGCAAATTGATAATTTTCTTGGTCGCTTGAACGAATATGTTAACCACATTTTCATGAATGGCATTAATTGGTACAACTTAGCTCTTAGTTCATAGTTTGAGCAAGCATGCTAGTTATAAAATTGTCACTTAGCTAATGAGGGCCAAACACGACCTCAACCAGAGTTCTCTATGTGACATACATGGGTGAGAGCCAGAAAATGGTGGTAAAAGTGATACTTAGATGTACAAACAATACGCCCCAGTTAAATCTTAGCGTCATATATTTTTTTTTCAATTACGTGAATAGTAGATCGCTCTTCGACAATGGACTACAGCTCATCCTTGGCAACCTCCTCAACTGGGAGAGCCCCGCTGTCAACGATAGTGATTGGCTTAGAGGGTTTGTCACGGAAACCAGTTGGAGCAGCCTCGATCTTCTTCACTACATCCATACCTTCCACAACGTATCCAAACACGACATGTTTGTTGTCAAGCCATGAGGTGACCACAGTGGTGATGAAGAACTGAGAACCATTGGTGTTCCTGCCTGCGTTAGCCATAGACAAGAGACCTGGACGATCGTGCTTGAGCTGAAAGTTCTCATCGGCAAACTTCTCACCGTATATAGAACGGCCACCGGTACCGTCACCGTTGGTAAAGTCACCACCTTGAATCATAAAGTTCTTGATCACTCTGTGGAAAGACGAGCCCCTGTATCCACCCTTTGGCTCATCGCTGATTGCCAATTGGTAAAAGTTTTCCGCAGTTTTTGGAACAACCTCTCCAAACAGCCCGATCACAACTCTGCCAAGGTCCTCCTCTCCATGCTTGATGTCGAAGTACACCTTGTGTGTGATCTTTGGAAGCTCGGCCAGATCAGCAGATGCAGCCTGGGCATTGTTGTAGAAGAAGAAAAGAGCAGCAAAAATAGCCACAACAGCAGAGATTAGCTTCATCATGGATATTACTCGGCTTGTTCCGTTGATTATGCTCCAATTCACAGCACTGGATCCCTCTATTTTTGTTTCAATAAGCAGAGTAGCGCTTCCCCATGTAACTTCGCGACTTCACGGCGAAGCGTTAGGAGGTACGTGTACTTGCACGCTATATAATGGCAGATTTGCTTCATGGGTTCTCTTTTATCTACTGAGTAGCTTTGGCAAATAATCCTGAAGGTTCAAGAATGCTTCATTGGGTTAACTATATAATAATCTTTTCAACCGAGTACACTGGTACGCGCTTTGAAATTGCCTCTTCAACGTCATTCTTTACCAACCTAGTAGAGGGACCGGCAATGCTCAGCATGGCATTAAGCTTGCCTTTAACTTCTGATGCACCTCCCGCAGCACTCACCACATAAGGAGAACTGTCTGTGGGTTCCTCATCATCGATATTGTTGTAAACCTTCTCCTTGTTTTTCTTACTCTTTGCTTTCTTTCCTCTAGCACCTGACTTGTCACCCGACACAGAGTCGGCCGTTGCGAGTGCCTGGTCAACCAGAGTCAAGAGCTCGCTATTGGCAACGAGGGACTCAACCTTTCTATTGACGCTATCCAATAGCTTTTCGAGACTCTCTTCATCGTTGGAGTAATGCAGACTCAACACCAATCCACTGGAGTCGATGAATGAGCTCAATGCCTCGTAGCCAAAGTTCAGACTCACAATCTTGTTGATAATATGGTCTACATTGAAAGCACTCGATCCACGAATGAGCCTTAGAGTTTCCGATGTGATGGTTTCTGGTGAAAACTCATCAATGAGTCTAACCAGCAAATCCTTGAATGTTTCTTCGTTGTCAACAGTGCCAAGGTGTCTTACCAGTTCTATGCAAGGAATGTTTGGACAAGTCACAACGGCCTGTCTGAGAAGTCTGGGGTATCCAGCAAGGCAGTTCAAAAGACCCCGGGTGTATTTGGTAGGGAAGAGAGGATGTGTTAAAAGGTATGTGAGGGCCTTTTCAGGAATGAACTCCGGATCCAAAGAAAAGTTACCTTCTGATCCAACGTTTGAAAGAAGGAGTTCAAAAACCTTAAGCACAAACTGATGATCCAAAACACGATCCTTCTCTACCTCAAACACAGTAAAATCCTCTATTGGCTGCTCTCCTCCGTTAATGCGGGGTCCCCTATAGCTACCATTTCCATTGCCGTTGGCAGTCGTTTTAGCAAGTGCCTCAAAATCCACCTCTCTCTTCATGAATGGCACAAAAATGGTCTCCCAAAGACTCAGGTCCTTCGTTTTCTTGGCATTTTCAAGATAGTGCAGACACTTTGAGAGCTTCTCAGAGGAGCTCTCAGCATCAAGGGCGAGACGATCCTCAATGTATTTTAAAGAGTCATTGTCACTCTTGAGATCTTCCAGTGTGAGCAAACCGGGAAGACCACTAATAGTTGCGGCTCCAGCTCTCAATTTGGAAATACCCTTTCCAAGACTGTCACTAAGCTTTCCCAGGCCCACGTTAACGGAAATGGTCTTTACAGACATTGTGTTCTCCTTAGACTCCTTTACAAGCAGAAGGGCAAATGATTCGAGAGTGTTCTTGGAGTTTCCCGATACTATTGGAGCCTGGAGAAGTGAAAGATCCAAGTCTGCTGCTGATTTGGTTCTACTGGATCTTGAACCCGAGATCGCGCCATTTGAGTGGCCATTCTCAAGAGATGTACCTGTCTGGAAATCAAATGAGCCCAGGATCGACTCCCAACGCAGATCGATCAGATACACGACGCTATTGAGAGAAAGCAATACACGGGTGGGTGCGATTGATTTAATAGATGCACACTTGATGCTTGAGGAAATCAAATTGGTGATGTTTATGGTCTTGTGCAGCCTGAGAGAAGGTAATGAGTACATGGAAATGGACTTATCAACACAATCCAGGACCACCACATGGTGTGGACCGTTATGCTCGAGTACCAACGAAGAGTCTGGAGCGTTTACCCGTATGATCTGAGAAGCAACTTCAAGAATGACAGCCCTCATGAGTGCAAACAATCTCATGGTTGTTGTTCCTTCCGAGTTTTTCTCGGCAGTGAGAAGGAATGTGGAGCCCTGGGGAATGTTTGTCAAAGTGTGCTTTGCTGTGAAGTCCTCAAACTGCTCAGGACTGATGAATGCATGATAGATGATGGTCGAATTAGATGCAGGTGAGGCACTAGATGTTGGGGTGAACGATGCAATAGGGGAAATTGCTTCGGCATCGGATATTTTGTAGTCATAGGCAGAAATCAAACCGCTCGAAGACAGAGAGTAAAACAGCTCACCATTCTGTGATATGCTCAAACCTACAACGCGTTCTGAGACAGGTATGACCCTCTCCTCAACTCTTGGAATTCCATGGGTAACAGGGGTTCCGTTTTCACTACCTCCTGTTTCTGATTCTTCCAATACTGAGTCCTTGTGGTACGAGAGAAGTCTGATACTGGACTTTTCTCTCTCTGTCAAACCATAGGCATATATCTTTCTCTCTTCGCCATGTTCCTTATGTACTACAAACGAGTCCACAGTCGCTTGTGGAGGGAGGGAATGTGACCACACCATCTTTGGAGAGGGCCTTTGAACATAAGTGGCAATATATGAGCCTGTCACAGCCATCTCCACGTAGTTGTCAGATGGGGTCTGGAGATTCGACACTATGCAGGTCTTGACGGCACCATTCTTGCCCTTGCCAGAAACGGTTACCCTTGGAAGGGCTGAAACCAGATATGGCTCTGATATTCCCGTCATTGTGATACTATTATACAAACAATCTGGGAGGGGTAGACTATCGTAGAATGTCAAACCTGGTTTGAATCTTCGACTTTGAAATATTTCAACCGTCATGATCAGCACCTTGCAGTTAAATTCACCTTAACGGTAGAAAAAAAAATTCCCAGATGCATATTCGCAGATGCACTACCCATGTTCCACACATGGATAAGCACAGTGAGCGCATGGGGGAGAAGACCACCACAGAAGGTGCACAACAAGGATACGCATAAGAGACAGTGTGATCCAATCGAGGGGAATACATGACGAATTCAGATTTTCCATATGCGATTATTATTCATTCGTTGCAAATTTGCAGCTGTGGGAGTCTATAGTGGGCTTGCTCCCAGAGAGGAGGGCAGCATGATAATTGTGTACAGGCAGTAGGCGGGGATACACAAACATTTTGGCAGAGAAGGTTGTTGCAGGCTGAGCACAGAACCAGAAGGAGAGATCAGAGGCAGTTTTACATTAGCAGCAGCTGCATACAAAAGCACAATACAAACCTACGCAGAATGAAAGATAACAATTATGGTGACACCTATATGAAGCATTCCATTAGAGACTATTATACACACTCCAGTCAACTTAGAGTACCGAAAGCTAAACGAACCGAAAAACCCAAATAAAACACATTAACCAAAAACAAAACTCCGCTTAAGCAGAAGCAGAAGAAGTGTACTTGGTAACAGCACGGGTACCCTCAGAGACAGCGTGCTTGGCAAGCTCACCTGGGAGGATAAGACGGACAGCGGTCTGGATCTCACGAGCAGAGATGGTAGACTTCTTGTTGTAAGCAGCAAGCTTGGAGGCCTCGGAGGCAATTCTCTCGAAAATATCGTTAACGAAAGAGTTCATGATAGACATAGCCTTCTGGGAGATACCAGTGTCTGGGTGGGTCTGCTTGAGCACCTTGTAGATGTAAGAAGAGTAGGTCTCCTTTCTGGTCTTGGTTCTCTTCTTGGCGTCGGTAGAAGCGGCGGTCTTCTTGCCGGCGACTGGCTTCTTCTCAGCTGGAGCCTTGGAAGCTGGTTTCTTCTCTGCCTTTGGAGCCATTGTGATATGTGAAAGTTTTTCTTGAAGTTAGTCTTGAAAATAAGGACGACTGTTAAAACAATTCTGATATCATTCATGATACCCAGGGGGCGAAGTGCCCGATATATATAGGTCTGTGCATCAAAACAAACAAGTGCTCAGGGTGGGAGCGTGTTTTGCATGATGGGGAGGGGCTTTTAGTGCCCAGATGTGCGTCTTCTGCGTAAATGTGAGACCTTGCATATTTAATTTTCGCTACATGGCCATAGTTAAGCAATGTGTTTTTTTACCCATGAAAACAGGCTCCAATGCACCGTCTTGTGCATTGATTTCGTCGTGCTCACGATTGCACACTGGTATGTAATTTCCAGTACGCTATTACATGGTTGCTCATTTATTGCCGCCCAACTGGGGGGCGATCACGGAATCCAGCCTGGATTCTATTGGCTGAACAATCAATTGATTTTTGTGGGCTTTGTTGATATTCCCGCATTTCTGGGCCTGGGCCATTCTGTATATAAGAAAGTGATGCTCCCCCTACTTTGATTACTGTGTTGATCTTTGATTTTTTTTGAATCATTGAACTTCAACTTCAATTATTATCACATATCAATAAATCATATTACAATGTCTGGTGGCAAAGGCGGCAAATCTGGCTCTTCCGAGAAGCCATCCACTTCTAGATCTGCTAAGGCTGGTCTCACCTTCCCAGTTGGTAGAGTCCACCGTCTCTTGAGAAAGGGTAACTACGCTCAGCGTGTTGGTTCCGGTGCCCCAGTGTATCTCACTGCTGTGTTGGAGTACCTTGCTGCTGAAATTCTCGAGTTGGCTGGTAACGCCGCTAGAGACAACAAGAAGACCAGAATCATCCCAAGACACTTGCAGTTGGCCATCAGAAACGATGAGGAGTTGAACAAGCTTTTGGGCCACGTCACCATTGCCCAGGGTGGTGTTCTTCCAAACATTCACCAGAACTTGTTGCCAAAGAAATCTACCAAGTCCAAGGCTTCTCAGGAGCTCTAAGCGTCTGGCTGAAAGATTTTATGCGGTTTGGGTATTAGTGTTTTAATTGTATATTAGCGCTTTTTTGTTACTTTACTGGTTTATGCTTAATTCAAGGGGTGATTTATCACATTTCTAAAGTGCTATATGCAATTTTGTATCTATTGTAGATTGTAGTATGCAATTGGCTTTGAGAATGTGACAGTCGCGTACGTTATTTTTATGTAAACACCATCGCATAACTGCGTTTTCCTCAGCACGGCGCGATGATCGGCATGCATAGCCATACGGTTAAGGTGTGTACGTACATGCTCTTTAATGAGGAAGTTAGACTGAATGCAAAAGACAATCCATTGAAGTTTTGAGTAGTATACATTAATGGCCAGCAATAATTTTAAGAGAACCAACCCCTCTAAGCTGACACTTTTTATGGCCTGGTGAGAATTATATATTAGGGATGAGCCAGACGACAGAGACGCAGTGGTGTTGTTTAAAATTTGATGCATGTTCACACAGAAAGCTTCCAAACTGTTAGTGTGCCATTTTTCGATACGGCAGCTAGCAGAGAGCCACCTTGATATACATCAACCTGTGGGACGGGTGAAGGTGGTAAACCTGGTGGAGATGCATCCAGCACACCTCTCAGAGTTTTAGAGTGAATGTCCCACAGGCAAACCACTCCATGCTCAGATCCAGAGGCAATGAGAGGCATGTCTCCAATCTGTAAAAATACTGTACCACAAGAGAATTTCTCCGCAATAGGCACGATGTTGTTGGTATTCTTGTCCTCTAACAGAAAGGTCTTAGCAACTTTATTATTCATATAATCCCACAGTCTCACACTTCCATCCAAAGTGCTAGCGAGAATATACTTGCCGTTAGGCGAAAAGCTCACATAGGAAACAGGGAATGACGAACCTCCTTTATCGTAGATCAATGTTTTAAGACATTGGCCTGTTTCAGTGTCAAACAAGCGGCTGGAAAGGTTAGTATGATCGAGCCTGTCTCCTATAAGAAAACAATGTACTTACATTAAACCGTCATAGCTTGCCGAGGCAATCATAGTGCCATCCCAACATAGGTCCACAGCCGAAATTGGGTCAGAGTGAGCACTCAAAGTCTTTAAGCATTTTCCTCGCAGCACATCCCATATCCGTATGGCCTCATCTGAACTTCCACTCACAAGTAGATTCCCCTTATGGTTGAATTTGACACCAGTCACGTGATATGTATGTCCCGTGAGCAGTTTGACACACTCCCCAAACTCAACAGACCAAATCCTTACGGTCATATCATCAGATGCTGATGCGATATACTTGCTGTCAGGCGACCATGACACGTCAGATACACCTTGGGAGTGTCCCACGAGCTCTCTCTCAAAAGATCCATCCTCGGTAAGCCATATCTTTATTGACCTGTCAGAAGCTAACCAGTCATCTGTTAGTGATACTCGTAAGAAGAATAGGAATTTCAAGCAGCCCAAACTTACAACTTGTGGCTATGTACTGCCCATCCGGACTTATTTTCACTGACGTCACAAATCCTTTGTGGATGTCTACTATCTGGTAGTACTTTTCATACGGCACAGGTTCGCGTCCTACTTTGAAATGCAGTCTGCTCTCCGTATCACACGATTCATCCTGCGTCATTGTATGAGATGATTAAGCTTTATACAGTAATGCAAGTTTATGATCAACTATCAACGGAGACACCAGTCCATAGATTTTATAATCTATTCATAATGGGGTTAGGATTCCGGAGCCGCTGCAAGCTCATCTCCATAATGCAACTGCTATTTTTGATGATTACACGTCCGTGGAACGTATAAGGAGGACCAGGGTATACATGATTCGGTGACCACCTGGCAAAAATTCTTTCTTAAATAATAATGGTTCACTGAAGAAGGTGCTCGATATCTTTATAGTATGGGATTGCTTCCGCTGCACCTTTAGCCTTGACGGTTTGGGCAGCTGCAATTGTAGCAAATTGTATGGAGTCATCCAGAGAGTGGTTCTCTGCTAGATGGACAACCACAGCACCTAGAAACGTATCGCCTGCTCCCGTGGTATCAGTAATCTCTGATTGCAGCAGCTTCTCCGCTTGAAAATGTCGGGGCTCCGCACCTGGGCTGGCAACAACGCATCCCTTGCTGCCCAATGTGATAATCACTGTGTTCATTCTATCGGGGTTGATGTGCTTTCTGAACGCAGTCGCAGCTGCCTGATATCCTCTGATGGGCTCGCTCGCAATAACTGAATTCGTCATGTCAACTTCCTCATCTGAACAGAAGTTCCTTAGACAAGCTCTCGCTTCCTCCTCATTCACAATCAGCAAGTCTACATACTTCCAGATCTGCAAGCCCTTGGCGTTGGCTGGTCCCATTGGAGATGGATTGTACACTATGCTGAGATCAAACTTGGACTCCCTCAGTAGCTTCATGTGTGCCATAGGATCTGGTTGCTCATTTTGTAGTATCACATATTGGGCGCTATGGCCCTTGTAGTCTCCAAGGATCTCTGAGATGTCCAAGGAAGTCATGTGAAGATTGCCATTCGCACCAGAATTGACAAGAATCCTGTTTTCTCCTGAATCTTCTACCAGTATCACCGCCGTTCCAGTCTCTTTTGTGTCTTTCGCGACAAACGTCGTATCCACACCTATGGAACGCAAGAAAGCTTCCAATTGTGTTCCAAAAGTGTCTGATCCAACTCTCCCAACCATCTTCACATGCGTGTTAAGGCTCGGATTTCTCAGTTTTCCTGCTGCCGTTGCTTCGTTCAATCCCTTCCCACCATAATGTGTTTCAAAGGATTTGGCATGGACTGTTTCACCGGCCCGGGGAACCGCATATGTATATGTGACCAGGTCGTAGTTCAGAGACCCAATCACTACGACACTTGAACTCATTCTTTTGTTTCAATGGACAACACACAAAAGCCACTGTAGGAGAAACTAAAATAAATCTCAAAATTGGGAAACCGAGTTCTTTCAGGCGAAGTTCATCCCACTGGTTGTTCATCTCACCTCGCCGTTAGCAGCTAACGCTCATGTAGCAGTGACGAGGAGATATACCTGCATGCTTGCTCTGCATCAACTTGCATAATTGGAGAAGGTTCGCGGCTTTCTTCTGTGAACTACTACTGTTGTAGGAAAATTGAGAATTGTACTAAACAATCATAAATGTTCTGAAACCATCAATTTTCATTCATTAATGCACACACACATATATACTTATTTAAACATTTGTCTCTTGTAGACAAACCAGTGCCAACTTAACGTAGGTTTTTTACAATGAACTCATAATCTATATGGCTCAACAGGAGTCTTGCCGAACAAATCCTTGTGCTTCTCCTTCAAATCGGGCATGAGCACGTAGAGAGGATCATTGGAATTGACGTGACCGCACCAAGGCTGACAGACATTGTATCCAAGACGACGCTGATACTTGCGGGGCCATTCCCTTGCCATCTCCTTTGGAACACATAGATATTGGTTCTCCTCTTGACGGTAGTAGCCCTTTGCAGAGAAAATACCGACAACAAGACGCTCCTCATTTGGTGTTGTGTTAGCACTTCCACCGTGATAACAGGAGCCGAGCATAAGGAAAGCATCACCTGGGTCCATCTCGGCATAGTATGCAAGGTGCTCAGAGGGCTCTCTATCCTTACCCCACAGATGTGAGCCTGGAATGAAGCGCGTAGCACCGTTCGCCTTGGTGGTCTTCTTCACAGCAAAGAACATTCCAATGAGTGTCTCTCTAGCTTGAAGGTCCTCTGGGTATTCATCGATTTCAGTCATGTTGTTGTGGTGGCAGTGGTCGTCACGATGGAGGGGCTGATCTGCAGCTCCTGGGCCAACGGAGAAGGCAATAGAGGTGTTAAGCTGGGGCTCGGCCTTGCCCCACTGCTTCTCTTTTCCATACCAATACCAATTGACCTCCTCAAGGAAAGCTCCACTAACATCCCAGAACAGATCGTCACCGAGCACGAGATCAGCAGCGATCTGAGACCTTCCCACCAAGCCTTCACATCTCATAGTCTCTGGTGGGAAGAAGTTTCCATCCCACGAGTAATCCTGAAGAATGTATGGGCGAATTTGCTTCTCCAGATCCTTCATCTTCTCTGCGGAGTAAAGCCCCTTAATGATCACACCACCGGCAATGGTCATTTCTTTGACTATCTCCCTGAGTGGGGTGTCACTCGAGAGCTTCTTCACAGAGGGCATGTCCTCCGGCTTGATATCACAAGTACGTGGAGGCAGCGTCTTTGTCATGGCTCAATATTCTGTATAAGAGTAGAACAAGAGATGGTAATGGTTAGGCGCAGTCAGAAATCAGCTTTGTTCAGACTTAGTTACACGAAAACAGAATAGAGGTCTCAAGGGTTCTAGAGCCAGGGAAGTACTCTGAATTATATATATATACGACTCTCCCCACCTGAGCAAGAGCACAGGAAACTAGTATCCTGAGGGCAGGCACAGAAAGGAATCTCTATGCGGTGAAAAGCGCTCCCCGTTACCTTTGCGTATAAGGAGAGCGCATTCAAAAGGAAGTGCCGACAATTTATCTGTAACGGTTCCTTATCGATGATTTACCTGCCTAATACGGTAATCGCTCTAGATTAGGCTACCCGATGCTGCAAGAGCGCCTAGAAAACGTTAGACGTGTACAGTATGTGTGGGGAAGACGAGCTGTACAGAGGAGCAGAAAAAAGCTTTTTGATATATACCTCTTATGTCAAGGATGTGAAAAATACACAATTGATAAGTATTCAAGCATGAAAACGGAGTTTTTTATTTGCAATGCACTGTGGTGTGCCTTATGTGAGAGAACTTCTAATGGAACGGTAAATCCTTCTGAAAAAGGAAGGCATCAGAGATTTGTAGGTACACACACAGACATTATAAATCTTTATATATAACTTTTCATGTCTCATACTTTCTTCACAATATGTATGTATGTATGTGTATATGTATACCACGATCCTCCTATCACATGACTTGAAAGACAATGCAAACCGATTAATAATACACTATATGGCTGTGTCTGTGATTAGAGAAATGATCTAAGCTTTGTCTGTGACTCGTACACCTTCTCCCCGAGCTTGAACACCTGCTTTACACTTCCGGTGTGATTCATCACGACGAGATCGGCATCACAGCCAGCGTTGAGGAAACCTTTTTTGTGCTGAACACCAATAGACAATGCTGGGGTGTTGGTTGCTGCTCTGACAGCCTCTGCGAGTGAGATGTTGGCCCATTTGACTAGGTTTGCAATGCACTGTGGCAGATCGGTGGCACTACCTGCAATTGTGTCGGTGCCTCTGAGCTTTAAGACACTACCCTTCTTGACAATGAACTGGTCATCCCATTTGTAGACACCGTCTGGAAGCCCAATAAGAGACATAGCATCAGTGACAAGACAAAATTTATCGGGGGAAGAATGATAAGCAAGAGAAGCAGCGGCGTGATGCACATGGATGCCGTCAGCGACAATGCCAAAGTATGGAGTGTGGGCGTTACCCATCAGACCCACAACACCGGGTTCTCTGTGGTGTGGCTGAGGCATAGCATTGTACATATGTGTGACCATGGTGGCACCTCTGGAAACCGCCTTTTCGCTGGTCTTGTAGTCCGCCATGGTATGGCCGATCGAATAGGTGACGCCTCTTGACACTATTTCCGGTATGAGGTCCATGATTCCCTCCACCTCGGGTGCGGCGGTGATGATGGCTAAGTTTTTGAAAAATTCGTCTTTGCCATTCCCATAAACCTCTTCTAGAGACTTAAGACCCTCATCTGCCTTGACCAAAGATTCAGTTGGATGGCATCCCTTCTTATGAGGGGAAATGAAGGGTCCCTCGACATGTGCTCCTAAGCTCTCACATTTATCAGCTGTGGCATCGGGCTTGAGCAAAGGCAACACCTGCTTGTAGATGTCAGGCTGCGCAGATATCACGGTGGGGCAGATAGATGTGGTACCGGTCTTCAGTAGATCAGCCATGGCTTTGTTGTAGCCTTCTATATATTCTTCTTCGCTGGTGAAGTGAGAGAAGTCAAATCCATAACAGCCGTTGATTTGAATATCTATGAAACCGGGAGCGAGTATCAGGCCCTTGAGATCAACAACCTGACCCTTGAACGGACCCATGGGTGGCTCCACGATGACACCTCTGGCCTTATCAACGTAGAGGTCCCCTTTCGTGATGACACCCTTATCGCAGAGGCTGCAGTTTGTGAAGCGTATGATAGACATGATATAGTGTGTGTATTTGTGAACCTCAACAATCTGTATGGTCTACAAGCGCAAATTCACGCTTGATTCTCTATTTGTCTATAGTTGTATAAAGGTTGGTGATCAAAGAAACGAAAGTGCACATATCTCACATTGTTTCTGAAAGGGATCCCATCTGGCCTATATATGTCGCAACTGATTTCATCACCAAGAAAATCTATGTTGCATTTAGCGTAGGCTCCACCCTCATGTGCCGCAGTGTTCAAGCCTGCGATAGCAGCCTAAGTACCACATGTCACACTGTGCACATTTCATTATCTATGAGAAGCCTCTGCATGAGACCTGCGTCAATGCCATCGATGCAACCCAGTGTAACATCGCGGCCCCTCTCCTTGTGACAAATGTAGTGGTTTGACGGTGGTGGTGGTGGAGGAGAGGCATGTAGTGTGCTGCACACTACCAACCAGATACCGATTATGTTCTCCCACCAGCCTTCCATTTACGGAGACTTATACAAATGGGACTTGGCTATGTGTAGCGAGGTTCTATACTATATTGTGAACATAATCAGGTTTCAGGTTTCCTAGTAGGTTTTGCGTGTACGATCACCTGATTGTTTTTCTTGCGATTTTGAGTAGTATCGGATCTATGTGTTTTTCTGCCTTTATTTGATTTTTTGCAACTTTAAAAGCTGCAATGTGGATTTTTGTCAGTCTCCTATCTTGTACATAATTTTACAACTTGGTGTTTATCACTAAAGAATGAGTCTCTATATATTCTCACCTATAAGCGAGTGTCAACAGTTAGCACCTAAAAGTCTTTGTGGTCATAATTTATTATTAGGAAATTACTGATTTTCTTTGTGATAAAATCTTCTCACATACCCCCTAGTTGGGTAAATATTTGTGAACAGATATTCTCTCACGGTCGAAATAACTGATAGCTTGGTTAAGTCTCTAGGCAGCGAAGACACCGCTGGTGGTATGTATGCTAAGATTGTTCCGGGTAAGTGGCTATAGTAGCGTACATTGCCACTGGGCACCGATCGCGCGGTGCCTCCATAATATCAGTATGTATGTAGAAATGGGAAGCGACAGTCTTGCAACGGCCGAGAGTGAAGTAGTGAACAGGAGGAGGCAAAAAACTATAAGTGATACAAATTCCGGATCGCACGAGATTAGCAGATCGTTTTTATTCCAAATCTAAATTACACACAGAAATGGTAAGTTTAGGTGATCAATTGGATGCACACGCCAAGACCACAGCAGCTTTAGGTGTAGTCGGCATTGCTAATACTGTACAACTATAGTCGTTGAGGATAGTTCCCGAAAACAAGCAGCCTTCCCAGATCAACTCTGTCCAATATGGTGAGGCTGCTCCATCTGCACCAGCGATCCAGGATATATTGAGAACAGGCGAGGGCCCCTTGTCCATTTCATCCAAAGTCAATGGCAGACATCCACTGGAGGCCAGATTGGCCAACTGGGAGGAGACTCAGTACAACACACGCATGGAACAATACAGAAGAATATTCGGTGCAGGTGAGCCTATAAAGAGAGCAATGGATCTACAGATTGTACAAGAGACGGACTTCAAGCCGGCCGTACTTGGCGAGCCATCCAACGTACACAGGGACATCCTTTTGAACAACGACACCTCTGTCTCTTGGGAAGACATATATACTGGTATGTATACATCTGGGCACCTGCATTTACACATGCTATATGACAAATGTTTACTAACGCAATCACAGGATTTGAATCAAGGGATCCACAGAATTTCCACTCAGAGATGGAGAAGAAGATGGGCATATAGATGGGGGTCAATGTCTGGGATGAACACCCGGTGCTAGAGAAGATTGGTCATTGATGAGCTTCTCTTAAATGTCTGACCAAATAAATATAATACATATATGAGTATTACTCAAAAATGATTCAAACGGTAGTATATATACCTCTCTCCACATCTCCCCATATCTAAACCTCCTACTTACCCGGATCCTGCCATTCTCAAAGCAAATTAATGTGCGTGCGACCTGGGCGTGGAGATCGATGGGTGATGAGAGAGAGTAAGAGTGCGCTACTGCAGGAAAAAAATTTCAATATACTAAAGGTAGGACACCGATCGCAAAGTCGTAAGAGTCAAAGAAATTTCACTTCGTACAGTTTCTTTAAAGATATCCACCAACAAAAAGAACCCTCAAAAAGCATATATACAATGTCACAGTCCTTTGGCCCTGCTTGGTGAGTAGATTTTCCACTTTTTGACAGGCATGTCTGAGGACTTCAAGATTGAGCGCCCTGTAACCCCAGACTACCTTCTAGGGTGCACGTACTAACCACTTGCACATTAGGATGCGTCCAAAAACCGCCATTGCCGATGAACTCATAGAAAAGAGTCCTGTATCGCATGAACCCAGATCGAGGATGCCTTGGTCTGGTTCGACAGCCAATGTGCTAAGCCAACAACCAAGTCTCCCAGAGTCAGGTTCTAGTGTTCCATTGAGACAACAGAATGACACACCAAACCTCACCCACAGTGAGGGAAGCAACAGCAACCACCCGTCTCCCAGCACACCTGCGGTTCAGACATTGCCCCAGTTTGAGTCCGGAAAGAAGGTATACACCTTAGAACAGATGTTTGACGTATACCATAAAATGGTAGCTTCCAATGCCATTGTGGAGTCTCCAAGCGACCAGCCATACCGTACCTCAACGATCAATGGGGTGCTTCACCTGGGTGTTGCTGGTGATGAAGAGACTTCAGCAGATGATAATGGCTCAGCTACCACTCAGAACGCGCAGAGCACACACCAGGGCCAGATTCTAGATCTAACGGAACAGCTAGGACAGATTAAAACCTCTGACTCACATACCGCCTTGGACTCTAAGGAGTGGAACCCAGTCACTGCTCAGACCGTTGACTATACTTCTGGTTCCTTTGGGCTGCAAAGTAACCCACTCCTATCCCAGGCATCTTCCCTCCTTCAAGGGTCACACTCTGCTGGCAGCCCAATGCCCCCACCCGGAATGCAACCTCTAGCCCAACCCCTAACCGTGGATCCAGCTAACATCAACTGGTTTTACATTGATCCAAGTGGGAATGAGCAAGGTCCATTTGACGGAAATATGATGCAGAGCTGGTATGCTGCTAACTATTTGCAGCCAGATCTGAGATTGCGTCGGGCCGAGGAAACATACTACCGTACTTTGGCAGAGTTCCAGCAGTCAATCAATGAGTATAACCAACCATTTTCCATCCCACTACCCCCTGTTAGACCACAAGCGGTAGGCGGCAACTCGTTCCAACAGCTTGGCGGCTTCTTCGGCCAGGACTTTTCTGCCCAAGGGTTTTTCCCAGGTGGCCCCGCTTCTATTGCTACATATGGTCAACAGCAGCAACAGCAGCAGCAGCAACCACAAGGTCAGTCCTGGGGAGCCGCTCCAGCACAGCAACAATCCAACTTTGCGTGGTTGTCTAGAACAAACTCTGACTTTGTATTGGGAGGTGCAGAACATCAGACACTCACACCACAATCTCCATTCTACACTAACTCTCCTCACTTCCAGGGTGAGGCCACTCTCCAACAACAAAGTTACCAGGTGGATAACATGCAGAACAACCAAACGGATCAGCCTGCTATTGATGAACAGCATGACATCCTCGATGAGATCCACTCCCATGTACTGGGAGGTGTTCTCCAAGAGGAGGATGAGCCATCTACTCTTCCTGTGGCCAATGCTGCAGCTACAGAACCAGTTCTCACTCCTAAGAACGAAGAGCCAGAGGAAAAGGAAGTTGCGCCACCAGCAGCATCCACTGAGCAACCTGTTGTGAAGAAGGCGGAGACTGTTGTTGCTAAGCCAGCTAAATTGACCCATGCTGTGCAGGAAGTAGTGCATGAGAATGCGGCAACTGCAGCACTTGGCCACACCAGCGCTGTATCTGCTCCAGAACAGCCTGCTCCAAACACTCCATCGAAACCTAAGCTTGCCCCTTGGGCCCTCGCTGCTGCCACTGACAGCAAGCCAGAGTTGACTCTTGCTGAGATCCAGGAGATGGAGGCCAAGCAGAGGGAGGAGCAGCTCAAGATTGAGGAGAAGCAGAAAGAGCAACAGCGTGCCCTTCTCGAGGCAAGTATTTATGCTGAGGAGCAAACAGCCAAACTTGCAGCTGCTTCTGCTGGCAGGCCAGCTCTTCCAGCAACTTCCCGCTGGGCTTCCACGGCTTCCACCCAACAAGTGCCACGCAAGACCCTGGCTGACATCCAAAAGGAAGAGGCAAAGGCTGCTGCTCTTGAGGCATCTAGGTCTACAGCAGCTGCGGCTGGACCTTCTCTAGCAGGTAAGCTGGCTTCAGCCAAACCTTCCTTTGCCAGTGCCGCATCTTCCTCTGGATCCTGGACTGTTGTTGGCAAGAAGCATCCTAATACTACCACCACTAGCACAGCCACCAGACCTAGCGCTCCAGCCGCTCCGTATATTACAGGAAAGGGAACATCTCCAGCTCTTTTGCGTAGCGTTTCTGCAACAGGTACTTCTAACCCGGCTCCAAGATCAACCACCCCATCTGTTTCACCATCCAGGGAGTTTTTCAACTGGTGTCGCTCTCAGCTTGGAAGCTTGAATGCTGGAATCAACAAGGAAGATGTTCTTTCCATCATGTTGCAGCTTCCTATTGGAAGTGAATCGCAGGAGATTATCGCCGATACCATATACTGCAACTCTTCGACCATGGATGGGCGTAGATTTGCCGTTGAGTTCAATAAGCGCAGAGCCAATGTGGAAGCCTTGGTTGCCTCCTCCGGTATCGATTTCTCCTGGACTGAGGCACAGGAGAAGACAGCAGACTACGGGAACTCTCTTGGAGATGACGATGATGATGACTGGAATTCTGCATTCACGAAGGTGACGTCTAAGAAGAACAAGAGAAGAACATGAAGCAAGTCCATAATTTAAGAATTCACAGTTAACTATCGGATAGCTTTGCACCCCCATTAACGTGTCACCAATGCATAATGATTCTATGTTTTACTCTCATATGTACATATTCAAAACATATCCCCCACCATCAGAATAAAGCAAAAACTCTCCATTTGATTTTAGAAAACCTAACTCTTCTCGCTAAGGACCTTTTTCTCTGCCTCATCTACAACGACTCCCCACTCCTTCGACAGGATTAACTTCCTCTCGTCAATAGCGGCCAGCCTACGTCTAAGCGCCTCGTTAAATGTCACCTCTTGACAAACTGGAAAAAAAGTTTGCGACCAGCCTTGCTTGAACGACTCAACTTCCAAACCAATCTCTTGTAATTCCAACTCTTGAAGCTTGGAGGCAAACTTATACCTCTCGAAGAGCTCATCACCAATTGAACCACGTTGATACAGTAGGGTGATATACTGCTGGTTCTCCCTCAGTTTCAACATCCTTCTGATGGCTTCAGAGCCTCGCCTGACCAGTGCGGCTTTGAGCAATCTGTCGTTAGGCTTAGGTTCCTGGGCCCTGAGCTGTAGATACATCTCCTTTGGTATGTTCTCTGGGAAAAATGGCTTCATTTCCTGCAATTGGGCTTGGAAAATATAAATGTTAGCTAAGATGTTGTCACCTTGCACACAAGAAAATGACATTTACTTACTCAACTTCCTCCTTCTGTAGATAATGGAAAAGGCAACCAAGCCAGAGAGCAACACGGCCACGTAGATGATCGGAGTATACACCGATATCTTGGTGAGCACAGGCGGCTCATCCATAGGTTGGTCAGACATGTTGCAGATTTTTGAACTGGAAAAATGAAGACAATTTATATGAGATATACTAATTGTTATATTTCCCCGATTTCAACGTTTTGAAACAGATCGGGCTACGTACGTCTCAGCGATGCCTGCGTAGAGTTGGCGTTGGGAAAAAAATTATGACATAAGCATACGCTTTAGTTCTAACTAGGAGAGAAGTTCAGCAAAGAGACTTACCATTGACATGTTGATTTTGAGAAACAAATTTGAGGAAGACGAGAAATATCATATGCTGATAAGTGAAAAAATGTCAGGATATCATTTATTAGTTACTTGGTTTCTACTTTACATGATTGTACAACCACCACGGCTCTCGGTCTCCTCTGAAGCATTAGCGCCCTTTGGCTTTGCAGTAAGTGCGCATCTAGCAGCTTCCGTAAATACCTCGTTAACTCCTCTGTTCTTCATGGCAGAACATTCCAGGTATCTGAGGGCGCCAATTTTCTTTGCAACGGCTAGACCTTCTTCGTAGGTGACGAGCCTCTTTGGCCTCTGCTGTCTTCCATCCATGAGATCCATGCCAGATGTGGAGCCGTCTTCGCTATTCCTGAGATCACACTTGAGTGCGACCAAAACGAGCTTTACACCCTCGCAATGCTCGAGGATCTCGCCTACCCACTTATTTTGCACGTTTTCTAAAGAGTCCATGGAGTCAACCGAAAAACACAGCATGATGGTGTGGGTATCGCTGTAACTCAAAGACCTGAGCCTGTCAAATTCCTCCTGACCTGCAGTATCCCAGAGCGATAGTTGCACCTGCTGTCCATCGATGAAGATATCGTGGATGTAGTTCTCAAACACAGTGGGTTCATACACCTGGGGGAAATACCCACGCGTGAACATGTTCAGCAGCGACGTCTTACCGCACGCACCATCACCAAGGATGACTGTTTTGCGCTGGACTATAGGTTTCATGGCATGTTAGTAAAACTATGCAACTGCAAGTTGATTGCTGATAGCCACGTTTGCGGAAGCATTCCTGCGGGCGATATGGAGCTACTTACTTGGTTTGCTAGATCCTCCGCACAGCGGCATTTTGAAAATCTGATATGAGAAAGAGAAAGAAACCTGGCTATTGTACGCGCAAGTTGTATTTGCAACGGGAAGAAATAGCCCAAACACACGATTTGATACCTGCCTGAAGTAAACAGACACACACACCCGTGTTCAGAGAAGATGAGCTATGGATAACAACGAAAATCAAAGACACAACAAAAAGCAACTCCAACCCCTGTCTATATTTCTGAAGCAGCTCTAGCAAAAAAACAATCTGAAACCACTGGCTCGTGAACTCAACTATTCTCCATTACCCAAAATCTGACCAGTTTCTATATTTGTAGCTAACTGCAAGAAGGAATGTCCCTGCTGCTGTCGCGATGCCATCGTATGCTTGGGCCCGCGTACTGAGGTTTCCTTGGCTAGCCAAACTGGGATGCGGCCACAGCTCGAGGCCAAACGGCGGTGCTCAGTGGAGCATGTATGGGCTGGTGGATTCGACATGGTGCAAGTGGAATGAATGTATTTTTATCGGAAGCGAAGCTTAGTATTACCTCTCTATTATATTTATTCAATGATAGAAATTAATACGCAGTTTCTATATACAGCGAGAGTCAAGAATATGTATCCTTGGAGTGGGGGACACACACACTTAACCCTTACGGATACTCTAGTGGCCGCCGTTGCTCCTAATGGTCTGAGGGCTGATCTTTCTTTCTTTTTTTTTTTTTTTTGACCTGTAAAAAGTCCAGCAGCATTCACTGCACATTCTGCAAAAAGAAGAGCACCATGGTCATACTTTTGTTGTAAACTCTCCGATAAACTAAGTATTTCAAACTACACATGAGGTGTGTGATGTAGTGTAAAACACACTATTACCCGGACGCATTGATGAAAAATCGAGCACGCTAATCACTCCAACGCAGAGAGAGTGTGCAGGTCAAACGGTATAACCGTGGTATTGAAGAGATAGGATAAATTTGACAAGGATTAAAGGATATCACAGTCTTTGTCTTGCTTTTTATCACTTTTGCTCTAAACAGACTCACGATGTTGTACATGAGCTCATTGTTCAAGGGTCTGTCGCTGAAGACACAGTCACCGACTGCCAACACGGTGTTCAACCGTTCCTTCTCCCTCTTGGGAAGGCTGCACCCATCAAAGGGCTCTTTCAAGACACAGAAGAGACTTGGTAGAGGTCCAGGTAGTGGCTTGGGTAAGACCTCTGGACGTGGTCAGAAGGGTCAAAAGGCCAGAGGTAGTGTCAAGCCATGGTTTGAAGGTGGTCAAACTCCATTGTACATTCTGTTTCCCAAGAGGGGGTTCTATCGGTTCAACCAGTTGGAGTTGAACGAGTTGAAGTTGATAAAAATCCTCAAATTCTATCAAGCTGGAAAAATCCCGCTTGCGGAAGGTGAGACCCTCACCATGCAGAAGATGAAGGAATTTGGTCTTATCACAGGGACCATGAAGGACGGTGTGGCGATTGTCGGTTCCGGCAAGGAGAGATACGACCTGCCACTGAGCATCGAGGCTACAAAGGCCACCGGTCCAGCTATCAGATCAATCGAGAGAGCAGGTGGGAAGTTCACAGCTAAATATTACAGCCCTGCACTCGGTTACAGGGTACACCACTCTCCCAACTGGTTCTTGAGGAAGAGAGGTTATGTTCCCTTGCAGGCAAAGCCCATCGCTAGAAGAGATATATTATACTATAGCGATCCAGCAAGAAGAGGATACCTAAGCCGCGAAGATGCTCCAAGCAAAGCTACTGGTATCACCAAGAATACCCAGCGAGCCGAAGTGCACACGAAAAAGACACCACTCGAGTCACAGCTGGAACGCGTAAAATCAGCTAGAGAGGATAAGTGCGTTTCTGGCTTTAAGGATAACGGTGTTTTTTCCTTCAAGGACTTGTCCATATGAGTTGATGCGTGATGATGTTGATCCTGTAAATATACAAATACATGTAGTTAGACAATTCTAACCCCACCATCCTGGTTACTATAGGGATGCTCTATGGATTTATGCAAAGTCCTTATATGCACTCGATTTCAGCAATTTCGCAAATTGTACTGTCCATCGCGGCAACGCCATTCATAGGATTGCCTTTCCCACAGTAGAGTAATCGCAACTCAGGTAGCCACTCTCCTTCTCCCATATTATTCCCCTCTTTTGCTTTGCTTTGCAGATGACACACTAGTGCTTATTGTTTTGTTACGTTAAAGCATGCCCCGATATTTACCCAGTCCATGTCTCATCGCACTGGCAACCTCCACACATCCACACGCAGATGGACACACGCCTAGTTCAAATTCCGCCTAGTGTGGATGGGTGTGCCACGGCATGTGTGTATCAGGGCACCGGGAAATAACGCAGAAATGGATTTAGTGCCCAAATCGTAGGCAGGGGTAAAGGGCAATTATAGTGGGTAGAGAAAAACCAAACAATAGGGGAGGGGTAACAAAGCAAAGTACCATTCGCCTGCATGCTGCGAGCATCACCTCTGTGTCTAGATGGATACCCTTGCATTTCTATATGGGAGTAGATCTATCATGTCACCTCCCAACGGGAATAGACGAACTCCGATAGTATACCACAACTAGTCATAGCCGCAGAGCTACAGAGCTTGCTGCACAGTAACCCCACAGGACTGTCTTCTTTACTGGTATTACCGCCACAGCCACTCTGTCAGGGCTCGTAGGTCTATTCCGTATAGCTAGCAAGCTGTACCATTAGCAACTACCCTAGTCCCTCCCTCAAGCATCACGGCAGGGCAAGAAAAATGATCGATACCTCTTATCTCCCCCGGATACGGTCATGCCCTCCCTCCCACAACATGCTTGCCACCCCTAATTTCCATCAAACATGACTTTGATCCAGGAGAATGAAACTAAAAGTTGCATTGGCCTGTGTGAGCTTGCGCACCCAAGAGTTTGATGAACAGGCTAATGAGACTTCCAGAAGCCGTGAGATTATAAAAAAACTCCAATTATTAACCGTTGTCTTGAGACAAATTTTGTTTTTTTTACATATTTCCTTACAGCGTTCCAAGGCCTTTGTAACGCTGTAAAAAAATCCCACAATTTCCATGGCCATGCTTTTTCACTTGTTCTGCCTCTCATCTATCGATCGAAATTCCGCATACTAAACTGCACCCAACCCCACTAATGACGGGGTGAGAGGTGCAGCGAGCGTCAGTCAATGAAGGGAGCTGTCGCTTTCTGTCTAGCGACTGCAACGATGACATTGGAGTATCTATCATAGCTCTATGGATCTGTGCGTTTTCTGTCATGCGAAGACAATCTTAGAGGTCCAGCAGATTTGCTTTTTTTTGTTTTCATCATCGTATCCTGCACAAAATATTTCAAGCCGCTTGTGTGCTTCCTCTGTATTTCACGGATTGTATAGTTTGCTGACAGCATGGAGAAATTTTCAAATTGGAGGGACAAAGCTACAGGGATTGCACCCTTCTTGCCTGTGCCGTTTCCTGGACACACCAAAGTCGATTCCGCATTGAGGACTCTAGCACAGCCAGCAGGACTGACGGTATTTCTGGCAAAGATTCCGCTGTTGGTTGTGTTGGGCTTGCTATGGGTCTTCTCTTGGCCAGTGCCGTATTTGAGTCGTCTTTGGTTGAGGACCGTCCTGCTACTGATATTCGGCGTAACGGAGATAGAAGTACGCGTGGATCAGATCAAGAGATCGAATACAGCACTTACCAAGATAAACAAGCCAAACGCCTCTGATATTGTCATAGCAAACTTTTCTTCTCCACTTGACGCGCTGGTGCTATCTGTCATTGCCAACGTCAGCATAAGCAATTGCACATTTTTAATACCAGACAATCTAGGAAACTTGAGAGAATTTTCAAAATGGGAAGTGTTTCACTACGCCCTTGCTAGAACACCATTGTTCCAAACATCACACGAGAGAGAGATAGTGACTGACCTCACCAAGTATGTTGGTAGAACAGTTTTTGTATTTCCAGAGGGGACCACATCAAACAATAAGGCAATCCTTCCGTTTCCAAAGCTGCCTTCTCTTCAGGTGTTGAACAAAGATGGCAAGTTCAAGTTGAAAGCTATCAGTATCAGAACCTATCCTCCTCATTTACTTACCACGCCTCTGCCCACGTCTTTGATGTGGTTTTTGTTCTCAACAATGGCAAGTGTTGACGGTGCAGCTTTTCGCACAAAGATATTCCTACTGAATGCCGACTCCACTTGGGCTGAAGCAAGAGATGCCCTCACTAATCTAGGGGCCTTGAAGGCTGTTGGTTCGGATTTGGGAATCGAACGAAAGCTACAGTTCATAGACGCTTTTGCAGCTGCCAAGAAGAAGAAAGTGTAATTATATTATGGGTATGCATTTCTTTCTTTTGATGAATAACGATAAACAAAAACCTCCGAAACAAATAAAATCAGTCCACTGTCACATAAAAAAAAGAATATTGTAAGATCTGTACTGTTCAGATGAATATACTAGACCTCCTCTCCTGCTATCATGTCTTCGAGGTACATGCTTGGAATGGTTCTGTGTCCTCTACCTCTGCGCACCGGCGAGACAGAGGTTGATGCTCTCTCAGGGGCAGCCATCCCCGGAGCACGTGAATCATGGAGGGGACTCATGGCACGAGCACGGATTGGAGGTGAAACACTGTTCCTGGCATGACTATTTGTATTACTAACATCAGAAGAATTCCGATAGTTACGTGGAGTCATCATATTCAAATCACCCTGCTCCACAATACGAGTAAGGTCAGCAAAGGATGCGGGTCCTTTACCCATAGAGAGCACTTCTGCTGTGGGAGAAGTGAACATTCTCTCCTTGCCCTGTGATTGAAAAGGATTTCTCGACGACCCCCCATTGAAGGAAACATCTGAATCTGAAGATGGAACCGATGCAAACTCCGACATAAGCGGCAGCTTCATCATGCTGCTCGATTTATTATGCCTGAAAATATCGCTGTTTCTGGATGGTAGGTAATTTCCTCCATACCTCGAGCTCTCATCTGCTTCCTTTGTGTGCCTCCTGGCCGTGTATGCTCTCCATATTATGAATCCTATAAAAGTGACAAACAATGCTGCCAATACACCTCCAATTGCTATGAATGCCGTTCCAGAAGGTCGGTCTTCTCTGACAAGGTAGGGGTTGTCCTTTGATTGGGGGATCACAATGGAAGGTGTTGCAAATGCAGTAGATGAGGTGGACGAAGAAGAAGATGTAGATGTGATCAAAGTGCTTTGCAAACCAGGAAGTTGATCTGAAGATTCCGATGTACCGGTTATGGATGGTACTGTGGCTTGCCCATCTGTCGTAGAACTGGTTGTGGATGTAGAGGTGGAAATTGTGGTAGGGGTGGTCTCAGCTGTTTCAGCTGTGCTGGTCAGTTTCGGTAGATCAGCCATTGTTTAGGTTTTAGTTTTATGTGTCTATGGCTTCAGGTTAACCCTCCCTTGTGTGCAAAAAAAATATTGATACTGATAGAGAACTAGAGATATATATGGACCACGAAGCCACCAGACCACCATATTGACCTCGTAAACTTTTGCTATCTGCTCACCCCTGGCAAGGTACAAAGTTGTCAGTTCATGCTTCATCTGCATCCCAAAAGGGAAATTTCGCTACTTGCGACAGATGCCTCGAAATGTAAATAAGGCACCATGTCCTCGAGACGCACCTCAGAAGCTAAAATTAGGGTGCCAAGCTACAGCGTGCCTTACAGATCACAATTCTGGCCGGAAGAACACACAGTCTGGTTGACAAAATGTGCGCTGAATGCAGGCAGCCTGGTTGACATGGATATTGGAACGTGTTGCCAGGGTTCAAGAAAAGTTATTTTTAGTGTTCAATATCTTAGTTGCATACAAGCGATGAAAAATTCACAATATATTGGTTGGCCTTTCTATGGTCTTCGATGCATACTCTGCCTCTCATTGTGCTTCCTTCCACATCTTCGGATCCTTTACCTAACCTGGCCCTCACCTTGGTACTGTCTCTTTGTCACCATGTTAAAAATGCCAACTTTCGCAAAATTCCGCCCCTCTCCCAAGAAGCCATTATGGAACTGGTCGCTGCGAAAACGGAAAGAGGTATAACGAGAATTATGCACGTTACTATCAACACACTACCGAACACCACTACAAAAAGAAAACGACCTCCCCATGTAAGCATAGTGGTCCCTTGGCCCAGTTGGTTAAGGCATCGTGCTAATAACGCGGGGATCAGCAGTTCGATCCTGCTAGGGACCATTTTCTTAACTTATTTTTTAATAACTTCCTTCAAGAAGGATATTTTTTTTTTCTTGTAAAGAATTGCAAAAAGCTATATTTTTTCGACGTATTTCAGAGAATTTAGGAATGTTTTACAAAAAAGAGGACGGAATCAGAGTGATAGTGGTGCATGTTTCTACATAATCAATAGTAAGCCCTTTGAGCCTCACTGTTGTCATTCCCTTTAAGGCAAGCTGGAACCCATTCTGCCACGTTGCTGAGAGGAACCCCCCTGCCGCTTGGCAAATCCGGTGATCCAAATAGACTCCTTTTCGAAACCTCTGAGGCAGAAGCAATTTTATCAAAATTTAGACTGTTGTTCTCCTTGTTGAACTTCAAATTCATCATATCCAACAAGCTCACGACCGTCAGCAGATCCATCTGTAAACAAGGAGTGAGAGACTTCCTGATGAGTGCAGAGAATCTTTTCTGATTCAATTCACCGGTACTTATTACCTTCCTTGTGAGCTCCTTAGCATCGGAGGTTTTGAGAGTTTTTATCACTTTTCCATCTTTTCTATCGTGCATCTTTTCTGAGAGTTTCCCCCTTATATCAAACGTTTGCTTCAACCTTTCTCTCCGGGTTTGGTCTGCAGTCGGTCTATTATCACTTATTTTCAATCCTTTAAGGTCTTCGGGGGTAAGGTTTTTTTCATCGTTGGCCTGCAACAGAGCAAGAGCGTAGTTGATTAGACCGATAGCCAGTCCTAGATCGCTTTTTTTATAGCAATCCAAGGCCTGGAAGTAGCACAGATAGCATTTCAAGTAATTTTCTAATGCCCTGAAAAAGGAATCCATCCTGTCTCGGTTAACGCTGTCAGCCTCGAAGGATCCACAGAGCTCTTTGCAAGCAGACACTTCGTCATGCACATAGATTATAATCCTTAGAAAAGTAGACGCGTTGACCGATTTCTGCAGCTGTTCCATGTTCAAATCTCCAAAATTATCCTCACAGTTCCTTTTCGCGATCCACACAGACTTGGATAGTATGCTAAGTTGCATGGATGCTCTCAGAAGATGAGAGACCGAGCTCACATGCGCAGCTTTCAATTCCATTGCCGGTGGTTCATCAGATACTCTGTTCTCTTGTAAGAAATCCAGGTACGAAATTGCTCGTCTGAGAATGACACCCGGTTTTTTCCATTGGTCATTGAGCGCATCCATCGGTGATTTCGTATCGGCTTTGATCAACCTCTCGACTGTCTCTGTGACCATGTACTGTGCTGTCATTCCCAATGAGACAAGGACGAGTGTGAATTCATGATATATTGTCCACTTGACAGGACCAGCCGGCAAAGCAGAACTTGTGGATGTTATGGGATGAATGTTTTCCCATGGTAGGCTCTCCAAGGCGCACTGGAATAGCACTAGTTTGCTAGCTCTCAACAAGAGGCTCTTCGATGATATAGGGTGACCAGCATCCCCGGATTGATCAAGCACATAATAGAGCAGTCTATCGGCATATTCTTCTAGGTTAGAGAAATGTTTCACCCAATTCCGCGAGTGTGTGTTGTCTCTTTCCCGGGATGACTTCAGAAGTGTGGAGACAGAGAGACGCGCATCGATTAACGATTGTGGTATATCCCCCAATTGGGGATTTGGGGTCACCTGCAGGGGAATGGGGACATCATAAGGCAGAACAATCATTGCTCTAAGACAATTGCTTTGCTAATCCGGTGAAGGTGGAGGTCCTTTTTGGATGAAATTTATTCATTTTGTACATAGTAAACTCACTGCAAGGTTGCCTGCTTCCCCAACGTCTCTGGGGTTCTCGGTACCAATCGTGCGATGAGGCTGCATGTCCTACGTGGGCTGAGAGAGTAGCTCCATATTGGGTCCAGCACAAATATTAAGCACAAACTCCAAAGCAGTACTAATACATTGACATTTTCCCTTAAGATTTTCTCTAATGAACCTTCCAGCATATGTCCGCCTACGGGTGATATTGTACAGTAGAAGGATACCACACATTGATGGATACCTTGTATACGAGTGAAGCAACTACACAACAGCTTCTTGCTGAGCAAGTGCTGTGGTGTGAATATAAGAGAGCCTCTGCAAGAGCCCCACAAAAACCACACACAGTAGCCCCCACAAGAGCCTCAAGAAAGCCAAAGAGGAAATATTTTCACCGGAGCGCGCATGACCAGGAAGCCGCAAAAAAACCTAGACAGAAAATGAGTCCCGCATTGTTTCCGAGTGCAAGATTGGGTTTTCTTCCACCAATGGCGTGTGGAAGCTCACGATAACTGGTGAACCTCCGTTACAGGCACAACGGGCTTGCTTGCAACGCCGCCGCCGCTGCCTGCTGTCCTATACGTGCATGACATGCATCTGCACCCTAACGATCGTTGAGGTGACCACAGGAAATGAACCAAATAAATATACATAGTGTGAGCAGTTGAAAATCCTGGGGTGCACGAGAGGAAGGTGAAAGAGGAATTTATTCAGAAGGAATGAAGATTTGAAAAAGTCCCAAGTGAGCAGTTTCGAAGTTGGACTGATTTAAATGCCGAGAGAGGGCGGTTGCCTCCGATATTTGCCAACGTTCGTTTATTTGTGCCGGAACAAATCCCATGCCACGGTAAACTATGTGTCGTTATCAAGCCAATGATATTTCCCACCATATGGGAAGACATCGCCTCAAAGCGCCTTGGGTGCGTCTCATGCACTAGAAGCCTGACCCTGGATGGTCCTCCGGGAAATTTTCTTCCCTGCTGAAGAAAAGCTAAGCAACAACTGCAGCAAAAAATAATAACAAAACACAATTCGATACGGAATATGTGACAGTCATGGGTTCTAGCCAACTACTCAATGAACATCCTTACCCAACAGCCTTGGCAGTTCCATACCTCTTGCTCGAATTTAATGGCACCCCTGGTGTACCTGACTCTGCTAATGGAGAATAATAATCTTCTAATTATTGCTCACACTGCATGAGAATACACACACTAGATGCGTATGCTCCTGTGCGGCTTACCAAGAGTCAGTCCAATCGCCAAATCACATTCACTGATCGGTCCCTTTACCTGTATGTGCTGCCCGCCTTTGCCGTTCCTTTTTGTTGAAAAAATGCAGACTCCGCGTACAGGGTGCATGCAACAACATTCTCTTCACCTCCATCGTGTGTCAAGGTATGCTGATGTGCGTATACTTGCAGGCTACGGTTGAGTGTGAGGTTGAAAGTTTCCCTCTGCATTTTTACGTTAGCCGATAGATACCATTCGATCATGTTTTCTGATATAAGTAGACCCTATACCGCTGCTCTTTATCTATATAGCTAATCAGAGGCAGCTAAAAGCCTAGTTGACCAAGTAGACATAGTTACGGAACTCTATTTAGCGCATTTGAAGGCCTTTGATAGTGGGTCAGCTCTTTTTTTTTCCTGTTCTGAAATTTGTCCTTTGGATAGAGATATACATATACATATAAAGCTGGGACCAAAGCTCAGCGGCGTGTTCCATGTTAACCACTAGCATTCATATAAGTCTAACACATATTCAATGAGCGTTGATGCATTGGTGAAGAGGGCAGTGTGGAAAGCTGACGAGAACTATGACCAGGCTACTATAGCCCAGCTCTCCATAGGGTCGGCCATGGTGCTCATCATGTGTCCTGGTCTGGCATACCTGTATTCCGGACTTGCAAGGAGGAAGTCGGCGCTTTCCATGATATGGGTGTGTTTCATGGCAACTATGGTTGGAATATTCCAATGGTATTTCTGGGGTTACAGTCTGGCCTTCAGTAGCACTGCCTCCAACAAGTTTATTGGTGATCTCCATAATTTCGGATATCAGAATGTGTTTTCGGACCTGGGCGGATATCCAGAGATTGCCTTTGCAAACTTTCAGAATATGTTCCTGTGTGTGACTTTGGCCATTATCGCAGGATGTGTCGCAGAGAGAGGACGAGTTATTTCGGCCATGGTATTTTGTTTCGTATGGGCGACTTTGGTCTACTGCCCTATTGCATGCTGGGTATGGAATACCAGCGGTTGGGCAAATCAATGGGGTGTTCTTGATTACGCTGGCGGAGGCCCTGTGGAGATCGGTTCAGGAGTGAGTGCATTTGTTTATTCATACTTCCTTGGCAAGAGAAAGGAAAGGCTTTTGGTGAACTTCAGACCACACAATGTGTCAATGATTACTCTGGGCACAAGTTTACTGTGGTTTGGATGGTTGGGATTTAACGGATTTTCATGTGTCACACCATCTCTGAAGGTTCCTTATGCTATCATGAACTCTAATATCTGTGCCGCATTTGGTGCCCTGACATGGTGTATCTTGGACTGGAGAATAGAGCACAAATGGAGTACAGTAGCCCTGTGTTCAGGAACTATCTCAGGACTAGTTGCTGCAACTCCATCTTCGGGATGCATCCCTTTGTATGGAAGTGTTGTGCTAGGTATTACATCAGGCTTGGTATGTAACTTTGCTACCAAGATCAAAGTTTGGCTAGATGTGGATGATTCGCTTGATGTTCTCGCAGAGCACGGCGTTGCAGGGATCTTGGGGCTGCTGTTCAATGCCTTCTTTGGTTCGTCTGAGGTTTTGGGTTACGACGGATATACTGATCATCCGGGTGGATGGGTTTCTCATAACTGGCAACAGATGTATAAACAAATTGCCTACATCGCGGCATGCATCGGATACTGTGCTGTTGTCTCAGCCATGATCTGCATTGTGTTTGAGAGGATTCCATTTCTCAAGCTCAGAGCTTCAGAGGAAGCTGAACAGAACGGTATGGACGAAGACCAGATTGGTGAGTTTGCCTACGATTATGTTGAAGTGAGGCGTGACTTCCTAGACTGGTCTCCAACCACTCCAGCCAACTATTCCCGTCAGCATAGTACCCAATACATTGCTGGTGCCGAGCCTGCTTCTTCTGTGATTGACCCGGAAATGACTGCTCAGGAGGAGAAGTTGGATGAGATCCACAACGAGAAGGAGGATGATGTACAGCAAGGAGTGCTCTCCACGCAATAGAGTCTAATGTGTTCCACGATGGTTTATATACTTTTTTGTTTTTTGCTTTTTGTTTTTGTTTTCTGTCTTGAGTTGTTTGACTTTGAGGTTTGCTTTTTGTTTTAGAGGTTATAAAAGAGATACAGCTTTCGGTTAATTGTTGAGAAGGTTATCTATGCGAGTATAAGGTAGTTCACACGAGGCTAGGCATGGAAGAAGAGGAGCACTATTGCCCACTAATCTAAAGTTCCATATAGGAGCTGGAGGAATTAACACCCGTCCTTCAACTGGAACCTTCTGTTAGAAAAATAGATGCCATGATTGCATGGAGAGCGTTTTTTTGGTTTGCATACAGAAGTTTTGCACACCGGTTCTGCGCACAGTGGCTTTTTTACACCTTACTCTTTCGCGCCTTCATGCAATTCATAACGGCGGGAGCACCGCTCGCTCATCTTACTTGCTCATCTTACCCGAGCCTGAGGTCTATGAGCCGTCGCCGATGGGTGAAAACGGCCAGTAGCGGCACGGCAACCCACATGGCTGCAGCAGCACGCATCTGAAAAGGACAGAGTTGTTTGGCTGACCGCGTTTGTTTATATCCTCAGCGTGGATGACATCGATGGCAATCACGCCCTAATGTGTTGGGTTGTCCATGATGAACCCTTTGGGGGTCACGGCAGGTATACAACGCGCTGGGAGGAGAAAGGGGAGTATCGAATAGAAGACAGGAGGGGTGTCTGTGCTTGTGTTTGTGTGTGACCCGGGCAGGTGGCCTAGCTGTGGAAGGGAGGTGGCACTAGCAATGCTCTTTGCGTGGTGCGTGAGATTGCTATGAGATTGCTACCTCTCCGTTCTGTTCCATCTCTAAGCCTGCCATGTGATCCGGTCATCCTATGTGTCTAACCTGTAAGAAAGCTGGGGTATTTTGTAGGAGCAGAGGCGTTCGTTGGGAAAATGGCAGATGACGGGCAACCAACCCCAGATCGGGGGATGATGCACTTTTCGCCTAATAGTGGGTAATTGCGATGAGCGTGTGGAGCTTAAATCGCTGGCCCCGTGCACCCGTCCAATAAGTCGATGCGTAAGACCGGGTGGGCGTAGCGTTTGTTGACACCAAGGCCTGCGGTCGTTCATTACTCCATTTATTTAATTGAGCTTTCCCCTCCCCCAACATTCTGACGCTATATTTATGCTGCTCTTGTTTTACGTGTGTGTATCTGTTCTTTGACCATTGATCAACTTCATCTCACTCAACTCAAATTCTATACAAAATGGCTCTCCCAGCTTTCTCTGACATCTCCAAGAGCTCCAACGATATCCTTTCCAAGGATTTCTACCACTTGACTCCGGTCTCCGTCGAGTTCAAGTCCACCGCTCCCAATGGTGTTGCTTTCACCACCAAGGGTAAGGTCGCCAATGGTAAGACTTCTGGTAACCTTGAGGCCAAGTACGCCGACAAGGCCACCGGTCTCACCTTGACCCAGGGCTGGAACACTGCCAACGCTCTTGACACCAAGGTTGAGCTTGCTGATGCTCTCTCCCCTGGCCTCAAGTCTGAGCTTGTTACCTCCCTTGTCCCAGGTAAGAAGGACGTCAAGCTCAACCTTTTTTTCAGCCAGCCATCTGTCAATGCCAGAGCCTTTGTTGACTTGCTCAAGGGCCCAGTCTTCAACGGTGACTTCACCGTCGGTACCGACGGCTTCACCACCGGTGCCTCCATCTCTTACGATGTCAAGAGCGCCACTCTTACCAAGTATGCCGCTGCCATTGGTTACAAGGCTCCAGTCTTTGCTGTTTCTCTCTCTGCTGCCAACAACCTTGAGCTCTTCTCTGCTGCTTACTACCACAAGGTTTCCCCAGCTGTTGAGGTTGGTGCTAAGGGTACCTACGACTCCAAGGCTGCTGCAGGTCCAAACCCAGTTGCCATTGAGATCGCCACCAAGTACCAGCTCGACTCCTCTGCCTTCTTCAAGGTCAAGGTTGCTGACTCCGGTGTCACCTCCCTTGCTTACTCCCAGGCTTTGAGACCAGGTGTCAAGCTCGGCCTCGGTGCCGCTGTTGACACTCTCAAGCTTGGTGAGTCTGCTCACAAGCTTGGTCTTTCTTTGACCTTCACAGCTTAATGCTGATTAGTTTCAATACTTTATGATGATTGATAAATTAATGGAATAAAATAATACAAAAACAACTATTTCAGACCATGCGCTTGTTTCTTGTAGCCTACCCTGTGTATGTGACTAGTTGGAGAAACTTCCAAACCCAATTTTCAGAACCTTACAAAGTCAGGGAGCCTGTTCATGTTTACCTTCAACGTCGGCTGGAATATTTCAATGAACTCCAAATCTCCTTCACCTTTCTCACCAGCGAATTTCCCATACTCCTCAAAGATACCACTGAAACACCAGCCTTGCAGAAGCTTCCTCATCAGCCCTACCACTACACCAATACGATGCTTGCCCTTATTTGAGTGTATCAGAATAGGATAGTTATCCTTGTTCAAGATCAAATTCAATGCATTGGTTAATGCCTCTTCGTCATTATACATCAACGGCTCCACCGATGCTTTCATCTTGAAATACTGGAAATTGATCTTTCCCTCTGGGCGGTCCGTCTGTGATGCAATCCATTTGTAGTAATCATAGTTATCAGTTTTGTCTCCAAGGTATATAATTGTCTTGAGATGTAAGGTGCTCAGAAACTCAAAGTTGTTCGGCTGAGGATGTCCGGAACGATAGATTCCATCTTCAACCAAAGAGAAGTTGATTGGTGGGACATACTGAGGTTTCTTGTTCAAAATCTTGAGCGAGGTGTAATATTGTACAGGGGGCTGAAAATCTGTCTCAGAACCATACAGATAATTGCCAGCCACCTGTTCGTCATTGCTGGTCATCAGTGTTTCATCCTTACGTACTGGCTCTTGCTGAAACTGGGCATGATTTGGGCCCCTTCGATCAACGAAAAGTTCCAGACCCGGCGCTGGCCGGGAACCTTCTGGAAATTGCTGCCATTTTTGTTGTTGCTGTTGTTGTTGTTGTTGTTGTTGCTGTTGCTGTTGTTGTCCCTGTGCTCGATTCTGTCGCTGTCCTTGCTGCTGGTGCTGTTGCTGCTGTAGCTGATGTTTCGCCTGGTCATAATGCCGGAGCTGTTGTAATAGTTGGTCTCCTTGGGAGAAAATTCCCGAAGATTGCCTCTGCATGTCTAAAGATATGATACACCGATAACAGACACCCACAGGAGAAAGAATTTATTCCACAGGAAGAATTATTAATAACTCAGGTATTGTTACAGTAGATATATGTCATTCACGAAATAATGTGACGTAGTGCTCTCACCAATAATTTATTATGTGGGGCAGAGGGATGGATGGAAGGCCCTCCTAGTATTCTGTTATATATATTTGAACGGGAATGTTATTGAAGGCATTATCATGATGCATTAGTCCGATTAATTACACACAGCCGCTGCAGTAGTTGAAAAGATAAAACAAAAAAAAAAATTACCCGAAGCACACACATTAGAGATGAAGCAAGATAGTGAAGCTGCTTAAGAAGTGCGGGCCTCATTAAGCGCATAAATGTCAGCTAATTGCCTTGAACTTGTGATCCCAGTCCCGGTATGCGACTCTTCGATAAGTGCAGGCTCACCAGCAGCTGAGCTCTGCCGATCAGCTAACTGAGAATTGGCACCAGCCAAATGTTCAATTTCACCTTGACCTGGCATGAAGATGACCTTCGAGTTGGCATTCTTTGCCATGTTCTGCATTGCGTCCAGGTACCTGATCTGCATTGCTGGCTTCGATGCAAGTATATCAGCAGCCTTTCTCATGAGCTTGGCACTCTCAACCTCAGCTCTTGCAGCAATGATTTTACTCTCTCCAACTCTCTTAGCCTCTGCAGCCAGGGACAGAGATTGGGATACCTGGTTGGGCAGGTGCATATCCTTGATCAAGATGCTCTCGACATGGACACCCCACGAAGTGGCGGTATCAGCAATGATCTCCTGAATCGATTCCGCAATCTCCTCTCTACGTTCAATAACATCCTGGAGATTCCTTGATCCAACCACATGCCTCAATGTGGTTTGAGTTCTCTCCATAAGCGCGTTGTCGATGTTATCAACTTCAAAGATTGCCTTCTGGGGCTCTGTGATAGCATAATAAAGAACACTCGTGAGAGAGATGCCAACATTATCTTTGGTCATACATGATTGCTGAGGGATCTCAGTTATCTTCATCTTCACAGACACGACGCGTAGCCTTTCCGAGAGCACATTGACCCTTGTCAGACCGGGATCAACACCCTTATAAAGCTGTCCGAACTTAGTGATCATTCCAACATTGCCTTGCTGGACCTCCTTATAAGGGTTAGGGCAACAGCAAAAACAAGGGACAATACCAAACATTCCAATAAACGAGCCGATGGAGTCAATGAACGAACCATAAGCACCGTTCTCTGGAGTACTCCACTCGAACGCATAGGGGCGTTGGATATCCTCCTTTGAGGGAGGCTGTTTGGTTATAATACCGCCTTTGATAACGGCAGGAGGCTTTGTGAAACTTTCATCATCAAAGCCGCTGTGAGATTTCGCCTGGTTAATGGTCAATTCTTCAGACATTATTGTGTATGTGTCTTTCAAATAGAAAGATAGATTGTAAGCGATGTTTGCTCTTCAGTGCTATTTCGCTTCGCTTTCTTCCCCTGTAAGTTGGGGCTCTCCACTCCTTATATATGCCATGATCCATCAGAGATTGATTGGTGCTTGGTAACAATTTGTTAGGGGCTAAATCCCGCACGAATATATGGGCCGACAAGATCGTCTTTCCCCCGGCCTACTACTTGATAGCGCCTCACATATGCATGTCGATGCTCCTCTAAGCCGTCACCGCTGCACCAGATGTTCTTAGACGATGGTGGAAACGAAACTAGCCGTGTTCGAAACGCAGCAAACCAGCTTGGAGATGACTTGATGTGATTGGCTAGCATGGAACAAAAACGGGCTGTGCGCTTGGCGTCGTGGTTTGAGGAAACCTTTCGTACCTTTGCTCGCAGCACTTGCAGCATGTAATCGTCATTCGAATGCACGCTACCCGTCGATGTGCATATGATGCTAGATCAGGCCGACTGGCTGCGGGCAAGGGAAGCAGGCACGCACTATCTCTACGCGGCTATACTCGGCTCTACGCGACTGTTAAGGACGTTGGGTCGAATGAGGGCCATAGGAGATCGTGACACATACTCATGTATCCCGTCGTACTCGTAAATATTAGATATTCAAAGCCTCCTTATCGTTATCTAAGATATGATTTCGTCAACGAGGCACCGTTGTAGACTGCAGGCTTGATATCATTTTTTTACTCATGCATCTGCATTTGGCCGCTGTATCACAAGAGCATCCCGTAGAGCCTACATAATCTCGGCTTGACATACAAAAGAAGAGAAAAGTTGTTTTATTCCAGAAGTATAGTCGATACTGATCATGCATAACATATATAAAACAGACTTGCATCATCTATTGGCCGTGAGTTCTTTCATGGAGATGAGGTCATCGAACGTTGAGGCTGAGCCCCCGCATACCACTACTATGATTATATCCTCCCCTGATAGTTTGCCGAGAACTGTGGGGGCAAGGTTGTTGTAGATAGCAGATAATGCAGCTCCGCATGCCGGTTCAACTATGACTTGGTGGTCATCTGTAAACCTAATTGAGCTCTCAATAGCGTCGCCATCTGTTACCAAAAGTGACTTGCTGTCGTATTTGAGGGCAAACTCAAGGCTCTTGGTAGAGATGTACGGCGAATTGAGAGAAGTTGCCAGTGAACTGACCGTGTCCAAGTGCACCACTCTCTTCTGCGCTAGTGCACTATGTAGGGTGGGGGCGCCTTCGGTCTCCACTGCTATGACGGGAACCTTTTCAGCCAAGCCTTCTCTCTCCAGGCCAAGGACTATACCGTTGTAAAGACCCCCGCCCCCTACACTACAGACAATCCCCTTCAAATTCCTTAGATTCTCCTCACTAAGCTGCTCGTGAACTATTTCGTCAACCAGGGAAGCGTGACCCTCCCACACTATAGGGTCGTCGAAAGGATGACAATAAACGGCAATGGTATCGATGGGAGCCTTGGCAAGGCACTCTTCTCTCAGATACGCATCAGCCTCTCCCCAATGCTTGCCATGAATGATTACTTCCGCGCCCGTGGCCTCGATTTTCTGTCTCATTCTTAGTTTAGTGGTCTCGGGTACAACAACAGTGCAACTACAGTCAAAGGAACGCCTCAACGACCATACTGCCACCGCAACTGCAAGCCCAGCATTACCCCCTGATGACGAGTAGACATGAACCTTTTTGTTTGTGGCTGATGCTAGCTTGATCTTTTCAGTCACCAAGCGTGCCATTCCTCTGCTCTTGAAACTTCCCGAGGGCTGTGCACATTCATACTTCAAGAACACACGATAACCTGCTAGTTTGGATAGAGGCACAGACTCCACAAGAGGCGACTTGATGTACGGTGCCGAGGAACTCATGCTTTCAAATTCTTCACCACCCACAAATGCTTCTTTTCTACCTGACACACGAAAGAGTTATATAAGCTTTAGAGCTGAAATTGAGTTGTTCTTGCTGTCTTTGAAGGAAATATTTCAGTCTCTCCTAGCCTTGCAGGTGATTACGGGACGCTAAGCACCAGCACTCCCCAATCGAAGAAGTAGAGCAGAGCACAGCAGAGCGCGGTGATACCTCGCGCATACTAATGTGTAGAGAAGGTTGCATATACGCCGCATCGGCAAATAGACACTGTATATTAATGAAACAAGTAGCATTTTTGTTTTGTTTTATTTATACAAGAGAGAAATAAAATATTCTACGACAAATAGAAAAGAATAAACACCATGAAATAATTAGTCATAACACAACTTTGGGCTCTAATGTGTCCCTGAAGTGGAGGGCTGTCCCATTGTCCTCACTCATGGACCCAGTCACGCCCGTATAACGAGTCCACGCTCTCACCGTCAACCTGACTGTACGACCCTAGGTGGCGCGAACCCATATCTAAGCTGGACCCATGGGTGTAGTCAGACTCAACGTTGATCTGATCGGGACGAAGGGGGCCCGGTGGCACCTGTGGCTGTTGGTGCGAATAGTTCCAAGGCTGCTGAATGCTGAATGGGTCCTGAAGCAGCACCGCTTCAAAATCTGCAGACATCTCATCTGTACCTACACCGTTAACCCAATCATAGTTGTTGGGCAACTGTCCACTTGACATGGCACTTGTTGCAGCGGTGGATGTAGTGAAATTCGAGAATGGATTTGTATCATCAGGGCGCGATGACACGTTTTGGTAGCCACTTGGCATCATCACATCTCCCGCACGATGGTCATGGAAAATCTGGCTACCAAAATCTCTATCCTCAACTCTGTGCTCATCAGCTAGGTATGGAGCATTAGTGCTAGTTGGGGTCCTCACGTCCGGAGCAGAGTTGGGCATATGGCGGAACGTAGGACGCGCACTCATAGAAAGGGGTTGATCTCCCGAGTCTGCACCCTGACCCTGGTTCTGAATTGGATGTCCATGTCCCATGCTATGGTTTTTCTCAAATGAAAGATGTTGGGTACTTCTATGATCTCCAAAATGTGTATCCTGAAAATTGTGAAGATGGTGATTTCTGGCTTCCGCCTCCATTGCCATCTTGTCATCATACAACTTGAGGAAAGTCCCAGACATTTCGTTAATATACTGCACTATCCTCACAGAGCTTGGTTTCCATGACTCCACTCCGACCAACTGGAAAACCTTGAGCAGCTGGCTACGAATAGCTGCGATCTGGGCATGCTGGGTGCAGAGAACATTGTAACCGAGACGCAAGAATGTGTACATCACCACGAACGCCTGATACACAAAATGGTAGAAGAGCGGGTAAATCGCATGGAAATTGGTGGTATGAACCTTCTCCTCAAGGATAAGACAAAGTGTCTCACAATGAACCAAAATGTGAGACACTGAATCGAGGGCTATCTCCACTGACTTGGTGTACTTCTCCATGAACGGCTGGTGAAGCTTTGCACGATTACAATAGAGAAGGATTACATCGCATAGGGTTTCACAATCGGTCTGAAGCAGACAGTAGTCGCGCTGCTCACCTGGGTATGGCTTCAAAATGGTGAATCTGAAATCTGCAGGAAACTCGTTGAGGATCGCATTGAGTGCCAACTGAGAATTAGTCTTTGAGCTTCTCCTGCGCTTCCTTGCTCTTTCATCATAATCGCTATCGCCTTCTAGCCTCACAGGAAGCTTTATGTAGCTGCACTGCTGGAGGTTTCTCATCTGCTTTCTAATGACACCAGTGTCTGTGAGGATCTTTTCATACACAGCCAACTCGCTCTCAAACTGGGTGTCAATATCCAGCACTTTGTCATAGTTTATGTACACCTTATAACTTTCAATCAGCATGTTGGTTGATCTTTTCGTCAGCTCAGAGAGACCAATTTTGTAGTTGAGTCGGATTTCACAGTTGCGGAGCAAGGGCTGGAAGTTAAAGGTAACGGGATTTGGTCTTCCGAGCACTGAGCATAGCACCGCCGAGATGAAGTTGATGGTTAGCCAGACCGAAGTCTTGGGGTGGTTCTGGATGATCTCAACATTTTTCGAACTGTCGACATCCCCAGTACCTTCATCCTTGAGAGTGTTGACAATTCTTTGATCGTAGACATGAAGACCAAGAGAATACGCAGCACTAACGATTCTGAAGAGGAGAGTCCAACTCTTCTCAATCTGATCATTGTAAAATAGATCCTCACACTCTAGAATATAAGCCTGTAAACTTTTCACAGTCTCGTTGGTGATACCATTCTTCAAGTTGATGTACTGCTTGTAGAGCGGCCCCCTAAGATCTTTATAGCTTATATTATTCTCAACAAGCAAAGCATCGTTGGGATCCAAACTTCTGAGGGTGGAGATGAGAATGGATAAGGTCAGCAACAAGTCATCATCGTTGGACCAGTCTTTGATCTTTGTATAATTGTTGAGGAAGATGAGGAGGTTCTTCTCGGATATAAAGTTGTTATAGTAGGTCTTGTAACGGAAGAAGCGTCTCACAACTTTAACAATAAGCTCAACGTTTTCAGGCGATGTTTCGGCCTGCCTCATTGACTTGGCAGAACGTCCATCACCGTATGCATTAGGATCAATCAAGATGGGCAGTTCTCTCTTCTGCCTGATTTGCCTTTTCACCCTAAGAAATTTATCGAGCTCAGAGGACAGCTCGTTGTTGTTTGCCGAGTTGATCATGAATTGTGTAGAGTTTGGGCCGTAATAACGTTCGCCAGGTTCGAGCTGCAGACCACCTTCATCATCCTCATCGTGCTTCGAGTTCATAGAATTGTCAGAACTGGAACCAGCTCTTCTCTTTCTCATCTTGAGTTTCATATCTTTGAGTTGTAGCTTGAGGATGTTGTTCTGCTTATGCAGGGAGTTGATGATATCCGCAACATCCTCGTCCTGAGGCACCACGACAGGGCCATCGTTGGCCTCGGACTTGATGTACTGATCATTCGTCTCCTCCCCTTCTGGTTTGGGCTTCTTGGCAGTGACGCCATTTTCTGTAGAAGGAGTCCCACTGCCACTCAAAGATGGCCGTTTGAGCTCCACCTCTTCAAGCTCTTTGCTACCTTCCCTGCTTCCCTTGTACGACGTGCGCTTTTCCAGAAGAGGTTTTGGGTCATTCTCGATGAGCGTTTCCACCTCTATTGAGCGGAAAGTCTCAGGGTACTCACAGGTGGCATTTCTCCTTATGCACTGGTTGCAGTGTGGACTCACCTTGTTACATTTGATCTTCCGCCTTCGGCACTCAATACACGATATTGGATACACCCTCACCATGGTGGTCAAGGAAAGCGGTCAGGTATGTGCGAGGCGAAAACGAGGACACCTATCACGACCGATCACGTCTCAAGGGGAAGGTGGGGGCTGGAGGGGGGAGAGAAGCAAAAAAAAACCAAAGCACAAAACGCGCGCAAGAGAGCACAAAAACAATAAAAGGGTGACGTCAAACACGCCTATAGCTCTCGAGAGGGTGCCTACTATGCCTTGACTACAATATTTCAACACACATCTACAAACCTGGACCGCACACTGGTGGTTGGTGGCTTCATTCCCCTCCATGCTGCCTGGGTGGAGGTTACGGTTTCTGCCCTGCTTAGAAACTTTGGCGTCCAGGCGATGCATCGCAGTCATCCGACAACTGTGCCGCTGCCAGCTTCCTGCTTTCTCCGTTTTTTTTCGGGGTAGTGGTGCGGGGCGAGTGTGGGGAGTGAGCGATTTAGGAGGGCACACAACCATTTGGATACACCCATGGCAGTGCATTCCCGACTGGCCGGCGCCTGTCTGCGCTGGCAGGCATCGGACATACTTTTGTGGGCGTGCATTCTGTTTGGGCCAGGGGTGTGGAGTCGCATCTGCCAATGGATAGCAATACGAGATAAGCAGACAGTAAACCTGTGGTGCATATCGCGGCCTCTGCTACGGTGAGAGGAGGAGGAGGCAGTGAGGACAATCACAAAGATCTCCGAGAGGCAATGGTTTCAAGGATGAGCAAGTCCAGAGATTAGGCACATTGCATCGCATTGATGCAAGTAGATCCTTTTCCGATCGACTCTTGAGACATTCAACGTTGTCAACCATTTTCAATAAATCTTTTATAATAGTAATAATAATAATAATAACAGTGTCCCAACATGTCACCCTGGTGGGGCCAAAGCGCAACGGAGCAAGACGCAAGCGCCGCGTCAAGGTCCAAGCTTTGCCTGAGGTTGTCTGCGGCCCCATCTTATACCCCAGATGCAGCTTTCGAGATAATTGCTGTAAACTCCGAGATCCCTTTGGAGTTTGAGTCTGCTATCGGGAAGATCAAGTTGTTTGCCAGGATCAGAGGGTTTGTGGGATCCCATGAGCATGACGATAACTCTACTCACATTGGGCCTTACCTCGAGTCCTCCGAAAAGGAGAACATAAATATCTCGTTCGAGATCCACCTCACACCTAAAGATGAAATTCCCGGTGACGTTTTGCTCTTTGGAAATGATTTCGACGCTCCCATCGGCGACCTGCTCCCCGTGGGGACTAGTGCAGGTTTGAGAATCTTCAAATGGGCGGTCGACCCTAGCGTCGAAGGCGATCTATACGCTGATAAGCCGTATCTATACGGTAAGGTATTAAGCAGTTTCAACACCATATCGGTGACGAAACCTGGAACCGATGAACCCGAGAAACCCTCAGATGGGATGGTTATCATCCGAGAGAACCTCTCTGAGATGAGCAATGTAGATCACCTAGATATCCCCAAAGACAATGTGAAACGACAAGCATTTTTTACAAACCCTGAGAACTTGTCTCACTACACATTCTTACCAGGCTATGAATACAAACTTGATTTTTTCAGCGGATTTATATCTTTGAGCAATTCTGATTTTAAAATATCACTTCCGGGTGGGTTTAGTTTGGATCTCACGGGATATCTTTCCAGGTTGGATTACTCTCAGATGGATGTGAGAAGCGTGCGCTGGGTGATGAAACAAAAAAATACAGATGATGCGGAGTTCGAAAAGCTCGATAATTCTTTAGTCGGTATTGTTATAAAGATAGAGCTCTTGCAGTTACAAGAGGAGGAATAGATTTTTAATCAAAATGATACAGAGTTAAAAAAATTACAGCTTACCCGGCATATAGTTTCTCTTCAATTTAAAAGGACAATAAACATGCAATCTTATGAAAAAAATGATTCAAGCAGAGTCAAGCAGACTCCAGCCAAAAAAAAAAAAGAATGGTCCCTAGCAGGATCGAACTGCTGATCCCCGCGTTATTAGCACGATGCCTTAACCAACTGGGCCAAGGGACCAATTCATATCGGACAAAAACTCTGCTATGATTATCACCATCACGGAAAGGGGGTAGAGATACTCGGCTACACATCGGCTACACAAGGGCTACACAAGGGCTGCACACGACTGCTCTTAGTATGTAATAATTCTTCCATATTAATGAGACTAAATCTCTTTATTACATGAAAGATTCCATGCTATTACCTTCGCTGCAAAAATATGCTAGTTTTTCATTTCTTTTCTTTCTCAGCAATAGTTCGCCCTTTCTCAGGGCACTGCCTTCTCTCCCGCCTTGGCCAAGGGCTTTCGGGCAGGTTTTGGGGCTGAACAGAGCAAGGGGTCGTGCATGCCCAAACAAAACAAAAACAAATCATGGTAACAGACAACTAGCATGAAAACAGGTTACGGTGCCCAGCGCGTCTCGTCCTGGGCGTGGCCTGGCACGCAAAGGAAACGTGAAAGGTGGAGCCTTTCTGGGACGTTAACAAGAGAGTTGGAGCAAGAGCTGTGAAGTTGGCAACCAGACCAATACAAGTGGGTTTAACATAGTGCCACCAGCATTATATTCATCGCCACGTGTGTTTAGACCATCTAGAGGTGTATATATTGATTTTTTTTTATTCTTGTTTGACCCAGATCAAGACCTGCTACACCTCTCTGATTTAGACGACAGACACTATAAGTGGCGCATCGAAATAGGTTTAATATTTTTTCACCATGGCCTCTACTTTTGAAGTAGGAACGTAAGTATATGGATGTGCCGGTTTTCAAGCGGTCAGGTGGTTTCTTTCCTGGAACTGCTCTATTTGTTTCGGTTCTGTTGAGGATCAGCTCACTAACACACTGCCAGCCGTTGTTGGTTGCCTGATGAGAAGGAGGGGTGGTTGGGTGTAGAGGTGTCCAAGCATACAAACGACAACTCAAAATACCAGTTAGAGTTGACGGCTGAGGATGGAAGGGTTTTCAACATAGAGACAGGTTCGTTGAGCGAGTCGAACGCAGACCTGCCTCTGTTGAGAAACCCTCCTATTTTGGAAGCCGCAGAGGACCTCACCAACCTATCCTACCTTAACGAGCCATCGGTGCTCAACGCCATCAGGGTGCGTTATGCTCAGCTCAACATCTATACATATTCTGGTATTGTGTTGATTGCTACGAATCCGTTTCAGAGAATCGATCAACTTTACTCTCCGGACATCATCCAGGCATATGCCGGTAAAAGACGTGGTGAGTTGGAACCACACTTGTTTGCCATCGCTGAGGATGCTTACAGGTGCATGAAGGCCGATGGCAAGAACCAGTCCATTGTGGTCTCCGGAGAGTCCGGTGCTGGTAAGACCGTCTCGGCCAAATACATCATGAGATACTTTGCTTCTGTGGAGTCTGACAACAACCAGCATGACATGTCCGATACGGAGAAACAGATCCTCGCAACAAATCCCATTATGGAGGCATTTGGTAATGCCAAGACAACCAGAAATGATAACTCGTCGAGATTCGGAAAGTACCTTGAAATCCTGTTTGACAAAGATGTTGTCATTATTGGTGCCAGGATCAGAACCTACCTGTTGGAGCGTTCAAGGTTGGTGTTTCAGCCAAAGACAGAGAGGAACTACCACATCTTCTACCAGATGCTGTGTGGTCTCAGCCCGGAGTCGAAAGAGGCATTTTCCTTGACAGAGGTAGAGGACTTCTACTACCTTAACCAAGGTGGCGAATGGAAGATCCCTGGAGTTGATGATGCACAGGAGTTCAGAGACACTGCCGATGCCCTCAGGCTGATAGGTGTAAAGGATGAGACACAAAACGAGATATACAAGATCCTTGCTGCCCTCCTCCACATAGGTAACATTGAGATCCAGAAGACCAGAAACGATGCTCATCTCTCGTCTGAAGAGCCAAACCTTGTGAAGGCTTGTAAGCTGTTAGGAATTGACGCATCGGAATTCAGCAAATGGATTGTGAAAAAGCAGATAGTCACGCGTTCGGAAAAGATCGTTTCTAGCTTGAACCACCAGCAGGCCCTCGTTGCACGTGACTCTGTATCCAAGTTTATCTATGCTGCATTGTTCGATTGGCTGGTGGAGTACGTGAACTCTGACCTTTGTCCTCCACATGTTAGTGAGAAGATCAATTCGTTCATCGGCGTCCTTGATATTTATGGTTTCGAGCATTTCGACAAGAACTCCTTTGAGCAGTTCTGCATTAACTATGCGAATGAGAAACTTCAGCAAGAGTTCAACCAGCATGTGTTCAAACTCGAGCAAGAGGAGTATATTAAGGAGCAGATAGAGTGGTCTTTCATTGAGTTCTCGGATAACCAGCCATGTATTGCGCTCATCGAGCAGAGACTGGGTATTCTGTCTTTGCTCGACGAGGAGTCCAGACTTCCTGCCGGTAATGAACAGTCATGGATCGAGAAAATGTACCAGACCCTCGCAAAGCCTCCCACGGACAAAGTGTTCAAGAAACCGAGATTTGGCAACTCTAAGTTTGTCGTCGCTCATTATGCTCTTGATGTCACTTATGACATTGAAGGATTCATCGAGAAGAACAGAGATACCGTTAGCGATGGCCATCTTGACACCCTCAAATCTTCCTCCAATGAGCTGTTGTTGTCCATCCTATCTACGGTTGACAAGAATGCTCAGAAGCTGGAGGCCGAACAAGCTGCGAACAGCCGCCCAGGTAAGACTGTCGCCAAGAAGCCAACGTTGGGATCGATCTTCAAGAACTCGTTGATCGAGTTAATGACAACGATCAACTCCACGAATGTCCACTACATCAGATGTATCAAGCCGAACGAGCAGAAGAAAGCCTGGGAGTTTGACCCAGTGATGGTGCTGTCCCAGCTGCGTGCCTGTGGTGTCTTGGAAACCATTCGTATCTCCTGTGCAGGTTTCCCATCCAGATGGACCTATTTCGAATTTGCCGACAGATATCACATTTTGCTCGGCTCTGATGATTGGGTGAAGGTCACATCTGGCTCTGCCACTCAGGAGGATGTTCATGGCTTGTGTGACAAACTTTTGAAGGGAACAATAGAGGATTCAGATAAATACCAACTCGGAAACAGCAAGATCTTCTTCAAGGCAGGTATGTTGGCCTACTTGGAGAAGTTGCGTTCCGACAAGTTGTACCGTTCTGCGGTGCTTATTCAGAAGAATTTGCGCATGCTGCATTATCGTGACAGGTACCAGGCTGCTCATAAATCCCTCGTGTCATTGCAGACCCTCTCCAGAGGCAAAATCACACGTGTTAGAGTACAGAGAGAGATCGAATCCAATGCGGCCACGCTCATCCAGACAGCTGCAAGAGGCTTCCTTGCTCGTGACAAGTACACCTCTACGCAGAGGTCTGTGCTCACCCTTCAGTCGGCGATCCGTGGTTACCAGACTAGACTTTGGGCCATGAAGGTGAGGCATGAGAAGGCTGTTCTTGTGCTTCAGAGATCCTGGAGATCCTATTCTGCCAGGAAGGATCATTTCAACCTCCGTAAGAGAACCATCTTTATTCAGAGTTGCTTGCGTCGTAGGATGGCTGTTGCGGAGCTGAAGCAGTTGAAGATCGAAGCTAAGTCTGTCAACCACCTCAAACAAGTCCAGTATAACTTGGAGAATAAGGTTATCGAGCTCACACAATCGCTCACCAGCAAGATACATGCCAACAAGGAGCTTGTCGCTCAGATAGAACAGCTTAAGGCTGTGGTTGATGAGGCCACAGCTGCTAGGGAGTCCAGCAAACAGAGAGAAGTGGAGTTCACTGCCGCAACCAACGGTCATCTCGGCACCATTAGCCAGCTTACTGAGGAGCTCACCAAGTCGAAGAATGACTACGACACTGCCCATGCCAAGGTCGTTGAGCTCTTGGAGTCGCAGAAGGCTCTCAAGGAGGAGGTTGCTGCGAATATCGAGGAACTCACTCAGACCAAGGCCGAGCTTGACAAGCACAAGGAGGAGACCAATTCTCTCAACGGAACCATCGTTCAACTCAAGGGTGAGCTTTTGGAGCTTCAGCAGCAACTGCAGAATGCCAAGATGAACGGTCTGGGACCAAGGGGACCCGCTTCTCGTGCTGTTGGTTCTCCAGATATGTCTTGGAATGGTGCTACTGATAGCTCTGCTTTCAAAGTGCGGCCAGTTTCTGTCAGTGCTTCGCACGCGGAAGAGAGCGACATGGAGACTGTCAATACAGAGATCTGGAAGCTACTCAAAGATTCTAGAACTTTGCACAAGGAAGTCGTTGATGGCTTGCTTAAAGCATTGCGCATTCCACCAGCAAGCGTTGCGGCTGATCTAACCCGCAAGGAAGTTTTGTTCCCTGCGAGAATCATCATCATTATTCTTAGTGACATGTGGAGACTTGGGCTTACCGCTGAAAGTGAGACCTTCCTCGGTGAGGTGCTGTCCGAGATCCAGTCTACCGTCTCCATTCTCAAGGATGACGAGGTGATTTCCCATGGTGCCTTCTGGCTTTCCAACACTCACGAGTTGTACTCGTTTGTTTCCTATGCCCAGTCGACTATCATCGCCAACGATAGCATATCCAATGAGATGACTGAGTCCGAATACGACGAGTACCTGAAGTTAGTTGCGGTTGTGAAGGAGGACTTTGAGTCACTTTCCTACAACATCTACAACATGTGGATGAAAAAGATGGAGAAGGATCTGGAGAAGAAGTGCATTTCAGCCGTTGTGCTCTCCCAGTCCTTGCCGGGCTTCATGGCTCCGGAGTCATCTCCATTCTTGTCGAAGGTGTTCTCTCAGAATGTGCAATACAAGATGGATGACATTCTCACATTCTTCAACTCTGTCTATTGGTCCATGAAATCCTACTTTATTGAGGGCCCTGTCATCAATGAGGTTGTCATTGAACTGCTCAGGTATGTGGATACTTTATGTTTCAACGACCTCATCATGAGAAGGAACTTCCTTTCTTGGAAGAGAGGCCTGCAGCTCAACTACAACGTCACCAGACTTGAGGAGTGGTGCAAGAGCCATGACATCCAGGAGGGTTCATCCTACTTGGTCCATCTTCTCCAAGCTGCAAAGCTGTTGCAGTTGAGGAAGAACACTCCTGATGACATTGAGATCATCTACGAGATTTGTTATCAGCTGAAGCCCAGCCAAATCCAGAAGTTGATCTCGCAATACTACGTTGCTGACTACGAGACACCAATCGCGCCTGCTGTTCTTCAGGCTGTTGCAAACAAGGTGAAGTCACACGGTGGTAATGATGACTTCTTCGAGCCAATCAATGCTGAGGGACATTTCGAAGATCCTTTCAGAAGGATCAGCCTCCGTCCATTTACCAGGGTGGAAGCCTACGTCCCCGCATGGCTCAACCTGCCAATGATCAGGAGGATTCTGGAGCTCGTTTCTAGAATGGCCACGGTGCAAGAGGCACTACAGCACCAGTCCAATGGTAGCGAGAACGGGGTCAAGAGAGACTTTGTCGAGAGCACAGTTGAGACGCACTCGATCACCGCAGATTAGAAGTGTAACGGGAGCTTTTAAATTGCTACAGCATACAAGTTTCGCGCCAGTAAGATTGGCGAAGGAGAGCGATACCCGCTGAAGTGACGCATCTGAGGACATATACACGTTTCGTTATTTGTAAATTTGAGTATTAATAATAGATTATCATATCATTATATACACTTTGCTTCACATATAGTATATGTTTACGTATATGGCTGCCCTTCACATAGCCTCTGGACGACACATGCCCCCCATCGACCTTTTGATAGCCAAGATCGGAGTCGCATAGGACTCATTTTGCAGATTCCGTATGCCTCAAAGACGCAACCACGTCAACATCAAAAGAACAATGAAAAAAAAAAACGAAAAGTAATTGAAAGAGCCCTCACACACCTCCACCAAAAGCCGCAATCTCATTCAACTGAAATGGATGACAATTGGAACGATAATCACTATGAGAAGAATGATGATACCAAGAATTATGCACATTCTCATCTTCATGTCTTTCCACCACATCTGTCTTCTGACCTGGTTGGCACCCTTTCTGAAGCCCTGGGCACTCTGTGCGAGGTTGTTGGCCTTGTCGTCAATACTGTTGAGGTTTTCGCCTCTCTCTGCAACCTTGGCCAAGTTGTTTCTCATGTTGCCGAGAGCGGCGTCCATCTCCTGTTGTAGAGCGGCATGTGAGTTTGGGCCAGAAGTGCCCTGTGGCTCAAATGGGTCATATGGCGTTGACGATGACATTGTTTATCGGATGTTCTTGTCTGGTGATTGTGTTTCTTCTAAGACTTGGAAACTGGAGTCGTATAAACTATCCACTTTTCCTAACTGATGTTCTCTTTATGAACACGTAAATTATTATGCAATGATCTGGGATCTGCCAAAGAGCAATCGAAAACTAACTGAATATATCCGTTGTGGATCCTTTGGTTAGATAAACTGTATTGAGTTTTCGGATATCACCTTGCAAAGATTATATTTGTCTGATGTTGATTGTTAATTCCTACAACAGAAAAAGAAATTGAATTGCAAACTATATGTACCGTGCTGTGTGCACAGGAGGCATGATTATCTCTCCCCTGCCTATCGCTTACAAAAGCATCCCCGTAAATGAGAAGGCGGTGTTCTTGTGCAGGATGATCATGAGGAGGCCAGCCTGCCTCTTTCCCGCTGCTGAAACCGCCTGCTCCCCTTTTGGCAGGCGTGCACCACCATCCCCTGGCCGTAGCACTCGCAAGTGGTCAGTGGCCAGACGGCCCGATGACCTGGCCGACCATTACTACGCCTACCTTCACTAGTAACTTTATCAATATGCGTGCGCACTGGCCGGACTGAACGGGACTAGCGCGACTGATCAGGCTGGGATTAGAAGTTGTGATCTTTCTGAAAAACCAAAACTAGTCTTGGATACAATATCTACTACAAAGTGTTCCTCTGATAATTGTGGATTATTTTCTCTCCATACGGTTGGCCCTGGCTACCTCTAGCTACCTCTAGCTGCCTCTAGCTGCCTCTAGCTGCCTCTAGCTGCCCTCTTTGCTTCTCTCTAACCAGGCCCGCAGAGCTACTCCCCTTAGTTTCAGACGCTAAAGGAATGCTGCACCCTGGAGATGAGCCGGTGATCTCCCGCCCCTTCCGCTTGAGGGAGCAGCGTTGCGGATTTCTTTTCGACCTGTCTCGCTTTGACAGAGAGAGCCCAGCCGTTTTGCACCGAACACGACATCGGCCCAGCTCGCGTAAGCAGGGCTCACTAGGAACAATCACTTAGATCACTATACTGCATGTATGCTTTGGGGCTTGAGGTAGAGCCCCTAAAAAAAGTGGATGATAACGAAACTAGAACAGTGCGGCTGAGTATGAGATACCTTCAGAGTGTTGGGGAATGTCGGTTACTTACAGATCTCTGCAGCGACAGCTAGTTGGCCATAGAACTATCTCTACCTTTCTGCCCCGCTTTGCACAAATGGGATCATCATCGGAAACTCAGGGCAACGTCGAGGGTGCCATCGAGCAATCGATAAGGTCAAAAATTCAAGACAGTTTGCAGCCGAGCTTTTTCACGATAGACAATGATTCATGGAAACATGCACACCATGCTGGAATCCGCGGTGCATCAAACGTAACAGAATCTCATTTCAGGTTGACCGTTGTCTCAGATGTGTTTGAGGGCAAGAATCAGCCAACGAGACATAGGATGATATACAAGCTGCTAGAAGAGGAGCTACAAGAGAAAGGTGTCCATGCTTTGCAGCTCAAGACCAAGACCAGTAAGGAGTGGGAGAAAACACAGGAAAATTAATCGATGAAAGTTATATATATATATATATATATGTAGAATTATGAAGGAAAACCTTATTACTTAAGAGTTGATGATATTATCATAAATATAGGGAGATACATAAAATGACTGCGCCTACTCGTGCTCCTCCAGCAGCTTCTGGTAGGACTCCTCGTCCAGCAATTCACCCTCCTTCAGCTGTGTTAGATCAGAGGCCTTTATCTTGACAATCCAACCTTCTCCCATTGGGTCAGCATTGATGAGCTCTGGAGACTCGTGCAACTTCTCGTTCACCTCAACAACCTCACCGGTGATTGGGGAATAAATCTCAGATGCTGACTTGACACTCTCAACCGATCCCACAGAGTCACCCTGCTCGACAGTGGTAGCCACATCGGGAAGCTCAATGTAGGTTGCATCTCCAAGGGAGTCAGCAGCGTACTTGGTGATACCCACGAAGGAGGTTCCGTCCGGGTGGGCAGCAATCCACTCGTGCTCGCTGGTGTACTTGATGGTGAGAGGGCCCTCAGAAAATTTGGACACAATGGAATCTGGGTTGATCTTGTTGGAGACAGTTGAGTTGAATCTGGCAAAAACTGGGTAGTTTCTCATCATCAGACCACGGCTAATGCGTGCAGCAGTTGGCACGGCGGCCTTAGTGTAGAGTTTAGCAGCTGGAAACATGTCGAACAATATATTGTATTTGGTTAGAACTGAGCCAAATCAACGATGCAATTCTGTTGCTGGACCAAGGTTATATGAATATCAAGAATGTAAACAGTACAAGAGGAAATGAACAGAGAATATTTGCACACCCGAGATAATGGTTAACAGGGTTCTGCTTCTCTACTTCTCCATCTCACGCGAATGACTCTGGTTCGTGCGGCTCTCAGCTGACTCCGCGCAGGCCCATGCAGCACTCGACTCTGGCCCTTCCCCCCCACACTTCATGCATCATCATACAAACAATCTACTCAACCACTCTATCGAATCGTGAGAGGCACTTGTGATCAAACTTCAGATAAAAGATCATGGTTGATATAATGCAATATAATAGATTAGTACACAGTAGCACAAGTATGTTCATACCTGCATTAGGATAACATGTCGAATGTCACGTAGCCACAAAGTGGGACAATACCATTATTATATGAACAAGATGTTCGGTGAGCAAAGTTATTTTTCAACGTTTGCTTCCCAAAATGCAATATTTTCGTCAATGTGACGTGACAGGAATCCCAATGCAGGCAGAGCATGGCCCATCTTCGCAAAGAAATCCTGTGCAAAATGATGGATGAAGAACAGCTGACTGCTACTGAGAGCGGGCACCTTCTTGACAGCTTCCTCAGGGGTTAGGTTCTTGATATCCGCCACCCTCTGGATGGAGGTTGCTATAGATTTTTGACCGATGAGACTTTCAAGGGCAGCAATTTCTGCAAATTCGTCTCCAAGAGCCAATCCCCATTTTGCTGATATATGTAAAGGTCTTGACACATTGGATATATCCGCACACTTTATCAGGAGAGAGCACAACGTGTCCCTAGCACTCTCCCATCTGGGGTTATTCCATGATTTATCATCCTCGTGATCGAGATCAAAACCCATGAAATGTGAAACCTGCTCTGTGTAGTAGCCGTGACGTGCCATATCCGTAGCAAGAATTGAATTTCTGATAAGCTTACTCGAATATGCAACATCATATCTTGTTACCCCAAAAGGCGAATAACAATGATGAATCTTGAGAAACTGTTTGAGATGGAAGTTCTCTAGCACCGAAACGTTGTCGAATGTCTTGGCAACGGGCGATTCGTGAGAAATCAGGAATGCATTCGTAATACCAGGATGGCCCAAATCGTGGCCTAGGGATGCAACAAGAAGAACATAGCTCTCAAAAGGACGTAGATGAAGCTGCTCTGGTGTTCCATCGTCTGCGATTATTGCTGGATCGCTGAAGCAATTAAGTTTCAACAAACTGTAGAACGCGACCTGCACTACATCCACGGCATGCCTAAAGTTATGGAAAGGGTTTGCCAACCTGTAGTTATCTCTCACTTGGAACAGGAAACAGAGAATCACGTTATCATCCGGCAGAAGGTGTTCTTTGTTGACACCATCGTCAACACCTTTGGCCCAATGCTGCGCCGCCTTTAACAGCATGAGATATCCACAAAACAGCAACTCATCAATGGTGAGATTGTGTGCCGGGAAGCTCCAGCTGTGAATGATTTCTAGATAGAAATCACGCTCCTTGGGAATTGTCAGGAGAGATCTGTAATCAAATTCTTCAAAAAGCAATTTCACAAAACCCTTTTCTGTATCTGAATATTCATCACTGTCCAACATCTTTGGCATCGACTGGAGATTGTCTGGTGTTTCCGCATCCAAACCAACCCACATGCGAACCCGTAGCAGCCTGTCCTTGATTAATCTATCCGTTTTCTTGATGCTGTGTTGGACTTCAACTGCAAAAGGTTCTATTTGCAACAAGGAGTTATAAGTTCTAATAATGGGATTCAGATGCCCGAAACGGAAATTCAACAACTGGATCCCACTTTCAAGCGACAGTGCATTTATACCCTGTATGCCTTTTTCTGGGGTGTGAGCATCATTGATGAGGATCACAACGGTATAGAACACATCATTTTCCGACGTATTCGGTACAGATTGCAAATGTGAATCCCCCGATGGTTCATATGTGTAATTGTTTTTCAGTATTAGAGATAGGACCAACTCCTTGAAGGAGGTGAACCTGGTAACGTGATACTGATGCTCGGTGCTGTGTGCCGTCGTGAACACATTCAAGAGCGAATCTGTGATGGGATCGCCGCCCTTCGCCGTGTCAAGCACCAAGAGCTCTGTGACAGACATGATTGTGTCAATGTTTGCATAAAGATGACGGCGCTTCCCCGGTGAGCCTGAATCCCTCTAATCACGCCGGATCCACGGTAAAATACAGCTGAAACTCGGACTTCCGAGATAGATTCCTCACCTGATATAATACAAGAGTTGACGTGTCTGAAGCAATATGTGATAACTGGGAGCGATTATATCCTCTGTGTATCTGAGACGAAGACAGTGAACAATGATGGAGAGGGCAACAGCTGATAGCGATACCGGGCCAAAAACGAAGAGGAGAAAGGATACCTTCAACTCCGCACCTCTCTATTAAACAACGATCTATCGCACAGCACCCTCAAAAAAAAAACAGTCCGAAAAATATTACACGGGGATGTATATGTGTACAATTCAAACTTTCACCAGGTGTACAATTCTTTTATCAGGCACAACTGTGTCCCCGCTCTGTGGTTACACAAATGTAGTAGGGATAGCGTACAGTTTAGCTAAAGGGGGGATATAGAGAGGTGCACAAAAAGAAATGCGTGAGGGAGCATACACTGAAATGCCTAAGAGAGTGAGTGCATGCACCGTTCCCGTAATGCGACAGCTTCATACACCGTTAAGCTAGGGGATAGCCAGCCAGCAAAAGTCGTTAAAACGCATAACAGCACGCCATGCATTGGAAGTGTGTTTCCCAATTGCGTAGCTTCAAACCAGTCAAGTGCCTAATATTATCCATTTTGTAGATGTGCATTCCAACGGCTGACAAGTGTGCGCTTCGCTGCAAGTGCAGGAAGTGGGTATTATGGCACGGGCTCAGGGTACGGGGTAACAGAAGAAACATGAGAGGGCCACCACACAAGGTTTTTGAAAAGACAGAGAGCGTTATTGAGTAAATAAGCCTGCGCTGATACCCAAATGAGAGCTTTGAAAGCTTAAGCCTAGGTTCTGCAGCCCCAGGGTGTTTTAAATATCTTCTTCCTTCTTTCCAGAGTCAGCTTGTGGTGATAGACTACAATCAGGAGGGGTTCCGCGAGCAGTGAGGCTTGCTACGCAGGCGAGGCGTGAGGGGAAACCGTTATACGGTGCAGGAGCGATGCGCAGGCAGATAGATCTGTCTGCCTGGCGCTTGGCCCTCACCGTGCGCAGCCATTCTATGGCGTGCATAAGGTTAGTTAGTTCAGGTAAGCTCGACGCATGCACAGCAGGTTATTTATGTGGGGAGAGAGGAGCTCCACCTACAAGGCACTCAATAGGAGACACGACAACCTAATCTCAGCTATGAATTAAGAAACGTACTCTAAAAGTAAGGGGGAAAAACAAACAAACTATATTACGCCTTCTTATTTTATCTCGTAGGCTCAACCTACTGTTCTCCAAAGAGAGATCGGCAATCAGAGTCACAGCTTCAAGTGTAACCACAACAACCGGAGAAGAACATAAGTAAAATGACATAGCCGTCAACAATTTTATGCATATGGGTGGATTTATTCTGCAGAGTTCTCATTACTCCACAGGGGCGGTACCAGAATCGGAAGATGGCAGCTCAGCGCCCTCTCCGGAAACATTCTCCTTGACTGTCGAGAATGCCTTCATCAATTTACGCCTGGCCCCAATGGTGGTCACTCCAAGACTCTCCAGGGTTGGTTCATCCATGTCGACAAGCTCTTGCCAGGTGAGATGTTTGAGGTTCTCCGTGTACTTATGCAGTCTCAAGGCCTTCAACCAAGCAGGGATGTTTCCCAACAATTGAGGATTGGTGATGTCTTTTGGCATGGGAGATTTTGGACTTTGTGAATTGTACTCCATCAGAACACCGTTCAAATTTTTAGGAGTCTGAGGAGTGCTCATCAATGACTGGTAATACTGCTGATGGTTCGAACCCATGACAGTAGATAGTTTACCAGGAGTCGCATGCGCAACTTCACCTTTAACGACATTCTTCAAAGACGTCAGCCTCATCAGCGATTCACTCATGTCTTTGCCTGCATAGTTAGCGGTGACGCCGCAAACTGCGCTATGGACATGTGGGGGAGATGCTGGCAATGGTGAAGTGGGGACATTCAACTGAGAATGCTGTTCTCCATTGGGACTGCTTTTCCCAGGTGATTTCCGGTTAACCGCCCTAGAGAAATTTGGCGAATTGTTCGAGATCGACAAATTGCTGATATCGTTGACAGGCAAGTCATGACGTCCATAGAGCCCTGATGTTCTGGCGAGAGGTGGCTGCGAGGATGTCTGGTACTTGATGTCTTGAGCATGTCCACCAGCCGGATTTAAGATTCCCCTGGAGGCGAAACCTGTTCTGCCTCTCTCTTCCATTTTGAATGCATTCTTTTTGGATGAGTCCAGCTTAGATCTGGACGCAACAGTGGAAAGAGCCTTCAACTTGGATGTGCTAAGGTCTTCAAATCCTGCAGCGACTCCAGTGAAGTTTCGGTTCATCTCAGATGTAAATCCAGTATGGTTACGCGTACCGCTATTTGAGGCAGATGGAGGATCGTCCAATTTGTAATTCGAGCGCTGGCCATCAGAAAAACCATCGTAGTTTCTTTGTGGCACCCCATAAGAAGCACCAAAGGCACCGGCATTTCCATTATTGAGCGGCCCAGCTGACCTTGGTCTATCTATAAAGAAGCCAAGAGAGCGGTCCGAGTTCGATTTCCAGTCACGGCTGCCAGAACCAGCAACTGCATTATCATAGAATGCATTGTCCTGCAATACATTATCCAAAGTCAAAGGCTCGTGATTCAGGGCCAGAATAGGCGACAGTGGTCTCACCTGTGGCAGATGGTTTCCACCCAACAATGGAGAAGATAGGAGCGGGTTGGAAACCGCTGTTGGAGCCTGAATGCTATTTCCCTCTAGCATTTTCTTCTTCATGTAGAGGTAAGCATCTGGGCTAACACTGTTGAGAAGAAGATCAAGGGTGAGGATCTGCTCGTTGACGTTGAGACTCTTGATCCAGTTGTTGTAAAAGTTGAGATCAGTACTAAAAGTGCTGTTTTGAGAACGCATATTTGAGGTGGCGGCGTTCCTGCTGTAGCTATAATAGTCACCGCCATAGTCGCTCGCAGGCCCCCCATTTCCACCATAGGTGGTCGATGATTTGGATACCGTGGGATCAATCGAAAAGCCCTGAGAAGACATGGGCCGGCGAATATCCGAAAAGAGACTGGTGTCGACACTGGCGTTGTTGCCGGTACCAGCATTGAGAGAGCTGAGAGGAGCGATACCCCCAGTCACGTTTATACTGGTAGTGGTGAGCAAGGGTGATGAAGAAAGGGTATCACGAGGTTCAAACGCATACCTTGATGCTGGTGGCGAAAGAACAGCCATATATGCCTTTGACGGAGTTGGCGAAAGGGTAGCAGCCGACTCCAACACTCCAGCAGCGGACGAGCCGTTGAACTCTGGAGAGAGCAGCAAGGAGTTAGCGGCCATAGTGGTATTTTTAAGATTCTCGCGTGTAGGGGAACCCAAATTATCCGATAGACTCTCAAATGCCTTGTTCTCCTTGTCTTCTTGCTTCTTGTCGTCGTTGTCGATCGTAGAGAGAATGGGAGATGTGATATACGCAAGTTCTTCTTCTAACTGGCTCATGATTCAGTGCAACCCCAATTGGCCAGCCTGGATTTGCACTCCTAGACACGATACTGTGATGCTGAATCAACAATATTCAGGCTACAACAATGCCCGCAGTGAAAACTTCCTCAAAAGTGAACGATCAATTTCAACGCCATCCAAAATGGCCTGCAAACGTTTATATTCCACTACACCGTAGTTCCAAACCCTACTGAGGGAAAAGCAAGTAGGCAGGCATCTCTTGACCGCTTGATAGACACAGGCTCCCCCATCGAGTGCAGCAAATGTCATCTGTCTGCAGCACTGGCTCTAGCCAACGGCGATGGCGGTGTGGTGGTGCCTCACTGCCACCCTCCTCCATTTTTCTTCCTCCACAGGCTGTCAGCAGATGCCATCGCCGCCTGGAATGCAGCTCTTCCAACCGTTTTGGCCGTGGGGTGGGTGGTGCGTCTGCCATGGGATTTCAGCCAAAAACCAAAGTTCGCTGCCCACTCTTCCTTGCAGGTAGCGGGGCGTCCCCTGCTGACTGCCCGTACCATTTGCTCTACCTTCTCTCTAGCAGGCAGCCAATTCAAAGAGGATTGTCGTTATGGCCGCTATTCTGTACATTAGCATGAGGAAGGGGATCAGATAGTGTACTGACAAAGTACTAATGTACTCGTGGCCGAGGAACACTGCTTCCAGCTTGGGCAATATCTACAGAGAGAGGGCTGGCCTGGCTGTGGATTCCTTAGGGCTGTGTGGTGCGCGCATTAACATCTTCACCTGCAGTCCACACGAGCTACAACTCCAAGATATTCTACAAAGAATTGCTACACCTGCCCGCTTTCGTTTCAGGGCCGGGCTCCCATTTTTTTTTATCATGAGTAGCTCTACAACCAACGAATATAGTTGTTCGCACTCTGTGAAGAAGCTTGGTTGAACGTCATTTTTCCAAGTCAGCTTCAACTCACCCTTCAGGCTGCTCCATTCTGCGACCAATAACTGGAACCTTGGCACTCATATGCTGCTGATGACTGCCAGGTTTTTCAGAATTGTTTGTCTTCTATTTAAAATATACAGCAGCCACTGGCATTTTATATGAATTTTGTTGTAATACCGACAGACAGGCTCACAGCTCTGGTGCATAAGCTCGACAAGTTAGGCTAACGGATTAGGGAAGAAACTCATCGGTCATAAAGATTCTTTCAGGTTCAACGAATCGCGTTATATAAAACTAAAATAGGAAAGATGGCTAAGCCAAAGAATCCAAATAGGGATATAGTGACTCTTCATACTGCAGGATTATGCGCAGGGTGAAAGCTTCTAACGTCTCGAAACCACAGCGTCCTGCAAACGGAGAATGCCTTGCCATGTACCTCACCCTATATGAAGCCTTAAAAAATCTCTAGTCATCGAGCTCGGGATGTGCCCCGAGATGACAGACCATGAAATGTTTGGGGACTGATGAGCTGGAGCACTTTTCATAACAATTTTTTATTCAATTGCTCCCAGTGAGATTTAATGCTATCTCATATCTATAATCAATGTTTATTGCTAATGGTTTTTTCAATTGTTTTAATACGTACGTACTGCAGGTTCCTTTTGACCAAAGTTGAAACGTTCGGCTTTCTGAAATATTCTCGATGCATGCAAGAGGATCAATCCTGGTGCACTCTTGCATCCAAAATGAATGCAATTTAGCAGAGTCAAGAAGCAATTCTAGGACAAATGAGGGGCCGCTTAAAATACAGTTTCGCTCGTCTCGAGTCGCTGTTCATGCACACTAAGCCAATGAGACAATATCTCACGAACCGTGTATATTCCTTGTCATTGACTTCAAATAGGATCGTATCTGAGCATGAAGAGAGAGGCAGAAAGATAGGAGATGACCGAAGCCGCGGAAGTATACTAGAGTTTTATTCTCTTCCGCGGTCTATCTGGGAAAATAGGCAAGACAATCCATGCAATGTTCGGCCATAATTGCCGTATTTGTGCTGCATCCTTCTCCGTGGTAGATATGCTTGGGTCGCCCATTTTCTTATCTGGGCAAAGCAGTCTCCCAAGACTCTAGGCATTATCATGACCCCCTCGATATGCTCCCGTTTCCAGATACGGCAGATTTCCTAAATAGGAAAACAGATAGAGCTAGTGAAATTCACAAAGAGCGCCAAGCTCCTATGTTGAGAACTTCGTCGATTAGCTAATAATTCTTCAATGAGGGTCTTCTTGTTAATTGGCCAACGCAAAATATAGAATATCATTCTAATCTTCCGTTTTGTGTATAATTGACCAATATATTTTCTGGCCACAGCGGCGGCCAATGTCTGTTGCCCGAGTCACTCCAGGCACTATGCAGCCTTACGCATGAATATGCGCCCTCCATATGCAAGGCTGTTAGGCAGATAAGCCTTCCAATTTTTTTCTCTTAAATCTTATTCCAGAAAGTGCTGTATCCAATTGGCCGAATAGTGTCGAGGGGACAAGGCAGAATCACATATAAAGAGTTCCTGTCATCCCCACCAGCTGTAGATGGTTTCTTGTTGTACTTTCTACAGAGGAGATTTATATTGAACCTTAAAGACACAATGCGTGCCTCCTTCTTCGTATCAACTGCCTTGGCCCTGGCAGGTGTGGTTACTGCTTCCCCGTTGAATTTGTTGGCCAGAGATGTGAGTTCTACTTCTTCTGCTACTATGACCGAGAATGAAGCCAGTGCCACCGACTCCGTCATATCTGTTGAATACGGAACCCACTTCTCTATCTTCAAGCCAAAGGCTTTTATCATCTCCATGTTCATCGACGAGCAGGATCCATGGATTCAGGAGCTTGACATGGTCTACAACATTACTATCCCAGGATTGTCTCCAGTATACCCCGAGATTCACTGTGTTGCCAACTACTCTATCTGTCAGGTTACCACCGGTGAAGGTGAGATCAATGCTGCTACTACTTTGACCGCTTTGTCTCTCTCACCTCTCTTTGACCTTACCGAAACCTACTTCATGGTTGCGGGAATTGCTGGTATCAACCCACACCAAGGTACAATTGGTACTGCTGCTTTTGCAAGATATGCCGTTCAAGTTGAGCTTGAGTACGATGTGGACTCCCGTCAGATGCCAGCCAATTGGACTACTGGTCTCTATGGTCAGGGAACTGACAACCCCTCTCAGTACCCTAGCGAGATCTACGGTACTGAAATCTTTGAATTAAATGTCAACCTTCGTGACCGTGCTCTTCATCTCGCCCAGCAGGCTACTCTTTCAAATGGAACTGAGGCTAATGCTCAGTACCGTGCTCTTTACGATTATGCTCCAGTTAACCAGCTACCACAGGCAATTGCTTGCGATACTGTCACCTCCAACGCTTACTGGTACGGTTCAGATCTAGGCGAAAGCTTTGGAAACTACACTGCATTGATATCCAACGGCACCGCTGTCTACTGTATGACTCAGCAGGAGGATAATGCCACCCTTGAGGCTTTGCTCAGAGCCGCTAAGTTTGGCCTCGTGGACTTTTCTAGAATTGTTGTTATGCGTACTGCTTCAGATATCGACAGACCTCCACCAGTTTACCAGAATGAGACCACTTACTGGTTCAACGAGATCAGCCAAGGAGGTGCTGGTGCCTCTTTCGAGAACCTAATCAATGCTGGTCTTCCATTCATCTCGGACGTTATCAACAATTGGTCTCTTTACTACGGTCCACACTACTTCCAACCAACCAACTACATTGGTGACTACTTCGGTACACTTGGTGGCACTCCCAACTTTGGTATTGCCAACTGAATTTTTGCCGGCTAGTATGATTCCCATTTTTTTTTCTTCTTCGTTACCTACCACTGCAACTTCTGCACTCTTGGGGTTTTCTCCATCTCTAAATGATGATATATGAATAAAGCACACTTTTTTTCTTATTCAGAAATTGGACTAAGACGTAATAGATAGCCGTCAGTACTGATGCTCTACATATATTCAACTATACAGGAGGAGGCTGATGCAGGAAGTCCTGAAAATAGGATAAATCGTCAGGATTTTTTAACATTAGATCCATTCGCTTCCCATAATCAATCAGGAAATGGGGAGCCCAATCAGATGCCTCTGATACCTTTGCCAAGATTTCCGAAAAAGCATACACCTTTCGCAACAAGACGGGAATATTGCGCTTTTGGTCTTCAAGACTCACATTAGCCCATAGAAAGGAGGGTGCCTGAGATCCAACTATTCTGATATACACGATATGCTGAATCAGGGCCTTAGCCGCCAGATGAACACCAAAAAGAAAAAAAGGTCTCGCGACAAGCAGTGCAACAGCTGATGGATCATCCACCCTTCCTATGAGTTCTTCAGCGATCGCCATGCATTCGTCCTTTATCTTGACAAAGAAGTCCATGTGCGTCTTCAACTTGCGGGGATCACTAGAACGATAATACAGCTTGGAAATGAGCTGTATCACTGATTGATACAGCGTTATCAGTGAGGACATCGCAGTGATACCGATGTGGTTGACACCGGCTCCCTGGAATATCATGAAGGAGTTACAGAGCTTTGTGAGCTTTGACTTTTGCTGGGTAAAGGCCAACATGAGCTCCTGGATTGCCTCTTCTGATTCAAAAGATTCAAAACTCTTGGCGCCAATGATGTTCGTCCATAGAATGACCTCTTCACAGGCGGTAAGCAGTAGCACGTCTGAACCAAATGAGCTTAATTCCGGTAATATTTGACCCTGCATGACTTTCTCCAATGCCTCTTGCATGAAGTACGACTCCTCACTGATGCCAGAATCGAAAAATATCGTGGATGCCGGCAGTTTGTTAAACACTACATCTGCCGACAAGGAGCATGGAAGACCAGAAATGATGGAGTAAAATCTTTCGGCACAATACAAACTCCAAAACGTCCTTCTCTTCTCTTCCTTGATCTGCCACTGCGAAAAACCGGGTTCGAATTCATCCACCTCTGTTTCCGAGGAGGATTGATACCCTCCCGACCCTTCAGCACCGTAGTCAATTGAGTGATATCTTAACATTTGACAGATGCGTACGGCCTTTGCCAAATTCAAAGCAGCCTTCAGGCTTCTGGTTGTCTTGAACTCGTAAGTAACAAGCAATAGAAGTGCTTGAAGGTACTGGGTGTGGCCGGAAATGATATTTTTGTCGTATTTGCTCTCCACTTCAAGCATTGCAGCGAGAGCCAGGCTATAAAACGTCTCTGACAATGAACTGTACTTCATGGTGTGTGTAGATGCAACAGCCCATAGGGCATATCTGAGATACATCGTAGACTGTGGATGTGTTTCATAAACAACCATGTATCGTCTCCTCGATAAAAACAACTCTGTTGAAAAGTAGATCTCATGGAGCTCATCAATAATATCCTGTGTGATTCCTGCCTCTTCCAAAGATCTAGGCGGGCTCGCTTTGGGAGGAGATGCAGAGGACTCTGTGCTTGGTGTGGTCTGACCGCGGTGATTGGTATAAGCCAGCCGCCGTTTTTCTGCGAGCTCCTCCATCTTGAAAAACTCAAGATCAGTCATTTGGATATCGTTACCATTTAGCTTGTACGGCTGTGTAATATCTTGCTGGAGCCTTTCTAGCTGGTGCTGATCGATCTGACGCGGGACAACTGCTGATCTCGATTTTGCCTTGGGACCCGTCTTCTTATGTGACTGATACATACATCTCACTCTTTCTCGTTCACAACGAGAACATACTGGTTTCCTCTTATCGCATTTTACCTTCTTATCTCGGCAGTTGAGGCATGCTGGCTCTCTTGCTTGCACTGGCATTGTAGCGGACGTTGTTGGAACTTGGGTAGATTCACGCTGATATGGAGTGCGCCCCGAGGCATATATGTATTAGGATCTGAAATAATAGATGCGAATTAATCAACGGCACAACGCAATCCTTGTTTTCCGCCTGGATTACCTATTCAACCGGGTGTACATGTTGTGCGCGAATACACATATGCAGGTTTTATACACACAAACCCACCAGAGAAGTGCTGTGCTATACTATCACCTACATGCATGGAACGATTAGTGAAGTGAAGTGAACTAACTGACTTTTCACGCAATGGTAGAGAGAGCGTTGACAACTGCCGCCTGTTGTGCATATGCATATACATATGCCCCTCACCGTTTTCTCCAGCACCATTGCAAGAAGCGCGTCAAACTGTCTTGGTGTCTGTGCGGTGTGCTTTTCTTCACAATCGGGACGGCCGGGCTCGGTACAGCCTTGCGTCCTAACAGGAACTCTTCAAGCGCCGAAAGGTGTGGCTCTACACGTCTTTCCCCGGTGTAACCATAGCCACGGAGATGACCTCGATGAGGTTCGGGGGGCGCAAGAAGCGGTCCGCAGCAGCCGTTACACCAGGCGCTAGACGATAGCACAGGAATGAGAGCCAGAGAAAGCTGCAGGCAACTGGGGACCATAAATCATATACATGAGATCATGGCATCGATAGCCATATTGAATAGGAGGGATATTACTCAATGGAGATAGGTTACTGCATAGAGGCGGATTGGCCTTTTGGAGCCGTCCACTATCGCCTGAAGAAACTGGGCTGTGCCTGTGAACGCGATGACAGGCTGTGCGAGAGGTGTGTGACGACGCCGCACAATAGCCGTTCCAGCCTTGTGCAACACTCAGCCGCGTAACTTGTGCGAGGGAATAAGTGCATCATGTTTACTTATTTGGAGCTAGACTCGATCATCTTGCTGTTGATCAGTACTTGGGATTTGGCCCTCGCATGCCTCACATGCAAATGAGCCGTTCTCCTTTCCGTGTACCTCTTATCGGTACACTGATGCTCTAGCCTGTGGGCATAGACTCATACAAACGTTAACTTCTATGGATATGCAACTAGACTAACCGTGACATATAATTGCACTATATTGAGAGCATTAAATTAGTTTCTGCAAAACAGAAATACCTGAAAATATGGGAGATATAACAAAAAAAAAGAAAAATATGAATTAGCCTTATGCAGAACCGATCCTCTATTAAATCACATAATCACGCAGCAAGAGTTGGTCTTCTTAGCCTGCTTGTAAAACATGCGGGAGCTGGAGCTGAGAGCCTCGGATTTATCGACAAGAGTATCGAGCCTTTCACCTCTCTGCAGCACACCCTCAATACTCTTCTGCAAAACAATCTTTGTCTCATCCAGTTCCTGCTGTACTCTCATTATGGCATCAGCCTGTCCCGGGTCCTGGTATTTCTGGATATATGTATCCAGTTCTGGGAATGATAGAGCTGGGCTGGTCTGGGAAACAGAGTTCCATTCAACTGGTGGATGCAATGATATGTACTCTTCAAGGATTTTGTTCAGTAGAGTATAAGCGGGGCGCACAGGGTAGTCCTTATCAGTTATCACCACACCAGCCACACCTTCCGCTCTGACGTATGTGTGCCCCATGTAATCTTGAAAAGACTGTTAGTAAAGAAAGTTCACCAACCTGTGATTCTCAGATAATGCACTTACTTCCTTCCTCCACAGACTGTCTCTGTCCAGAAGCAGTTCTCTTGGCGACCGTCTCGGAGAAGAATGTCATAAACTGTGATACACTGCATAGGAGGTTAGTACAAAAGCGACTAATACAAAATCACACTTCCACAAAATATTCATCATCTGCTCTGAAATCCGCATCGGCAAACCTCAAGCAATGCTGTTTACATACCCGCTCTTCTCAAAGAAGGAAAACTGGGAGAGATCCTTGGCCGAGGCCAACTCCACAGCCTTCTCACCAGAAGTCTTGACAACACCAATATAATAGATCTTCATGACGACTTGTTGCTCTATGAAACCCAAAAAATTACCCAGGGGGATAAACGAGTAACTTTGCACACTAAAAGTCAAACTGGCGGTGAGTGCCGCTCTTCGCTTGCTTTATCATATCGCTCCTCTGTTTATGTCGGGCAGTTTCAGCATTCTAAGGCGTGTGCCGTCCACTATGGAGTACTGGTGTTCGCGACACATCACCGAGACCCCTTTTGACAGATGCACACCATCACATACGATAACGACAGGCATCGGGGCAGGAGGTTGTTAGGGAATAGAGAAAGAGGGTGAATTGGGGATGGGTCAGAGGATTTTGACATGGGCCTATATCTCGTGCAGAGTATTACTTATTTTTCTTGTTTTTAGTTCGTCATCTGTTTTCCTCTGTTTTTTGAAACTTTTCTTTCCATAAAGCTTGCCAGGGCCTCTGTTACTGGTCCTGTCGTTGTTAGTCGTCTATATGAGACTACATGATTAAGGAGCGAGAGTAATGATATGGACATCCAATCAGAAAGGAGGTCTATAAAAGTCTTGCTTATAGGCAACCAGTCTGTAGGAAAGACGTCACTTCGGAGCCAATTCATTCATCATGTATTCTCAAATGCCTACCAGGCGACAGTAGGTGCTGATTATCTCACCACCAAAGTGTCAACTCCCTCAGGTTCGGTATCCCTCCAGATATGGGACACCGCAGGACAAGAGAGGTTTAACTCTATCAGCCAGGCTTTTTATAGGGGAGCAGATGTGGTGATTCTGGTTTACGACATATCAAATGCAGACACATTTCACAACCTCAACAGTTGGCTCACTAAATTTCTTACCAACTGTCATGTCACCAAGCCCATAGTCATGATTGTGGGTAACAAGTCAGATAAGCAGGGAGTGCGACAAATCTCGTTACGACAGGCAAGGGAATTTGGCTCCTTGCTGGTAGACGGTCTCATAGAAGATCTGAATTTGGACATAATAGAAACAAGTGCCAAAAGCTACATCGAAGTGGAGAAGCTGTTCAACCGGGTGGCCGTATTGGGAATCAAAAGGCTAGATGGCAGTCCACCGGTGTTGAACTTTGATAGCATAGACATATCTTCACCCGCTGTGACTACGAGCAGAGGATGTTGCTGAAGTTACTTCATTTGCATGATATCGATTTAGATTTGGGAAATATAGGTGTTTGTTTTTTGACTCTTTCTATTTTAGTTTCAAATCGCTGGGCTTCAAGGCCTTTGCCGAAATTATTACAACCGAATTCAGTAGAGTCTAGTTATCAGTAGAAAGTTGAACAACTCGTGGTTTATCAGGAGTTCAATTCCCTCTTGCGAAACGTCAGCTGCAGTAGGGTCAAACAGCTCTTCGATACCATCCCCACTTGACATGGCGTGCGCTAACCGATGGTCTCGATGCTCTGTACACCGAGACGATGAGCACCTTAGTAATATTTAGCGAACTTTTCAGTTTGCAGAGTGCCACCGGTCAAAATAGTTGCGAAGGCAATATCTATCTTCAACTAAAGCTCCACCGCTTTATATTTTCCAAGTTTGCTACAGATATGTTTAGAACAGCCTCCCTGTCTGCTGCCAGGTGCGTTCCTGTCGCGGGTAGACGTGCCATTCAGGCCAGACTGTACTCTGCTTCCAGCGGCTCCTCCGGCGCCAGACAATCTGCGAAGTTGATTGCTCCCCTGGTGACATCCGCAGTATTCGCTGCATACTGGGTCCTCCAGCCAGAACCCATTGCTCTTGAGTCAAAGAAGCTCTCGGAGGAGAATCAGACCCCAGAGGCAGTTGAGCATATAAAGCACGAACCAGTTTCTGTACCAGTCGGAGCGGCAGAGCCAGAGACAATCCAGGAAGAGGTTGTGGTAGTGGTGGAGGAAACACCAAAGGAGATCATTGCAGATGTTGTCGACATCGTGGAGTCGCCAGAATCAGTGACCATTACCGAGTCTGTTTCAGCCACCGAGGTGCCTGAATCAGATCCTGCAGAGGTATCCAGCACCAACTCATCCGAGGAGCCAGCTCCACAGGAAGAGGCAGATCACTCACAGGCTGCTGCTTATAACCCAGAGACCGGTGAGATCAACTGGGACTGCCCATGCCTTGGTGGCATGGCCCATGGTCCATGTGGTGAGGAGTTCAAGGCTGCTTTCTCTTGCTTTGTTTACTCCGAAGCCGAGCCAAAGGGTATCGACTGCATCGAGAAGTTCAAGGACATGCAGAACTGTTTCAGAAAATACCCTGAGGTTTACAGTGAAGAGCTCAGAGATGACGAGGAGTATGGTGAGGTGCCTACCGAGACAAGTGACTCCGTCGAGGCAACCGTGGAGACCACACCTGTGGAACAGACTCAGTCTGCTCAACAGTAACCAGCTAAGGCAAAAGATCTCGTTTGAGCTCGGTTCATCTCCTATGGCTTAGCCTCCAGGATGCTACTAAAATGTCAATTCATAGAGGCCACATATTTCTTCATGTGCCCATCCTCTTGTTTATAGTTATTCATCACACACCATATTATGTAATTTAGATTCTATTAAGAAATTTTAGATCGTAAAGTCGTTATAATCATACAAGATAGTTCTCAAGCTCATCTATGTCTACAGGCTCGTAAACCTCTCCAGTGACACCAATCCGCGGCTTGACATATAGCACATCATCATGAATATAGCAAACTAATCCCATAGCACCATTTGGATTTCTTGAAATTCTGAACATGGAATATCCCTTAACATGGTGGGTCTGCCTCTCGGGTAGAAGAAATATCTCGTGCAATGCACAGTACCGGTCCACCACGTCCTTGAAAGTAACCGTGAGTTTGCTTGTGGGGATGCCGTTGACATTGCTGACCTTTGCGGATGCTTGGTCTGTTCGCGTATCAGAACTCTCAGTCGCATCTCTGATTTCTTCAATAACTGATCGTAGAGGCAGGATGGAGGAGTGATCCGGACTATTCTTATTTCGAGTAACACCCGTTATGCCAATTGGGTGCGATACCATGAAGCTGTCCAGTGCTGCTGTGATCCAATTACCGATTTCAGTAAATTCTGGATGGCAAAGAGACCAATCATACCACAACAACAGCCACTTGGAGGTTTCATTACTGTGAAGGGAGTTCAGGATGCGTATCCACTTTGGAAAGACTTCTAATTGCAGGAACCTTTGTACCTCAACAGTGGTAAGCTGGAGATGATCAAGAGCTGCAGCTATTACAACATCCAATGGTCTGGTACCATGAATGACATCATCACGTAGGAACTCACTTCTGAGATACAGGATAAGTCTCTTGACGCCACCTTCAAAAAGAATATTGCGATAAGTGACATTACCAAAAATACCTTTCAGCAACACCAGATCCTTCGGAAGAGGTGAAACCATATCCCAAGTTGATAGGAACCAATTGACAAACTTCTCGTGTAAGAGCATGAGTATATACTGAAGAACCTCCACCGGTTTTAGAAATGGAATCCAATCAACCAAGAATGCACGAGGTGGTAGAACACCTGATACTTCAAGATCAATGCCTTCGTCAGATACCTTCCACGCATCAATGGCAGTGGTAAATTTGGGAACAATGGAATCTGCCAAGAGATGCTGCATTACCTGTTGAGGTATTATATCCTCCCACTCTTGTATCAGCCCAATACCAGTGTTGGGCTGAGATATATCCCAGTGCTCTTTGAATATACCTGAAACTTTGTTGTACCACGTCTCAGCAACTAAACTTTCGAAAGTGCCCATCATCCTATCTGTTTGGATCTCATAGTCGTCAGGTTGCGATGTCATGGAGACCACCGCCTCATTGGTAGTGTTACCTTCCAATATCTTGAAACAACCATTCCATGAGAATAATAGATCAACAAGCTTTGCTGTCTCTCCAAAGTCAAAAGGATTCCATTGGTCAAACATCATCTTGAGTGTAGGGGCAATCAACGACGCAAGCGTGCTATTCAAACCAACCTCGCTCTTCACAGTACCGGATGGAAGATCCATTCGTGAAATCCCGTGTAGCATCGAGTCAATAGTGGCTATGTGTTCAGCGAGAGCACCGTTGTTCTGCAACAGAGCGCTACCTTGCTCGTATATAGTCTCCAATAACTGAATTTTCAACGAGTTATGAGATAACACGGCCCGCAATTGGCTCGATTCATACTCAAAATACTTATTTCTGGCGTTGACATCAACCCAGCTGTTGTATATTTCATTGAGCCCTTGTCTCAGGGCCTGTGCTTCTGCAGGCATGGACACATTGCTGGATTGTATTTCGTCTGATTTCTGTTTGATTGCTAGAGGGATATCCAAACCTGCATCCTCCAAATGAGACATGATGCTGAAGATATCTTCTGGTTCTGTAAACAATACCCTTTCACGGCGAGTTCCCGTTCGAGCATGCTCGTCCTCATCTTCATCCTCTTCGCTGTCGCTATCACCACTTCCAATGGTAAGCACACTGTCCTCATTCACCTTTTCTTTGACACCACCTACTCCCAAGCCTTGGGGTCTTAGCTTTGTGGATATGGGTTCCACGATTCCCTTTCCATCACGGCCCAACCCTTTACCGGCTACATAGCCCATCTTGGCGAGCAGCCGGGCACCGAGACCGTACCTACCGGACCTATCAACGCGCTTTGTAGTATCAGGCGTAATGCCCCTGGGCTGCACTATGCCCACACCTAAATCGCCGTCTGAGGTTACACTTTTTTGTGAGGGTGCGTCGGCCATCTCCATATCGACTGTGGAAGCATGCGGTGGCATGAAAGGATTGGTGTCCTCTGGATAAAACTGTCCAAGATTAGGATTCTGTGATAGTGAGGGTCTACCCAAGCCTGGCCTGATGGGAACATCGTCAAATTCTTCATCCTGGTTTGCTTCATCCACACTATCTTCGTCCTTGCGATCTTCGTATTGGCTATTTCCACCCGTAGTGGACACATCGTGGACCGGTCCGGTTCCACTGCTTGGCTCCTTTCCAGAGTCAGATGACTTCAGAAATGGTAAGATAGTAGAAGTGCTTGTGGAAACTCCAGTAGCCCTCGAAAATGAGATAGCCGCATGCGCTCCTTTGCTTCCATGCCCGCTCTCCTCTGTCGACGATGAGCGCCTCCTCCTCTTTTGCCAATATCTGCCCACCGCACTCATAGAGTTGAGTTGTGGTTCCTCTTCATCACTCATGATGTCATATTTTCTAGCTCTATAAAAATTGTGTCTTCAGGATTTCGAAAAGGAAAAGAATCGTGCAACCTGTTGACGATATCTTATAGATATCCAGTGTAAAAATGCAATCCCACACATACACGTGACGCTGCAGCTCATCGCCATCGCGTGTGATAAGACACCCCAGATACGCATAGCGATAGGCATAGAGTAGGGTGGGGTGCTGGAGGGCACATTTGATATGTGGAGATAATATATACATGAAGAGAAGCAGCCAAGTTATATGATTTTATTGTCTTGTCACGAGACCAGTTAGAAATTACAAGGTTTTCATTGGTTGACGATATCATCTAAAATCAATAGACAGAGTACTAGTGGATGGATGGGTTTCCAGATTTCTCAAGGTGGATCCTTGATGCCAGAGAGAAGTTGTCTCATGCAGAGGTGATATGTGGTAGGGCGAACGTGGCATTGAGGAACTCTGGAGAGCGTCTCAATGCAGGAGATAACCAATTGCAAAAGCTGGCGTTTTGCTTTGACTCGGTGGAGCAGCAGTTACGACTGTTGGGGATCCTCAAGGATTCGATGGAACTTTCCAGGAGGCGAGTGGTGAAGGACAGAAACAACGCGGCCTCCAGCCTCAACCATCAGATGTCACGGCTGAACGCTGTCCTTGCAGAACTTGCCTCCGTCCCGTTGGAGAAGGGCTTCAAGACCAGAGGAAACGGTCAGGCCGATGCGGAAGATGCTCTCACCCTGCGAGACTTTGTCTCTGAAGAGAGTAGGGACACACTGTTCAATGAGGTGAGCGAACTAACAACAAACGAGGCTAGAGACTTTGTCTTGTTGAGCTCAACCTTACGCGAGATCATCGAACACATCTCATATCAGAGCGACACATTCACGAAGGAACTCGACTCCTTGCACTCAGCGTTTCTCACCAATGGCTATGGCAAGAGCCAACAAGCATCATTGCTTAGATCGGGGGATCGCAGCAAACGATCAAGTCACAATTCAAAGACGCACAACGACAGAATCGGTAGTATATTGAAACTTAACAGTGAATTGGAGATGGATATGGCATCTCTGTTGAAGTCACTTACCAATCATTATGATCAGTGTTCGAATGGAGCGCTTGTGATCAAAAATCCCAACGTTCCTCAAGCGGAAAAGACCGATTTGGTCAAATTACTCCAAAATGATGTTACCAAACTCCCGTCTGTGCTACAAATCCTCCAGGAAGATTGTGACAGGATAGTGGAGAACGGCGAGGAAATCGGGAGGGCCTGTGCTGATTCAGATGCCTTCTATGAACGAGTTCAGAGCTTCATAGATAGTATACAGGACTTTGGGGAGGCGAAATTGAAAGGAGAGTATATTGGGTCCTTTGCTGAAGCAACCAGAGCCATCAGTGACAACTCCATGCTCTTCAAGGAATATGAAACCATGGCAGAGGAACTGGTAGATTACTACTCTCAATTCATCCGGTCTTATCACTCGCTCTTGCTGGAAATTCAAAGGCGACATGATGTAAATGCCAAAATTTCAAGACTGGTTGAAGAGTTCAAAGCCTCCATAAGTGCTATAGAGGAAGACGATCTGCGGTCCAGGCAGTCTTTCCTGGCAAACAATGGGGAGTACCTTCCACAGAACATCATAGACCCGTTGGGCAGCAATTACAGCGCCCAAGACAGCCAGAGTGAGAATGTGCTGTTCAACATCTTGCCTATGACCACTGTTCAGTTCTCGCAAGAGACCCTCCCCAGCATTAGCAGCGAAGCTATCGCCCGCGCTCTTAAGTATTTGAGCAGAAGAGCAAGCGAGTCCCACAGGTGAGGGAATTGCGATTCTCTACAGGATCCGATGGTGATGATAATTCCATAGCAATAGATATATATGTACATGCATTAGGCTCGAAAACGCTCCACTATTTATAATCCTTTTCCAATTCGACAAACAGTTGAATTGCCTCGTCTATAGTCATTGAGGTCACTTTTCTTGAATCCCTGCTCCTGAGTGCTATCTTCCCACTTTCTACCTCCTTGTCTCCGACAATTATTATAAAACTATACCCCTTCTCAATACTATCCCGTGTCCTAAGACCAATGGTGTCACTTCTAGCATCCACGTCAACATCAAATTTGAAGTTGGTAAGCTCGGAAGGATTCTCAAAGTCAGAGTTCTTCCCAGAGAGTTTTTCCGTGATTGACCTAGCATATTCGGCATGTGACCCATTCACTGGAATGACAACAGCCTGCCTTGGGTTCAACCAAAATGGCCATTTACCACCATAATGATCGATCAATAGGGCCAGAAACCTCTCTATGGATCCGAACACAGCCCTGTGGATCATGATGGGTGTCTCCAGAGTGCCATTTTCGGAGTGGTACTGAAGCTGGAATCTTTGTGGTAACTGGAAGTCCAATTGAATTGTGCCCACCTGGTGGTCCTTTCCAAAATTGTCCTGGATCAACACATCAATTTTGGGACCATAGAAAGCCCCGTCACCCTCTCTCAGTGCCCAACTACCCTTGCCAACTGCAACATCAAGTACTTCACTGAGAGTGTGCTCTGCCCTATCCCATTGCTCAAGTGTTCCGATATAGTTATCTGGCCTAGTGGAGAGCAGCATCTTGTAGTTGTTCATTCCAAACACAGAGTATACGAGTTTGATCAGCTTAAGGGTCTTCTCGATTTCGGTGCCAATTTGTTCACTGGTGCAGAAGATGTGCCCATCATCCTGATGGAATCTCCTGACTCTTGTGAGTCCAGTAAGAGCACCACTCGCTTCGTTTCTGTGCAGAGATGACCAGTCCGATAGCCTGAGTGGCAGCTCGTGATGACTTCTGTCAAAGCGGGAGAATATCAGGCAGTGACCAGGGCAGTTCATCGGTTTCAGCCCAAATGGATCAGCCCGCTCCTCCTCGCTCAATTTCACCTCATCATTCCCTTCCACCTTGAACATGTCATCCTTGTAATTGTCCCAGTGACCACTGGTCTCCCACAGCTTCTGTTTGTAGATCAGAGGCGTGATGACCTCCTCAAAGCCCTGCTTTTCCTGCTGCAGTTTCATGAACTTGACGAGTTTATTGAATATCCGTGTACCGTGTGGGAGGAAAAAGATACTCCCCGGAGACATCTTGTCGATCATATACAACTCTTGCTTGGTAGCCAACGAGAGGTTGGCCGTAGAGGTAGAAACATGTTGAACCGGTGCATGGGAAGAACAGCTTCTCCGGCTATTGCCCACCCGAAGAGATGTCACTCCCTTGTATCCATTCAGGAATGTCCGGTGAATGTTTATCCTCAGCATCTCACCATTTTCATCCAACTGGCAATATTTCAGAGTTAACTGAAGTCTACCTCAGCATCGCTTTCTACTATATATGCATATCGAGGCCCTCACTAACTGACCGTTCACTACATAGCGTGGGCTAACAGTGTGCAGATGGGTGTGCACGGTCTGAAAAACACCGGCCGCAGACCTTGTTGACCTGAACTGCGTATACGGTAATGGATGTGGTTGGGAACCAACCTTTGATATATTTCCATCAGGGGTGGCCCATTGCTATATCTGGATTGGAAAATCGATTAGCTCTAACAGCATAATTTCACCACTCAAAGATGTCAAAGTCACTTCTCAAATTAAGGGCCAGCGTGAAGGAGGGCAAGGAGGACAGCCTCAAGCTGGAGCCAGTAGAGGATATTGTATCTGCACAGGAGCTCACCATAGGTGGTGAGAGATTCTCGTTGGATGAGGAAACCGAGTTCATCACGGAGGACGCCAGTGGGAAGTTGATTAACCATACTTTGAGGACGATATATCAATGTTGGATTCATAAAGATTCCAGCACCACGGATTATATTGGTGACTGTGAGGCACACAACATACCAATCATCAGTTTCATCCAAAGAACAGACCTTGTGCAGTGGCTGACTGGAGCAGCAGATACAATCGACTATATCAAAACTGCTGCAGCCCCAGTTGATGGCAAGCTGGAAGCCGTATCATTGGCTGGTGACGCTGAAACCGCCGGAGGAAAGAGAAAGAGAGAGGACGATCCGTTCTTGAAAGAGGTGCTAGCAAACGAGAGAAATCTGATTGACCATAATAAAGTGATGCGAGGCTCGAAACTAATTGACTTTGCATCCGTTGGAAAGGAGTGCGAGATAAAGATTGTCAGAGTTCTCAAGCAAAAAACCGCACCAACGCCTGCCGCCAAGAGCTCCACTGCAACCACTTCCGGAAGCGGCACCTCAGGCAGTGCTTCATCCAAGCAAAGAAACAAGGATCCCATCATTCTGCTTTCACCATCAGCATCTGCTTTATTATCGATGTCAAACATCAAGGAGTTCTTGGAGACTGGGAAGTTTGTGGACCCAACCACCCTGCCTATATCTGCTAACAACATGCTGATCGTGACGAGAAACTCGCCAAGGGCAGGTAGAACGATGAAGTTCTTGGTTGTGGATAACGTGGAGAAGTTCTTTACGAAGCCTGAGTACTGGGACAGAGTGGTGGCTGTATTTACAACCGGCCAGCAGTGGCAATTCAAGAATTACAAGCACTCGGACCCAAATCAGCTCTTCCAAAAGGTGAAAGGCTACTATGTGCATTACGAGAACGATGCCATCCCACCAACCATCAAGCAGTGGAATGTTGAAAGGATAAGCTTGGACAGAAACAGACGTTTTAGGGACAGACAGATTGCTGAGCATTTCTGGGAGTCGGTGGAAAAGGGCATGTCTAGCAAGTGGTTTTCAAAGTAGTAAGAGAAAGTTTCTGGATAGTGTACTGTTTCCAATATATGTAATATTAGGTATTTCTTTACGGATCTACTCATGCAAACCTGATCTCATTGCTATCTAGTTTTTGTCCCAACAATGAGCCCAAATTTCTCCCGAGACTCTGCCCTCAAGACTCCAACCCTGACATTATTAGCCCTTGCTTCTTTAAGGTGAAGGCATTGAGCTCATCGGGCTCTGCCAGAGACCTGCATATGATATATGTAGGAAGAATCATCCTCTTCCAATCAATCGCACCTGACCTGGTTATGCTCTATGAAGTTGTAAAGACCACCCCTGCTGGTCCAAATATTAGTGATAAATCACCAAATTATCTGTTTTGTGACTTGAAGGTTCTTTGAGTAGTTCTTGTTTTGATTGGCCCTCACTGTTGTCAGAGACTGTGGAACACTCGTGCATAATCATCTATTGATGCATGAATGAATAATCTATGGTGTATTAGAACCCAAGCCAGGCTGGTTGTACGGGAGACTAGGGCGCCACAGTGGCCTTACAGGGGTCTATTTAGTCCAGCACATAAGCGTCAACATGCATTGGAGGCTGTGAGGAACTTTGGGGTCTTCTTTGATGGAAGGAGATCATGGCCTCACACATATTTGTCCCACACATGCGACATACAGAGGAGGGGCAAAGTCGTCAGTCGGCTACAACTTCGTCTCTTCGAGAGAGGCTACTCCACTAGTCAGATACAAGAGCAGAAGTCACCAAAAGATAATAATCCAATAAACTCAGAGCAACATGAACATGATCACGAGCAGCCAAAACAGCAACACACACAGCAACACACACAGCCAAGGCGACCTACTACTAGAGAGGAGTTGCTCCAAGCAGCAACATCAAGCCTCGAGAGACTGAGAGTGAGAATGAAGTGGTTGCTTATAAGAAGTGTCAGGCCATTCAACACGGATGAGATTGGCGCTTTTTTTTCCTGGCTTGTGTTGGGTAACGTTGCCTTGCTCATAATTGGGACCACCACATTTGTCTCGCTGGTCCTGTTCACCATCAACACCGTATTTGCACAGGAACTTGTGGCCAAGGCTATCGGCAACTTCATCACCAAGAACACGGGACTAACAGTTGTGTTTGAAAATGCCATAGTTCCTGGATGGAGAGACGGTAAGATATCCTTCAGAAAATGCTTTGTGAGTAAGAGACCAAAGGGTTCCAAGAAATTTGAGAAAGGCTCTCAGGCGAGCGCTGTTGCTGCAGCTGTGGCAGCGAATACCGAAAAGCGTAGTCCCTCTTCAGTAGATGAAGTTGAGGACGATGGCAACTACACCCAGTTTGATTTAACGATAGAAGAGGTGAATGTTTCGCTTTCCTTTTCAAAGTGGATGAACGGGAAAGGTATTTTAGGAGATGTGGAGGTCAAAGGAATGAGAGGGGTGGTTGATAGAACACATGTTTACTGGCTGGAGGGAGACGTTGCGACAAATTATAAGAACATTCATCGTCCAGGTGACTGGGAAATAGATGACTTCAGGATGGAGGATGTTCTATTCAAGCTGCTGCAACCCAACGACTTCCGGCCTATCAATGTTAGTATATTCAGCTGTGATCTCCCCATCTTCAGAAAGAACTGGTTATTTTACGATCTTTTGAATGCCAACCATGTTTCTGGGTCGTATGATGATTCCCTCTTTACAATTCACAAGAGACAGAGGATCGATGACTTTTCTGAGGAGAACGTGTTTGATGAAAGTGAGGGATATGGCACATCGAATGTTTTCGACCCTGATATTAACCGTGATGCTGCATGGAAAAGAGTGACACGGTTAAGAGTCGATAACCTAAACATCGATCATCTCAACACGGGGATGGATGGGTTTTTTGGGTGGATCACCAGCGGAACTGTGGATATGATTGGAGATGTGATGGTGCCAGAAGAGAACGAGTTCAATGTCACGCAGATCGTCCATATGATTGCAGAGAGCATTGCCAAGGAGACCTCAAGATATAGAGGTTTGCAGTCTGCAGTAAGAAAGGGATCTCCTCCCTCAACGACTATGGATCCCTCTGAGGAGGTGATCAAGAGAGATCTCTCAAAATATTTCGTGATGGACTTCCTGGTGCGTTTGAACAGTCCCAGGGCAGCAGTACCACTTTTCACACCGGAATTGTCATATGTGAACAATGCCCTGATCAGGCCAATTGTGGGGTACATCAATTCGAGAAAGACATACATCCCTATCAGGTGTCGTATTGTCAAGAAAGTGGAGGACTTTGACGGGTCATGGACAATTTATGACTCCCTGCTCATGGATGATCTTCAGGCAGAGGTGTACGATGCCTTTGTCGACTACGTTGCAGATGATCGTTCAAGGGTTGAGAGGGTCAAGAAGGTGGGGTTTTGGACCTTGCAGTTTTTTTTCCAGTTAGTGCTCTGGAGTTTGGGCACAATTGCTTGATGTAAATAGTTTGCTTGGCATATGTGATATTGCAGAGAAGTGTTTCATACCTGTGTACGTGCACATAATGATGCTTGAATATATAACAAAACTTTACAATGACTGTTACACTCCATCTCTCTGGTTTATGACGTACTTGGCACCTCATCTCTTCCAGAAGAGTGATGCACGAAGGAGCGTGGCCTGCAATATGCAGCTGGAACGAAGGGCAGGAGTTCCCGCAAGAGAAACGCGATCTGGGATATAGAAATGGCACTCGAACTGATCTTTGAACAGAAATAAACGGTGTAATATTAGCTGCAGCGGGTCTAAACTGAGTAGCATTGGTCTGTTTTTTTTTCGCTTTGGAACTCTGGAACAGCGTGCATAATGGAGACGTATTTGGACAGAAGACCTTCCCGTCTGACGTACTTGGAGACAAATGCCCAGAAGCTCGATGTGAGGGCACACCAGAGGACCTACCAAGGTGCGTACATTCGTTCATGTATCGGGTGTCTGTCATTCGCCATTGTTGTGTTGAAGCTGTTTGCAAGGGAATATCTGCGGATTGGAATTGTTTACACGGTTTATGGTATGCTCATCTTTCTGGTGGGGCTACTTAGGCAGCAGGATGTGGATCTCTTCTTCCTTACGCCTGAAACCCTCAAACATTGGCATGAGAGCTCTGTCATGGGCGATGGAGTGGAGCACAGGGTTGTGTTGCATATCATAGAGGAGGACGGTAAACCCTATTTCAAAACGAGCGGCAACATCGTTCTTGGCCTATCCGTAATCAGCGCCTGCTGTTATGTGACGCTCTTCGTTCTGGTGTGCAAGATGTAAGTGGGACTCTATCACTCTTGACTCGGTGAAACGGGGATGGGATTGATATTCAGGTTAAGGGAATGTCTTTCAACGATCTATTAGTACATATAAGGAAAAAAAACAAAGGTGAGAACAAAAACATCAGGAATCACAAGCGAAAACCGCTATATCACCATTTTGATCACCAAGACTCAGATTGATATTTCTTCTCTTCTGATACCCAGGCGCGCAACTTCTGACGTCAACTTGCCATTCCGGATATCGTTCAGATATTGGACGGAGGTGGACTTTGGAGCTGCAAGTTCGCGCTTGTACACATTTTCCTTCTGTGTATTGGTAGTTACGGCCGCCTTAGGTGACGAAAACTGAATCTGCTCTTCAGACATCTGGCTGAAGGAAGAGCCGAAGGAGTACACTGAGCCCACATCTAATGCAGGGGCCACACTGCTGCGTGAGGCCTTCTGTGACCTCGACTTCTTCTCGAGCTCATAGGCCAACTCCGAGTTGCTTACTGTTGAAAGAATGTCCTTGGTGAGAGTAGACTCGTTTGAATCATGCGTGTTAGTGGTCAACACAGCAGTGGAACCACTCAGGGAATCAACAGGAGAGCCAGCACTTGATTTCTTGCTCTTCTTACCAGACTTTTTGGCGTTGCTTTTCACTGACACTGATGGACTAGCTGCCAATTTCGCAGAGTCCTTGCCTTGCACTGCAGAGGCATATGGTGTAAATTTGGAGCTGGTGCGACGGCGGTTGTTATCGTTGTCATTGTCGTCGTCGTCATTGTCGTCACCTTTCTTGTTGTTTTTCCCCGATGGAGGGATATCGTTGAACCTGTTGTTGACTCCTTGGTTAATCTCTTGCGCACCACCAACAAGCAGCTGAACCAGCGATAACAATGTGTCCTTAAGAGCCAATGCCAATAGGAAACCAAAGGCCAGGCCAGCAATCGATTGAAGAATTGGTTTATAGTCGTCTAAATGCTCAGCAACATGGCTCTCATAAAACTCTTGGATCAGCTCTATGCGCTCGCTCAAGTATGCGGTATATAGTTCATGGACCTGCTGCACTGCTGGAGTGAGGGTTTCGAATAGCTGTGCCTTCAATCCCACGTATTTTGGAATAATAAACTCTTGTGCCGTTGAAATATATGGCTTTATCCTCTCATCCTGTAAAACATAGGAGTCAAAGTATGTGTAAGCATTTAGCAGCGTGTCGTAGAGAACCTCGCCTAGTGTAGGAGCGCTCTCCCCAGCTTCCTGGATACGTGCATCAGAAGCCTGTTGCCGAACAGCTTCCCCTGTAGAGGAATCGCTGGCCTTTCCGGCGGTTATATATCCCACTGCACAGAGCTTGGTTAATTAATCTGCCTCAAACAAAACATTTGGAAAAATCCGCACTTACCTATCTGCGAAGCGGCAGGTAGAAGGTTATCCAGTTCCTTCACCATAAATATGGCAAGGATATGCAGTAGGACATAGTATGTGAATGCCCACACAGAAGAACGGCTCGCCATGTTTAGGAATATATGAAAAAAAAAACCAACGACCTCTATGTCAATGACTCTTTCTAAAGAGTTCTAATACTATTGCTCACTTATTTTCCACAAAACACCTTTTTGCATTCTCACAGGTGCAAGCGGCCAAGCATCCACACCAATGATTTACTACACTTCGTTTGCCGAATCTACACACATATTCCCACAGACACCACAGACACCACAGAGTCAACCGAGGGAGCGATAATGCGCGTCTTGGTGGGGCGAAATGGTAAGTTCACTACCCGATGCGATGCATATACGCAGGTCGGGTGTGTATTTTGATGTACGAACCCAGAGATGGAGAAATGTCAAAAAGACAAGAGAGGGACGCTCACCCTATCCGTGGTCTTGGCCTTGGTGTTAGGTATCAAACAAACGATAGGGGATCTATTAGCTATATTGGAGATGCCTAGCTGATATGAACCACGGGTCGATCTTGCAACTTGCCCAGCATGGCGAGTTTCTGCTCAACTTGGCCTTTATAGGAGCTATTGCGTCTGTGGTATTGGCGTCTGTGGTGCCTCAATTGGGTTATCTGTTGAAATACGGAAAAACATTGGGAGCAGCTGATACGCCTGATTCAGAAAAGAAAGGCCCCGGGGAAGAATCCATATCATTTTGGAGTTGGGTGGTGGGGGTGATGAATGCCTTCTCCACATGGTACGTGCCTAAGCGGTGGTTCATTCACTTCTATGGGCTCTCGCTCATACTCGCTTTGGCCATCACCTTGTTTGGTATTGGTGAAGAGCTTATCATTGGAACCTCGGTGATGTCTGTATACCGGCTGGTTGTATATATAAACATGTTCCAAGCCCTAAGGAGGCTGTATGAGTGCTGGTTTGTGTCCAAGCTCTCGCCCACCGCAAAGATCCACATATCCCATTATCTGGTGGGGATGTTCTTCTACACCGGTATCAATGCGCACGTTTGGTTTGTGATGGTACAGCACACTCCCCTTTTACCCATGAGTGGGCCTCTTCCAATAATCGCTGTGTCCCTTGTGGTGATGGCCTCTGTGGATCAATTCATGAATCATATGCACCTGGCCAAGCTGCACAAGTACAACCCTCCCACAGATGGTCTATTCAAGGTGGTCACCAGTGCGCACTACTTTGATGAAGTACTGGTATACCTGGGTGAGTTTTTGCTGCTAAAGGATCTAACCTCCTTTTTGATCCTGGCATGGGTTATAGTTAACCTAGGCGCTTCGGCTACGCAGACACATTCCTACTACAAACGCACTTCGAAGAAATCAGTTGCAAGGTGGGTGCTTATTCCCTATGTATATTAGCAGGCTATGTCTAAAGATCATTAAAAAAAATTAGGTCTATATGAAAACGTAAGAATCACGTCACGCAACACATGGCGGCGGGAGAGGGAGAGGGAAAGAGAGAGTGTGTGTTCATGCTGAAAAGTTCTGCAAAAGAAGAGAAGCATTAGTACCACCGAATCCAAAACTGTTGGTCAAAGCGGTGTTGATGTCTCTCTTTTGGGCGGTGTTGGCAACGTAGTTGAACACAAACTCGTCAGGGTTGTCACCTGGGTGGCCACCTGGATTATCACAGTTGAGAGTTGGTGGTAATACACCGGTCTCGAGGGCTTTTATGGTAAAGATAGATTCCACAACACCTGCAGCTCCCAAGAGGTGACCAATAGCACCCTTTGTACTTGAAATGGCAAGATCAGCGTTCTCCTTCTGGAAGATCGTCTTCATGGCAAAGTTCTCAGCTCTGTCACCCAGAACAGTTGAGGTAGCATGGGCATTCACATACTCAACCTCCGCTGGCTTCACACCCGCCTGTCTCAATGCAATGTCCATAGCACGACGGGCACCATCACCATTCTCTCTTGGTGAAGTGATGTGGTAACCATCTCCGCTGAGACCGTAGCCCGACACTTCAGCGTAGATCTTCTTCACTCCCCTCTTGAGAGCGTGTTCGAGATCCTCGAGAATCACTATTCCCGCACCATCTCCCAATACGAACCCATTTCTATCTCTATCAAACGGACGTGAAGCCGCCTGAGGATCGTCATTGAACGCAGTCACCAGTGACTTTGCGCGCGAGAACCCTCCAATTGTCAGAGGGTGAATGGCGGCTTCAGATGCGCCCGCTACCATCACATTCGCATAACCGTCTTTGATGAACCTTGCTGCATCGCCAATGCAGTGCACACCTGTAGCACAAGCTGTTGTTATGGATGTGTTGGGGCCTCTAAACTGGTACTTGATTGATATGTCTCCTCCAGCCATGTTGATCAAGAGCCTTGGGACGAGCAGTGGCTGGATCTTTCTATAGCCTCTCTCGTGCATCTCAACGGCATTATTGTATATATCTTCGATGCCACCAATTCCAGAACCAACGCAGACACCAGTATTAATGAGATCCTGCTCCTCCGTGGGGTGCCAATCTGCATCGTCCAAGGCTTCCTTGGCTGCTGCCATTGCATACTGGATGAATGGTGATGCCTTCCTCACCTCATGCTGTTCGAGGTGATCTAGCACGTTCCATTCACCATTCTCGATTGAGCCCTTGGGTCCATGAGGCACTCTTCCCACGACTTTACTCGGGAAGTCCTTGTACTTCTCTCCATCCTCCAGTTGTGAGGTGTAGATCAAACCACTCTTTGAGGCAATGAGGTTTTTCCACGAGGTCTGCACACCAACACCTAGAGGCGTCACAAGACCCATACCAGTGACCACAATTCTTCTGGCACTCATGCTTTGTGTGCGAATTTGTAGACTCTAAAGAACGAATATGATCTTCTTACAAGACTATTTATTAGGCTCACTGTCACTTATCAATTGCACCCCATTGGTTGTGGCTCTGATCGCACATGATAATATAGGAATAGGGGGGGGAGGGGTGGGTGCCATGCCAAAACGAGACTGTATACGGACAGGTGTGTGCGTGTCTAACCCGCATGTCAGCGCCGAGGGATATGTACATCCGTTATTCAGCAAAGCAGGCACGTCCGCCCCCTGACACCCCGGTTGAGGTGAGCTTACAGGCACAATGCATCGTCGGTCGGGAAAGGGGATCGGTTCCATGTAGCAGGAAGCAGGCAGCAGGCAGCAGGAGCAGGAGCGGCTATGACAGAGGCAGATGATCCCCTGGAAAACGGAGCCTGCAAATAAGTACCTCCACGACAGAAAAACACCTGTATGTTGGTGCCATCTATTGCGAACAATTTTATTCGCGACAGATTTATTTTGGAATACTGAGAGATATCTAAGTGAAACCATTTCTATGAAAATAGGCCACCACTGGCGCATGGGTAGGAAAACAGCTGTCTCGGCTCAACGGATCCAGAGCATCTAGTGCTCGGAGTTTAGCAGCGTTTGGTCTGAGTATCTCCAAGCGTACCCTCGGCTCAGGACGCTTATTCTTCGTCGCAGCAGCAAGATGCTTGATATGCTAGCAGGTGCAGTGCAGGTCGGACGTTGCGTGCTACAGAGAGAGAGAAGCACTGTTGGCGGCAGGGCCAAGGGCCCAAGGCAGCCAAGGAGGCATATGCAGCTAAAAGAGCCGACGGAGCCAAGGCAGCTAAGGCAGTTGAGGGAACTAAGTAAGGGCTAAGGCTGCCCTGCCAAAACAGTTTGAGTTGTGCACATAACTTGAACCTGCCTGACGTAAGCGATGGCCTATTCCAATTTTTTTTTAGGTGATGTGAAAAAAACAGAAGAGTAGATAAAATAAATGCATGCAGATGTACTAGAGGAGAGTGCGAAGAGTTGTGGAACCCCTGATCGTATAACACCAGATACAAAGCAATGGCGGGATCTCAGCTGAAGCAGCTTAAGTCAACGCTCAAGTCTGCTGGCCTTACTGGCCAGACGAACACCAAGAAAAAGGGAAAGAAGCACTCTAAGAAGACCCCATCGGAGACCAGAAAAGATGATAGACAGAGGGTCATCCAAGAGATTCGTGAAGAGTTCAGCCCTTTCGAACTGAAGCAGAATAGGAATAAGTGGGATATGTCGAACAAATCCATGAAGGGTGCCATTGGAAGACCTGGAATTTCCAAACAGATAGGAGAGGAGCAGAGAATGGCCGCATACAAGGAAATGAAGGCAAGGAAGCATAAGTTGGGAGGAGTTGTAGACAGGCGTTTTGGTGAAAACAATGCCAACCTCACACTTGAGGACAAGATGTTAGAGCGTTTCACAAGGGAAAGACAGATGCGCGCTGTCAAATCATCTGTCTTCAACCTGGATGATGACGAGGAATCAGACCATGATGATCTAACCCACTATGGCCAGTCGCTGTCCATAGGAGGTGATATCAATGACGATGGCCTTGACGACGATGATGACGATAATGGAGGATTTACCTTGAAACGGCAGAGGGACCCATTTGAAGCTGAGAGCGGAGCACAGCCAGAAGGCAACCAGCAACGTAAGAAAACCAAAGCAGAGGTCATGAAGGAAGTGATAGCAAAATCCAAATACTACAAGCAGGAAAGACAACTGCAACAGCAGAGAAATGAAGCTCAAATATTCGAATTGGATGATGAGTTTGATGATGTTATGGGAGAACTCAGGGCTGTCAAGCAGCCCAAGGGTAACGGTATTGAGCCAAAATCTGACAAGGATATCAAATACGACCAATCCGTGAGACAGCTTGTGCTAGATAAAAGAGCCGTTCCAGCCGAAAGAACAAAAACACAGGAAGAGCTTGAGACAGAAAGGAATGAAAAGATGGCTAAGCTGGAAGCAGATAGATTGAGGAGAATGGAAGGTCTGGATGGCGAGACCCAGGACACCGGCGCAGATGACCTAGATGATGACTTTTGGGCCAATGAGGATGATGATGAAGCTGAAGGGTTCACAGTGGGCGGATCTGCAAATGCAGAGGATTCCGATGATGACCAGGATGATGCTCCACAGAACAAGGCAAGACCCGTTATGAAGGGGCCCAACCGTATCACTATAGGTGGAAGAGTTGTATCGACAGGTGTCGATTCCAGTGACTCTATGGTTATGTGTCCAACTACTTCCGAGCAGTTATCGGTGATGACGGCTAATTTGGATCACAAGAAGTGCCTTGCTCTCATCAACAAAATCCTTGACAAATACCACCCTCGACTTGCCTCTGGCAACAAGGCTCTTTTGGCGTCGTTTTCCGGTGCGCTATTCGAATTTATCTTGATCAGGGCAGATAGCACTTATCAGCAAGATATTCAGGAGTTTTCGAAAGTTCAGGAGGTGCTTATTGCCAAGCTCAGAGATGTCTCAGAGACCTACTCGGACGCCCTTATCGATGTGTTCAGAGCCCGGATCAGGAGTATGCAGGATAGGTTCAACAGCGGCGAAGTTATCCCAAGAAAGTCTGACCTTGTGTTCTACGGATTGGTGGGCATGTTATTCTCCACCTCCGATATGTACCATTTGGTTGCGACTCCAGCTTCGATTCTTATTGCCGAGACATTCGAAAAACTGACTCCTCACAACCATATCTCCAGTCTCTTCAGTGGTGCTTTCTTGGTAGAAGTTTTCCTCGGATACCAGAGGTTGTCCAAGAGGTATATGCCAGAAATGGTTTATTTCCTCGAAAAGGCCTTTCTAGCTCTTGTGCCTGAGCCCGAGAAGATCAACCCTCAGTTTTTGGCTACCACCTCGGCAGCTCCTCAGCGTACCCCATGGACTCTTGATGCCAACACATCTGTCGTTGCTGGAACTACACTTAGCTTGTCCGACCTTGGGGTCGATTCGGTCTCTATCAGAAGTGGGATTCTTTTAAAATTGATTTCCCTTTTGGACAAAGCCATTAGCTCCATCTTGAGGGAAAAACTTGCCTTTATTGAGATTGTGGCACCCTTCGAGAAGATCATGAAGCATCTTGTGAAATACCATGCCTCTGTACCAGAGATCCCTCAACTTCTTGCCAAGATTGCCCAGCTGTTCAAGGTGACCTCGGGCAGGAAGCCGCTGTCGCTGCAGGCACACCGTGCTCTTGCAATTCAGACCCATGTGCCTAGATTTGAGGAGAATTTCAACCCAGACAAGAAATCATATGATCCAGACAGACAGAGGCAGGAAATCAACAAGATGCGCGCCCAGATCAAGAAGGAGCACAAGACTGCCGTGCGTGACATCAGAAAGGATAACCGCTTTATTGCGAGGGAGCAGATCAAGGAGAAGAAACAGGCTTATGAGGAGTACCACTCCAAGATGGCTCGTATTGTCAACTCCATCTCTACTGTTGAGGGTGCCGAGAAGAACCAGTACGAGAAAGAGAGACAGAAGAGGAAGAATCAGAAATGATATCTCACATGATTCAAAGTCTAGTTCTGCATGTGTACATTATTCATTTACCCCCCATTTCTGCCGCTACGGTTTATCAATACTCATTAAGGTCAATCGTAAATTATGATTCATAGTATATGCATAATTATTAATACCATGATATAGTCAGAAATTATTTCGTTCCATGCATAAATGAATGCTCATCATCTCACGTCATCCTTATGTTTGATGATCTGATTAATCAGTCCCATCACACCTCCATCTGCTTCGTCGTCCTCTCCTTCATCTCCGTGGCCGCCGTCCACCCCTTGGTCCCTGTCGTGAAAGTCTGGGACACCATGCTGGAAGGAGTCCCCTAACATGATGCTACTATTCAAGTTGCTGAGATGTTCAGTCGTCCTGGCAGATTGCCCAAAGGCAAGCGCAGGCCTTGCATTCTCGAGATGGTGCGCGTTATGGGATCCTGTTGTTCCGCTACGATCCAGAAGTATTGAGGCAGTCGTATTGTGCTTCCCCGTATTGTTCACAAACCTAGCTGTTTGACGCATTGTCTGGTATGGGTTAAATATAACACTATTGTTACCAGAGAAGGCCCCCCTGGCTTCGGCGAACGATCCCTGCATATCTGGCCTCAGTATCCCCTTGGAAATTGGATTCCTGTTTCGTGAAGAGCTGTCGATTACATTCTCGTTACCATAACTTTCCATGAAGTAGAGGTATGATTTGATCATCTTGTCATCATTCGCGGCATAGTAGTCTTCTCTGAGCTCATCATACTGTGGTACCCTCTGCTGCCTTGCCTGGGGTGGCTTCTTCTTGTCAAAGTTGAACATGGCAAAGGAGCAGACATACCCTAGGCCATCCACATGTACGCTAAACTCTCTGAAGAAGTCAATGATTCTGTCGGAAGAATCCGCCAGTCTGTAGTAAAGGATGTATGGTAAAAGTATTAAGCTGGCGACTTCTTTGAGGATGATTACCAACTTTAAGTTGAACAGCTTGCAAAAATCGTTCTTCACCTCCTCCATGTGATATCTTCCTTCCCACTGTAGTGGGAGATAGTGGGTAAACTGTGCAACATAACGGAGGCTGGCTTCTGGATCAAACACAATATCATCATCCTGTATGGAATTCTTGCACACGGTGAATATGGCACCAAACGTTGAAATATAGAAGAGGACTGTCCTGCCATCCGTGATCTCAAAGTTCAAGAAATTCTCTGGATCTAAAACGGTCAATATCACAAGCACAGCAACAATAGAACCAGATATAAAAGAAGAGAACCTCATGATTATGTTCATCCTCTCTTTGGGGAACTGATTAACGTAGTCCGAAGCACTTTCTGAAGACAGATTCAGTCTCTTACGAAAGATGTGTGGCAATTCGTTGAATTCTCGCAATTTCCACCGTGCAAGAGGTGAGTACTCGCGCGATGAGAGCAATGCAGGGTTTGTTTTAAAATCATAGAAAAACTTCAAGAAGTAATACAGCAGGAAGTAAATCACAAGAAATGGCGTGATGAAAATGCTGAACAAGCCTGCAAGTTTAAACTTCTGCCGTAGCTCCTTTGCCAGATGCACCCTCTTATTTTCACTCAAAATCATTGGTTTTATCTGATTCTTCTCTGTGAAAACAAAATCAAGAATACATAGGTTGAGATTCCACTCGAGTGTCTTTGTGAAAAACAAAGAATCACCCAAAAACGGAACAGATAGGGCTGAGTTCAGAATGCCTTTGTTGAACATAGCAATCATGTAATTATCTTTTCTCATGAGCCTGTTTGCGATGTCATGAGCATTCAGGCGCTTCTTTGACTTTAGGTCAACGTCGATTCCCTCTCCGTCCAAGTTATGGTTTCCTGAGAGAACCGCGTTGGTATTTTGATCCCTCAGTATCATGATCTTCTTGACAATCAGAGCCCAGCTAATTGTTTGAAGCTCATCATCCTCTATCCCTAGCAATAAATTATAGAAATTCTTTATCTCTCTGGTAGACCTCAGATCCAAGTAGATGGAGCGCACCCTCAGTATCAGCACCCCAAAGAGGAGATAATAGAGCATTCTCTGCAGGAACGGAATTTTCGAATAACACATTGGGATCTTCACGTCGGAGAGTTTGTTCACATCTGTGCCCATCAACTTGGAATAGTCGATACAGTGACCCAAAAACGTTGAGAGCCAAACGGTAAACACTATTATCAAGAGGTCAAAGACTCTGGACATGACAATGCAATGGAAACCGTTCCCCACGTAATAAACATAAACCTCTTGAAGGAACTGATCGAGGTTAGACACATTTGCCCATAACCATAAGGAGCGCTCCATCGGCGTGAGGACACCCAGTTTGGTTCGCATATAGTTGTCATGGGCATTAGACTGAGCACCAGATGGAGGCACAGCATAGTCTGTTTTAATATTATTGCCAGAAACAGGCGGTGTGGGTGTATTATTAGTATTTTGTGAAGGTAGTTGGAAAGTAATTCCTCTGGGTATTGTTCTCGGTATGCTGTTGAGTGTCTTCTTGGCAAACACCCTGGCCTTCTTTTGTAGATTATCGCCAACAGCCCGGGGATGTATGCTACCTGACGTATTCTGCAAGTACATGCTTGCAGGAGGTATATTTGCGTTGCTCTCTTCTGCTGTGTTCATCATAAGGCTCTCGGGAGCTATGGCATCATCCTCGTCCTCGTCTTCATCCTCACTCTCGACACTTCCTCCTCCAATGTTATTGCGAGGTGAGTTTCCACGCTCAATACCGTTTGGGGTTCGCCGCCCTCCACCATCGTAGTATCCACTAGTTCTGTGATCACTGTCGATATCGCCTCCTTCAGATGAGCCTGCTCCATAGTGGGACTCAAATTGACGACGAGCCTCGCCGTCGCCACCGTCGTCTCTATCGTTCAGATATATTTGGCTTCCATCGTACACCGAAGAGACAACGTCATCTGTGAAGAGTGGCCGAGAGTCGGAGGCAAATCCAGAGGAATGGAAAGCGGAGTTGGCCCCCAGAACCCTCGAGAGAAATGTGTGGTTGCCTGTATCCTTTTTATCAGACATACCTCAACACCATGGGGACTGTGTGTGCAATGTTTGTCTGCTCAAGCGAAGCCAGCCACTCGCGCAACCAGTTCTCTTGAAAACAAAGAATGAAGAAATATTGGCTTGTTATATGGGAAATGGTTATTCTACAAAAAAAAAGGCCATCTCCCCTTTAATACTGCTCTGTCTTACAAGCCCGCAACTACCCCATCTTGCAGGCTGTTTGGTGTACTTCTTCGCTTATCGCTATACAGCTGAGGGCTACTAACTCATCTCAGTTTGCCCTTATCGGCAGAGGCACCAACCGTACACCTCTAGTGCCATAGTAGAGCCATAGTAGGATTGCCATAGTGGATTCGCTTTGGTGAACGCACTCCACATGATGCCTACCTGTATGTAATCCAACCGCGAGGTCAGTGAGTGAGCTACCTACCACTCCCAACCCGTCTCTGCTCTCAGATACTGGTGCATGCCAGCTTAGAAGTGCCCGGTCCGCTCCGATCGCTCTGCCTACGCTGTAAACCTGTGACTAGAGACCACTTTCTTAATGATGGGGATGACACAGGTCTTCATCGAAGGCCGCGGGCCTGTTTCTATAGTGACACTGCACCAGGCAGAGCCTTCATCCTGCTCCCGCTTCTATTTACGTCACCTTACACTACCAACCAACTCTGTTGCTGCTCTATACTATGCTCCAAACGCTTATACCACTAGGGTAATCGCAAACTGCGCTGCTGCTCACCTCCTTCTGGTAGTGCACCATGCATTCTCTCCTGCCACAGCCCCGTAGCGTGTCAGCGGAATTATGCGAGGCATTGGGGCTGCTTTTTCCTCAGGAATGAGCTCCACTCCTCCCTGGCAACGCAACCATTACCTTCAGAGCCACGCGCATTTCTTCCTCTTGCCTCTACAGGGAGGAGGAAGAGGAGGGACGATCCACATAGAAGATGCCACCCATCTTACATGAGTGATTGCCCGTCCACTTCTCTCATCTGCTCTCCTTTCCTCACTCAAAATTAAGGTGGGAGAAGCCTCTTTTCTCTTGTAGGCACGTACATAGGCCTAGTTGACAGCTCCTTTCATTCTGGTGTAATCGAGATTTTCTTTTACTATATCCATTAGTTACTGTACCTGAAGAATAAGGCAAGGTTTAGTATCGGGTTTCTGTTTATTTGTATTTGAATATAAATACTCACTCGTTTGATTCGATCTCAGATATATACACATATATATATCTACATCCACTCTGTGTATTTTGGGGGGAGTGTATATTTATATCTCCGTCAGGTTGCGCGTCCAGCACACTTACCGCTATTGAGTGGGCTTACCTCCCTTCCGTGAACACCGCTACAACAGCAGAAAGGAGGCTCATTCTAGGCGTGTGAAGATTTATTTATCCAGGGGCAATATATATATATATATATATATCAAAAGCGTCTTTGAGCAACAAAACGCACATAGACCAGGTGTCGTGACCGCCGCAGCAATTTCTGGTACATTAAAAACACATCCACAACAAACACATCGTCAATATGTCTTCCAGAAATCTCACTTCCAGATCGCCTCACATCGAGTCAAACTCAAACTCGAACTCGAACCCATCGTCTGATGAATCGGAGATTCGCAACCCATTCAACCAGGAGTATGAGATGCAGAGTTATGACGACGAGTCTTCAAACTCGAACCTCGACTCAACCTCAAACTTGAAGACGAGGGCTAGACCATACTTGGACTCTGTCTCGCGTTCTTCATCGTCGGCATCCAATAACCTTCACAATGGTTCCTCCCCCTCCTCCAATTTGCTGGGTGGATACACACCTCCTGAGTACGACAGGTATCCTCAAATGTCCTCCAACTCCAGAATCATGTCATTTGCCTCTATGGGATCCAAAAATAGCTTATTGGCAGGTAAGAACTACGGGGAGCATAACCCAGCAAGAGGCTCCGTTTACACTGAATCTTCCTCGATCAGTGACAGATCAACAAATCCATTTCTGGTTGACACAGACTTCTCTCCATTTGGTGGATACCCCGCTTCATCTTTCCCCTTGCACATAGAAGACAAAGAGCCTGATGATTATCTACACAATCCTGACCCTATTGCTGACGCCGACTATGACAAGAACCGTTTTATGAATGACGTCAAGAACATGGATCGCCGTGCTGTTGGTGGTTTGATCGGTGTCACCCTCCTGGGTCTTGGTGCCTTGGCTTTATTTGTTATCCTTCCTGTGCTTACCTTCTCAGGTGTCACCGTCCATTCTTCCTATGCAAACACATATGTCTCCCTGACAGACTATGTTTACCCACAGCTTTCTGCCATCCGCACCAACCTTGTGGATCCAGATACGCCATCCGATGCCCTAACCAGAGAGGCAAGGGATGGCTCTCTCTGGCAGTTGGTTTTCTCAGATGAGTTCAACGCCGAAGGGAGAACTTTTTACGAGGGTGATGATCAGTTTTGGTACGCACCAGACCTGAACTACGCTGCTACTAAGGATCTCGAGTGGTATGACCCCGATGCTGTCATCACTTCCAACGGAACCGTCAACCTGAGAATGGATGCTTTCAAGAACCACAATCTCTTTTACCGTTCTGGTATGCTTCACTCATGGAACAAGCTATGTTTTACCCAGGGTATCATGGAGGTTAGCGCAAGACTTCCAAACTACGGTAATGTTTCCGGATTATGGCCTGGTATGTGGTCTATGGGTAACCTTGGACGTCCAGGCTACATGTCCACCACAGATGGTGTTTGGCCATACACATACGAGGCATGTGATGCTGGTATCACCGCAAACCAGTCCTCCCCCGATGGTATCTCCTATTTGCCAGGCCAGCGTTTGAACTCGTGTACTTGTCCAGGCCAGGACCATCCAAACCCAGGTACAGGTAGAGGAGCTCCAGAAATCGATATAATCGAAGGTGAGGTTGACTCCACCCTGGGTGTTGGTGTTGCTTCCCAGAGTATGCAGATTGCTCCATTTGATATCTGGTATATGCCAGACTATGACTTCATTTCCATTTACAATGCCTCTGTCACCACTATGAATACTTATGCAGGTGGTCCTTTCCAACAGGCCGTGTCCGCTACCACTACACTCAACACCGAATGGTATGAGTTCGGTGTGGGTGCACAGCAGTTTCAGAAGTATGGTTATGAATTCCTCAATGACGATGTTGAAGGATACTGTAGATGGTTTGTGGGCGATGACCCCACCTTCACCGTGGAGGCATATGCCCTTGCTCCAAATGGTAACATGAACTGGAGAAGAATCTCTAAGGAGCCAATGTCCATGATTATCAACCTTGGTATCTCCAACAACTGGGCCTACATCGACTGGCCATCTATCCAGTTCCCTGTCACCCTCAGTGTCGATTATGTGAGAATTTACCAGCCAAACAACTCTGTATTGGTCACCTGTGACCCTGCTGATCATCCAACCACTGACTACATTAACAGCCATCCTATTGCTTACCAGGATTGGAACGTGACTAGGTGGTCGGACACTGGTTATGGATTCCCAACTAACTCGCTGATCGGATGTTAGGAGGCCCCAACCAGGCAGATCGTGTCTCTGTGTGTGGTGTGTTTTTTTCATCGCCATTCCAGAGTCTGTATATTACATCAGTTCATAGATAAAGTATTTTTGGTGAATCTTTTCCTTATATACCTTTTTCCGGGGTTTGTTCATCTTTTCGTTTGTCTATTGCCTCTAACTATTTCATTTTATAACAACAACGCCTTTTCTACTGTTGAGATTGTTCGTACCACTGTCAAAATGCATTTGTGATTCTTATGAAACCTGTGTAAGATAAATGAGGTATATATATGTGGACTATATATCTGAACCTTTCCGTCTCGTCTCTTGTTGGGTTTGCAAACAATCTCTCTATCGTTTCTTGGCTAACATTGATTGAAGTGACAGGATAAACCCCTCCAAAATAGCCGAACACTTCGTTTTTTCACGGTCCACCTCTCCATCGCATGCCGCAAATGGCACGCTCTCCGAAATTATTGTTGCGGGAATCCCTAACTGTGAAATTATGGTGCGAAGAACAATACGACCCTGGGCACAGGTTTCGATATTTTCGGCTTGCGTTTTGAGTTGCTCGTATTTCAATTGGAGCTCAGCTGCATCTATCTCTCCAACTACATATGCCTTTTGCAGATTAGACATCAATAGAGACGAAGAGAACACTATGTTTGTAAGGAAAGCCAGCTTGTCTTTTTCTGATTCAAAGGCAGTGGTCTCTCTATATGCTTTTTCTTTACCTCTTTCTCCAAGAGTCAAATCTTTGAATTCCGAATCTGAACGATATTTACGCTTGAACTCTGGGTAGTAGAGTTTCCTCTTTGAAAGCGCAAGTTTGGACTTGACATATCTCACAAAGCTAGTGGTGTCGTTTTCATCAAAATCATCGCTGATTAAATCAGCCTCCGTATCTTCTGTGTCTGGGTTTGGGTGATCTGTTTCAGCGTCGTATTCTGAAGTGGCCATATCCTCTCCAGAGCTATCAGGCATCACCTCAGCCTTCTGTTGCTGATCTCTTCTTTTCTGTAGGACGAGCCTTGTCCACATGTCAAAGGCCTCCTTTCGCTGCAAATTCGTTTCAAGAGCTAGATAACCGGGTTGCTCGGATAATCCGTCAGAAACCAGATCCCAAGAATTGAACGGGTTAATCTTGGATTCCTCCAACATATTCATAAACTGTTGGATATCTGGGTTGTCGACATCAATGGTTATGGTAGGCTGTATCTGGCTGTCGAATAGCAGTGATCCTGTATCTGACTCTAAATCTGACAAATGTAAACCTTGCTCGTTTTCTGAGTCACCTTCCTCAGAAAATGAAAGCGCTCCCTCGTCCTCGGAAGTTGACTGATCATCTCGTGGTGAGTCACTATGTTCTATTATGGGGGGGTGCGTGCTCTCCTCGATTATCTCTTCGGGTTTTCTGTCGATTTCATCATCTTGGTGTTCCTCAGATTCTTCATCACTTGACGAATATCCTGCAATCAGGCCAGAAAAAGCCGCAACATCGGGGATAGCATCACCCTGTGAAAGTGAGGGCTCTGCTGTCTCAACCATGCCGTTTGTTTCATCCTGAGCTTTCAGTTCTTCAAGAACCTTCACATTTGCCTCCACAAGTGTATGTGGGCTGATATCTTCTTTCCCCTCCTCGTGCCTCGGCTCAACCTTAAGTCCTCTTGCTCTGGCTACCATCAGCAAAACATAATCACGATCCATACTGCCAATAGCATCCTTGACATCGTCGTTTGCATGCCATGTAGATTCATTGGTGAGGGTATTGTGATAAAACCTCCTTCCCGTAGTTGTTATGACCATTTTCCAGTTATCATTTCCCTTCAGATCAATAACGAACTTGGGCATCCCAGCTCCAATTGTCTGCAGAGACAATTGTGTATTCGGCCGTTTAGCTCCATTTCTCCGTGGGTTGCTTCTGGATACAGAAACATGAGAAGATGGCCTGCTCGGGAAGTTGCCACTTCCTGGGACTAGTTTAATTGTCATATTAATGAAACCGACATCAGCAAGACGGTCGACAGAGCTTCAGAGGGACTTTTCATCTTCACTTGGATTCTCGATTAAACACTCTCCTTATCTTAGCAGGAGGAGTTTAAGAGAGTACCATGCGTATGTATGCATTGTTGTATGCACGACACATCTCCACTGTTATGCCGCTGGCGACATGGAGAGGCGAAAGGGTCGATGGATATCATGATGGGTATTTATTTCCTTACCTACGATCTATCGACTCACCCATTCTTCGAAATAAAACCATACTCAATTGAAAAATGTCTAGAAGGTACGATAGTCGAACCACTATATTTTCCCCCGAGGGACGTCTCTATCAGGTAAGTAATAGCCATGGGAGTTACACGCCGATTCAAGTGGCGTAGTATGAGCGGCGCCAACGCTGGAGGCTGCAATGGTGATGGTGAAGTCCACTTTTGTTGTTCCGATCAACTAACCCTTTTAGGTTGAATATGCCCTGGAGGCTATTTCACATGCTGGTACAGCCATTGGTGTTCTTGCCAGTGACGGTGTTGTGCTGGCTGCCGAGAGGAAAGTCACCAGCAAGCTCCTTGAGCAGGACAGCTCGGCTGAGAAGATGTACACTTTGAATGAGTGAGTTTTTCTTTTGTATTAATTTTCCCCATGTGTGGCACAGTACAAAGCGATGCCACTGTCTTCTTTTTATCTTGAAGCACTAACACATGAATTACAGCAATATGGTGTGCGCCGTAGCCGGTATGACTGCTGATGCCGGAATTCTGGTCAACAGCGTTAGATTGAATGCACAGAACTATCTTAAGACCTACAATGAAGACATACCATGTGAGATGCTGGTGCGCCGCATCTGTGATATCAAGCAGGGCTACACTCAGCACGGTGGTCTGAGACCCTTTGGTGTATCTTTTATCTATGCCGGGCATGACGATAGATATGGTTTCCAGCTGTACACTTCTAATCCTTCCGGAAACTATTCAGGCTGGAAGGCCACAAGTGTGGGTGCTAACAATGCCAGTGCCCAGACTCTGCTCAAACAGGACTACAAGGATGGCATCAACCTGCAAGAGGCCAAAGAACTTGCACTTAAGGTGCTCAGCAAGACCATGGATAGCTCTTCCTTGACCAGCGAGAAGATTGAATTTGCCACTGTGAGTACAGACAAGAACGGCAAGATTTTCCAGAAGATATGGAAACCAACCGAGATCGACGCTTTGCTCAAGGAGACAGGCATAATCAAGGAGGAAGGAGAGTCTGAGAGTTGACCGGTCCACCTGTAGAGAACATATTTAGTGACTTGCAATGCATTGTTCCCGTTATTAAATCATCCCACAGAGCTGGTGGATTAAGTGTAAACCCTTTGATTTCATTCGAATGTATTCAAACAGATGCTAAATATCCGCACTTGCCCTCCACATATTAGGAACCCTCTGCTTCTTCCCATACTCAATGGTTACGCAGCCTTGGTCGTGCACACTACAGCGAGCAGAGAGTCAATTCGCCACGGCCCAGCGATGAAGCGATTTATTAAATTCAACCTCCCCCAAATAACAGTTGTGGATACAGGAGCAACCAATTGCTTTTAAAGTGGCATAAATTGGTGGATCATCTACAAAATGTCCAGAGTTGCTGATTTCATTTCAAGTAAGCAGAATTCGTTATTATTTGTTCGCTCTAGTTGCGGATACCCATGGACAGTGTGGGGAACCAATTGCTGCTTTCCCAATTAGCTGTGCAATGTGGAGGTGGGCAAACCGAGCTCCAGGGCATTGCGAGTGTTGCTGCTAACCGCACTCTGATGTTTGTGTGAGGCATATGAAGATAATGGCATACTAACACTGTTGTGATAGAAATTGCTGTCCCTATGGGAGTTGCTGTTGCGACAGCACAGTATTCCATGTATGACGTGAGGGGTGGCTCCAGAGCTGTTATTTTTGACAGGCTTTCTGGTGTGCAACAGACGGTGATAGGAGAAGGAACGCATTTTTTGATCCCATGGCTGCAGAAAGCAGTTGTGTTTGATGTCAGAACAAGACCAAGAAATATCGCCACAACTACGGGTTCAAAGGATCTGCAAATGGTGTCATTGACCCTTAGAGTGCTTCACAGACCAGAGGTGATGAAGCTTCCTATCATCTACCAGTCGCTTGGTCTGGACTATGATGAGAGGGTTTTGCCCTCTATTGGAAATGAAGTATTGAAGACCATCGTGGCTCAGTTCGACGCTGCTGAGTTGATTACCCAGAGAGAGCTGGTATCCCAGAGAATCAAGCAAGAGCTCTCCACCAGGGCTGCCGAGTTCAACATCAGACTCGAAGATGTCTCCATTACTCATATGACTTTTGGTAGAGAGTTCACAAGGGCCGTCGAGCAGAAGCAGATTGCACAGCAGGATGCTGAGAGAGCACGTTTCCTGGTGGAAAAGGCTGAACAGGAAAGACAGGCATCTGTCATAAGGGCAGAGGGTGAAGCCGAGGCAGCAGAGCACATCTCCAAGGCTTTGGAGAAAGCCGGCGATGGTTTGTTGTTGATCAGAAGGATTGAAGCTTCGAAGGAGATTGCTGCAACTCTTGCCTCCTCTCCTAATGTGTCCTACTTGCCAGGTGGTGGTAGGGGCGCCAATCCTTCGGGGACATCCAACAACAGCTTGCTCCTCAACCTTGGTCGTTGATGGTATCTATTTTGATGAACAGATGTATATAGGAACGAAAATGCAATTCAATAGTATTATACATACCGTATGTCTATTAAGAGTGGAGTGGGTAAACTACTCTACACCTACAAGTAAATGATCTATAAGTATTAGAATACATCAATTATTGACCTCACACGTAGCGTGGCATCGGAGGCAAAAGACCAATACATTCCATCCATAAAAAGAAGCCAAAGGTATCACAAAAACAGGCATGGCGTCCATCACAAGATACTAAAGAGAAATGAGAACGAGCTCTGCGAAGAAATCATAAAAAATACAAAAATGTGCCGTATAAAACACACACAAATAATAAAAGATTGGAAAAAGTGTAAGCTATGTGATTTGGGGTATGTGATGCCGGTTAGCCTCTTACAAACTCTTGGGTGTAATGAAAATGCATCTGTCCTCTTTTGTTCAGATATCTTATAAAGAAAACAAAATCATTGCTTGCTTTAAACCTGGGACATGGTTGGGACACCAGTTCTTGGGATGGAAGAAGAGGAGCTGGTACCGAGGAGACCGTTCTTCAAGATGGACAAGCTGGAGAAAACGAGCGAGGCCAAGAAGATGAAGAAAGAAAAGTAAAGGAAGGCAATGGAAGCCTGGGCCTTTCTGCAACGGTCAGTGCTGCCCTGAGCGACACCGTTGCTGTCAAGGTAGGACTGGTTGGTGCAAGAGTGGGTTCTGACTGCAACAGCAAGGGCGGTGGCAGCAGCAAAGGTGAAGACAAAGTTCAAAAAGTCAAGCACGGCAAGAATGATTGGCCAAGCGAAAACGCTGATGAAGTAGGCCAAAATACCGTAGAAACTAGAGAACAGGATACCAAAAGCAGCAGCAAAGATGGCAAAGTTCACCTGGGGGTTGTGGTTGTCGGCGGTAGCGGCCAACGAACTGGTCAAACCAAGCACAATGACGAGAAAGGCAAAGTTGATAGTTCTCAAGGAAAGGTCACCAATTGACAGCATTGTGTATTTGTTGATAAGTGAGATATGTTGTTCGACAATTGTCTCTTACTCTGTTGTGACAACTCTTGTTTTCAATTGAACAATCTCGAGGTAACCACAATTAAAAAGTAGGGGTAGTAGCGAGGATATAAAGGCCTCCCTCGACTTTTCCTTTAGGGGGCATCCGGAAAACGTTATGCCTGACAACAGCAAACACCTGCATTAGCAGGACATTTGCCATGTTGTGATTTTACCGATTGCAGTCATGCAAGTGGTCGTGCTCCCCAGAGAATGCAGCCTGGGCAGGGTGGTATGCAAGAGCGGTTAGAGGGGGAGGGGGGTGAGAGGGACAGAGATAGGACACATGTTTGTTTATAGTTGGTACATAAAGGGGAATATCGAACTTGAATGATTGGCGCTAGCAATTACGCCAATTGACGGGACATCATGGGGTGTGATCAGATGATAATGCTTTCGGTTCTAGTGAGAGCAATCATGAAAGGCGTTTTCTTCAGAGAAGAGGTGGCAAATCTCCGCAATAGCCGAGCGGTGGCTTTCTCGAAAGGTGATGACGATGACCTGCCTCCTCTCCTAGCCTGTGATTAGTATGGGGCGATCAAATATGGTTCGCATTGCTCAGGGCACTACTAGCATAATTATTTCCTCCATTTTTGTCAAAGCACGTCCTTGAGGTGAGAACTATTCTTGATGCGGTAAAAGGGCCTTACTGCATTTAGCTATAAGTCTCTCTTAAGTGGAAGACTTTTCTTCGGTGCTCCCCTAATCGGGCCATCACTAATCAAGGCGGGAATAGCAATTCCAGATAGAGATGAAATTAGAGAGACAGGCAGAGTACTGCAACTGAAGCATATACATGCATGAGCCATGTTGTTGTTATATGATTTATTTGGATACTTCTGAAGAAAATATTGATAAACAAGAAAAATCCGACAATTTTGGTATGTGAATTATGTTGTTCCATGAATTGTTGTTGTGGAAGCAGTAATGTTCATCAACTCGCATTGGCGCATCTCACCGCCTTTCTTCGATAGCTGCGATTAACAGAGGTTCCATGCACCATGATGACACCCCTCCTCCCCCATAGAGTATGCCTTGCTATCGATACCTGCGCAATTATATGTCCCGTTGCTGCGATTGCTTTAATACAGTCACGCTGGGCAAACAATAAACATCTATAATTTTCGAAACGGTCATCGCTGCTTAGCAATAGTTCTGGAAAGGTTAGCCATTGCCAGTAACAGTGAATAACCGGCCAAGATCAGTCTGCTTAAGTTGTAAGAAACAACCAACAGTAGAAAAAGGCAACCGCACCATCGGCCTGGGCTCTGCATGACATGTCTTTTCTTTAAGTTCCGGTTCTCATCACCCCCTTGACCGTCAGCTAATGTAGGCATCTCCTCACGACAGATGCTGCATGGGGACAAACTAGCCAACTAATCTAGCCGGATGTGCTGCTTGCTGGGGTTAGCAACAGATGCAAGGACGGAACTGCTAAAATGCTTAGCCGAGCGGACAACACTGTGGGGCGGGCCGAAACCAGTCTCAAGGGTGTGTGCAGTAGTTGTACAGGATTCATTACCGTGCTCTCCTAGGAACGCTTTGCTGTTCAATGCTGTGTATCGGCAACCATCTGCTTTCTTTGCTTACTTGCCCGTCTAGGGGCCAACTAAATGAAGGTTCAAATAGAAAATAATTCATCGCACTACTGTGTCATGAACTTTGTTCGCAGGACACGACACATATTGTACTTCACATACTTGCAGAAACACCTAGCCTCTAGTAGCCATGGAGTGAGTGTGTTTTTTTGTTTGTATTTCTAAACAATCGGCAATTGCCCATATTGTCTTGCATCATTGTTGTAAAAGCCAACTGCTACCCTCTGTGTCTCTCTGTCTCTCTCTCTCTCTCCGTCAACTTCCCGTGTAGAGTGCAGGCCCCCACAGTTTTTTCTGCCCGGGCCACTTTGACGCAATGGTGCAATCATTCGACGCGCGCATCCGTTTGCTCTTCCAAGGCACCTTCTCAGGCACTCCTTATGCTTTAGTAGTGCTTTGCGAAAACACTATTACCCTGAACATTTTGCATCAGGGCCACTTCCCCTGCTCTGCATTAATTGCGCGCGCGCAGCAGCTCCACCCAAAACACACATAGAACATTCTATGCGTACAGCACGTGTGTGTGCTACACTACTCCCTCTCCGTGAGACACATAGCCTCGCACTCAGTTTCAGAGCTGGCCACTTCGCCTCTCCGCATCACTCGCACCCTTATCCAACTGTTACTGCACGTCTTGCTCCCTGTCTGCTTGGCAATGACATCCTGTCTGCGTCACCTTCATTTGGAGGGGTTGGTTTGGACAGGAATCAGACCTTTGGCTTGAAAACTGTATAATCGTTGCTTTCCTGTTTGAAATTGCTGATCCTTATTGTCTCGTTAGCCCTTTCTCATTGCACTTCTTTATACACAATGTCGGCTGCAATCAACCGGTCTTTGGTGACCGTTAAGACGGTAAGTTGGAGTAAGGCTGGTTTTGCCATTTTATATATATACATAGACTAATCCAGATCATCTCTAGGAGTTGGAATTTCTCAAGGAATCGGGTGTAATCACACAGAATTTGTTTGAACAAATTTCATCCTCCCTCCCAGAACGCTTTTCCGAAGGCCAGCCTCCGGCGGACGTACACTCTTCAAGCACAATGGCGTCCGCTCCATCCAACCCACCACCGGGCAGGTCAGCACAGCACACCGAGTACGCGGAAGCTCTCTATGATTATGCGCCACAACAGAGTGATGATATCCAACTGAGAGTTGGTGACAAGGTGGAGGTCTTGGAGAAGGTCTCCGAGAGTTGGTGGAAGGGTAGAGTTGGCTCGAGCGTTGGAATGTTCCCCTCAAATTATGTCAAGTTGGTCGGAGGTGCTGCCCCAGGTCCAGTCTCTCAGCAAACCACTGGATCCAGCAGCAATTATGTTCCACCTCCCTATCCTCAAAACTCTGGACATCCTGGTTACCAGAATCAACAACCTTACTATCAACAACAGCCTTACCAACAGCCACCAGGTGGTAATCAACCTCCATTCCCTCCACCTTCTACAGGATATTATTCTCAGCCTCCTCCACAGCAGGCACAGCCACAACAACAGCAACATAACCATGATGGTTTTAAGAAGTTTGGCTCAAAGATTGGCAATGCAATGATCTTTGGTGCTGGTGCTACAATGGGAAGTGATCTCATCAACTCCATCTTCTGATGGGAGGATTTACTCGCTTTGTGTGATTGTGGGTTTCAATACCCAGACAGTTTTTTTTATGGTTGTTGTGGATTTGGTTCTTGTGTTTGCGCTGAAGCATTTGATGCCACAATTATACTAACTATGGAGGGCGTCAGGCTATGCGCATTGGATGGATATATGAGTAGATATTCTTTATACGATGAATACATGAGGATAAATGGATAGATTCTCTGTAAAAGCAGTATAATTCATAAGTTAACGTGGTCCCGTCGTTGTCGGTGTGTCGTTTTCAAAATCATCTAATATATATGCCATAAACATTCCACAGCCTTCTCACTGTCTCGAGTTTGACCTGATAATGCAAATCGCTGTTGTTCAAGTCGTTCAAATCCCGCAACCATTCAGACCGCCTGTTCTTAGGAATCAAAGCAGCTCCACTCTTTCTGGACGATATCATCTCCAGAAGCATCATACCCTCATTATAGAAGTTGAGATTTCTTGCGTTGACCAATTCATCGTTGAGAGAAAGGCTGATCAGTCGTTCAACATTGTTGAGCGACTGCGATAGCGCAAGTTTCCTATTTGAAGAGAACTTATACATGTATCCAGTACGGATGTAGCTGTCAAGGCTTTTCAGTAGCCAGTATACAACAAGACAACTGGGCGAAGCTGCCACCAATCCAAATACCAACTCTTGCGACTTCAACAGCTTATCGATCCCACTCATTGCTATAGAGCCATCTACCTTGGTTTTCTGTACTTGGATCAGGATATTACGCACCATGTCTCCAAGGATAACGCTCTTCAGGGGGGATTTGAGGTCAGCCTCGTAGTTCTTCATCACCAGAGTCAAATCACCGTTTCTGACCATTTCTGCAACCACCCGTTTGCTTTGTTCCTGGCTCATATTATGCAGATCACCAGATCCATCAACGGTGTACTCTATAACCATTCGTTCCAATGATTCGAGATCAGACTCCAGCGACTTCTGTGACATTATGGCAATTCTAGAATTTTCATCGTGTCTCACCGTACCGAGTATGTTTGAGATGGGCGTAACAATCCAGTTTTTCCAGAAGCCAAGCATGGTTTCTTTGATATTCACTCGTATCCACTCTGCTATGGCCGCTTTGTTTTTCACTATCGAAACAGCGCTGCCAGGAAGATACAAAGCCAGCAAAAGAAGAGGAATCCAGTACTTCAGCAAGGCTCTAGGCTGAGAATTCTGCTCTCTCCTAGTGACAATCTCCTTCTCACTTATTGGTAGTAGTTGGTTAGAAATCGAAAATAGAATTTCTAATGCTCTTTCGATATCTGTGTCGTTCTCATTATTCGGGTCAAGCTTGCTGAACGACGATGTATCTCCTTCCAGCAGCAGCGCCAATATGGGGATTATTGATGAGATTCGGTCATATAGGTCCCCTTCTTCGTTTTCCAATGTAAATGTGTGCACCTCCTCGGTCGATGTGGATTTCGATATGTCCTTTATCTTTGGCAATTGGCAGATCATCACCCCCAATCTCTCGGCATTCTCTTTTTGGAGAAGTTCGATCTTGCCTCTGCGTGAACTCAAATCCTTCTTGGCAAAATACAGTGGTGCCCCTAAGATTGCTTGCAAGTAATCTCTGAAGAAGTATCCAGGAAACTTGGAGGAAGCTGTAATCTCAGGTCGTAGTTCCCTCAATGAGCTTCTCATGAAGAGGACTGGAGTGTCGAAAAAATGCATCAGTTGTTTGTACAATGATCGTGAAACATAAGATCCCCATTTCATGGCTTGCAAATAGAGAGGCGAAATTACTTCGGGTACCCATTGTGGAGTAGAGGCAACCTCTTCAGCCGCAACTTCAGTTTCCGCTGTGAGCCTCTTCCTAAGGAGGTCCTGGTACACGAAACTCCCCACCTCCACACACTGTAGTGGCAATGTTGCGAGGAAATAGCTGACCACGTATGAAGTTGAGGAAAGAACAGAATCGTAGTATGCCAGCTCATCGAAAAGAGGAATCGTGTTCGCAAGCAACATGTTGCTTGCAATCAGGAAGAGCTCTAGCAGCGAGTAGATGGCAACCTGTTTTTCCATCTTTCCAATCACTGTCAGCTCAGCTTTCAGGTTCTCCGGCAGGGTTTGGTAAGAGGAATTCTGTACTATTTGCTTCTGATAGATAGATCCTCCTTTAAATGGGGCCAATAGCTCCGTCACTGAGAGCGTGGATATCCCCACCTTGATCTCGCTGTCGTTGGCTGGGATCACAGAGTTGGTAATCCCTATCCTCTTGTAACCTTTCTGCCTCAGTGGCTCCAATAACACATAACTCCTGGCTAGTGCATGTTGAATGCTTTCTGAAGCTTTGAATAGAAAGGGATCAAGTTCCTTTATCACGGCTTCGTCACTGTTGATAAGCAACTCATTGGCATGTGCAATCAGTCTGTGGGTGTACGCATCCACCGCTACCAGGCTACCCTGGACATTATCTGTGATGGCGCTGTTCACCATCGCAAATAAGTGTCCCAATGCTGAAGAAATAAATGATCTGTGACTAAAGCTCTTGTGGTTTTCCTATTTCTATCTCGGCTAGGACGTGGTGGATCGACTGAGAAAGCAATCCACAATTCGGGCTCTCATCTCATCTCATCTCAGCACTGTATATGCATGCATAGTATAGCAGCAACCAGCAAGCAGAAACACAGTTCTATGGGAACAGGGCAGGCGGAGGTGGGGAAGACGTAGTTAGGGGAATAGTCAAATAAATAAAAACAAATGTTGAATGCTCCTTTATTTGCATCTCTGATACTCTAAGTCAGTCTTGAGATGGTTGATAATATACAATTGAAGTGTGTCCTATATGATACTCGATCCTCTGGAGTATGCTTAATGTATCCTAAAATGTCCCTAAGTACTCCTAAACCCTATGTTTGACTGTATCCAGGTGGCTTGTGTGTGGAATGTGCAAGACATCGTAGACTCACTTCTTCCAAGCACCTCGACGGTCAATCTTGGCAACATGCCTGAAACTGGTTGTGACTGTTGATGTTGTGCACAGCTCATAATATCACTGAAGTCATTGAGTATGAGGTGATCACTATGAACAGAATCTGGATAATACCCCAGTTGAGAGGAATCCATGTAGACATGGAGAACTGGCCAGATCTATAGATAGCCGCTATGATCACGCCCACAATCGAACCAGATATGAACGCCTGAACTATCCCTAGGACAGCATACAAGGCAATAATCCAAATGCCTGAAACGCCCTTGCGATGATTATAAGCCGCCCAGCATCCAGCCGTGATGTAGAAGCATCCAAAGAATATCATGGTCCAGAAGACTGTGAACTTCCATATGTCGTACGCCTCATACAATACCGCGGCCGAATAACTATTACTCGCAGCCCCTAACGGCCAGTACAGGGAAGGGAAACTTGGTGTGGTGTACCCAGGCGGCACATCACTCTGTTGTTGCATTATCACCATGGCTTTCACCTGTTTAACGTATGTCTTTATTGTATCGCGGATGTTGGAACCTTATGTCATATCATGATTGTAATCATATCCTCTCCTCTTTGAGTTAGCAAACTCCAGAATCCCGGCTCTTCAGAAGCGTTTTGTCACTCCTCTTTGTTACTCATCATCTCTGTGTGTATTCATTTTGCATTTATATCTCTAAGCTCACAGAGAGAGACCTCGGCTGCAGCTGCAGAGACCTGCAGCGAGATACAAGCACGCCAGTTGTTCAGATGTGTTATTTTGTAACGGGAGCCATAGTACTCGAATGGATCTCTATCCACATATATATATTCACTGAAGATATTTTATATCGTAAACATTTTTTGAATTTAGATGAATGTAAAATGCAGTATGCGTATGGTAGAAGCAATCGGCATCTAGTTTCCCCTGCCCTACATCTATGACGATTGTCCTATGCAGCGTCCTATATCATAACAGCCCCTTCTCCTTCATCAGGTTGACTAACGTACCCATGATGAAAATCCTACCATCAATGGCACTCAAGGACACTTTATCCAAACCGAGATCTATTCTCTCGTTGTCCTTCACCTTTAGGATCTCTGCCAGAAGGAAGGCCGTGATGCCCAACACCAGTACACCACAGTCACTACCGTTGATCTGGTGGGGCACATTCAAGTCTCCCATGACTTTGAATTTGAAACCCATGTAGCTTTCTAGCTTTGAAATCAGATTTTTCGATTCTCTTTCGTTGGCGTCGTACATCGTATCATAGATCATGCATGTTCTATCAACCACCGAAGCAACCACCAATGACCAATGCGATCCTCCCTCGGCGAGCTCAACGTCGTCGTTGTCGTTGAGTGGGAGAAATATGAATGCAGCTTTCTCGATTGCAGGCAAAACTCCCTTCAGAGCCGAGGGGTCGGGTGAGTGGGCGAGCAAAAACACCATCGAGGGGAGCATGAGCTGAATGGACTCGCTCACCAAGTGTGGTGAGCCAAACTTGAGCTTATTCTTGAGTGTCGGTATCACATGGTATCTCTCCAAGTATGTGTATATGAATGAAAGGTTGTTATCATTCAACCACTCATCGTCTCGCAAATTGCCCACATCCTCTTTATAGATGCTGACGTCGTAGAACTCCAACAACCGTTGCTGTGGGCATTTCATGGCCTCTTCATAAAGGGAATCCAAAACCTTGAGCTTCTCCTTATCGTTACCCGAAATGAAGCTTGACTCATAGTTGTGGTTTTTGTCGGCCTGTCGTTTCTGCTTTCTTTCTGATTTCTGCTGCTGTCTTTGCTTTCTCTCCTTCTTTCGTTCCTCTTTGCTCAGCTTTCCTGTCTTGGCCTTCTTTCCCTTCTGCTTTGATTTCTTGCCTTTTGGGACCACCTCTTCTGGCAACTCTTCCGCTGCATGCTGCTCCGTAATGCTCGGGACTAACGTCAAGAATTCTGTATTGTACATGGTCCGTCCATTCTGGTAAGAAAAGTCATGAGTCGGTTCGTCGTATTCGATCTCACTCTTCTCGGCCTGTTCCTCGTTGTCTCCATCGCTCGCATCGTGCTCGCCAACTTCACTCTCCTCATCTGTGCCTTCGCTGTCTACTCCACCACCGTCATTGCTCATCTTCTGAAGCCTATCAAACCCATTTGTCACAATGGTTGCTCCCCTTCTGCTGCTGCGCTCAGCATAGTCTCCGCTTTTCGGTATATGGAATCCCTTGTATGAGTTGAACGTGGTTCTCAACATCTAAACCACCAGCTTTCAACCAATCTGACCATCATCCGTGAGACGTTTGTCTTGTCTCTTTGTGAGAAGTATAAACAAGCCTCTCAAGTGAATCCTATTAGATCAGACAGCATGTTGTGTAGTCTGCTGGCGAGGTGTACGTGAGATGTTGAACTATACTCATCGCATGATGCCGGTATGGCAGATGCTGTCCTGCAGCTATCACTGCAGTAAGTATAGGCACACCGGGCAAGCACACCAAGAGATAGCCCCATCGAGGTAGGATCTTTACTTAATATATTCGAAGAAGATTTACATTGCAAATAATATTTGGATTGAAAGTTTTATTAAATCTCAAAATCTCTCGAGAAAGTAATGCCTCTATAAAAGTAACACAACTTCAGGTAAAACGGAACCCTGCGGTCAGACAATACCCAAATACACGTTCAAACAAAAAACTCCAGAAGTTCCCAACACCAATAGAAAAGAGAGAAAAAAGACAAGTCCCGAAAAGAAACAATCAACAAATAAAAAAAATATAAAACACTAACACAACTAGCGAGAACAAAAGAGAACAGCTTTTACCTAACAACTAGTCAATCTCATCGAAACAATACATCTTAACCGTTCCATCCTCCATACCACTTGCAAACCTTGAGTCACCAAGAGCAACACACGAGATAGAGGAGGAGTTTCCACCAAAAGTATGCATGCAAGTTCCAGTTTGAAGATCCCAGACCTTGATCAGGCTATCCTGAGCACCAGAAACAACCCTGAAGGTATCCGCAGCGATGCTCCAAATTCCCTCGATATGACCAAACTGTGTACGAATGCACTGTCCAGTCTTAACGTCCCAGAGCTTGATGGTATTGTCCAAAGAACATGTGAGTAAATGCGTTGGCAAGTTGGGGTTATCGAGCTGTGGAAGCTCTTCCGAATGAACATCGTCAGTTCCTTCGTTAGTGACAACACCTACAGTCTCAGACACATTTTGCGGTAGAGTGGAGCTGGAACCCCCCTCTGGAACATCTCCAGCACCCTCGGTATCACTTCCATCCTCCTTTGAATCCTTTGATAGGTCATCCTTAATGGTCAAGGGAATTACACACTGCACTTGGCCAATGTGGCCATTTCTATCGGCCCGTCCAAATACACGCAGGCACTTATTGGTGGCCATGTCCCACATCCTGATGGTGGTGTCGTCAGAAGCACTAAAAATAGTGTTGCTCTTAGGATGAATCTTCACCGAGTTGACCCAATCGGTATGGCCCCTCAATGTGTAGCATGTACGTGTCTCAACGTTCCACACCTTCACCTTATGGTCTGCTGATCCGGAAACAATCGTCTTGCCGTGGAAATCCACAGACACAACATTGTCCTCGTGTCCCCTGTATGTGGAGATGCACTGTCCTGTATGGTAGTTCCATACTTTAATAGTGTGATCAAGTCCACCCGTGATGAGCTTCTGGTCATCAAAAACAAGGGTGCGAATACCTCTCGTATGGCCTCTGAGAGTCCTCACAAGCTCCCCGGTCTCGATATTCCATATCTTTGCAGTGGTGTCGTATGAACCGGTGATGAGATACTTGCTATCAAACTGGAGGCACGTCACGCCATCAGAATGGCCAGAAAACTCCTTCATCCTGTATATACCCTTACGCCAGTTCCTCTCCACCTTATAACGCTCACTATAAACAACCTTCCAAGGCCGCGTCTTGCGAACAACCTTTTGTTTCTTGGAAGAAACCGCACCGCGAACAACGGCCTGGCTGCGAACTCCGTCTACCGGAGATGCGGGTGAAGCAGAGGATGCAGATGATGATCCCTCAACGGAATTCTCCAAGACAGAAGTATCGGGCACAACTGCACAAGATTCTGGTTGCTGCTGGCTACCGTGTGGAGCTTGGACTTGTTGATTTGACCTATCCGTTGTAAGGGCGTTGTCATTCTGAGACTGATGGTTGCCAGCTCCTTGGTGTGGAGACTCAACAATGGCGTCAGCTAACTGTGGTGTGGACTCTCTGTACCGCTGTAGAGCACGCTGTAAGTCTCCGGTGGACTCCTCGCGTTCCTCGACCTCCGCCTCCTCGTCATCTGCTTTTCTCTTCTTTGGGTTCTCTGTTTGTCCATTGAACTCACGTGCTCTCTTGAGCAACATGAGCGGCAACCCCCATCCACACTTTGGACACTTCCTATCGATATGCTGTTCACACATGTAATGCCACACTCTATCATCATCAGCGAGTTGTTTCCATTTTCTTGACACCTGTGCAGCGTTGCACAGGGATGCACAATCCAAGTAGCAAAGAATCTTGAGGGACAGCTCACTTGGAAGAGTGGAGATGAAATCAATCTTGATCAGACTGGACACTTCTTGCGAAATTAAGGACAACTGCGGGAAACAACACTGTGAAAGCAATCCCTGTAGAATGAGAGCTCTGTGCTGGTTTGGAGCTGCAGAGAAAATGGACCACACATGACTGATGGCCTCTCTGTCCCTAGGAGGCAGCTTTTCAAGACTATTCTGGATCTCGCCCATCTTCATTGCGTCCACCACTTTGTTGCACTGTATGTCTGGATTGTGCCTGTAGCAGTACTTGTGGAAATTATCCCTCGGTATCATTGCCTGTTCGTTTATGTGTCTTGTCAGGAAAGGAGTCACAACAGACTTGTCCTGTGGTGGTATTTGGGCATCACTGTCACTGACATCGTCATCGTCACTGTTGAGACGTGAGCCGCTTAGTGGTGGAGAAGAAACAGTTCCTCTCATGTCATTGCCATCACTCTCTGCCGCAGCGGTGGAGGTTGTTATACTATTCGTCAACACCTTCTCTAACTCATTTGAGTTACTACAAGACTGCTGTAGTATACTACTCATGATGGGCATATGTGCGTATTTAAACCTGTGCGTCTCTGCCTGTTTGTCTGTGTAAATGTATGTGCTGTATATATGTGTTCTATGTGTGTAGATATGACACACGTCTCACCAACAAATCGTTGATCGTTCCCCACTTTCCGATTGTGTTCAAATAATTTGCAAATGTGCTGCAAGGGCAATAATAAAATGGGTGTGTTTCCGCCGTTTGTGCGAAATCCAAGCCCCTAAATTAATCTCCTCCTATGCAAGCACCACTCGGGTTCCCTCCTTCTTTGCTTGTAGGGCCAAGAAACTGTCAAGCCGGCTGAGTTGAGCACTTTTTAATCAAGCCTATGGATGCCCTAAGAAGAAATACCCGGTAATACGTCAAACAACCAAAGGGGGGCGAACGCAGGGTATAAGTATATATTTGTTGAGCAAATACGCGAAGGGATAAGGTTCAGATAAAGATAGATGAACATATCCACAAAAACAAAAAACAACGGAAGCCACAACGAGGCTCCCTATGGCTTCTGTCGTTGCAGGTCACCCCCTCGTTACCACTTTCCCGGAGGACGCTTACGCAGGGCTAGTATGTATGGCCGTGTGATGTCTGTCACTGTGTGCCTCCACCCCTTCTCTGCCTCTCTACAAAAGTTACTCATGCTGCGAAAAGATGCATAGAAAAAATGATGAATTTGGCGCCCTTGTCTCCTCATAGTGTAGTGATCTAGTGACATTGTGCAGAAATAGTATGGGGCCAACGGCTGGATACACTGATGACACGACCTTGACCTGCATATCTACTATGGCATCGCAGTTTGTTATGACTGTGGCGCTTGGCAAAGTGGGCAAGCGGGCCTTCTGCTTTCCCCAGGCATCTGGGAAAGCCTACTTCGGCGATGGCGTAATAGTGCTGTGCTTTTACCACTCGTGGACACCTGCTAGTTCTCTCTCGCTCTAGGACCTGGGGAATATGTCAAAAAAAAATACACGAGAGGATAGCGATGAGTGGATGCACCTGGAAATCCCAATTTTTTAAGGTTTAAAACGAAAAAGGTGAATGAGTGGGTTTTTCTGCCATGGTGTCAACACTTAAACAAGTTGTGTTGTGAATGGGGGGTGGCTGTTGCCCTGTTGTGTCCACATCAGTCTCTCGTCCTATGCACAGAGTGCATGTAGAGCCTCAGTTCCATCTGGTATGCATAGGAGAAGATCCACACAGATGGCACGGGTAGAGGTGAGAGGGGGGGGACACAACATCTCTACAATTAGAAAGATGAATGTCAGCATAAGCCATTTCCAAACAGGTTTAGGTTTTCATTACTGATTACTAACATACACGGCACGCTGATGCCTTTTCTCTCTTCGCCCCTGCTCCTGAATCACCATTTCTCCTCAGGGTTCTTCTTGAACTCCTCATAAGCCTCCCAGTTGAAGATTGAGAGCTCGGTCTCGTTTTCAATGCCATAGTCGTAGAGCACCTTGGAGCTATCACTCAAATCGAGCACCCAATCATCATCGTGCTCGGTGTTTATGACCAGATTCATGGTTTTGGACCCATGTGCATGTGTGTATATCTTGATGGTGTCATATGGGACGTTTCTGTATGGTCTGAGGCCTCCGGTGGTGTTGATGATACTCACAACCTGGTCAAACAGCTGCTTGGCCGTTGTGTTCTTCAGGTCTAAGTCATGCAGAATATAATTCTTGACGTTTCTGTAGGGAAACGACTTGATTATACGTACCGTCACAATGGCGTTGGTAGCTGATTGTTTTTGTTAGTATGCACAAAGAGCTGATGATTGTCTGTATTCCTCACTCTATGCAAAAGACTCTCTCGATCCCGCTACATACCTGGACGAACAGTGGAAGTAAGTGGTTCCTCGGTATCAAACTCAGACATGACGATCGTTATGGATGCAATAACACTGCCTCCCAATCAAATGTGGAATATGGCACCTTTATCTCTATCGTCCTTAGCTTCTTACTTACCCACCACTCCAAGTCATCGCGTGCTTTCCGGAAACTTTTCTCGCCTTGCTTAAGGCTTGCAGATGCATAAGGTCTCATCCTATGCAGGCACAGTCATTTGTATGTATGCATCAGGCCAGAAGCGACAAAGCCTTCATATATGAGTGTGGAGCCATCACCAAAAATTGTGTTGACCAGGCGTATTAATTTCTCTGGTCAACTCACTGTATTTTGGTGGATTTGAGTGGAACGAATATGACAATATAGATTATGCATGTATATCGTACTTATGATTATGCTTATGCTTATGCTTATGTAGGTGGGATTTTTGAGACTAACTATATATCCATCTTCAGATGGTTGAGACCCTTTAACACATCCTCTGTGTCAAATGGCGACGGGTTCAAGTCAGCACTGCTTCCCAAAGTCTTATCATCCTCTTCGCTGCCGTAGTCGAACAACTCTGAGTAGTTGGCAAAGAACTTCATATAGTCGTACGATTTGCTAGCCGCCGCGATCTGAGAATCTTCATGGTTGGGCTCTTCTTTCAAAGTCAGCTGTAGAGATCCATTATCCGTAAATGCAGAGGATGCCGGAGATACGTAGAATTCAGGTAAGAGTTTCTCGATCTTAGCTATGGTCTTCGCATCCACTCCGGACTTTTGAAGGTCCTCCTCTGTTATGAATCGTTTACCAGCACTCATGTCCTTGAAGTGCTTGTATGCCTGCTCACTGGTGAGATCAACGGCTGATGATTCACCAAACAGGTCAGCCACTATACTCGTGAATTCCTCAAAGTTTAGTCCCCGTAAAACTTTGGTTGTTTCGGTAATGGCATCTTCAAATATCTCGTCGGCCTCCTTGCCACTGAACCCACTATCCAAAGACGTCAATGCCTCTCTAAACTCCAACTTGTTTAAGTATCCTTTCTCACCAGCATCGTTATTCCTAAATGCTATGTCATAATCTTCAAAATGTGCCAGATTCACACTTGTGGAAGCATTGAAACCCTTCGGAATCAGTGCATCTCTCTCCAAAAACTGCTGCTCTAAGAAGGATAGCTGCTCCACAACCACTTTCTTAAGCAGATCAAACTTGAACTTGCGATCCACAAAATTAAGCTCCACTCTCTGCAAATCTTGACTGGGGAGACTCAACTCATCACAATGTTCTCTCATTCTCCCCAGTTCCTCTATGAGAGGCTCCATCCTGCCAATATCATTCGACATATCCGTGATGGCCTCAAGTTGTACGCTCAAGTCGAGATCCAGCTCTTGCAATTGCCGTTGGAACTCGTTCAGAACGCTCGCTATATCCTCAGAAGCGTCAAAAAATGATTTCAATGCATTTTGTTGAACATGTCGTATTTGTGAGGATATCGTTTCATGTGTGTCACGGCAAACTTTTTCAAACGATTCAAACAACTCCTCAATCGTCAAAGGTGAAAGGTGGCTTGGAGGTATATACAATTTCAAGCCGTATGCTGCAAGTCTGCTTTGGATATTATTGAGAAACATGCCTAGCTCTGCCTTCTCTGATATCCATTCGAGCCTCTGTGTGATGATGAAGCTGGTAACTGAGCCACACTCCTTCTCAAGGTCATGAAACTTCATCACGCTGTGGATGCCCTGCTGGACCGACGTGAGGTCTGAGTTTTTGTTACTCACCTTTTTTACAAACGTTGTAGCTCTTTCTACATACTGGTCTCTGAGTTCAACGGATTCAGACACCACGTTGACAAACTGGGCAACCTGAACCTTGCTAAGTGTCACCAGTGCTGAATCATGTAGAACATTATACCATTCGATCAAGTATGCCATCACTGACTTCTCTTCTGGTTTTGCGCAGTCTAGATCCTCAGGATCGATGAGACGCTGAATATGGAGCTCTTTCTCCGCTATATCCAGAACTTTAAGGATGTTGGTGTGTTTATCGCCGTAGTCCAATGCCTTAAAATCAAGGAGATCTGGTCTAAAATGATTCATGATTGCACAGAGTGCCAAGCCATCATTCCAACTCGTGGTAAAGTTTTTAACATCAACTAACTTCTTGTCATATCCCTGTGTTACTTTTTGGCACCAAGAGAGAAGGAGATCTCTCTTGTGTAGTGAGTTGGCGTTCCCTTTCAATTCAGTGTTCTCAATATTTGTGTAATGAAAAATGAGGGTCCAAACAAGGCCCAGGATTAATTTGAGATTACCCTCCACAATGTCTTCTGCTCCTATGTTGTGTATGTGACAATCGAGGTACTTGATAAACTGAAGAGCAACGTTGACATTTTCCATGCTCTGAATTCTATACTTGGGCCGTAAATATATAGGTTTGATGGCCTGGGCATTTCCTGAAAGACAACCCAGCAGATACAGCAAACTGGTTCCGTCTGAGAAATCATGTGCCAGGTCCTTGAGTTGCACAGGCTCACCCTGCATGTTTTTCAGTTTCATATTCACCCATCTCAGAAACGTCTTATGCTGGCTCACCACCCAATCGGGTTGTTGCTGTTGCTGTTGGTGATGCTCCTCGATGTCACTCATCTGTGTTCAATGCAGACAGTGCTCTGAATAACGGTAAAGAAAAGTACAGGTCGAAGCAGATCAATGGTGTACCACCAAGCAACTATCCCACATTAACGTTTCGCGTATGATCGTTACTGATGAGCCCGTTGTCCTCGCGTCTGCGACACTGGCAGTTCACCTTCTGGATGTATGCGATAATCAAAATATATGAGTGGTCAACCGGACCAAAAAATGAATAGATTCTAAACAGCAAATACTCCTCTCACTTCTCTTCTTGCCAAACCACTCTTTCCACTATCCAACACAAGTCGCCTTGGCTGTGGTGCAGCCTGTGGTACGCCAACGATGACGCGCACTGTAACACTTCCCAATATGGAACTGGCAGGGCATCATCTGAGCAGACCGGTCGGCGGAGACGGAAGCAGGACGCCAGCTCTGCTCTTGGTGTGGGGCAGCAGAGGAAGGATGTATGTTCCCTGGTGATCGGTACAGGACATGTATGATATATCATAGAAAAACACACCAGCAGGATATTATGGGGAAAAAAAGCCACAGATTGAACTCAATACTATTCAATTGCCTGATTATATACGTATACGTAAAATATGATCGGTTATGTCACATCCGTTTGCATGGACCACACTTCTAGATACATGCTGAAATCAATGAAGTATGTGGGTTTGAAAAAATTGTAAGACTGTGCATGTGAATGCATCAAGAAACAACTAGACGCATCCAGACGACACCATGAAATGAAAAAAAAAAAAGCGACAAAAAGGAAAAGGAGGTTGAACACGTGAATATCATCGATGAATCCTAAATTATGAAAATTAAAGGGGGGGAGGGAAAGCTCAGAAATACACAGTGTGGCAATAAACCAGACAAGACAACAAACAGTGAGTGCAATACAAAAACTATTATGCAGTAGGTGTGTTCTTGAAAAACTCGTGAGCCATAGCTTCCTTGGCGGTGAGTCTCTCCTGGTGATCGTATCTCAAGAGGTTGTCAATGAGGTCGACAACAGCAGGACTCTCGGAAAGGCGACGGTTGTTGTCGTTGATGAAGGCTTTCCATGGCTTCCTTGGGTATTTTCCAAGGATGTCGTCATACTCAGAGGAAAGGGTAATACCGTATTTCTCGGCATAAGCCATCAGATCATCTGTGCCCAGCACCTTTGCAATCTTCACAAGTTGGTCGTTGTTGGAGTCTCCTTTGAAAAATGGCTCCTTCTTGAACACGATGGCGGCGATCATCGCACCCACAGACCACAGGTCAAGGGAATAATCATACTGTTGGAGGTTAATGAGAAGCTCTGGACCCTTGTGATATCTGGAAGCGACTCTGACGTTGAAATCCATTCCCTTGTGGTAGAACTCCGCCAGACCCCAGTCGATCAACTTGAGCTTTCTGCTGACGGGGTCGATCATGATGTTCTGCGGCTTCACATCCCTATGTATTATACCCATCATATGGCAGTAATCAAGGGCAACCAGCAGCTGCGTGAAATAAAATTTTATGTCATCTATGGAAAACTTTGGATACAATATCCTGAAGTCGACATTGTTCACCTTCTCAAAGATTAGCGCAGGGATACGGGATCCATGATCTTGGATGAGATCGTACAGGGCAACGATGTTGGGGCCACCAGTAAGGTTCTTGAGGATCTTTATCTCACGGTAAATCTTTTTCAGCTTGACCGGCTTCAGCACCTTAATGACACATGGTTGGTTGTTGAGAACATTCACACCCGTGAACACCTCAGAATACTTTCCTCTTCCGATTTTGGACACGATCTCGTAGTTGGAAATGTTCCCCCACTGGATGCGGTAGTTTTCTGTAAGGTAAGAATGTTAGTTCTAAAGCCTGCAACAAATATGACAAAACGTGTACACTTACCATAATCCCAGTACTCTTTAGGCCGTATTTCGTTCGCATCGGCATATGTTCTGGCCAACGAATACACTCTTCCTGAGGACGACATTTGTGTACTGCAAAGGTAAATCTTATGACAGAACCGTTGTTTGGTATTATTCTTTAACTCCTACCGTAACTATCACTGGTAGAAAATGATATCCCGACCTTGCGAATATCGATCGCCAAGAAACAAAAGACAAGAGATGGAACACAAAACAATCGACAAAGTGAACCCCTATCAAACAACAAAGCCGTCTCAAGTTGAGAAAATCTCTGTAGAGGAAACCCGATTCGTTATATGGTAGTTGTGCTTCGCAAAGTCCGATTCTGCTCAGCCCTCAAAAAGCTCCCTTATATCACCACCTCCATGCGTTGGAAGACTTGCAAGTTGTGTCCCGTCGCTGTGTGGTCCGGCACTGGGTGGCCTCCTGCAAATTTCTTGATCTTTGCACGCTTTTAAGATAACGATGCGTGTGACAAGAAGTGAGAGAACCCAGATAGAACAGGGTATGTAGGTAGGGAAGGCACGTAGGTGCGTTGAGCGATGAGGCTGGAAGGCATTTCAATATTGAGGCGCTAATCTGTATGAGATAGATTTATTGGAGTGGAGTGGAGTGGAAGAGTATTCGGCAAATGGTTGATGTTCTTACACATATATATTACCAAATGGTATTAATATAGCATTTGCCTCAATGTCTGCAAAGCTGTTTGTGAGGTGCAATCTAAGTGTTTCCTCACTGGAGACGCCAGGTATAGGGCCTGGCGCGTTGACAGGTGAGTTGGATGAAGTGTCTCCACTGCGAGCCAACACATAAATCCTGGTGTGTGTGGTTATTTTGGCTTGCTTTGTACTAATCGGGCGTTTAGACATTCAACTTTTTGAACATGAGGGAACCGGGGTATCATTAGGCCTTGAACCGCAACTCTGTGATCTAGAGGCAGTTTCATACATTCACTTAAGCAGACTGCCTCTTTGGCTAGCTGTAGGAAAGTCCTTCGATGTATATTCCACAGATCAGACGTCAGTGTGTTTTTTCAAGGATTTGACTGCCAGGAGTAGGTTTGAAAGCGTGTCGTCTGGAGAGGTAAAGGTGGGACACCTTGGAGTGCTTGCCAAGGTGGGAAGGACGGACACAGAGGACACCCATGCGGTTTCTGGGTTCCCCAACTCGACATTTGTGGTGTTTTATTCAGAGGTCAAATTGTCACAGGCACTGATACGATGTGTGAGGCTGGCACCAAAATCAGGCACAGTTGCAAAGGTCACCTCATTTTATAACAGCAGGCCCCAATACAGTGCCCTTGAACCCACATTCATCGAGGACGAGACAGATCCAGGGGTACAATACCGAGCAGATATTCTTGACAAACATCTTCAGAATCGATTATCAGGAAGAGATCTGGGAAGAGTACCGTCTCCGGCGCCTTCCCTTACGTCTCTCACTTCTGCTAGTGGAGGCGTTCAATCCCATAAGAAGCAGGAGATAACCTTGGTGGTAAACAGATTCAAGCAGATGCTTCACAAAGGTATCTTGAACGCTTTCCGTCTGCATGATATTTCAGAGAAAAAGACACCTGATTATCATGAATTATACCAAAATATATCTACGGCAACGAGATTTGCCTTCAGAGATCATTTGCGAAGGAATGATCTTCCTCCAGACACCAAAGTGCAGGTGATCATTGATGGACTGCTCAAGTTGCTCTACGGTGATATTGTATAAATGATGGATTCATATCCTAAGAGAGTTATCATTGATAAGTTTTATACAGATTGGGGTCGCTCGTACAAAGCGGCATGCAGCATTAGTAAGTGCGGGTTAGAATCCCTATGCAGGAGAAATGTCGGAGAGTGAACACCAACTTGAAAAAAAAAACTTTGAGATGCGGATAGTCAACAGAGTGAAAAGAGAGACGAAAAAGAATAATGCGCAATAGTGAACTCAAAACTCATAAGGAGTGTCCATGGTGTAGTCATAGTCGAATGTGTCCTCCCCTATGATCTCCCTTTTCTCAACGACCGTGCTGAAGGAGACACTTTTGTGGATAGGGCGTTGAATGTATCTACCCAGAGATCCATCGTAGTCCTCGACTGCGCAACTACAATTGGAGGCAATGCTGGAACCCATGGCAGGTGTGGTTCTCGGAGAATCGTGGGAATGAGTGTGACGGCGATGTCTCCTTGGGAAGCGACCGGCTGATCTCTTCAGGATCGACTTGGTACTAACACCACGGGATGGCGATCCCGCAACAGACGATGACATGGAATCTTCTGACTCGACAGAAGAAATAGAATCGAATGAGGGAATCCTTAAAAGTGGGCTCAGTGTGCTGCTGCTTGTTGTGCTATTTCTCCTTGGAGGCTCTTGGATGGTGCTTTGCTCGTCTATACGTTCATCAATAATTTTTGGCTCTTCGTCATCATCCATAAGTGGTCCATACAACCATGTGATATCATTCTCTTTGAACCAGTTGATATCGGTGGGGTTGACCTCTGAGAGCTTGAATCTCTGCTTTGCCCATGCCCTCCAGCTGGCGTTCTCAAGACGCACGGAGGAGGTTGAAGGAATCAATAGCATGAGGTCTTCAACCCTGTTGTACATATAATAATTGCTACCCTTCAGATTCGAGAGGTTGACGAGCTCATACGTCTTCATGAAATTGTTTTGGTGTATGGATCGCCAGCACCTGCTGAGCTGTGCTTCTGTGAGGTTGAAGGAGAAATAGTCCACGTTGCGTACGGCATCCGAGGAGTTCACCACCAACTGATCGGCATCACTGGATTGCATCAGGGGGAGCATGCTGAACCTCCCCTTGTAGGAGAGGAAACAGTCGTCTTGGAACTTGTGTGCCAGGCTATTTCGTTCAACCTGCATTTTATGTGAATAACGTTTATGCTGTGACTTTAAACAGAATACGGCCACCACCAACTCTTATCCCGGTATGCGAAAGTGAATATATATATATGTATATATATCTTGATTACGAGGGACAGGTGGGATGATAATGCTATTTGATCTTACAATCTGCAAGCGAAGGGGTCCATTGCAAGTACTCAGGTGGTGTAGCGATTGCCTATATATATATACATATACATGTACGGCCGCAGGGACGCGACCATCACAGCAAATAGGATTGTCAGCTAGCCACCCGATGCATCTAAGAGACGTATATGTGTGAGGGATTCCGAGTTTGAAAGCCGCAGAAATTCTTCGTGGGTTTGGATCATGCCGCTTGTGCGGAAGTACACCTGGTGCTCTGACATTTGATGGAGAGAGTGCGTGCCACCCACTGCCTTGCTCGCAGGCAGCTGCTGCTTTGAACTGACCAGCGTATGCGAGTTATGATTTAACTTTGGGCATGTCATCTGCAGATCTTCCGCTCTGCATGAATTTTGTGGGGCGGTACAGCAGCTGGATCCGGCAGCAGAGTGGAGTTATTCCGAGGCAGTCAACGAGCAGCATGTATAAATCATCTGTCTGTCTATCGGTCAGTCTAAATAGAAAACAAATGTAATCGATCCATGTTACATGACACCATTTCATAAATACGATGGCAGTAGCCGTTCTGTGAACATTTTGTGACTCCAAGGGGCAATATCAGTTCTAGGGCTGTGCTTCAAAAGAAGCCATGGATGCGCATGAGATTTATCGCCTCGGTGCTGTGAACCCAAGCCCTATGCGCATTTGCCAGGCAGGAGGGAGGAGGTCAAATTAGGCAATGTTCTGGGTAATGATCAGATGAGGCTGGTGTTGCAATATGTGGTGAAAAGGTGCTTCGTGCCCTGTGGGTGGGAGTGGGCTTTTTGGGCCCGGAGCAAATCAGATGCATATATTGACTTCAGATGTACATGAAATTCGTGCGGGGGGGCCGCAGGCCTCATGCATGATCCACTCCACCAAGTGCAGCCAGAGAGCGGTTGGCCCTGACTTCCATGCATGGAGTGAGAGTCGCAAGCGCGTTTTTTGGCAGCACTTGCTCCGCTTAAGTAGGCAGCCACACACTCGGCGAGACAGCAGGGGAGGGGTCGAGGTTGGATTCGGGGTTTTGGTAGTACTCCGCAGCTTCACAGTTTACGGTTTTTGAACTTTTCGACGGGGCGCACGCTTGCTCAAGCTGAAGTTAGCAAAAGTGCGGGTTTGCCAAGTAAATGTACAAACTGAAGAGCTAAGAATTTGCTCTCCGCGGGTATAGTGATGCAAAAAGTTTTAGTAGGCTAGAACTGGTCACTGTCTGGCTGTCTGCCATGCTTGCTTGGTTGCGGCCTCTTTTTTTTTGCCTTCCGCTCTAGATTGCAAAATACAACGCAATGCTAACTGGTGAAATAAGCTGCGAGATCAGTTCTGGCCTGTGTTGGATAAATTGCAACTCGTACGAAGTTTCATACTAGATTGACCCCCGAAAGAATGTTGCACACTTGGATGTAAGCGAAGCATGCAGTCGTCAGAATCGACGTGCAGTGTGGGTAATTACAGCAGAAACACACGCATCTTCGAACCACCGCTAGAGCGCTGACCAAGATCTGCTGTGTTCGCATGCAGCAAATCTGAAGGCGGGAACTATGTGCTGCTCACGATCGTGCAGCTCCCACCCAACTGTGGGTGCGGCAGCATTGAAATGTGCTTCTTATCGCACCCTATCGCTGCACCTCGTCACTTCCTGCATTTTTGAACCAGCATTTGACATGACATCCCCGTAAATCATTCTTCGATAAGTAGCAGCATGGAGAAGATGAGCCATTATCAATGTGTGTGCCCTGTTGCAGCATTTCCTGATTAGACACTTTTGCAGCACTCATCGCTGCGCCAAGTGAACCACCTTCTGCAACGAGGTCAGCAGGCTTGGCTGAATCGATCCTGGCATTCTCTTGTAGATATATGCCTACAGAGTGTAGAGCTGGTCTGGAAAAGAAACGGGGTCATGTGGCTGAATCGGGTATTCTTCCAGTTGCTCTCTTCCCCAGTGTTTAGCTAACAGAAGTTTGGACCCTGGTTGCTCGCTATTCACCCAACGGTCTTTTACACCGTAAGGACATATACACAGTTGCAAGTGGGGTAGGAACAGAAGTGACATCACACTTCGGCGTATGCTCCCCGGTGGTCCGGAAGCGGGTCCTGGCTCGGAGTTCCATGGAGTTATAGGGAATGTTGTTTATCGTTAGGCCTTGATCTTTGCTCCAAACATTTATCTAATTTCACATACGTATTTTGATGATATTACATTGAATAGTCTATGAACACAAAAAAACTTAACGCCCAAAAACCCTTGAGAAATAGCAGGAAGCAAAAAAGAAAAAGAAAAAAAAAACTTCAGTCCAAGAACTAAAACCTGGCTCAGGCCCGAGCACCGGTCAAACAAAAATATCCATACTAAAATGGATGTAAATGAAACAAAGGAACATCAATGGCCTTGCTCAATGGCTTCGAGCAAGGCTTCCCTCGCGTCGTAGCTTGTATCTTCGTCGTCTCCATTCAACGAAGAAGAGGAAGAACCTGTCACCTCAACTTCGTAGTCCATAGCGGTGCTGAATCTGTGGCCATTCTTCAGCTCGAATGGCTCCATGTCGGACACGTGAAATATTGCTGGATGTACGCTGATTCCTCTGTGGTGGCCCACTATAGTATATTCTGAGTCCGGAGTTATACTGCCTAGGAGGGGATCCGAGCCCATCTTCAGCGTTGTAGTCGTAGGTATAGCAGGCAAGGACATCGTTGGCATCGCACCTGGTCGCACTGATTGGCGAGCATCCAGTTTACCAGGTTGGATGGTGGTACCCACAGGCGCTAACCCTCTGTCCTGCGTTGCACCTGCCCTTAAGGGAGATGACTTGATGGAGGCCGATGTCGTCTTCATCGAACTAGATAGTGACAGGTGGTGAGAACTCTTGTGGAGTTCCTCCATGAGTACTGCCTTCCCATCAGATCCGATCTTGAGTGTTACTCTCTTTTTATTGTTGTTTGTGTTTGTGGGGATGGAAAGGCGGTGCATGTGCTTCTTCTTTGTGTCCGCAAAACCTTCGACGTGAGACAGAGAAAGCGATTTCTTGACGGTGCGATGTGTCGACAACATGGTGTCAGGCGATGACAGAGTTTGCAGAGGCATCCCCTTGGGTGACAAAGTTCCTGGCACCTTCATCTCAGATCCAAAGGACTCCTTGATTTTGAGCCCGCCTTCCGGGGTCTTGATTATATCTTCAAATTTGATTGGTTTCACAGATAGCTGCATCAGTGAACCATTTGATTCCCTTGAAGACAGTCCTGTAGTGGCCTTGTTGCTAACATAATAGCCTGTGTACATCGGAGAGGAGTGAATAACGCTGGCAAAGTGCGAGCTTGGAGTCAACGGAGTATTCATGTAGGCAGAAGGAGACTGAATCTCTTGCTGCTCTTTGTATGCAAACGATGAGTAATGCTGTTGCAAGTTCGCGAGAGGTGATGACAAGAGCAACGATGGGTTGACATGTGACTGATAGTTTGCAGGCGAGGGGAGTGCATTGTAAGCTCCGGGGCTGAAACCAAAGCTCTGCTGAGAAACGTCCTGCTGATGCTTTTGTGTAGGCAACTCGCCTCGTTTGGACTCATTTAAGTGAGCCTCGCCCACCTTGTGCTGTATCTCCTTATGGAACTGCAATTGAGAGGTGCGCTTGGCAGGAGGGGGCACATTCGACGAAACAATCTCCGTCAGGTTCTTGTGAGCTTGTTCGGTAGTATTTGGAACCACAATCTCCTTTTCATGGGTACTTGAGGCAGACAGTGGCGATGACTTCTTGCCCTTGATAGGTGTAGTTAAAGTGGTTGACCGTCTCCTGGTTGCTCTTTTGTCGGGAGATACCCTCATCACAGGTGAAGAAAAGTTGGGAGATCCCAGCTTCAGTGCTGCAGCAGAGTTCACTGAAGCACTGGAAATTACTTTGAATGAAGCAGTTGGTTCGTTGTACATTGGGATGTTGCTACCTTCCAACAGTTTTCTAGATGGTCTTCCACGACGTCTCTTGGCAACAGGAGTGGCGAGCTGTGGCATTTCGGTCATGATCTCGTTTGCTTCAGAGGTGGTCCTCTTGTTGGAACTATCGAAAGCTAACATTATGAACCCCAATTACCGTTGGTTGAAGCCTAAAGTAAGGTAGGAAACAAACGGGTATGCTGAATGATGAATTCTTGGATCGAACAGAGTGGGCAACTTGTATAGTGGAGATGATGAGAAAAACTTATCCGGTATAGCTGTGTAAAAATCTTAGAACAAAAACTTCCTTCAAGAAAATTCTCAATACACCAAAATGACAGCCATAAAAGAGGATTTCGCAGTTGCATGCGGCCTCTAACCAAATATATGTTTCATAGCCTTAGGGCTACCACACTCGATCATTTCCCCTGGCTGAATGAAACCGTCGACCAAGAATCGTAGTGCAGTACACATAGCCGTTCCAAGTTGCATTGGACGCGTGTTCAATCTGTTTTCCTAAAGGGGAAATATTCCTCTTTAGGGCATAATTGTGGGTAGCAAGACGCGAGTAATATGCAGCAAATATGTTTTTTTGTGGTGGGGCGAAAAAAATAACTGCAGGAAAGGACCGACGCACCTCCAATACCAAAAAGGACCAACCCACCGATTTACTCTACGTCTGTGACGCAGGAAAACCACGTCAGTTGATCTTTGCTGTTTGCAATCGGACATACGTGATCTAGACCGCCAATTACAGTTACTCATGCAAAGTTACGGGTTGCTGAGACATATGAGCTTGGGGAGCAAAACCTTTATGAATAACCGTAAACCATATATACAAACCGTAAAAAATCGTAATATGAGCGGAGTGGATCGTCACATGAGGGGGCCAGACCATTGTGAAAATGGATCCTCAGTGTGCTAGACCCGCTAACCTTACCCTCGCATCCTCCACATCAGCCGCATGTTCGCATCCGTCATCATCGACTGTTTTTGAACCACTTCCTCCAACATCTGCAAGTATCTTTGTGGCAAGTGAGGCGTTCTCCTTTGGGATCATAACGACACCCGACCTGGCCATGGACAAGTAGCTCATTTCGAAAAAGTCTGAGTTTTCATTGAGGGACTCCACATTCCTGATCAGTCTCGATGCAACACCAGCAACGATACCTTTGGAGTCCACTGGCAAGCTAGAGAGGTCAATTGTGATTGGAATCATGACATCGCTCGATGAACCTACCAGCGAACGCGAATGGAAGCCCAGACGTGATCTCACCCGATGTGATTTTGGAAGCAACAGGGCAACCTCTTTTGTGGAAGTCCTGGTAATGGCGAAATATGCAGGGAAGGTGTCGTTTTCTCCCAATGTGGTGAGACCTATATCCTGGCTCTTTGCAGGCTTCATAGATGGTGCAATATCAGGGCTATTGGAGTTGAAAAATGATGACTTTGATAGTGCTCTCGCAGCAGCTGTTAGTATGCTGGCAGTCTCTCCCGCACGAGCACCAGTGAGGAGAAGTTTTACCCTCGGATGTACATCTAGATCGATGTTGGCTCTTCTGAATATATTGAAAGTAGACTCTTCCAATGTACTTTGGTTGGTATCGATGGCACCTGTGCTGATCCCAGCTTCCTGAACGGAGACATTGGGTTCTGGGGAACTCTGTCGTCTATCGAACATGTAGCTTCCCGAAATGTTGGAGAATAAAAAGCCCTTGACTTTCAAGACTGACACAACCTTATCGCGTGCTGCCTCGGGAATTAACACAATGTCGGAGAAGTAGTTACTCAGAAAGAAAAGAGAAATCCCGGCATTCGACAATGGCTGAGTCAATTCCAAAACTCTCTTTCCTATGTTGAGGCCATCCCCAGCTACCTGAAGCACCAGGAAAGTATCCGGCAACAGGAGCGCACCTAGGCTGAGAGACTCCGCCACCCTTAGGGCATTTCCGAAGAGTGGTTGAACAAATGCAGAGGAACACATGATTGTGGCTTCCTGTGGGGTGAATGCAACATGCAAGAACAGATCATCAACGTCATCATCATCTTCATTAGCTTGGGAATCATCAGCCCTGTAAAATGATTCCAAATGGTCAAACTGAGAGCTTACAGAACGGTCAACAGATCGCCTCGTGCTGTTCTCTGTCTTTTTTATGCTAGATAAAGATGCAGTGAGGTCTGGCTTGTTCTTGCTGGAAGCAGACCAGAGGAATGAATCATCACTTCTGGCGCTCACGCTGCTGTCCCCATCATCTGAGGAAACATCGGATTCAGCGTCTTCTGACCTTTGATCCTTATGAGCAGCATTATGCAACAATCTAAGCACTCCACTAGAGAACAGCCAGTAGTGCTGTCTCGGTATAGACAGCACAGATATGCTCGTATCAAATAATTGAACCTGTGTATCCATTCTGTGTAAATATTATATCTCCTATATTGCCTTATCGCCACTTATATATTTGCATTGAATTCCTGTTTGTGTGCTGATTTTCCAAAAGAATGTGGGATTATGGATTGTTGTCTCGGATCGCTTCGCCGGCAATATTGAAAAATGCACCCTTCTTTTCCCCGCTTTATCTTCTATATGCGGAATGTGAAGACAACAATTTGATTATATCTAGGGTAAACAGTCTAGTATCATTACAACATCAACTTCAACTGTGTGAGCTCAAAGAGAAATACACATTCCTATAAATATTTTCAACACCTTCCCTCTGTAGCCACTTCTGTACTATGACGCGACCACGTCATAGAATGAGTCAGGAGCATAAGCTCAGTTAGCAGCTGCCTACTTACACAGGCCACTGGTGTAGGTGCAGGAGATAAGGGGAAACCGGCCGTTATCGTTCATGCTGCACCGCTCATTTGATGGGCATGTGACTCACTGTATAATTGACACAAGAGGCCTATTATGGCTGAATGGATGTCTGCAAGCAGCGAAAGTTACTCGGTGACGATGAGCTCGTTATACGCAGTAATGGGTTCCATTTACTGCCGAAGGGATAGTTGGCAGGGAAGCATCTGGGTTTATTAGTTGAGAGGGTAGTAGCCTGCAGAGAGCCCTCTCACTGTCACGGTAGAAAAAAAGACATGTCACGAAAACGGCTAGTCATTCTAAGACTGGAGATGTTTCAGAATTCAAAACAAGTGAAGCTGATTTCTGTAGAATATATAAATGGCCACATTTGTTTATATCTCTAAGATTGCAAGATTATTTTTCAACAGTTGGGCTCTCACTCATGGTGCTATACTTTGTAGGCCACCGTCATGAGGAAATCCCCGTGATAATACTCGAGAATCTGGATAAATATATATACGGGACAGATAGTTCGTTCTACCTCGCCACACTGGAAGAGCTCACTTTGTCTATTGATGAGGAACATGCACCACAGCCTTCTAGTGTGAGATCATGTGTTGTTGGATCTGAGGTTAGTGAGACGCTGTCAAGAACCAAACTTGCAGCGCCTTCGCACGACGCCATCACCGGTCAATGCCATATCAGAGCTGACACTCATGCTCAGAACAGAAATGAGCACAAAGCTGTAGGGCTCAAAAGCATTTCAAAAGAGCAGGGTCCCCGGATAAGTCAGTGCCATTGCCCCTCGCCGTTGAAACTTACCTTTGAAGAGAGCGCATCACGGTTTTCGCTGACCACTTGTGCACTAAGAATAGGCGTAGGCGATGATGCGCCGCCGCTCCCACCCCTTACAGCTACAAGCGAAGCTCTCTATGGGGCCGCAGCAGGAAACCAACGGAGGGAACAAACAGCGATGGTGCCGGACATATCTCCTATCTGGGAGATATCAAGCATCAATGCTCCGAATGAAAGCAACGAATACAATTTCTCAATAGAGACAGTGGATGAGGTTGTAAAGGTGATTTATCAGGTGAATCTTTGAAAAAAAATTAAAAAACATATATTTGTGATCCACATAGAAATGAATTCGATTAGTTGACAGAAGCTGAAATGTAAATTTAAAAAGCAAATTATATCGAGATCGTTAGCACCCGCGGAGTAGAGAATTTCCTACTCCGGCTCGTTCACCACTTTTTTTTTTTCTATACTGTCTGGGGTATCTATCTGTTGCTGCTGAGCGATTATTCCCTCTGCTGCAAGTGTGCTCCACACAATATGCGTGCAGCATAAACATCGAGAAATACATGCGTGCATCTGTTGAAGGTCTGCTGAGCACTTCCTAATGAGGAAGAGGAGGCTCGAGTAACGAGACACCCAGGTCGATTTCTTTGAGGACAGTTTGCCATCCATGCCACAGAAAAATCCAAAGTATACTTGCTGCAAACATGTCAGTCCAATAGATGGAAAAAGGCACATGTTTTTGTTGCAGTGAGGTCTCGTTGCCAGCCAATCGCGTGATCTGCATACAACTCTATTAATTTGCAGATGCAGAACCGGGTGGGTTTCTAAGTGGGGGAAAGGCATAATAGTCGCTCTGCTTTTAGTAACGTTCTTCGGGATATCCCCACACCCTGCATGTTGAATATATGAGACGGATGGGCTGGCTCCTCGGCCCGCGACCCCTCGTCCAGAGCATAAAAACCGTGATATCATCACTCTTGTGAACCTATAAATTATTTGAATCTGGTTTCAGCGTTTTTTAATAGTTCTGTGTGTTATAGTTTGCTTTCCGCTGCTATAGCTTTCGCTTTCTTTTCCAAGATAATACTGCAGAAATGACTGTAGAAGATAACCCATGTGTTGTGCTCCAGACGGTCAACAACATCGTCATTGAAGACAGACCTGTCCCTGAACTTACCGACTCTCGCTATGTCAAAATAGCAATCAAGAAGACCGGTATTTGTGGATCTGATGTCCACTACTATGCCCATGGTTGCTGTGGTTCCTTCGTCGTGACATCTCCTATGGTACTCGGCCACGAATCCTCTGGTGTGATCGTTGAGGTTGGTTCTGATGTCACCACGCTGAAGGTGGGAGACCGTGTTGCTTGCGAACCAGGTATCCCATCCAGATTCTCGCATGAGTACAAGTCTGGAAATTACAATCTGTGCCCTGAGATGGCCTTTGCTGCTACCCCACCATATGATGGTACCCTTTGCCGCTATTACTTGCTTCCTGAGGACTTCTGTGTGAAACTCCCAGATAGCGTGAGCCTTGAAGAGGGAGCTCTTGTCGAGCCACTCTCTGTTGGTGTGCATGCCATTAAACAGTCTGGTCTCACTTTTGGCGACAGGCTGGTTGTTTTTGGTGCAGGTCCAGTTGGTCTTCTCGTTGCCAGCGTGGGCAAGGCTTACGGAGCCACAGAGATCCTGCTCGTTGACATCATCCAGGAGAAGTTGGATTTCGCCAAAGATCACCTTGGAATCGTCACCCACATTTACAACTCCAGAGCAGACAAGGGTAAATCTCCAGAAGAGGCACGTGAGGCACATCTCAAGGCATTTGGTGGGAAGCATGCCACTATTGCCATTGATGCCACTGGTAATGAAGGCTGTATCGCAGCCTGCCTAAACCTTTTGGGTCCAAAGGGCACCTATGTGCAGGTTGGTATGGGTAGGGACACCCTCAACAACTTCCCCATCGGTGCAGTATGCGAGAGGGAGCTCACCGTAAAGGGTTGTTTCAGATATGGCGTTGACGACTACACCACCGCTGTAAAACTCATCGAAACTGGAAAGGTTGTTGTCAAGGATTTTGTTACGCACAGATTCTCCTTTGATCAGGCAATCGAGGCCTACGAACTGGTCAAGAGTGGAAAGGCCATCAAGGCCATCATTGATGGTCCTAATTAATTGTAAAGTAAAGAGTGTTATATATATATATATGTTGATATCTGTCTAAGTTTGGTTGAGTTTTCTTTCATCGTTGGTTTTGTATGTTCTCGTTCATAATAGATTGATACGCCATAGTTCATAGTCTAAACACTGCATGCATCATTCAAGGTACTTGGAAACATGTATATGGAGATTTTTGTCCACACGGACAAAATTATCAAATAAGCATAAATGTGGAGAGATCAAAATAGAAATAAAACACAGCATAGCACGCAACTCCCAAAACGGCCCTTACCCCTCCAAAGCGTGGGGTGAATGGCGTACATGACCCAGTTTCTATTCCCTTCCGCTGCGCGCTATGCTCGGTCGGCCATCGTTTGATCCTGTCGATGCCAGGGCAACGCTTGTCAAACATTTTGGTACAGGCCAGCACTCTGGCGCTACGCTTCCCGATTTGGATAGCATGCGTGGGTGGAAGTGATGTCTTTGTTGGTTATTGCTCCAGTACGCGAATATACATTGGTGGGGCAGATATGTGGAGGAGGATGACGGTTATGTCCAAATAGAGCACCCACACCTAAGATATATTTATAACATTGTTGCCTGTTTTTTTCCTTCACTTTGATATCAGATTTGTTTATCATCAATGGAGACGTTGTTGAGTTCCTTCGAAGGCAACATTGATTTCAAGGGACAGCAGACGGCTGAATACCTCACCAAGCGAATTCTCTTAGTTGGAGGCATTGTTTCCTTTCTGATTGCATTGTTATACGATCTGCCCTTGGGTTGTTATACTTTTTTCGGATTTATAGTGGGAAGCTTCGTTTTCAGCGTTCCTGCTTGGCCCCGCTTTAAGAGACATCCTGTTAATTGGTTAAAACCGCACTCTGCTGTGACGTCTACAACGATTGAAATACAAAAGTGATGACCAAAACTCTAACCCAGTTCTCCTCCTCTGAGGATATATTCCTGGGGTTTGACCTTTCAACCCAGCAGTTGAAGGTTGTTGCTGCCTATGCAAACCTCAAAATCCACTCCACATACCGTGTGGATTTCGACAAAGAGCTATCCCACTATGGTATTGCCAAGGGAGTCTTGTCAAATGAGTCTACAGGTGAGATCATTGCACCTGTGGAGATGTGGATTGAGGCGCTTGACCTTCTCTTCAGTAAGATGAAAGAGGATGGCTTTCCTTTTTGGCACGTCAAGGGTATGTCCGGTTCTTGTCAGCAACACGGCTCCGTGTACTGGTCAGAGGAGGCACCTGAGTTGCTCAAACATCTGTCACCAGAGAGCTCGTTGCGTCAGCAACTGTGTCCTACGGCTCTAACCTTCCCCAATTCTCCCAACTGGCAGGATCATTCCACTGGACCAGAGCTTGAACTTTTCGAAAGGGCGGTAGGTGGTGCCGAAAATCTTGCCATGATCACTGGTTCAAGAGCCCATTATCGTTTCACGGGTACACAGATTAGAAAATTGGTCACGAGAGTAGACTCCGATCTCTACCACAAGACACATAGGATTTCGCTGGTTTCCAGTTTCTTGAGCAGTTTGTTAGCGGGCGAAATTACCAGAATCGAAGAGAGTGATGGCTGTGGAATGAATCTTTACGACATTTCCAAGTCAGAGTACGATGAGGATCTCTTGGCCGTTGCTGCAGGAGTACACCCGGTCATAGATGGGTCATCCTCTGAGGAAACAGAACAAGGTGTTAAGGAAATCCGTGAAAAGCTGGGGTCTCTTGAACCAATTGGCCATAAAAACATTGGCACCATTGCGTCATACTACACTGCTAAGTATGGATTCCCTAGCGATTGTAAGCTTTTTTCATTCACGGGAGATAATCTCGCAACCATCTTGTCGCTGCCGCTATCAAATAACGACATCCTGGTTTCTATGGGAACCTCAACCACTGTTCTGCTGGTCACTGACCAGTACGTTCCTTCGCCTAACTATCACATTTTCAAGCACCCAACCATTGAAAAATCATACATGGGCATGCTCTGCTATTGTAATGGTGCTCTAGCAAGGGAAATTGTGAGGGATGAGGTAAACAAGAAGTATGGTATCAAAGACCACACTTCCTGGGACAAGTTCAACGAGTTGTTGGATGCTGGAAAGCCGCTTTGTGGACAAAACAAGCTGGGAGTTTACTTTCCCAAGGGTGAGATTATTCCCAACTGTAAAGCCCAGACCAGAAGATACGTTTATTCCGAGGCGGATAAAAAACTGGATGAGATCCAAGGTCAGCGTGAATGGAGCGTTGAGGATGATGTCACTGCTATCGTTGAGAGTCAGGCTCTCAGTTGTAGACTGAGAGCTGGGCCAATGCTTTCAAACACAGGAACACCAGGCTCCACCCCAAGCGTTGAAAACAAAGAGAGTTCTCTCAGTGAGCATGAGCAGTTTGTGGCTGGTAAACTCTCCAAATTCGGTACTATTTCCTCAGACGGCAAAGAGCAATCCTTATCGGCATTAACTGCACATCCACGCAAGAGTTTCTATGTGGGTGGTGCCTCAAAAAACATTTCATTGGTCAAGAAGTTCTCCTCTATTCTTGGCGCTTTGGATGGCAACTACAAGATCGACCTTGGTGATGCGTGTGCACTGGGTGGCTGCTTCAAGGCAATTTGGAGCCAGGAGGTGGAACTCGGTGAAAAGCGGGCAGAAAAGGTCTCAGACTTCCTCACCTTTTTGAGTGATCGTTTCAACTGGGAGGAGGACGTAGAGGAGGTTCCGTACGATGATGAGTGGGATTCTTATGTTGACGGTGTGGGAATTTTGTCGAAGATAGAGGAGACCCTGCAAACCTAACCCGTATTGGCATATAGAGTATTTAGAGAAAATTGATCATGTTATGTCTGTAACTACGCACCATTGTTTTTTGTATGGCGTCCATTCACTTTGAGTTCACTGCAGAAGCGTCCGTAACCAAAACTCAAGGTGGAGCAATGCTAATGTCTTCTACCCGTTCAATTGTTATTTTTTTCACTTAGAACGGATTCAAAATTAGATAATTACTATCACTGGAAAAAAATTGTAGTCTCTTCAAGCACCAGGAATATTACAGAGAGCGTACAGACTATTTTTTTTTCATTCCCGAAACACACTTTCAAACATATTCAAAAATATCACTTTTCAGTAATATTACCAAGAACAATATCATACCACAGACGATACAGCAACACTAATCTATCCTTTTAATATTCCTGGTGCGCTTGTTTTACCAATTCACGACTAAGTTTTTTCCCACAACGCAGAATTAAGCATATTATATAAACGCGTTCCCTGCTGTGACGCTCAACCTCCTGACGATCTCGCTTCTGACACCCTCGCTTCTGACACTCCCCATTGATAACACTTAGCTGCATCAGGCTAGTAGCAGCAGCAGCAGCAGCCGTACCCATGAGTACGGGGCAGCTATACGGGGCAGGCAGCTACCGAGTAAGCCGAGCACTGCAGTATGACAGTTGCCCTGAGTTACCATTACCCTACCCTAGTATGCCGAGACGACTGCAGAGCAGGGATTATCTGTTCCACACGACTTGGGCTTGTTGGCCAACTGGCCACACAGCCATTGAGTACGCGGGCTATTAAGGGGCGGGCTGTTTTGTGGGCGGGGGCATAACGATCATAAGTTGATTTGGATGATCCAACTTACGAATACACAGCAAATACATCAATACAAGATAAAACAACTTTTCTGCAGGTGGAATTGAGTTTACATCTAACAATGTCGACGGATATTCCAATTGATTTTGCGGAATTGGCGCAGTTGACGTCGCTGGGCATACAGCCGCAGTCACTAGACTTTAGGTCAACAACCTTGGAGTCTGACAAGTATGTCTGTGTGCGTGAGCAGACCGCCAGTGGTAACTCGGTCGCCATAATTGATCTCAAGAATGGCAACCAGGTTACCAGAAAGAACATGTCGGCTGACAATGCCATCATGCACCCTTCACAGTTTGTCATCTCTCTGAGGGCCAACGGCACCACACTCCAGATCTTCAATCTCGGCTCGAAGCAGAGGTTGAAGTCTTTCACCATGTCTGAGCCTGTTGTGTTCTGGAAGTGGTTAGATGAGCAAAACTTGGGTCTCGTGACCCAGTCTGCCATCTTCTCCTGGGATGTGTTTGACGGTACTGACAAGGGTCCTGTTAAGCTCACCGAGAGGCACGTGTCGCTTGCCAACAACCAAATCATCAACTTTGTCTCCAACTTTGATGGTAGCTGGGTTGCTGTAACTGGTATTGCACAGGAGAATGGTCGCGTGGTTGGCCACATCCAGCTCTACTCCAAGGCCAGAAACATCTCACAGGCTATAGAGGGCCACGTATGTTCGTTTGCCAAGTTCAAGCTGGATTCAAGCCCCGTAGACACCCAAGTCTTTGTCTGTGGTAACCGTACCGCCACTGGCGGTCAGCTGCACATCATTGAAATTGACCACCAGGAGGCCGCTCCCGCGTTCCAGAAGAAGACTCGTGATATCTTCTTCCCTCCTGACGCCACCAATGACTTTCCGGTCGCTGTGCAGGTGTCCAACAAGTACGGTGTGGCTTACCTTTTGACCAAGTACGGATTTATCCACCTCTATGAGCTTGAATCAGGCACAAACCTCTTTGTCAACAGAATATCGGCAGAGTCCGTCTTCACGTCATGCGCCTACAACGATGGCACAGGCATCCTCGCGATCAACCGTTCTGGCCAGGTGCTATCTGTTGAGATTGCACGGGACAGAATTGTGGAGTTTGTGCTGAAGAGCCACTCCAATGTGCCACTTGCCCTTTCCTTGGCATCCAGGGGGGGCCTCCCAGGTGCAGAGAACCTATTTGCTCAGCAGTTCAACCAGTCTCTCATGTCTGGCGACTATGCATCCGCTGTAAAGATTGCTGCCTCCTCAGCACAGCTCAGAACACCAGACACAATCAGCAAGCTTAAGAATATACAGGTACCGGCTGGTCAGATCTCTCCTATTCTGCAATACTTCTCTGTTTTGCTCGATAATGGATCTCTCAACAAGTTTGAGTCTCTTGAGCTTGCCAGACCTGTGTTGCAGCAGAACCGCAAGCAACTGTTGGAGAAGTACCTCAAAGAGGACAAGCTCGAGTGTTCGGAAGAACTTGGTGATGTGATCAAGCCTTACGACACCGCACTGGCCCTTGCCGTTTACCTGCGTGCACAGTCATCTCCAAAGGTTGTTGCTTCTCTCGCTGAGCTGAACCAGTTTGACAAAATTCTCCCATACTGCGAGAAGGCCAACTACCATCCAAACTACACAGTTTTGGTCCAGAACATTCTGCGTATCAATCCAGACAAGGCTGCCGAGTTTGCTACACAGCTTCTCACTTCCCAGCCAGACCTTGGTGTTGAGTCCATCGCTGACATCTTCTTGTCCCAGAACTACATTCAGCAGGGTACTGCCTTTTTGCTTGATGCTTTGAAGGATGACAAGCCATCAGAGGGTCATCTCCAGACAAGGCTTTTGGAAGTGAACTTGCTTCATGCCCCACAGGTTGCTGATGCAATCCTTGGCAATGCCATGTTCTCGCATTACGATCGTCCAACCATCGCCACTCTCTGCGAGAAGGCTGGTTTGTTCCAACGTGCGCTTGAGCATTACGTTGATATCAAGGACATCAAGCGTGTCATCATCCATACCAACGTTCTTCCAACTGACTGGCTTGTTGGCTTCTTTGGTAAGCTCAATGTGGAGCAGAGTGTTGAGTGCCTGCGCGAGATGCTCTCAAAGAATCTCGCCCAGAACCTGCAGGTTGTTATCCAGGTTGCTACCAAGTACTCTGACCTGATTGGTCCAATCACCCTGATCAAGGTGTTTGAGGATTTCAAGTGTGTTGAAGGTGAGTACTACTATCTTGCCTCCATTGTAAACGTGACCCAGGATGCCGAGGTTGTCCTCAAATATATCCAGTCCGCTGCCAAGTTGGGACAGATTAAGGAAATTGAGAGAGTTGTCCGTGACAACAACGTGTATTCTGGTGAAAAGGTCAAGAACTTCCTCAAGGAAGCCCGCTTGGATGATCAGCTTCCTCTCATTGTTGTGTGCGACAGATTTGGGTTTGTGCATGACCTTGTTCTCTACTTGTACAAGAACCAGTTCTTCAAGTTCATCGAGGTTTATGTTCAACAGGTGAACCCATCCAAGACTCCACAGGTTGTTGCTGGTTTGCTCGATGTTGACTGTGACGAGAACATCATCAAGCCATTACTCCAGTCTGTCCTGGGCCAGGTCCCTATTCAGGAGCTTGTCGAGGAGGTTGAGAAGCGCAACAGACTCAAGATTCTATTGCCCTTCCTTGAGGCCACACTCCAGAGTGGTTCTTCTGACAAGGCTGTCTTTGATACCTTGGCAAAGATCTACATTGACTCCAACAACAACCCAGAGAAGTTCCTCACAGAGAATGATAACTACGACACGTTGGTTGTTGGTAAGTACTGTGAGAGGCGCGATCCTTACCTCGCATACATTGCTTACTCCAAGGGTGAGAACGATGACGAGCTTGTTCGTATCACGAACGACAACGCTATGTATAAGTACCAGGCTCGTTACCTCTTGAAGCGCTCAGACCTCGAATTGTGGGCTAAGGTACTTTCTGACGAGAACCTTCATCGCCGTCAACTTATTGACCAGGTTGTTGGCACTGCTATTCCCGAGCTGGAGGATCCCGAGCCCATCTCCGTTGCTGTCAAGGCTTTCATGGAGGCTGATCTGCCATCTGAGTTGATTGAGTTGCTTGAGAAGATCATTCTCGAGCCATCGCCATTCTCCGACAACCCATCTCTCCAAGGTTTGCTGATCTTGACCGCTATCAAGGCTGACCAGCACAGAGTAATGGGATATATTGATAAGATTGATGCGTTTGATCCGGAGGAGATTGCCCCACTGGCAATTGAGAATGGTTTGTATGAGGAGGCATTCACCATCTACTCCAAGTTTGAGCTCCATTCGTTGGCTCTCAAGGTGCTTGTTGAGGACATCATGTCCCTTGACCGTGGTGAGGAGTTTGCCGAAAAGTACGACAAGCCGGAGCTGTGGTCTCAGCTCGGTGAGGCCCAGCTTAATGGTCTGCGTGTTACTGAGGCCATTGAGTCTTATATCAAGGCCAAGGATGCTTCCAACTTCGACCATGTGATTGACATTGCTGAGCACGCCGGTAAGGAGGAGGAACTGATTCCATATCTGTTGATGGCTCGTGAGACCCTGCGTGAGCCAAAGATTGATGGCGCCATCATCAACTCGTATGCCACGATGGACCGTTTGGCCGATATCGAGAACTTCTTGCAGCTTTCCAATGTTGCTCCATTGGAGGAGATTGGTGACAAGCTGTACGAGAACCAGAACTACAAGGCTGCTAAGCTCATCTACTCTAACATCTCGAGTTACAGCAAGCTGGCTTCCACGCTGGTTTACCTGCAGGACTACCAGTCAGCTGTGGATTGTGCCCGTAAGGCATCCAATGTGTCTGTGTGGAAACAGGTTAACGATGCCTGTATCGACAACAGAGAGTTCCGTCTTGCTCAGATCTGTGGTCTCAACTTGATTGTGCACGCCGAGGAGCTTGACCAGTTGGTTGAGAAGTACGAGTACCATGGTTACTTTGAGCAGCTTATGTCCCTCTTCGAGTCCGGCCTCGGTTTGGAGAGAGCTCACATGGGTATGTTCACTGAGTTGGCCGTGCTTTACACCAAGTACGCTCCTGACAAGACCATGGAGCACCTCAAGCTCTTCTGGTCTCGTATCAACATTCCTAAGGTTCTCCGCGCGTGTGAGGCTGCCCACCTCTGGCCAGAGCTCATCTTCTTGTACTGCCATTACGATGAGTGGGATAACGCTGCTCTGGCTGTCATGGAGCATTCGGAGACCGCTTTTGATCATGCCTCCTTCAAGGAGATCGTTGTCAAGGTGTCTAACCTCGAGATTTACTACAGAGCCATCAACTTCTACCTCGCTGAGCATCCACCACTTCTCACTGACTTGTTGGCGGCTCTGACCGCCAGAATTGATCTACCACGTGTGGTTAGATTGTTCCAGAAATCAGACAACTTGCCCATGATAAAGCCATTCCTCATTTCTGTTCTGGACAAGAACAACTCCGTTGTGAACCAGGCCTACCACGATCTTTTGATCGAGGAGGAGGATTACAAGTCGCTCAGGTCTGTGATCGAATCGAACGATAAGTTTGATGCGCTTGGTTTGGCAGAGAGACTTGAGAAGCATGACCTCATCTTCTTCAGACAGATCGCTGCTGTTCTTTACCGTAAGAACAAGAAGTGGGCCAAGGCCATCGCCATTGTCAAGGCAGACAAGCTGTGGCCAGATGTCATCGAGACAGCTGCCATCTCCAACAGTTCCAAGGTTGCCACCGAGCTTTTGACGTACTTTGTCGAGACGGGCAACAAGGAGTGTTTTGTGGCCACACTCTACGCTTGTTACAGCCTGCTTGCGCACGATGTGGTGCTTGAGCTCTCGTGGCTGCACAACCTCGCCGACTACATCAAGCCATACGAGATCTCGGTTGCCAAGGAGAACCAGGATAAGATCAACGAGGTGTACAAGGACTTCAAGGTTAGACAGGAGAAGGAGAAGTCGGAGGCTGAGGAGGCGGCACCTGTCATTGGACAAAGACTGCTCTTGACGAACGGCACAAATGCTGCCATCCCACCACCACAGTTGGGTTTCCAGCCAACGGGTATGGGCTTCGGCAACGGATTCTAAATGGGGCAAATCTAAAATGGTGTATGTGACGCGACGCGATGCGCAATGTGATCTCTTTGTTTTCTTGCAATATTTCTATTTTATTTTTAAATGTGATTTAAATTTTGTGATTTTACGAGTTTATATTTTTTCAAAATAGATCTTTACGATACAAGTACTCTATATTTATATATATTCGATTTTTCAAGCGCGCAGTGTCTTCATCTGCTAAGGTTGAACACTCCGTCTTTTTTGGTGATGTATGATTCCTCAGTCACAATGCAGTCTATCAACTGGTGAGGGGTAACGTCAAAGGCCGGGTTCCAAGCATGGATACCAGGGGTTGCAATCTGTACCTTTGTGAGCTTAACATTGCCTGTTTCGGCATTTCTGACAAACTCGCCATCTGCATCGATTTCACCACCTGTCAAGCTAGTGAGTTCACGTACCGGCCTCTGCTCTATTGTAATCTCATCACCGGTGGAGGTGGCGAGATCCACAGTGGTCCAGGGAGCGGCCCCGATGAACTTGACACCATTGTAGTGAGAAGCAACAAGTGAAAGTTGGAATGTTCCGATTTTGTTTGCCAGGTCACCATTCTTCACAATTCTATCAGCACCTACAATCATGTATTTGATAGGGGCAGGAGAGGGCAAGGCACGGCCGCTCTTTGCCTTTGTGGCGCTATCAACGAGAAAAGATACCATGTTATCTGTGATGAGGGAAAATGGGATCTCTTCATAGTTCAACTCGTAAGAGGTCAATCTGGAGCCCTGGTTATACGGTCTGGTCTCACATGCATAGACATGGGCCAACCAACACTTCTGAGACTGGATCTCCTTGTTGTCCTTGTTTTTGGGGTTGAGCTTCGAGATTTGCCATAGAGACCTGATTATTCCAAGAGCAGTGCCATGGCCGGAGGTAGCCAAGGAGCCGGTGTTGCAGATGGTCATTACGGAGAACTCACCGGTGTAGTTCTGGCTCTCCAAGTCCTCATATATGTATTTGACACCGTTTTCTCCAATCCTGAAATTGTTCACAAGGTCATCTTCAAAGAGCTTCACCGAATAATGGAAGATTCTGTTGTATAAATCTTTTTCCGATGAAGCCAAAGGAATTATCTCTCTGATATCATTGCAGGCATTCATGAGGTTGACTGCGGTTGGTCTTGACTCAACCAGATGGTCGATGCGCTTGAGGAGAGTGTTGGTGGCCTCTTGAAGCGATGCACCATAGCCCAACGTTGTCAATTCCTGCTTGTTGAAAACCCTGTTGAGCTCAACAACGATTGAAAAGCATCCCACAATGGCAATGGCTGGCGCGCCTCTAACCTGCATCTTCTTGATCACAGAGTAACCATCGTCAATGGTGTCCACATCTAGGAACTTCGTCTCGTATGGGATCAGCAGCTGGTCAAGGATGCTCAGCCTCACAGTTTCTTTGTCAAATCTAATTGCTTCCAGTGACATCTTGGTAAAGACAGTTCCTTTTAAGAACAGACATACACCTTCATCAAGCACCGCAGATAGCCCCTTCTTCGACGTCATTTTTATTTGGCATCTCTTTACTTGGCCGTTGAGCGATGCTCATCGGCACACACAATAGTAGACCCTCTCCCATCTCATCAAGGCACATGTGCTAGTCGTAATGCCTGTGGCTCCCTTTTGGCGGCCGATGAGCCTGAGCCTGCACCACGTTGTCGGTAAGGGAAGAGAGCAGGAAGATAGAGCATACAGCACGAAGCATAAGGCAAGCAAGCTCCACCGCACACGCGTGCTCAGAAACTATGTCATGTAAACATTTGCTCGAATAATGAACAGGTAGGCTTTAAAGAGAAAATATCAAATCAAATTGACATCTTTTTGACTAATGAATTGCCACTGGCTACTACCCCACACAGCAGAGTACGGAGTACCTCCCACTGCACAATACTGTGTATTACCGGGGTGTCCCAACTGATCCCTGCAAGGGATCATCCCAATAATCGCTACTATGCCCGCAGGCTCTAGGATCTACCTGCCTTGACCGACGTATTGCTTCCATTGATAACTACACTATTCAAAGCAGAGCAGGACAGAGCAGGGCAGGGAAGAGCCCTTAGTTTCAACTAGAGGTGAGGAGGCTCATACAGTAAGTGACACACATTGACGGTACGTTGATGATATGTATGCCGAGCCGGCATATTCAATGAAAGAGCTGTACCTACGAACTGAATAGATGATTTGTGGTCTAAGTGAAGTGACCCAGCTTTATTTATATTGAGGGAATCCCTGTTAATTTTTTTTGTGTTTTTTTTTCGCCTCGTGCGGTTCAGCTTGTTGAGTGGTGTGGTATGTTATGTATGGATTTGCACTACATTGACTGTGTTCACGCCTAACTACCGCCTATCACTGTACACGATGGAGTCGGATAACATACCCTTGTATGCTATACCCCAGCATCCACTGCTGGACACTTTGGCGGTCCTCTGCATATTTGCGGTTTTCCCCACCTGGTTGAGCCTGCTGCTGCTTGCCCTTTTCACCTTGTCTAACTCATCAAAATCAGTGACGGGGAAGCTGATCTCCATGATCTATAACCGCAACGGCGGCCTCTCAACTGTCTCATCCAACAACTCCAACAATCCGGTAGTATCCTCTGCCTTTTCAGATATCAGTGACACGTCGATTGTAACCTCTTTTGTCATATCATGTTTGGTGGATAGTTCGGTTTTTGCCATCATGCTGGTGTGGTTCCCCAATGCTTTGAGATGTTTGCACCTCTTCTCAAAGGCATTCGTTGCTTCCAGTCTTTGCTCTACAAAGGGAAGCTACCCTATGAATGCCATTTTGGCCTTCACGGTCGCCCTCACCTTCCACTTTTGCCAGAGGTGGTTGGTGGAGTATTTGGAGCTCGGCTCAACACCAACCCAGTATCTCAGCTACTACGGATACTCAGTGCTCTACTCTTATCCAACCTTCATGAGAAATATCTACAACGCAAAGGTGGTACATATATTCGACATCTTGGCAGACATCTCATACTCCATATTCTGCGTGCACACAGCTCTTATGAACGTCAAGCCGCTCTTGAAAAGATTGGTGGGCTATAATACGGTGCCCAAATCCATTGACCAGTTGTCACAAACCTCCATTGGATTCAGACCCATAAGCTCAGAGCACAGAAACGCAGAGAGCAAACAAGATAGCGATGCTACTATCGCTCCTTCTTATGGTACACCCTTTTACCCCAATTTAGGAAACAACAATGATGTTTTCTCGCTGCAGGTCACGAAAGACATAGCCTCTTCCTTGATTCCAGCAGCGGAAAACATCGATGAGAACACCAGCCTTGACAAGGATGATTTTGTAGATGTCGAGAATAGAGCACCAGCGTCCTTCCCCCCTGACCAACATCTCTCGATAGTCAAGGATATATCCTCCTCTTCATCGGTGGTTGCTCAAAATTTCGAAAACTTTTGCGCGCTTGTGCTCTCGGACAGCGCTACTTCATCATCAAATGCTCGCCGTGGTCTTTCCGACAGGAAACAAAAGGGTGGCTCTCTTCGCTCACAACAGCCGGTGTGGGCTCTTCTTGTCGCAGCCAAGACCATGTTCTCTAAGCCGGACTTATACTCGGGCGAAATTGACGAGCATGATGTTGCCAGTGCTGTCGTTTCACACAATGGCATCAAACGATCCCTTGTCGATTGTACGCAATGCTTCATCTGCTATACAGGTGAGACCGCAATTGGGTTTCAGCTATATGGAGCTGAAATAGGCGAAATCCTCATCCGTGTGAACGGCGTTGTATGGTATCAGGTGGCCTCTGGCAGCATGGATGACACAGAGTTTGTTATTGTTGGCGGTTTGACCCCTCTATCACAGTACGATATTGAGATGATAAGCATTAATAATGGAGGGGAACCCGAGTTGCTGGCTAACAGTACTGTAAGTACTATTTCCAACACCGCAACGCTTACTCAGTCCAAGAAGGCAACACCCCTCACCACTCTCCAAGAGAGTCTGATCACAACAAACGAGAATGTTAATAGAGAAAGGCTAAAGCTAAAAAAGTTGCGCAAGGACTACAGCAAGAAGATACACACCATCAAGAACGAGATTGAACTCCTCAAAAAGAAGGTGTACAATAACGATAAGTCAGATGAGAGAAACTATAGGAAGATACTTTCTTTGCGCCAGATGCTTGCAAAGATGGATGAGGAAAACTCCGCAATAGAGGAACAAGTGATGACCTTATTCACTAAGGAGACAGAGACAAACGAAAGATACTTGGTCGAAAAGCGCCGTTTTGAGACCGCATTCAGGAAGCTACAAACTTTTGAAACGACACACAAGGAGCAGCTCCAGAAACAAGTTGGTAAAATTGCAACTGTTGAGAGCGACAAAACACAACTGGTACAGAAGCGGGAAAAACTTCAGACAAGAAAGGCCAAGATTTCAAAGGATATTGAGCGCTTGGAGGAAGAAGTTGAGAACATTAAGAAGCGTGATATTGAAGTCAGAGAAGCGCAGAGGGTAAGGAGAGGGGAGAAGAGAGACCAGAAGATGAAAGAGTTTGTGCATGAAATATCCAAGATGGAGAAGATTGTTGACCAGATGGCAAATGATAACTACAGATTGAAGAACAGCTTCAACGGTAGCTCCCTCGGTCTGAACATTTTACAACAACAGCAGCAACAGGCTGCAGCATCGGCACCATCTCAACAAGGTGTATTGGGACCTGTCACGTCTAACGGATTTGCAAAAGGAGGTAATGGTAGAAGTGCCCCACCCCTTGGGCACAATGGTAGTGTTAGGTCTCTGACGAACATGCCCTTTTAGAAACGGCAGTGTTTGATGTATGTAATTCTATGACGGTGGTGTAATGCAAATAATGAACTTTAGAATATAACTTCTATACAAATTTATGCTCGCTTTGCGAAGTAAAAATAACTCAGCTCCAAGAGTAGCCAAATGCTTGAACTCACACGTCACTTATTTTGTCTCCCACCCGATAAAAGTGCCTATCAAAGTAGAGTAAGCCTCCAGATTTGCTGGATTCATCGAGATTGTTGTTCGAGATAATATCCATCACTTCAGCAACCCACAATTCATGGTTCTTAACAGTAAATACCTCCTTCTTTTTACAGATGAGTATCCTTTCATAGTGTGTGAGTAGCGGTATGCTGATACCATGTGAGGTTTCTTCTGGTTTGTAGAGGCGCCATTGATCTTTATGGAGATCACAAAATGGTGTAGTATGAACTATCTTCCCGCCTGCTGTTATAGGTGCCGCTCCTTTTGAGAATATGCGTGCAAGTTCAACAGAAATTTTGGAAGGCGGAAGTATATGGAGAGCAAAATAATTCAGCTCGTGCAACTTTTGGGATGTCATGGAGGGTATTTGAAGATTGAACTGAAGGAGCGCCATGGGGCTAACGCACAGCGAAGACACAGACGAAAGAGTGAGACCATGGAACTCTGTGGTGTCAGAAGGCGCTTTGGAGGCAGCAGACAGGATCATTGCCACAGGAGTATGTTAATATATGCTATACTGCATCACATCATAACTGCAAAGAAAAATCACTTACCTTGACTGCCTATGGTGGACATCGTCTGACGGAATGAGTTGGCGGGAAGCGATACACTCCCAAAGAACCTCCTTAGTATAGGGGCCCTTGACGGCACTGGAAAACCCTTCATAATATGAAAAACCACCAGAGGAAAGAAGATCTTCATAAATCATATAACTGGCCACATAAATATTTCGAGATAAGACACTCAGAAAGCACGGGTAGAATGAGCCATTGCTTCACTTTGCATATGCCTTGTACATTTTTCATGCATGTAGTGGCCTTGCATCTGCATTTAGCGATAATGGTGCAGTGATATGAGAAGGCTCAGTATTATTTCAGATGCTTTTCCGAAAATACAACCAACAGGCAATTCACCTGTTGAATAATGACCAGAATTCCACCATTCCCTGCGAAGATCTTGGAAAAAGTCGCTTCCAAGAACCTGCAGTTACCCAAGGAGATCATACCCTCCTCTGCCACACATTCACCATTAATAGGATCAATTCATCGGTGGAGCGGGAAACGAAATGTTCTTTCAGAGGAATTGAGAGTCAATGGGGCATATCCAGACCTCCGTAGCAACATTTTTGCCAAAGAATTCACCTCCCCACCCCGAAATGCCGGCACAATGAACCATAATCTCCCGAGGGATCTTTTGATACCATTGACTGTAATGAAAGATACGGTAGAGGACACTGGTGAGACGCGACGTACAACAACTGCGACACCGACATTTTCCGTTGTTGCAGACTTTGGGAAGGTAAATGAACAGCGAGGAAATCGCTCCTATGTACTGAACAACAAGATAGTCATATCTTCTCTTTACAGAGAAACATCAAAGAAGACAAAATCCCACCCATGGCTAACACTAGTGCCGCGACAATTGTTGAAAGGTATGGGGATATATGATTTCAAATCCAGTCCGAAAACACCTACAGTTATACAAATGCATCATGAGAGGCAACTGAAGGAGGCACTGGAAGATTTAGATGAGATACTCGAGAACAGCATAGGTATACCGGGAAAGAACCATGTCGGTCTCGGGTTTGAAAGCAACGTAAGATCGGAAACATTTCTGCTGCATGAAGGGGTATTTACGATCAACATGAGAAAGGTTCTGCAAGATTATAATGAGCTCTATAACGGCATTAGAGATCGTCTGAACGTCCCCGAGAATGTAACCACGGTGTACATGATTCCATACATCGATGGTACAACTTCCAGATTCCTGCATTCCTTGCTAAAGCTGTCAATGTACATGGAGTAATAGATGAATTTTGTATTATTAATGATGATGAATGACGATGATATCCAATAAAAAAACCGTATGCATAATGTTAATGACAAATTTGTGAATCCTCGTGGGATTTTTGGTTCTATCACTTGAGATAGAAGGGTATACCATACACCACAGGTGCTGCACCGTTGAGATATTTGAGAGTACACTTGTCTCTTGCTGATCCAACCGCCTCCCCGAGTGAAACACCACCAGTGAGTGAGAGCCTGTCACCTAACAATCCCCATTCTTCAAATACCGAAATGCTGAACTTGTCTATATCCTTGTCGGTGACATTCCACATGTTACCAAGCACCATCGGTGACCCTGCAACAAGATAATCATAAACAGTGCTTGAAGGCTCCAACAGACCGTTATGGCTAACAGCACTTGAGGCACAACCTAACAACAAGACAGGCGCACATCTCTCAAGTTTTTTGAGAGACTTGGACCTCACATACTGTTCTCCACCCCCATGTCCCAGGTAAATGAAGAGGTTAGAATTCGACAAACCTTCCAAAAACTGTTCTTCCGAAGGACAACAATTCACTATACCGGACCATCCCTTGAGTTCTTTCTCGAATCTGGATTTGAAGTTTGCTTCGGTTCTCACAAGGTCACCTGCAGGATTTAAAATATAGAAACCATTTTTCCTGTCTATGGATAGGTTCGTGTGTTTTGGGTGAACGTGAGACTGTAGAGCTTCCAAAAGGAAAGTCAAGGAAGGCATCCGAGATACCGACCTCCCTCTCAGCATGGGAAGAGATTCCCAAGGAAATGCTTCACATCCCTTCGAAACTACGAGAACAGTGTGCTGGTTAGAATTCCCAACTTCCCCTCCTCTTTCTTCGGCTAATCCATGACACCATGAAAGAAGCTCCTCCGTTTCCACGTACACCTGGTCAATGTCTACCTCATCATAGGCATTCTCCTCGCCTTGGAAGAGGAGGACATCAAGCACAAAGTAGATCAGATCTTCCAACAGCTCGGTCCTCTGCAATGATTTTGGGTCACCAAGTCTGATGAATAACTCGAGAACAAAGTCATCCAGAATGACACCACTTGATCCCCTATTGGAGCGCAAGGCTCTGCGGGAAGGAAGGTGATCACCAAGTATGGAAAGGAATTTGCCCTTAAAGCTTTCAAAGAGTAAAGGATCTATTCTTTGATTACTCAGTATGCTGCGAAAGCCACCCATCCAGAAGAATTCAGAGTCCCTCATCAGCTTTTCAAGCTTTGAATCTAGTTGCTTTCGCTGCTGCCACCATTCCGCACGCTCATCTCTCGTATTGATGTTCGAAGTCCTCTCCACCTTTGTGGTGGCATCGCTTTCCATTATGATAGACTGCAGCTGCTTCAAGGCGTCTTCAAATGAAAATGACTCTTGATCCGCTTCTCTGGCAGCATGCCTGTGAGGTGGCAACCTGATAACAACTGGTCCACCAGAGTTCTTCTGTTCAAACTTCGACATGAGTAGATCCCCAGTCAGGGGACATATGTCCACCGTGATCACAGACCAAAGAGGGGGAAGATAGCTTCTCAATTTCTCGAAATACTCAACGCTGGATTCTGTCTGGCCACTTAAATGCTCTACAAAAGGCACATTATGTGTCATTGGCTTAGGCAAGAGCTGTTTGGGGTCCTCTTTCAAACGATGCAGAGCTCTGTCGTAAGAAAGTGGACGGAAACGAGACATTTCCTCAACATAAAAAGAATGCATGAGGTCATCCACATCTATATATGAGGACTTGAGGGCGCCAAGGGTGGATCCCGCTATAAATAGTGCCTTTATCGCCGAATTCACCTCGTAGAGCTTCAAAAAAGAGACTATCTGTGAAAAGTCATTTAGTATTCCATCCCTTACTTCTGTCAACTGGGACAAGGCTGACTGCACTTTGGAAGTACGTTGTCTCAATACACGTGAAACCTGCTCTCCCGAAGGCCGAGCTGGTTTATTAAAAGGGGTCAACAGAAGTGTGGAGTCGGACAAACTCGCAAGAGCAGGATCCGAGGCCAAAAGTGAACGCACAGCAAACACACTTGACAATGAGCGGACAACTGTAGTGAGAAGTTGAGCATTCTGGTCATATAAGTGCATGGACAATGACTGGAAGTGCTCATTAAGATATGAACATGTTGATTGAGAGATGTACCGTGTTATCTCCAGTGAGAGCCAGAATGCAGGGTTGGAACCTTTTGCTATCAACCAACCACCTTGAGATCCATCAATGAGTGTGGAGTCGGAAGAACCACCGGATGCGAAAAGTTCTTCCAACCTTGCGCCATATACTTTTTCATTTTCTGATTCATTGAGAAACCTGTAAAAAAGGGTATGGCTTGAAAGATGAGCCATCTTTAGAGAGAAATCTTCAAAGATCACACTTCCATATATGTCATCTCCTTTGACTATCCAGCTCTTGGCACTGCTGCTATCTCCCCTGAGAAGTTGGAAGTTTGCAACCCAATAGGATGCATGACAAACCACAAGGGGAAGACTCTGAGATTCGAGAAAATCCGTCAGACTGTATATGTAAAAACCACACTCTTTTGCAAGACCGAGATGGACCAATGTATCGACGATGAATCTAAGACTGGTAACCATCGAAGTGGATACAGCCCACCTAACCTGATTATGAATTAGCAACGGAGTGCCGCTTTCATCAGAAGCGAGAAACTTCTTGAGCATAGATTGGAGAATACGCACAGACCGCTTTGCATTCTCTATAGCACCAATGAAGTCAGCCTTTTCAAACATCATTACCGAGGCAATGTGGGAAAATCTAGAGTATTCCTTCAACAGCCACATTGCTTTAGTTTTCACCTTCACGGTACTGAGGTGGAGATTCTCATTGCTTTCGAACAAATCCAGCACAGAGGCAAACTTCCCTTCTGAGTGTCTCATATTGCCAATCATCAGGGAATGCTCTAGCTGCAAGACCTCATACTGCAACATGGTCAGAAGATCAGGCTTTATTTTTGCGATGAGTAATCCTACGTGGTGGATGGAGTCTGAGAGTAGTACTGACAGTTTCAGTGAATAAGCCACTTCACTGAGCATTGTTTCAATCTGAAGCAGCTGAGAATCCTCCAACATGGCACCTCGCAAGCTCTTGTAGGACTTCAGGATACGGAGCACATACGGATCAAGGGATTGATAGCGCAGATAAGTTGCAAGAACAGAAAGAGAGCTGACTTCAAAGGTCAGAAACGCTGAGAGATCTTTGATAGAAGTTATGATGCCGCTGGAGATGCTTAACCAGGAGGTCATCAGCTCGAAAGAACGCAGTAGCTTAGCTTGGTGCAAACCTCCATTGATACATTCCAGTAAGAGCAGATTGCTTTCCAGGATTTCCCTGAAAGAAGAAAGATCCATATCAGATGTTCCACTAGTGTGACTATACTCCTGTAGATGAAATATGGTCGCATCAGAAACGAGGCCGCTACTATAATACTCAAAAAGGAGGAAACCATATAGCAGAGAATCGTCGGATGAGATAACACCACGCATCTCACTGCCCAGTACCGTGAGTAAAGCATCCTTACCTTTTATGTTGTATTGAGAGATGATTCTTCTCACAGCTAGGTCGACAAAAACCTGCATCCTGCCATGATTGCCAGCTAGTTCGATACGAACAACATCCGGGGCTGATACCAACAATTTTGAAAACAACTTGAACGTGATCTCTAATTGTTTGTGGCAACTAGACATCTCCTCGAAGAAAGACATATCATCCAGGGTAACATAATAACGTTCATAGGTGGTTGTCACATGGCACAGACGAGAGAAAGCCAATTCATATTGATGCGATTCGATGAGGAGATTAGTCATTCTCTCGCATTTAGACTTGAATGAGACAAATGTATCTATATTGTCAGACTGTATCCCAACAAGATACTTTTCAATATCGATGCATTGCTGCCATGCCTTCAAGCACATGCTCAGGTTTGCCATAACCAAGTTTCCACCAGACTTGAACATGATATTTGCCAGATTCCTGAGTCTGCCACTATGGTGATAGGACTTGAGGATATCGAAGAGTAATAATGATGAATCTCCAACATGGACGCACTGGTCATTTTGCAGTCTACTCAACTGCACCATTATTAAATCAAGAATATCCAGATGTGCTTTGTTGAGGGGCTTTTGGTTGACTACACTGCATACTTGGAAATACTTCAAGACTTGGACGGTGAGCTTTATCGGTTCTTCTCTGACAGATTGGAGAATCGATAAAAGAAACTTGGAACTGTCCCAAAGAAGCAGTAATCTTGGTTCGTTGTAGTTCTTGATAATACAGTGGAGATTATTCTTCATTAGTCCATTCGGAACTCCTTTCAAGCCCTCAAGGATACTGTCCATCTCCGAGCTTGCACCAGTATCAGAAGGAGCCTCCGCACCCCACTTTAGTCCATCCTGTGAAAATTCAGCGGGGAATTTAGCTTTAATTATAGCGTACTTGGGAACGAGAGATGCTGTCAACCCAGTGACGCTCTCTCCACATGATAAATGCAGTTCCCAGAGTTCTCTGGATGTGTGCTGATATACCAGTTTCTCGTCTTTTTTGACGATGATGTCAAACACTTTAAGGCACATATTTGACAGATTGTCATATTTGGGATTACGATCGCCAGGCGAGATATCATCGGCCAGACATCGGAATTGCAGAGATCTCAAGAGAAACGATAGCCTTAATACAGATTTTACCCCAGCACCTATCCTTTCCAGCGCTATGGAAATACGATCCATGAAAACCCTTTTCTCTTGAATCGGGCAGCGACTGAGAATAGTTGACAACGGTGAGTTGTCTCGTACTGACTTCAAGACATCAGATGCAGACAATGATAGGGAATGCTTCTGCTGTTGTAGAGTCTGCCCTGCCATTAGCTCAAGAGACAGCACCTGCAGAGTCAGGAACAGTTCACAAGCCTCCGGTGCTAAGTCATTCACATCACTGCTGTCAAGCATTATGGATTTCACCGTGTGGGAGATGGATATTGAGAAAGATTCAGAGAAGTGTGATGCTGACTGCAGTGATTGGTTATGAAAGAGGCTATAGAGTGTAACATATACCTGATTGATCTCAGAGAGCGCGGACTCAAACTGCCCAAGCTTTATCAAATGTGATATGAATTTGAACTGCCTCCGAGAAATTACCATGCTGCGCTCGTTCAATGGGAACACACCCTCTGTGAGCTTCCTCAATACTCTAAAGGACTTGGAACACACCTGCGTGCGATTGATGGTGGAAGCATAACGCGGGTGCGATTCCATAATTGGTTTGTTCTTATTTCGTTCCTCTATTGTACAAAATGTTTGAAATATATTGTCAATCACTTGGAATGCCTCATTTAAAAGATCGTCTGCTGTTGGCCTCCTGGGAGAGAGACCGCCGTTCTTTGCGGAGCCCATATAGGCAATATGAGGGTCCTCGTTCAATCTGACATCGTGCAAAGCACCTCGTTTTGCATTTTCTTTCAAAGGAGAGACACAGCCCAAGTTCTCCTCATTCCCCCCTAAAAATATTGACATTCGCCGCTGGAAGCCAGAAAGATATGGAGATTCCAACTGTGTCATATTGGATCAGTACATGCAACTGTATACATGGATATGTTTGTGTCTATGGGTGGTTCAGTTCGTGCGTGATATACTAAAATAAAGCTTGGAGAGGTGATCAATAAACATGTACACCATACAAAAACAATCAGTGCTCTTCAAATACCCTCAACTCCCTGATACTCTAGTACACATTTAGGTGAGGATTTGTGATGCAGGCATCGTTGTTTTGTCAACAGTGATGACATAATTCTCGGTGCGCTTCGTGCATGAAGCGATGGGGACGCGTAGCTAGAGTGACGGGGCATTGAGCGGGGGAGATGAGGTTATAGAGGGAGGGGAGAGGGTTACATTATTAAACTTTAATGAGTAGATTAGCCCGTTCAACTAAAGGGATGGAGCATTATAGACATAAAGCATACATAAATATACACACACTTTCATATATATATACGTTCATGAATATATACATATGGAAAACATACTTGACACGTTGCACATAAAACACATTTTCTTAGCCGCTACTCCGAGAGAATTTTGAGAGCGTCCTTTCCCTTTTGGTACTTTTCTCTGGCCTCAATTGGGGCCCTGTTAAGAGCGTCCAAGAACGCTTCTGTGTAAGGGGCCTTTGTGTTGGAGTGATCATTGTTCTTCTTGACGATGCCAAAGTAGTTGTTGTAAATGTCACCGTTGTAGAAGCCCAACGGGGAGTTGATCAAAAAGTCGCCAAATTTGAAACTGTCAGTGAGACCAATCACCTGTGCTCTCACCTCCAACAACAGAGCTGCAAGCTTGCTCTTCACACTATTCAGAGCCTCAGGGGTGATTACACCGTACTGCAAGAACTGGCCAGAGAAGTTGTCAATGTTGGTCAAAGCAAACACCTGAGCAAGGATTACCAGATATCCTTTGATGTTTCCCTCATTGGAGGCAGAGTTGACGCGGGCAATGAAGTGGGTGAGCAAGTAGTCAAAAGCATTCAACTTCGAAAGAACCACCCTGTCAGCAGCGGTGGCATCCCAGTTCTTACCGTTGCTCTTGAGTGTGTCAAGGCACCCTGCAGCCATACGGATAATCAATGCATGGAAAGACTTGACAAGAGACTCTAACTCACCAACGTTGTCACCACTGAGAATGGCAGATTTGCCACCAAGGGTCTGATACTGGTTGAGAAACGACAGCTCGCCAGAGACCTTCTTCTTCTTCTCCACCAAGCGCTCTAGAGACTGGACGATAATCCGACCAGCCGACGTAGCCAGAATGTTGTTGTCACCTTCCCATGTACATTGGACAACCCAGTCATTGTACGCCTTACCAAACCCAGAGTAGGACGAGTATCCATGGCCACCACAAGCTTGTCTACACTCGTCGATAATGGTTGCGGTGAGCCAGGTGCAAGTCGATTTGAGCGATGCAGAAGAGGCAAAAAGCGACTTGAGCCTATTAATGGCTGCACCCAGAACCTGGAAATCTTGCGACTTTGCACCCTGGTCAAGGGCATCAAGCGTGGCACGGTACTCCTTCTCCAGATCATAGGAACCTGCACCCATGGCATAAACAGCAGCCAGGAAGGGAAGCAACCGTCTCTGGTGGAGAGGGTAGTCGATGATCTGTGTTTCTTTCTCGTTTCCCTTTGCAGCAAACTGCCTTCTGCCGACAGCATATCTCAGAGCAATGGTGGTGAATCTTTCGCTCATCCTGAATGAATCAGTGACCATAGTAACTCTACCTCCGAGCAGTGCGCCGTAAGCAAGCTGGGCAAGTGGTGGGTCAACAACCTCACCATCATCATCCAAGCTGGTGAACTTGCTGAGCAGATACTCTTTGGGGATTCTCACACTGGAGAATTGGATCCACCCGTTATCAATACCGTCTCTGCCCATCTTGGCACCAATGTCTCCGATGGAGACACCTGGGTAGAGATTGTGGTTAGAGTCCCTCAGAGGAACAACAAATGTTTTGACACCATGGTCTTTACCGTTGGAGATCAAACGGGCATATACAACACAGTGAGTTGCGGAGTGTGCGGCACCACCAATCCACCACTTTGTGGCACCAACATGAGGAGTGTTGATGACGATCTCCTTTGTTGCTTTGTCATAGGTAGCAGTTGTCTCTAACCCAGCAACGTTGGAGCCGTGTGCCAACTCTGTCATACCAAAGCATCCGTACACCCCTCTAATATAGGCCGCACCTCTGGTGATGGCCCAGTAGTTGAACTGGGCTTCGGTACCCGTTCCCCTGATGGCGCTCAAAAAGAGCCCTAAATGGACACCAAGCCTGGTTCCGAGTTGCGGATCGACGACAGCAAGCAGGTTGAGCCTCTTCTGGAACGTTTCAATATCAAGTTTGTCGATCTCCATGTATGCGCCGAGTTGGGCGATCTTCTTTGCTGTCAACTCACGGTGCTCCTCTTTAGTCCGCTCATAGTATCCGGAGCTAGTCTTGAATACTGGGTCTCTCTCGATCTGCTGCATCAACCTACGAGTGGCTGCTGCTTCCTCAGACGAGCCTTCAAGGAACTCAAACATCTTATTTGTGTCGAAATCAATCCGCTGCCTTTCCCCCGCAATGGAGGCGGCTGGATCTGGGCCTCTCGAAGAGTCTGTAGTGGACATCCTGGACTGTTTAGACTTGTGGCAAGCGCGAAAACCTTAGCTTTCTATATGTATTTGGAAAAGCCTGTTAGAGTCAAAAAAAAATATCACACACTCGCAGAATCACAGTGGGCTGTCTGCGTTATATATATATATATATATATATATATTATATGTCTGTCTGGCAATGTGTGCTGAAATCCTTGTTCTCACCGTTGTTGAAGCATCTCAGAAGCAAAGACAAACAGCTGCCATTATATGCCTGCACAAAGGCAGTGGTTCCGTTTTTCCCATCCCCACATTCTGACGCCTTGGAATTGTCCGAGAGTGTGAGAGCATGTGGAAGTGCCCAGGGGTTGTATGCGCGTCACCACTCAGTTAGGTCATACAGAGGGTTTCCCCCACATTTATGCACGACTGCACCGGTAGAGACGTGCATGTGAAAGAGCTGGGGGAGGGGAGAGAGGGGTGGCCCTCCAGAGCCGGAGGGTCCCGGAGGGCTCCCCAGAACAATGTAGAGCGTCAGCACCTATGGCCTAAACGATTGATAGGACGAGACAATTGGAAGAGACAGAGGAGTTCCAGATGTTACCTGAACCAGTGGTGTGATTCTTTCAATTCTGGCCCAAGAGTTCCACATTGTAGTTTTCCTCGGCCTCTCGGCTCAAGGCTCACAGATGGTGGGGCTTGCTTCTTGTCTTGCAGTGGCACTACCCCATGTCCCATCTTCTATTATCCCCATGCACACAAGCACAACGTCGCATCCCGAGGCGGGCAGGTTCCCCTCACAAGGGATGGATCCCACACTAAGCGAATGTACTGAGCGATGGCATCAAGGAAATGCTTACAGTGATGCCCATCAAGTGCCAATGGGTGTAACACTTCTGAGGTTAGGGCAGTGAGGTACTAAACGAGCATCTCGCAGCTATTGTCTAACTCTCCCGGGATTGGAATATAACAGACATTTATACTATCTTTAATAACATACACCCTTCATGGTTAGTCAAAGCGAAGGAGATGTGTGCGCGAACTGAGCTTGCGTTCGTACCTGTATTTGTAGGTATATTCACATTCATGTACTTTTCTATACTTCCCGGTTTGTATATTCATACACATGTATATGGGTACATACTCGACACCTGAGAAAACATATATCATCAAATTCAACATATCGCGTCTATTCATTTATATCTCAATTGTATATTTACACGTATTCTCTGCATCAGCAATAAGTACATACAAGTGCACCTTACAACAGGTACACCATCTTGCCAGCAGCATCGTAGCCCACTCTACGATCCTTTTTAGTGTCACGCAGACAAGTACCATATCTGTAACCAATCTCACCAGCCTTGGCCTCCGTAAACTTGAATGCTGATCTCTCACCCTTCAACACAGGTGCAACAAAAGCCTTGTCAACTCTCTTGGGAGCATCGGCATGGAGATGCGTGGCGTGCTCGCCTGCCTCAGAGAGTTTCTGAAGTGTCTCCTCAGCCGGCTCCAGACCAAAGAACTTGGCTGCGTCAACTGGGCCAAAGGGTTCACTCTCAGCAATGGTGAGGAACTTTGACTTCTTTGTCTTTTCTGGAATTGGAATTTCAGACAAGTTCTCAGCATGCACTGCCGGATCAAACAATGGGAACATCTTGTACATCGTTTTGCTCATCTCATACATATCCTTGGAGATTTTGTTCTAAAACTTGTGTTAGTGAAATCCCTCTGCAAGATTTTTTTTTCTCCTTCTTTCTCGTGCACAAACTCTTGATCGCTTCTTTTCTTTTCAGCGCTTGATGTGAAACCATATATATGTCTTAAAGACTAATCGAAAAAATAAAAATGCAAGTTCATCATGTGATGTCACGATAAAGGTTGCACTACATTGAGAAAGAAACTCAACCGATTATACTTACTTCCTTCTTCCACTGCTTCTCAATGCCGGCGAGCTTTACAATGGCCTCTAATCTTGGGATCTTCAATCCGTACTTCACAGCAGCTTCCTGCGTGCTAAGTCCATTCTCTGTTATGTCTTCCACTATCTTTTCTTTGAGTTCGTTGGCCACCTGGAGGTTGGTCTTACAGTGTGGGTTATGTGGGAAAGGCTGCAACTCCCTCTTCCTCAACAGCTCTCTGTCTGAAGCACGCAATCCTCTCGTATAAGAAGACCCAGAACCTGCATCCTCTTCAGAGGCATTGATGTTTGTCGTGAGAGATTGCCCACGCTCAATCTCTGGCTTTACGTAGTTAGTTGTGTGGTCCTGGTTTGCGTAGTAGTATTTGTTGAAGTGATAGTCGCCCTTGAAGTTACGAGGCCCCAGAAACTCAGACATCATGATTCTCAATGATGTTGTGTGTGACTTGGGGTGCTTTCTGATAGGTGCCTTTCTTGGGTAGAATGGATATGCCAACACACGTCTGAATCTGACTTGTGAAAAGTTGCTCGACACCTTCGAGGCCAGCTGTGACTGTGCTAATATCGGACGGCCACAGCCCTCCAGAGGAGCGGACAGGTGTCCAATCATGCTGTTATATATATTCAGATGTGTTAACACGAGAATAGCGTCGATAAATACCAGATTTGAAGGCTGCTATAATTTATTTCACCAACCTTCGTCATACTCTCATTGACACTGTTCCTGCCAGTATTCGAAGTTTTTCGAAGTGGTGGATTCAGACAGGGTAACCGCAGAATCCATTGAGCGGATCTTCCTCTCTCCCATTGCACTGCGCACTCTAAGTGTTTGTCTTCCTGCATTACCACTGGAAAGCACACTACCCCAAAACCTTACCATCCAAAAGGAGTATGGGGGAAGTGCGAAGGGCGGCGATGCACACATATAACATATGGAGATGTTACTTATACTCTGACCAGAAAGTTTAATCATTCTGTCAGATGTGAAAACTATCTTTATACTGGATGAGGCTTGGAGCAGTTAATGAAATTGACACGCCAGTTATTCACTTTTCCTTTGAACAGGCTGAAAAAAACTACTGTTTTCCATTGATGATAATGATTATTACACTGGTAAATGAGAGCGCTATATTATTTATTTAAGTAAGCAAATGCATAATATACGTTCAGTACAACGTTCATTTTATTGAGTGATATGATTGATAGATTTTATTCTAGCTACTGGATGAATGAATATCGAAAAATTGAATGATTTTTATTTTTGCAAACCGAAAATAAATAATAAATTATAAATGCCCTAGAAAAAACAGTAGATAAGACTACTGTATGTAACGTAACGAAGAAAGTAGTAAAGTAAAAGATGCCATCAATGATAGAGGATAAGTCGTAACTCTTTTTTGTGTTGCTGTGTGTCGTGTGATGATGACATAGCGATCATATGCATGTCTCGGTTAAGTTTTTTTTATGCTTGCTATTCTTAGCATAGTTTAACATGAGACAAGGTCGACAATGTCAAGCTCGACGGCAGTACACTGGCCACCAATGCTCTCGTCATACAAGTTGTAGAAAGTACCGGAGAGACACTGGTAGAAAGTGGTAGTGTTACCAATAGCCAACTTACCCTCATCAGTGATAGACCAGCCTGCAGCGTAGATGGCACCGGCCTGTGGTGGTGGACCGTCAAACTGGAACTGTCTGTTAGCAACGATGGAACCAATTCTTCCCTTGGCATCCTTAAGGATAGAGTCCTCCAGGGTCAAAGCGAGAGTGTCGGAGTTGAGACAAGCGACAGAGTTGGCTGGGTTGCTGCTGTCCTCAAGTGGAGAGGAGGTAGCCTGGATCTGACCATCGTGGATCTGTGTCACTGGGGTGGCAGTAGAGGAAGCAGTGGTGGTGTCAGCCTGGATCTGACCGTCGCCGATCTGGGTGATTGGGTTAGCACCTGAAGCGGTGGTAGTGTCGGCCTGAATCTGACCGTCACCAATCTGAGTGATTGGGTTGGCAGATGGCTTTGGAGCAACAGTGGTAGTGTCAGCCTGGATCTGGCCGTCACCGATCTGGGTGATTGGGTTGGCAGTTGGCTTTGGAGCAGATGGAGTTGCGGTCTGAGCCTGGATCTGACCATCACCGATCTGAGTGATTGGGGCAGCAAGCTGGCACTCACCACCCTGGGAGGTGGTTACATCACGCTTGGCAATGGAAGCGGATGGAGTAGCAGTGGCCAGTGGGTTGACAGCAATACCGAATGTGTAAGAGTAATCAGTAATGGTACCGGCAAGCGCTCCACTTGGAGTCAAAGTAGACCATGGCTCAGATGGGATGTAAGCAGCCATAGCATGACCAGCCAAACCGATGGCACCAACAACTGACAATCTGTACTGCATTATTGTGTGTGTATATATGTAAAATGTATGTGAAAGAGGTTGTTCTCAAGAAGTTTTTAATCTCTTGAAAAGTTGGGAAAGTTCGTTCAAAGTATTTGAGCTTGGAACATAAAAAGATAGGAAAAATGTTTGTTCCAGAAGGATGTCAACTCTTCTTATATAGTTACTCCCAGCCATCTTTGGTCGAGTTTTTGTCATTCAAATTATATCCAGATGCACGTAATTATGCACGATAAATAGGATGGCTGGTTAAAAATGCACAAAAACCGGGTTGATCCACGCGATGTAGTGCACCCCACAAATCAATTATTACCTCTTTGGGAAAAAGATAAACATAACTAATTAGATTTCCCTTTCTGTGTGCTATATATAGATCTATGACGGTGGGCTTCCGCACGGAATGCGTTTTATTTTTAGCTCTTTGGGGGCTTGTAAGGTACAGCTCTGCCAATATTTGCATCGAGACAGACATTAACCTACATGACATATCTACAACAGCTGGAATTTCAAAACCTTATTCTTGCGCCTGGGGACTATATCGTACCCAAGAGGCAATGCTTCAATACGATAATGCTCACTTAATCATTAACTCGTCGCTTGCTTTCTCAAAACTGTCTGCCTTGAATAAATGTTACCAAGTTGGTCCGCTGATAATCATATTTTCCATACTTCTCCTTTACCTCGCATTTCCTCCAGGGCCAGTTTTTTTAACCCCTGAATAGGGCATCGGCATTTTGCACTAAAAAACCCACTAGTTGAGTGCCCATCGGCAAGCGAGAAGCTACTGGCTGTTCGCTCATGCACCTTCTCCTGGCTGGTATGCGAGGCGCCGACTTCTACCCGATCTGATCGAGCGGATCAGAAAAACCAGCCCCCCGTTACTAGTGTTGGTTACTATTACCTGACAGGCTACAAGCGGAACTGACAATTCATCCATGCTTCTCCATTACCATGTGGTGCATTGCATGTTCGATGTAGGTACCAATAGTTGATGAAGAGCACATGATCGCCGAAACCCAACTTCAAACGGTGTATGGCTCTTTGCGGCAGGAGTGCATGGCGACGCGTGGAGATTTCATCAGGTGTAGATCAGTGCACTTAAGTTTGCAGCAATACGTCAGTGTGAACAAACGGGCAAATTCGAGACGGCTGAATTAGTATTGAACTATTATTATACAATATTGGACCGATAGTACGCTACAAAAAAATCTAGTGTGCGGTTTGGGCCGAATGCACACGACATACAGAGCAGACCCCTATATCATGTCTTTAGATCCGAGAATAGAATACATACTCCTATACATCCGATAAAATCTTATCCCTTGATATTTCACAGTCGATATTGTCCTCAATCTCACCTTGGTTCTGTAGCTCAAGCACAGATTGAAAATCTTCCGGACTTACAGGCGTAACGCTCAATCTACCTCTTTTGACAAGTTGCATCTCAGACAGTTTCGCACACCCTTTGATCTCCTCCAATGATACTTTTCTCCTGAATCTTCCTAAAAATGCCACATCACAGCACCACCACCGAGGATTTTCCCGTGTGGATCTTGCATCGTAGTAATTATTTTTGGAATCAAATTGTTTGAGATCCGGGTGTGCATCGTTGAATACTTCGGCCAAGCCAACAATGCCCGGCACGGGGCAATTAGAATGATAGAACAGACAAATGTCTCCTGGACTCATATGAAGCAGGTTATTCTTTGCCTCGTGGTTACGCACTCCATCCCAAGGCTCAAACTTCACGGCTGCAAGATCAGATAGAGGGAAAGATACATCCTTACCGTTCTTATCGAAACGCGGCAACGGCTCCGACTTGATCAACCAATACCGTCTTCCTTTCGCGTCAACTTCAAATGTCGGGGGCTTTGCAGGAATGGGTTTTACAGGAGCAGTCAGCGAATGATCCTCATTTTCAGCTTTAGCCGTGTTTTTGGTTTTGGGAGGGACTTTGGCGATTGCTGAAGATCGTATGAACCTCTTTGGAGTTGCTTTTGGCATTGTAGCGATTGTAGACACTGCAACAAATCTTCTAAACAACAATTGAGTGGAGAAATATCCAAGGGGCTGCACGACAGATGGATAACTCTTGAGAATTTCAATCATAAAACTGTTATTACACTCCGAATATAAAAAAGTACTCTGATGCAATCTCACGCTTATCTGTTTTCATCTGCCATACAAACGCAGACGCGGCTCCTACCCCACAGGGCCTTGGGTAAACCAGTGGCCCGAGCTCAGCAGCCCTGCCTTATATTTGTAAGAGCACTCATCGCACACAGTGAAGGATCAGACGAAGAGGAGATAACGGGTGGAACTTTGGAAAGCTGAACAAACTCTGCTATCGTGGGACAAATGTACTTTTGTTGAACTAGTCTAGACGTATTATACTAGATTATTATAGTTTCTAGACAAAAAAAAAAGAAAGTCGAAAATGTCGGACCCTCAGGTTAGAATATTGACGCACATGAACAAGGACCATAAGCTGGCCATAGAGGATTACCTGGCAGTGTATGGTGGGGTCATGATAGATGATAAAATTGCCAACATCACCTTGAAGGATATAGAGCTGGACCACATGGCGATTGGATTTAACCATTTTGATGTGGGGTTTGAGATTATCAAGCCTATTCCAATCGAGCCTCCGTTGAAATCGTACGGTGATGCTCGTGAGAGACTGGTAGCCATGGCAAAGTTTGCTGCTGAGAAACGTGGCTTTTCGCATCATCAGGTACAATCAATGGAGTACCCACGCACAATTGGCGAATTTATCATTATTGCACTGGTTCTGTTGGTCAGCTTGGGATACTTCAGACCCGACATCCTGTATGAAAGTCTTTTCCCCTCTTTCTTGCCGCCACACATAGTTGAGAAATTGGCCTACATTAACAATCCAGCTTTCTACTTCGCATATGGAATGCACATTTTTGAGTTTTACTTTTTGATGGCACCGAGATTGAGGAAATACAGAGTTCCATTTGATCTGAAGATCGACTGGTTTATCGCTACGATGTTCGAGGGTGCAAATGCCCTTTGGAGGTTTGACAGGTGCGTGGCAAAATTCCAAAAAGCAGAATAACGAATGAGGACTCTTGTGCAACGACCTTTCATATACATAGAATTAATGTACCATAATAGTTTAGTTGACAGTGCTTGTTGTATAAGTAGTTAGCTACCCCATGTATCTATTCTGAGCCTAGCTAGTGTGCGCACCCTAGACTTGCAGGTAGGGTAATGGTCATCGCGTGTATGCAGAAAAAAATGTAGATTTTTTGGTAGTACAAGAGGGGTATGTGGTATTTTTCAAGTGAGGAACACTATAAGAGGGGTTACTGACCAACACACAGGATATTAACAAAGATGGCTCCAAGACAGTCACAAACCGCCAAGAGGAATAAGACACAGAACAAGACCAGGGCCATAGAGTCCGAGGTGACCAACGACTCGCATGCGAGGAATCTATTGGTGTCTCAGCCAAAGCTCACGCCAAAGTCCAAAGTTCACAAGCCGAAGAAATCAGAGGTGAAAAAAGAGAACAAGAGAGTTGCCCTATATGGAAAGAAGATACAGAAAGTCTATGACGAGAAGGATTTGGATTTACCATCTTTGAACAGAGCCATTATTCCTGGCGTGGTGAAAAGAAGCGGAAAGAAGGGAAAGAAGTTTGTTGCAGACAATGACTCCATAACCCTCAACAGATTGGTGAAGTCCATCAATGATGAGAGAGACCTTGTCAATGAAAGCAAACTGGAGAAGTCGAGGCGTCTTGAGGAGATACGAGACCTTAGAAGACAGGAGATGGAGAGAAAGGAACAAGAGAAGGCTTCCAAACTGGAAGGTAAGAAACAAGAGATAAAGAACAAGGCCAACGTTGCCAGGCTCACGAGAAGGAAGAATGCCAAGGAGGCCAAGAAGGCACTCACTGCTTCTATTGAGGGTGAGGTGAAGAAGGCCAAGAAGAAGAGTGTTTCATTCGCATAATTTAAGGTGGACGATGTCGAGACTGTACAATATTTATTTACATTTTTGTGTTTCCTCGTCGGGGTAGAGAAAACTATAATACATGGTATTTGCATCAGCGAAAAACTCACTGTGTTGTTTCGTCATCTTGTAGATTTTCGTCGTCAATATCTTGGTCCGCGGCTTCTTGTGTCTCCTCTTGACCCCAAACGGCTACCCTCTGGTTCATCGTATGCAGGCTTCTTTGCACATTTTCACTGAGTTCCTTTACTATCAGAGGCTTACCAAAATATTCGGAACCATTCAGATTTCGTATCGCCTCTCTGGCATCCTCGGCCTCCTCAAAGGTGACATTTGCATATGTCTGGTTGTTGTTCTGGGGCTGCACCACCTCTGTAACTAGCCCAAATGTAATACACAGATTGAAAAGATCCTCCTCCGTCGTCGATGGCGGCAGATTTGCTAGACAGAGGTTGTTAGTATGATCATTAGGAATTGAGTGAGACCTGAAGACAGGCCTGTGCTTGCTTCTTCCACGCATCTTGCCAGGTATATGCAACTCACCTATATGGACCTTAGTGCTATCCATTGCTGAGTGCGTTCACAAGATCCAAAGACTCTCACTCGTTGTACAATTTGGAAAACAGATACCAAAGGCAATTATGTCTTGATTCTTCGATACCACCATGCCATAATAACAGCAACTCTTCTGACCTGATTTGACAATCTCTTCGCCTATCCAATATAATTGAACCCCACCATACAGTTAGCCCACACGATTGCCTGCAGTGCATAATGGTGTATGCACTTTGAGAGGGTGCACCTGGCAGGCTTCTATCTGTAAATTACCCGGACCTCTGTGTTCTGTTCCGCTGTTTGCAGCCAGTGGGAAGAGACAGGGGAGGGTTCACACGGGCTCAGTACAGGCAGGAAAGGACCGCAAGAACGTATTGCAGAGACACTTATCGTTGAGGGAGACATTGAACTGTCTTTGAGTACATCGAGCCAAACCAATAGTTTTTTTTGCAATTTTCACCTATATTCGCCATAATAGGGGTTTTGGTAAACTTGGAATCATTAGTGGAAATACACAATGAGGGTACCTAGCTTGGCTGTTGCCGCATGCCTTGGTGCTTCAGCTGTGTCTGCCTTTAGGGACACAGCTCCAATGCTTGTCAGATCACAGCTTACCCAGTCTTCCGGCGTTGAGCCAATGCAATACATATCACAATTCTCCCAGCTAGTCAACCAATTGCAAGATTTGACGGAGACAGCTTGTAGGAGTGATGACGCGGCCCCACTGACAGTTGTACAGATTCCAGGGCTAACCAAGGAGGATTTGGCAAACACCAATCACCTCCCTTTCCTCTCCAATTTGATCAATGGCGGCGAAAAGGTAGGGTACTCACCACATGTGCAGTACCAGAAGTCAGGGGATAAATTTCCTATATCAGAATCCTGTACTTCGCAGGATGTGAAAACAATCAGCATTGACGACCTGGATATTGACAGCTGGGTATCGCAGCTGGGCAACGAGGCTCATAAGGTCGTAATAGTGAAGCTGCCAAATGTTAGCCACCGGTTGAGATCTGAGTCTCTCAAACAGATTGACTCCTTTTTTGATAGGCTATCGGGCCTCTCTGGGGATGCACTTACACACAATATGGTTGTCCAAGGCCTACCAACGTTCAAGGTGCCTTCCGCTGGCAGCTTGTCAAATCTTCAGGGTCTCTTTGGTGGCAGCGTCAAACAGAAGAGAGATGATTACGTTGATCAAGATGATGTGGAGAAACTCGAAGAGGAGATTGATGAGGCATTCCGTGAGATTGAGGAGATGGTTGGTGATGATCTCGTCAGCATCTACAGTGATGAGTCTGCTCCAGCGCCTCTTGCTGATAGCTCCAGCAACTTCACTATTCTTGCAGGAGGAAGCGTGGTTGACAATTACTCCTTTTTTGGACCTGGTATATGGATGGGAACCATTGTGTCACTATTTTTGTTTGGTATATTCTGGACCGCACTTGGATGGCTGTCTTCTCTGCAGGTGAGCTACAAGGCTTTTGACAAGCCATTTAACGCACAGAAAAAGACTCAGTAAGATCATTAATAGATAGTAGATACGTGTTTATCTCTTTGACAACATAAAATGTGTTTGAATCATGTGGTATCTACACCTATATACAGTGCTTCTAGTATACATATGGAATGATCTTGTAGGGAACACGCCTCTCGTACTCTTCCCAGGATTTGCCATACTTGCCCCGGCATTTCGCCTCGTCTCTTGTTTGCCTGTGAAGCAAAAGTGTACCAAAGTATATCACGTAAAAGTATGTCAATGGTGTGTGGAACTGAGTTGGAAGGCACCAAGCCCAGGCAATAAGCCAATCACCCAGATAGTTGATGTGCTGTGACCACCCCCACCAGCCATCCACGAGCAGCTTGGTGCCTCTGTCTGTCTGAATGGATTTCATCTGGGGGAGCAGACCTTGCCTGAATTTTGACTTTTGAGCATTGGCATTGTGGAAGATGTAGAAACCCACAATCTGGAGGGCTAAGATCGAGGAAAGCTCCAATGAGCCTAGCACAATGGGGTTGAGTGCCAAGTACCTACACTGCAGTGAGTAGGTGAATGGCACCCAGGTGAGATCACCAAAGGCCAGCATAAAACCAAAACCGTCAGTAGTGATATCCATCATGGTGAGGCACCCCTCTTCGTTCATTACACCATGGAAAATGTAGAAGGTCTGCAGCAGCAGCACCAAGAGACAACTATTACTGAATGCACCTGTTGTCAGATATTGATGGTGAAGAGATGCAAGATCCAAGAGAGCCCATAATAGCATACCAGGTCTCAATTCACAGAACATCTTTATGTCCCAGGAGGCAATTCTAGGGTTCAGTTCGCGACCCAAGAACCAGTCACCAATGACATCCCCCGAATTCCCTCCCACAGCAAGGACTCTTTCGTTTGTTCCTGCCCCATTTGGTTTCCTCAGAGGAATATATGAACACAAATACACAAATGTGGCAAGGGAAAAGGAGAAGATAACGGTGACACACATTATCCTCAAGTGGTTCTCATAAAGAAATACCAGCTCAGGCATGGCACCTTGTGTCGCAACCCAACGGCTCGACAACACAGCAAGCAACACGCCAACCATGCTGAGACCATTGATCTTATAAGGAAGAGATGTCCCATCCCTCAATGGTACACCGGTAAGATGCCTACCAGGCAGGAGAAAGTCCAGAGCAACCAAGCTGAAGAACCAGATCAGATATGCACGCCAACATTCGAAGTTGAAAAATGTGTCCTGCCAGTTTTCTATGAAAAATCTGTGGGAGAGTTCACTTATTTTTGCGATATCCAAAACAATTCCGTCCACCAAGAATTCTTCATTACAGCAAAGGTATAAGAAAACTGTCACTGCGGGAAGACCAAGAGTGAGAACGATAGCACCGGGACGGCCAAAGAAATCCTTCTCTGTTGTCACAGGATTGAGTGTTGTCATGGTGTGTTTTTATATTCAATGTACCCAATTGCCTCTGGTAATCCCACAATGACCAGAGATATCAGTGCATATATATATATATATATACTTGGCCTTTGCATAAATCAGCCTAGCACACAGAACAGTTACGACCGATACGAGCATAAACGAGACCCTCGGCACACGTCTACCTCGTGCTCTGCAGAGCCCATATGGCCCGTAAAGGGCACATTGGCCCTTACCGTTACAGCGTACGCAGGCAAAAGAGATTTGAAAGACAAGCGATGCGGAGATAATAGGTGACTAAGAGAGTATTTATGGCGGGACATTCCAGCAATAGCTTAGCCACGAAAGCACATCTTGAATTAATCACACAAAATGGCTGATATACCTGCGTATGTATTTTTTTGATTCATGCCCACTGGACGGATTAACAAGTCTTTGGCCATACTCGCATCTCAACGCTAACACTATGTAGTCCCGTGCTGCGAAAGCTTATCCTCTTCACATTTCTGATGATCATAGCTCCAGTATTCACCTTTTTCCTTTCCAGCTGGCTTTTTGGTGAGTAATTGCACTGTTTTGTTATCTTTCTACTGTTGCACTTTGATATTAACCACATCGTAGACGGTAATGCCATCGCGTCGGGAGGCCTAGCAGCCCTTGTGGCCAATGTTGTGCTCATAGGGTACGTTGCCGTGGCATTCACGGAGGATCTAGGAGGAGAGGACGAGAAGAAAACCAAATAATTATAGACTTGCTTATGGTTTGTGTATAGTGTTTGTTCCTTGGGTAATGATGTATAATTCAACGTATTTGTTTTGAGATGTCCAACTCTGTGCACACCGATAACGCTCTCACATACATACATGTATTATTGCCTCTACATAGTGCGCACTCCTACCGTGCATACGTTCTGATGCATATACACCTGGCCAAGTGAGGTGAACTGGTCAAGATATATGATACATGACTTTTGGATAAGTGTGAGAGCTCTGGTGCCCCCCATCCAGTCATTAGTTGTAACGTAACCTGTCAGACAATGGTGCAGCAAATATCGTTGGTGTCGTCAATTCCGGCGTCGCAATTAAAACTCACTACACTCACATTGACCGTGCTGACGGGGATGAGTCCGAGGGATCTCTCCACACACACGGTTATTCTGAGACCCAAGTTTCCATTCAAACCAGAAGTACAAGCAGGGAAGATCAACCAAATTGAACAGTACAGAACGAGAATGACTCGGGTGTGGGATATCCCAGAATGGGATGCTTCAGAGATGGAAACACAGGGTAGTGACAAAAAACCGTTACATGGTCACACATTCTTTGACACCTCGACCGACGAACAGAACCAATGCATATGGACTCTCCAACTTTCTGATATCCCTCTTGCGGGAAAAAGAAACACATCGTCTCAGACGATTTTTGAGACAACGATATGGCAGATAGACGACTTACAGGGCTACTTGGATGAGCTTGGATTCATACCTGAGACGGAGTTCTGGACAAGGGGGCTGAGGTACTACCACAACGACATAATAATTGAGATATTCAGGCTATACGTGAAGTCCCCAGCCCAAAACACAGACGAAGCAATTCCATTGGACGGGATAGGTAAAACCACCGGTGCAGAGAGGCAGCTGGAGCTGCTGGACAAGAGTGAGAAGTATTTCATCAAGGCGTACACCAATGTTGCGCGGCTCACAGATGTAGATAATCTAGCGAGGGCGACAAAACAATTAGAAGCGCTTAAACAGGAAATCTCAGGTCTTTTTGAACTAGAGATTCCCGATAGAATGGCAATGGACAGCAGGATCAATTCCAAGATGGCTGCAAACAATGCCGCCAGGAAATAGTCTATTACCGTGGTGGTAGATTGAGGGATGAGAAATGAGATAGTTAAAAATGAAGACATCCATGTTGACTTTTGTTTAATAGTATATTAGTTCCTAGTGGTACCAAATTCATTCGGTAATTTGCTCAAGTTTCTATTTTGCACGTGACCCAACTAGCCCAGCCCGCACACCCTCGCTATTCGTACTGTATGCATATGTGGGAATCTTTCGAGAGACACACATGGGGATATGCGGAGGGCATCGTCCCTGGTATAATTTTGACAAAAAGCAAAAGCGAAGTTATAATATCGAACCAACAGACAAATAGTCATCACACATATTTTGAGGATGAGCAGTGGGTCAAATATACTAAGGAGGAATTTTTTCCTGGCTAACTTAGCCCTTGTGGGTACTGTGAAGCCCTCACCGCTAGGTCTACTCTCGCCTCTAGCGAGGCTAGGTGGCGTGCGCACAGCCGTGGGAGGGGCCGTCAAACGGCCTCAATCCATGAAACATGCCGCTTCCAAGGAGCTCTTTTTCAGTAACAGCAACATATTGAAGTCATCGCTGATACCGTTTCCAAAGCCAAAAGGTTTGGGCTTCCTTGCTCTCAGAGAGCAGTTGTTACACAAGGGTTATGCAACACACTCACAGCTCGGGAGATTCAAGTATATCTACCGCGGAAGCCATGGATCTGGCACCGGATGGAATGCATTGAAAGGACCCATAGTCTTCGCTGCTGTATTCTGTGGCGCTACGTATTTCTTGGACCCAATTCTGTTCTCTTTGCCACCTCTGAGCTTCTTCAGCCAAAACCCCAAGTATTGGCTAGGTGCTATAATAGCGACTAACCTAGCTGTATTTGGGATTTGGCGGCTGCCTCAGTACTGGAAATATCTCCATAGGTACTTTTTGCTTGAGAAAGGAGCTGGAATGCAAAGCCATTGGGCCATGATCGGTTCCGCCTTCTCACACCAAGAGTTCTGGCACCTGTTCCTCAACATGGCATGTTTGGGATCATTTGGACTCCCTCTCATCTCGCAAGTGCTGGGTGCACCATTATTTACAACAATATACCTTCAGTCTGCTGCTGTGGCTTCGCTTGCCAGCTTGTGTTTCCCAATGCTTTTTAGAATTTCCAGTATGGGTGCCAGTCTGGGAGCCTCGGGTGCCATCTCCGGAATCTTTGCTCTGTTTGCATTTCTGTTCCCAGCAACGCCCATTTCGATCTTCTTTATCCCAGTTCCAGGCGGAGCATGGATGGCATTTTTGGGAATGACTGTCTACAACATCGCAGGCTGTGTCCTGAGATGGAGCTACTTTGATTTCGCTGCTCACCTTGGTGGATCTGCTGTAGGTATTGCATATGGATGGTGGATCTCCAAGTCAAGAAGGCGCGAGATTGAGCGTAGAAGAAGAAAGATGGGTTCCATCGGCTTCTAGGCAGTATATATGTTACAATGGCAGCCTTTTATAGTTCTGTATATAGTCATGCATAAACGTGCTGTTCAAACTTCTCTATAATAGACTATAAACTGGCTATGGAATCCGGGATTCCTAATGCGAATGTTGGTGCCCTGTCCTCGTCATTTTTGGTGGAAATCTTGCTATGCCAACCAAACAGTGCTTTGTGCTTTATCACACGTCTCCTTGGCTTGAGAGCTACAGTTGCATTACCCTCACCATCAGTCTGGTCATACTCACTGTCCAAAGCCTTTGTGTTCCTCACCTTTGTTGCTCGCTTTTTGAGCAGCTTGTTGAGGGTATCTCTCTTCTCTTCCTCTAATCTCCTCTCACTGAAGTTCTTCCGCCTACGGGCATTTTCAGCTCGCCTCAACTGGATCTCTTCCTCTGTCAGGATTCTCTTTCTTATGGGCTCATTAGAGAGTGCCAGCAGCTCGGCAGAGATCTTGCCTGCACGAGACTTTGTCGGAGGCAATTCCACAGGCGAAGCAGATGTGGTCACAGCTGTGTTATCTTCCGATTTTAAATCTGGCGCTTCGCCTGTTGGAGTGAGACCTTGTGACTCATAGAACTTCACACGCTGCCTCTCTGTCATTCTTGAGACATCAGTTGGATTTATGGCTTCCCAATCTCCCTCTTCATCAGTCAGTACAAGTTCCTCATCCACCTCCATATCATGCGATGTAGCCCCAGACTGGTTAGCGGTTCCCTCGTCAAACTCTTCAAAACCATCATCCTCATTATATAGCTCAGAATAGTTTGGTTTATTTCTCACTCTCTTGGATTTGCTGGGAAATGTTGTGGCTGGTGGCTGCTGCTCTTTGGTACCTGACCTGTTTGCAGTGCCGGAGCGGGAAGATGCTCTAACCTGAGGTAATGGAGCTGATTTTTTTTGCTGGGTGCTTGCCCTGGCCGGTTCACGTGTCCTTCTGGATGTGCTCTTCGGGACCGGTGGAGTGAAGCCCTCGTCGTTATCCTCCTCATCGTCCACCTGGGGTGTCATTTCCATATCGTCGTCATCGTCCACCACATTTACCTCCGCTTCTGATTCGTCGTGATAGTCTTCTTCCTCCTCCTCTTCTTCCTCAGCGTCGTCATCCTCGTCTTCTTCGTCATCCTCTTCGTCGTCCTCGTCCTCGTCTTCCTCATCATCCTCATCATCAGCAACAGCAGCTACCGATCTCCTCTTAGAGGTAGCGCGTGGAAGGTTGTCATCATATGGGACTTCAGCATCAGCATTAGTAACACCCTCCACAACCACGAAATTACAAATCCCATCGCCACATCCTCCAGCTACTTACTCTCTTCATCATCATGCAGAGACACGTCTGAAAGCTCACTCAGCGACTCAGAGTCCGATCCAGCAGCCATTGTGCAATAAATTAACTTTCAGGATACCCAAGAAACAAAATGTGAATGAAAAAACCCTTACAGCTCAACCCACCGCTCAAGTACACTATTGTAGCAATTATATCGCTATTGTAGTCTCTAGCTACTCTGCCCGCTCCGTGCACCTTGTAGGTCCCCGGTCCCACACGCTACGCCATCTCCACTACACGTATATAGGCGCACACACCGGGTCTGTTCCTCTCTGTCTGGCCTCTCTGCTTTGAAGATCGAAATCAGTCCCTGCACACCTAGCAGAGGAAAACCCCCATCTTCCTTCCCCGTGCGTGTACGGACCAAGCTACCATCATAATGCTGGCTGGCTTATGGCTGCCGCGCCAACCCCCTTTTTTTTTGCCTCATTTTCATGACAGAACGTCCTTCTACTTTGTTCTTCACGAGGAATATATCGATTATCGGTTACTGACACAGGAGAAATTGACTGTTTACGCGATAAGGAGAAGAACTGACCGGGAAGACTGTTGATCGTCTCTGATTTAGTTGTTCATTTAGTCTATAGCCACTGTCTAGCTGGTTGTGACATCGCCTCTCTTTCGAGTGTGGTGCAATATTTTTTTAAAAAAATAATAACAGAAGCCCCTGCTCGCCGGCCGTGTCTCACAGCATGTCTGTATCACCACTCATCACAGATACCATGCAGCTTCACCAGTTACAGCAGCAACAGCAGCAGCCACAACAACAACAGCAGCAGCAGCACCAACAACAACAACATCAACCAGTGTCAGGTGTTGGCCAGCCGATAAAGAAATGCTCGCGTTGCCGTGTGAAGAGACTGGATGAAGATCCAGCGACATTGGAAAGGTATGCTACTTGCACCAACTGTAGGAATAAGAGAAAGATTGAGAATAAAGCAGTTAAAGAGTAAGCGGATAATTCTTTTTTCGGTTTAGCATGTAGATGTTGTTGTCCAACCATTGATCTCAAGTTACTAACATTACTTTTTTTTTGTGTTTCAGTTACAGCAACATCCCCAATCTATTCACCGACTATGACGAGTTTCTGCAGAGGATTAAGCTCAACCAGGAGCTAGACATCCTCGACCACAGCTTCAAAGCACTGGCACCTCCCCAACTTTTCCAGAGGTACCATCCTGATGAGGTGACCCCGGAAGTGTACCAGCACATTTCAAAAGCATTGGTACAGACCTACATAGACCCTTTGATGGTTGTGACCGGGTTTCGTTTTCCTGTTCGTGACTACCACAAGGGAGGCACCAAGTCTAAGAAGATCACGTTCATGTTCATCTGCAGCCAGGATCGGACTCGTCAGCGTAGGTCAAGATCAGACAACAAGAGACACGTGACAAACAAGCTCAAAGTGGAGGAATGCCAATCAAAGATCACATTGAACTATGATCTCACAAATGGTTTGGTGCAGATTGGTTTCAACCACAAGCACCATACGCCATACAACTGGAAGCGTGAAACGGGATTGGCGGATGACGAACATGCCCATCTTGCTCAGCAGCAACTTATGCATGACACCCATCCATATCACCACACCCAACACCACTACGCGACACAACAACAACTTCATAGTACTGCACAAGCATTGACCGCAGCGGAGACACAGGCTGCTGCCGCCGCCGTGCAGGCTTTGGCTGCTCGTTCTGCTCACGGAGATGATAACGGTGGCAATGAGGGTCTCAGTGAAGACGTGGTCAACCTGTTGAAGCTCTCATACCTGCAAGAGCAAGCACAGCGTACTAATGCCCTCAGTGAGGCTGCTCTGGATGCCACCCTCAAAAAGGACCACAATGATCACCAATACTCCAATGGCAAATCATCAGGCAAGGGCATTGTTGTGGACAACAATGGCATTCCTGATGAGGTGAATGTGTTTAGCATGGCTGGTGTGGATGGACAGGTCGTAGGAGGTGCTGATCTCAGTGTAGACAACATTGATCACGAGCTGCTAAGACAGGGCATCAAGCAGTAAGTTGTTGTTTGTCTGTAGAAATCCTGGCCTTGGCAGTTGCGAGGCAGCACCATAACGGTGGCTGTTGCCTTTGTCTGTTTCAAAACTACTTAACTCTCTTCACGTGTATAATATTATCCTATTGATTATTAAAATAAAAAAATATGAACCTTTTCAAGTATTTCTTAATTATCCCATTCAAAGTATGACTTTCACCCTTCCTCTCTTCCCTCTCTGCTGCAGCCCACCGCCAAGTTTACCTAGGCAAGGCTGAGCGCATGCAGATTGCTGCAGGAGATGAGTCTCCAGACTTCTATAGAGCATGGGGGGCAAGAGCAGTGATAGCGAGGCCAGGAGAATGTAGCAGGCGTTTTGTACAACAATTCAAGATATACAAACAAGGACTGATATATTGACGATACACATTCTCTAGCCTATTAGTTTACCATTGACGTGCCAGACTCACACAGCTGTGTGTCATCGTTTATGTCTGCCTCAGCGAGCCATTTCCCAGCTGGAAAGGCACAGCTACTGTTTGCAAAGTCTAAGGTATACCTGCACCCCAGCAACTCTTCCAAAGATAACATTCCAGGATATTTGACATTGACCAGGCCCACGAAGAATGCGGTCAATACGGATCTTGTGATTGCCTTTATTCCCGAAACGGATGTTCCTCTCAACACCGAGGACAGAAAAAGCCTCGACTACTTTGATCTCTACGGATTGGACGGAGAAGGATCTCTATCGGTACTCCAAGGTCACAATACTCCGCCTCCCGGTTCTGCTGCAGGCCATGTCGAATCCAATCGCCCGAAGAAGGCGGTATTCATTGACAGGCCGGTTCAGTCTTCATTGGCTTCGTATGCTTTTGGTGTCTCCATCTCCAACCTATACAGCATCCAAGTGAGGCCTAAGCAGGACAACTCTCTCTGGTGGGGCTCTGTCATCTTCAATGTCCAAGGAGGTGAGAGACTTCCAATTGTATTCTTCCATGATGATGAATCGCCGGGAACCAAGAGGGAGCTCAAGTCTAGGAATCGCGATTTCAACCCCTTTGCATCGAATGCAATCACCGGCGTCTCTGGCGCGGCAGCGAATCTCCTGTATTGGGGAGGCGATAGATTCATCAGCGTCATGAAAGAGTACTGTGTTCTTGAAGAGGCAACGGTAGAGAAGAACGTTTTGTTGGTGAACCCGACAAGTGAGGATATGCGCAACTTCATTCCACAGAATGCCATCGACGCCGAGCCCAATAACGTCATTGACGGCACTCTCCAGTCTCTCAACAAGTTTGTCGCAAATGCCCAATGGAAGGTGTTGGGCATGCTAGCATCTGTAGCTCAAAAGGCAAGGCAGGAAGTCCAGAAGGCTGTGGCCGAGACCCCCTTGGTCATCAGAGAGGCTTTGCTGAAACCAGAGGTGAAGCGCATAGCCGATGAGTTCGATAGTGCCAACATCTACCTTGCGAAATGGGCTCTTTCTGTTCAAGAGGAAGCCGAAAGAACACGCGAAACTATCATTCTGGATAATGCATATCGTTCTTTGCTCAGAAAGGAACTTGCCGAAACTGAGGGCGAGTCTTTTCTTTCCGGGTTAACTCCGTTGGAGCTATCGAAAGTCACCCGCAGGAAGCCGGTGAACTTGGTTGAGTGGAACGGCTTTTTTGATCATACGGGTCGTCTCTGTGTCACTGTTGACGAAGTGAAGGACAGGATCTTTCATGGCTACCTTGCTGATAACAAAGTCAGGAAGGAGGCCTGGTTGTTCCTGCTGGGGGTTTATCCATGGGAGTCCTCTACAGAGGAGAGGAAACAATTGGTTGAAGCGCTGAAGGTGAACTACAACGACATTAAGAGCAGATGGGAGATTGACATTGTAAGACAGAGGGAGGATGAGTTCTGGCAGGATCAGAGGTTCAGAATCGATAAGGATGTGAGACGTACGGACCGGGAGATATCCATCTATGCAGGGAATGGAATAAACGATAGGGGTTCCGATAGCGAAGAGAACGAGACGCCCGATGAGGATGAAGTGGAAGATGGCCTGATTCAGAACCCCAACCTCCAGGTATTAAGGCGCATCCTATTCACCTTCAATGAGCTCAACGTTGACCTGGGGTACGTTCAAGGCATGACGGATCTTCTTTCTCCCCTTTATTTCGTCTTGCAGGATGAGGTTCTTGCTTTCTGGAGTTTTGCACGCTTTATGGACAGAATGGAGAGAAACTTCTTGCGGGACCAGAGTGGTATGAGACTGCAGATGCAAACGCTCAACGAGCTTGTTCAGTTCATGCTGCCTGACCTCTACCTGCATTTGGAGAAGTGCGACTCCAACAACCTTTTCTTCTTCTTCAGAATGCTCCTGGTTTGGTTCAAGAGAGAGTTCTCATATGACCACACCATGAAGCTGTGGGAGGTTTTTTGGACAGATCTGTATTCATCGCAGTTCCATCTGTTTTGCGCACTTGCAATTCTCGACAAACACTGCAACATCATCATACATAACTTGAAGGCATTCGATGAGGTTCTCAAGTATATGAATGATCTTTCTGGCCATATCGCGCTAGATGATATGCTCCTACGCGCGGAGCTGCTCTTTATCAAATTCAGGAGAATGGTGGATGTCATAGATAGACGGCATGAGGGACTTGGCGTTCACTCATTGGAACCAAATAGCTCTAGGCAATCGCACAATGCCACTCCTGTCAGTTCGGACTTGAGAGGACTATTATCGAGGGAATTAGTGATTCAGAAAGAAGTCCCACGTCCCGAGGGTGTTGGTGGTGGCTAAATTCAGACTCCCAGGTGGTAGAGGCAGTGACTGTAACCAGGGTGCATATACTATTAATTTTTTTTTTTTACGTTTCTGGTTTTGTTTTTCATGAGATGATTTTTTCGTATGGTCATAATGGATATATCTGGGTTATAACCCGTTCTGCAGGGGACCAAACTGTACAGTATTTTCACGCGTTCTGCTATCTAACAGCCTGATACATCGCGATGTCATCTCCCTCCCCACCACCCGTCCCATGCAACAGCATGTTAGGGTCTGCAATTTGTAGGAATGCATGCCATTCCGGCACCGCACATCCACCTGGAATGCATCACAGGCAACACTCGGCATACAATTGAAACGAGAGAGTACTTCCAAGACAGTTCCGAACGGATTTGTGCCCAGGTGGAATGACAATGGGTGCACTTTAACAGAACGCAAATTGAACTGAACAGCACTTCAACAGAGCCAGTTTTGGCGGTGGTGGTGAGCAATATGTTAACATAACTCCCTTTTCTCATTCTCTTCCTGAAGTGCACTGTCACCTCCAGCTGTCGAGCCCTTGATGCGCTTGGCAGGCTTCTCCCCTTGCAAGCCTTCCTAATTCTCTGCAGCGCGGCCCGACTCTTGTAGTGCGGAATGGGGGGGATATGCGCGCAGGCCCTGTGGAGGGGCCTAGCCAGCGGAGTAGCCAGTGGGCACGCCAGCAGGCATGCAAACTCATCCCCCCACGCAGATGAAAGCAATCTCTTAACGTGCCCTGACGCGCCCACATAGTGGCTTTGCAGGCTCTAATCCTCCCGCACCACACAGCAAGGCGATGCGAGGCAACGGCATCGTCCTGTTCTTCTCAGCCTGTCTCTCCATATGGCGTGCGCTTTGCACGTTCCGCAGGTGCCATTATTCGGTGGAGACGTGGAAAAGGGTCCCTTCCTGGTGATCTGGGAGTGAACATGAGTCAGTGCCTTTTTTCTTCTCCTTCTTTGTTCGCTTCTTCGTTTTTACATCCAACTGTTGCCTCCACTGTTGAAGTGCTTCCACTGTTCAGTGTTTCATCCTGGGTTATTGGCGCACAAAAAGCTGGCTTCTCCTTCGATCCATTTCGATCTATTTTTGTCCTGCTGGAACTATCTTCAGTCCACTTCTGCATATATTTATATTTTTGTCCTTTGCATGCCAAATACATTTTGTCCATACCTGACCAATTAGCCATCCCCAGTCATATAGGGCCTTCAAGTTGTCGCGATGGACTACAACACACTACATTACCACACAGACAAGGGTCGAATTGCATCGTCATGGTCCCATTTGAGACACAACGCCCGTCGCATATTGCACAAGTCCCACATTGCTTCCACCTCCTCCAGCCGCAGACTGCTTGGTGTTGCCGTTGCATTTCTAATTTTTCTTTACTTTGTCATATCGCTGTTGCATCCGTGGAGTAGCTCAGATGAGCGACTGCCTACGTCGTTCGCTTTTCTTGATTTCAGGCATGTTGGAGATCAAGTGAAGGGCTTGAACACCTTGTCGGAAGATGCCTCTCTGCGAGAAAAGCTATCATTTTACTTCCCATATGAACCAGAGAAGAGGTTTTCTAACAAAATCTGGCAGACTTGGAAAGTCAATGTGGAGGATCCCAAGTTTCCACGTAATTTCAAAGCATTTCAGAAGACATGGAAGGAGAAGAACCCCTCTTATAACCATATGGTGATTCCAGATGATGGTGTGGATGAGCTGGTGGAACAACTATACGGAAATGTGCCGGAGGTTGTTACTGCGTATCATCTTCTGCCCAAAAAGATTCTCAAGGCGGATTTTTTCAGATATCTGATCGTTTACGCCAGAGGAGGAACATATTCTGATATTGATACAGTCGCTCTCAAGCCAATCCCCGAGTGGCCAACTTTCAACGAGGAATATTTCCCAGGTAAGATGAGCTCCAATGGAGCAAACGAGATAAATAGTGGTGTGAGGAAATCACCAGCGGGATTGGTGATTGGCATTGAGGCTGATCCAGATCGGGTGGATTGGGCCGACTGGTACGCAAGGAGAATTCAGTTTTGTCAATGGACAATTCAGTCCAAGAAAGGACATCCCATGCTCCGTGAGCTGATCATCAGGATTGTTAATATCACTTTGCGAAAGAAAAATGACGGCGAATTACCTGCTGTCAGAGGCAAAGATATTGATGTGATGAACTGGACTGGCCCGGCTGTATTCACGGATACATTGTTTGATTATCTCAACAATGTTGTGACCAAGGGTAAAACAGGTGATGGCATCGGCGTGGGAAGTGAGTTCTATGATTCTCACAAATTGTATGAGTTGACGAATCAACAGCAGCAGAAATTTTTGCATCCAGAGGCTGCAGACAGTATGGAAGAAGAGGAGAGTAATGCCTCTGGTGATGAAAGCAAGAGTAAGAGAGAAGTGCATCCCAAGACACAGCTTAATAGGTTGACTACAGAACAGGTTGTTAGCTGGAGAGATTTTACTGGGCTTGAGGAGCCAAAGTTGATCGATGATATACTGGTTCTGCCCATCACCAGTTTCTCTCCCGGTGTTGGCCATATGGGTTCTAAGCCTGAGACAGACGATATGGCGTTTGTCAAGCACATGTTCGAAGGTACCTGGAAGCCTAAAAAGGAGAGGATGAGTTGAACTGAAGACACTCAGTCGTTCTCGCTACTTGCTATAACATGATTCGTTTGGTTTTTGGTTTTTTGGTTTTCTCCGGTTTTTTCTTGGGCCCTTGGCCTTTGGAGATATCTCTTTCTTCTGTTTATAGTGTAATGCTAAGGTTAAGGTATACTTTCAAGATTACAAAAGCGCTCACGCGTATACGTCTGCTTTCGATGCATTTTATCAACACCTGCAATTACCAAAATCATTGTTTGAGTGGAGTCGATCTCCCTGGTTGGTTTGCTCAAAGTAGTCGTTACAGTCACTTGCGTGCCATGTCTCAAGACACCCCATATGTACTCAATTTGAGGCGACGCACATGCCCATTGCCGCTTTGGGACGGCTTCGATAAGATGATGTGCATAATAACCACTATCATTTTTCTGGTTAGTGACACCTCTTACAGGTGAAAGCAATTGCTTTCATCTAATCGGTTGTTGAGTGTAAGGCTGTGTTCTGTGGTTCTGTGGGTTGTGTTCATTGCTTTGTTATTTCCGGTTTTTCATTGGGTTGCTCTCACTTTTAGTCTGAAGCTTCAACAACAATTCTGACTATAAGTTAGTGGTTTGCGGTACTAGCCGGGACAACATTTACATTGTTGTGGGAAGAAGTAATAGAACTCCCAGGGGGTGTTGCAGTAGATCTATTTGAAAGGCAAAAACCACAACGTACACTGCTGAATCAAACAAATGCATGACAAAATGGTAGAACAGCAACAACTTCTATCTTCGAGGGGAGGGAACACAGGCCAGCCCGATAGTGCCGTTACACAATTCTACACAGATGAGCAATATGATGATGAGTTCATGTATGCAGACACATCTGAGCGGAACTCATTCGTGACATATCTGGCATGGGGTGTAGCAGCACTGGTGGGTATTCCACTTGTGTTTGTGGTCCTCGTGTACCTTCCCAGTTTGGCTCCTCCAGGTGTTGCAATCCAACCTCTCACGAAAGTGGCAGACATAGGTGTATACCTACACCCACTCATACCGCCTGTGGGAAGCAATGATCAGAGTGTCGAGGAGGATACATATGAGGATACTGACATAGCTCCCTCTCAAAGCACCCAAAGCAACAAGGGCAATTTCGGCAAGATCTTTCCTGATTTCACTGTCTACGAAAAGGTCCCCAGTAAGCACCCCGTATTCCGTGAGCACGTCAAGAAGATTGGCATAGATGTGAAGAAAAAAAGGGGTGTAAAGAGATTGATATTGATAGGCGATGTTCATGGCTCTTATAAATCATTGTTGAAACTGCTGGACAAGGTGGGGTATGATGGTGGGGAGAATGATCATGTTGTTCTCCTGGGAGATTTCATATCGAAAGGAGATGACTCCATAGGTGTTTTGGAATGGCTTCTTGAAACCCGTAGTGGCTGTATCTTTGGAAACCACGAGTTGAATATTCTAAAGAGATATGCCCAGTTTCATGGGTTACCCCAGCCAACGTATTCATCAAAGGACGCTGATGGACGTACCCCCCATGCTGATGTCTCTTTCCCATTTGACGATGAGATGCGCCTTGCAAGACGTTTGGTTCCCGAGCATATAGAGTATCTTTCCACCAACTGTTCGCTGATATCCGAACTCGGTCCAGTTCCTCACATGAATAAGCGTCAGACGAGGTATCTTAGCCGTCCACTGCATGGTATCGGGGTTCATGGTGGGCTACAGTGGAACCTTGACGAGCTGTCTGATCAGGACCCTGAGGTTGTTACCACTATCAGAGCATTGCTGCCCCCAGATTTCAAAAGACCAACTGACGACCCTCACATAGATGGAAGCGAGCCCTGGTCAAGGTATTGGAACCAGCGACAGAGAGAGGAGTATGAAAACAGTCCCAGCCGTAAAGGTGACCATACGCCTTTGGCTAAAATGGTGTACTATGGCCATGATGCCGGTAGAGGACTCAAATACAAAGAATACTCTACGGGGCTGGATTCCGGTTGTGTGTATGGTGGGAAGTTGTCGGCAGAGGTTGTGTGGTGCGAGATGAAGAGTGATTACGTTGTATATAGGAACAGACTTGTGCAAGTCAAGTGTTGATCGTTTGCTAATGGAGCCGAAGTGATCAATCTAAGTACACAATTGAGAGAGCATATTCTGCATCTACAAGGTAAAATAGAAAACATTCACAATTTGATAGTTCTTGCCGGCGCACACATAATAGAGAACGCGTGTCTTATCTCTAGGAGATCGTAGTTTGTTTATCACTACGATACAGGCAACCCTCGTGATAGAAGGCACTGCACAATATGCTGCATACGATAGATAGAGATAATTCTCTAGGCTTCACAGGTCAAAGAATAATATGCTTGAAACACTAGCTTGTGATCGCTTGCAGCAACCCCACATTCTATACAGCTGCATGCATTGCCCGGTACGCTCGGTAAGTTTGGTAGTGATAAGATGCCTCAACGGTGTCCATAGACCAGCAGGCTTACTGAATCTTAACCCCACGGTTGGAATTCCTCCGGGCCCATTATATTACCCTGTAGCTGGATTTCAGGAACTGCATTTTTGCCTTCCGGGACAATCTTACTCGGGCTCCGAAATTCTTGGCGATATGTCCCTCATCGCCGCCTAGCTTAACTCGCCGTCCCTCTCCCTGTACGACGACCCCACCGTGCGCCCCCTACAGGCTCTAGATCTCCCGAGGGTCATCGCAATAGTTGGCGATATCAGCATAGGCTCCTCCTTCCTCCACCTCTGTGTGCCCCACCTATGTGCCCTTACATGCGTCCGTCGCCCCTCCTCTCTCCCGGGCATTTTGGCCGTCCCACTCCCAAATCTCTTGTGCGCTCTGCAGAAAAAATTTTGTGCGTGCAGTGAGCATGCACTACCCTACGGTATGTATCATGTGAAGCGGTTACTCTCAGTCAGTATGCAAATGGTGGGGGACGAGAGAGGCCGGGCCAGAATAAGTTGCTGTTATATTGCAAGGGTCTAGAGGATGGGAAATAGCAAAAGAAAGCTCAGATCACATATCCGTGAATCTTTCACTTGGTTCCAGATAGGGATATAGCGGTGTATTAAACCTCTCGATTATAGATCATTTGTTCTTTCAGAGCAGGCATAATCCTGTGGGTTCCAGTATCATAGCACAGCTTTTCCCTTTCCCTTTCCTTTCCTTCCCTTCCCTACCCTTTCCTTCGGAGTCCCAAGGTATACATGGAGCACTAGTTCCAATTGGGCGATATCTGTGAGAATAGTTTGTGTGATCCGGTTTTTTTGTTTGTTTTTTCGTCTGTTTTGTTTTGTTGGGTGAGAATCGTTCCATCTCTGAGCAATAGAAATTAGGCCTGTCTTTTTCGCCGCTAGCATCGTTTTTCCAGAGTCAGTTCTCCTTAGCGAGAGAGTTCACGTTAAAAGATTCCGGCAAATGACACAGCAGCAGATCATAATAGAGCCAGTTGCAGGCCAGCCGAGGGTCCATCAGCTTCAGCCACACTCACACACTCACTCACATTCATCCACACATCAACTGCAACAACAACACATAATGGAGGACAGGCCTCAGCCTAAACAGATAGATAAACAGTCCATGGAGTATGTGATACGTAGCGGTTTTGCTGGAGGTGTTGCCGGATCGGCAGCCAAGACGCTCATTGCACCTTTGGATCGTGTGAAGATCCTGTTCCAGACGTCGAATCCTCATTACAGAAAATACGCCGGTTCCTTCCGTGGAATGTTCATGGCTGCCAACAAAATATATACCAACGACGGTGTTCTGGGTCTCTACCAGGGTCACTCCGCCACTCTTCTACGTATTTTTCCCTATGCGGCAATCAAGTTTGTCTGTTACGAGCAGATCAGGACTATTCTCATTCCCGACGATAGCTACGAAACAGCAGGCAGAAGATTGCTTGCTGGCTCACTGGCAGGTGTCGCCTCTGTATTCTGTACATACCCTCTCGATCTCATAAGGGTGCGACTTGCCTTCCAAACTTCACACGATGGTATCCACGGTCAGGGAAAATTCATGCATATTTTTAGACAGATATATAACGAGCAACCGAGGTTCCAATTCACAACAGGTGGAGAGCTGAAAGATGAGCCAACTATTACAAGAATCCTATACAATACTTTGGGCAAGAATCTCAAGGTGGTGCAGGCGTTCTCAAACTTCTACAGAGGGTTTGCACCGACAATCATGGGTATGGTGCCGTATGCTGGTGTTTCCTTCTATACCCATGATGTCATCCATGATCTTTTCAGATTGGCAGTGCTCAGCCCGTACACCGTGAAACCTGAGTCTAGCCTCTTTGGGGTGTCAGGCTCGTCAAAGTCGCTCACCAAATCAAACTCATCTCATGACAGGCGTCGCCCACTCAACACCTGGGCACAGCTGGTTGCGGGAGGTGTTGCGGGTATGCTTGCGCAAGCTGCCGCTTATCCATTCGAGGTGATAAGGCGCAGAATGCAGGTGGGTGCCGTGATGAACACCGGTGGCCAGTTTTACTCGATCGGCAAAACCGCATCCATCATCTATGGAGAACGTGGCATTAAAGGGTTCTACGTGGGCCTGGGAATTGGATTTATCAAGGTGGTGCCGATGTTTGCCTGTTCATTCTTGGTCTACGAGAGAACTAAGTCATGGCTCTCCATTTGAAGTCATGCACTTGCCCTCGCTCTTGCCGCATACCTTTCTGCATATTTATTTTCCAAATCTGTATAGTTTTTTATGATAGTTTTAATGAATCATGATTGTTGTTTCTAGTTGAAAATGTCTATTAGTGTGATAATAAATCGAACAGCTTTTCTTATATATCTATGCATTTTAGCCGACGTCAGATTCCACCTATTACATTCCCCTGAATGCATTCTTACTTGCACGTCTACGGCCCTCATATTGCTGCTTGGATTTACCGCTGATTCCCACATCCTCGGATTTGAAACTGACTCTCTTCTTATCTTTTCCACTTCTGGGGGTGAATGTGAGCTCAGCCTCGCCTCTAGCGTTCTTGTGCATTCTGACATCCCTTTTGTCTTGGCTACTAATCTTAGCAACCCTATTATTCTGGGACACCTGCTTCCCGAAGGATATCGAACCTCTATCGGTACTCCTTGTGGTTTCCTCCAATGCCCCAAGTGGTTTCATCTCACTCATAAACTTCTCAGCCTCCTCCTCGATCTGCTTCTTACGGCGGTTCCTCTCCAAAGCCTTCTTCACCTTTTCCTGCTGTCTGGCCCTCTCTTCTGCCACCCTCTCAGCATCTTCGTCATCCTCTTCGTCTCTGTCACTTTCTTCTTCTGAGGACTCACGCTCCGAGTCAGAATAGAAACCGTTTCTCTGCTCCTCTCTCTCTTCGTCAGATTCCTCAGCCGCAGTCAGTCCACGTGTTCTGCCATCCCTCCTGGAAATGTCCTTCTCGGTTGTAGATTTCACTGGGTTCAGTTGCTTAAACTCATGAGATTCCTCATCCACCTGGAAATCAGGATCCTCGAACATCTCTTTGAAACGGTCATCATTGACAACGCTCTCCGTAGCCTCGTCACCAGCCTTCTTCTGCAGCCTTTCAACAAGATCTCTGTTAACCTTAACTTTGGTGTTCTTGATGGCTCCAGTGGATCTAATGCGTGATTCTCTCTCCTTGTCAATCCTCTTCTTGATTTCTCTCTCTCTCTGGTCACGGTAGGAGTTGGGGTTGGAGATGAGGTTCACCTTATCGTAAAGCTCACTATCGATGAAGTACCCATGCATGTAAGATCTCAACACCTTGGTACCAACCAAATGTTTAATGTTGAGTTTGACAACATCTGCCTTAGTGATGAATCGGTAATTGGAGTACACGGTTTCAGAGGGCTTCTCCTCAAGCTCTTCGGTAATGTTGTCAAGGAAGGAACACCATTTGGGGGCAGGACCCAACGTCGGGATATAGTATGTATGCATTTGAATACCTTCATTGGCCATGAAGAACATTCCAGAATCGGGAACATGCTCGATGTCATTGATATCAACACTTGGCTCCATGGCAGCAAAAGCCTTTCCGTCATTTCTGTCCCAAATCTTAGCAATGCGCTTATCAGAAGTGAGAATCTTGTCATCTCCCACCCAGATCATCTTCTTGATCTCATATCCATATCCTTGATCCTTCACAATGGATGGCTGAGCATTACGCAAGTCGTAAAGAAGAGATATACCGGTGGAAGTACCGCATGCAAAGTTTAATCCATCACTTCTGAACTTGACAGAGGTGATCTCGAGCTTTTGCGGAATGTCATTACCAAGTGCACTATGTACCATGAGCTTGGAAACCCTCTGTCTAGCTCTGGGGTCCCAGAACTCCACAGTTCCATTCTCCAAGCCGGCGGCAAAAAGACCATGCACTTCGTTGTCGATGTCAAGGGCATTACAGCCAACTGACTCCTCCACATCGAGTTCAAATGGTTGCATAAATCTACCCTGTTCCAGGTTCAATCTATATATCTCATTTCCCGCAGCTCCAAGATATAGGTCACAGTTGTGCTTGTTAAATCCCATGCATCTCCCGAACTTGGGTATCCTTGACCTATGATGGATTCCACCTCTTGTCTGAAACTCTATGGATCTGTCATTTTGTAGGTGTACTGATTTAGACCAGTCATCTGAAAGGATCATGAAGTCAACATTTTCTGTATCTGTGTGCCTCTCGAACTTGAGAGACAAGTTGGCAAAATCATAAACGTGGATTTGTGGTTTATATGTGCCTGTAGCCATTGCATACTGTCCGTCGGGGGTCACCTTCACCTTGTTAGAAGCCTCGCTGAACTCAAAGTCTTGAATGAGTTCAACACGGTTCTGATAGTCTGCATCATTCCTCAGAGCTCTCTTCCTCTTCTTTGCTATCCAGTCTGGTAGAGATCTGGAAACGTTAGAGCCAGACACCTGGTAGACAGAAACGTTGCCTGCAGACGTTGACTTTAGAACCATTGTGAGAAATGTCTAATACTGCTTGGTCACTTGTCAATATGGTTATAGTGATAGATAGGTTCAAAAAAAAACACTGGATTACTTTTTCATACGTTGGATAGAGATCAAAACCAATATTTCATATACTTCTGTGTGTCAACTCTGCAAGAGGCATCTCTTCTCACCAAAAAATCATTATGCATATTCCAAGCAGTAAAAAGAAAAATCTCAAAAAAATTGGTGCAGGAGAGACGCACTATTCATCCGGGTAATCTCTTATCTTCCCCACGATAGTTTTGCGGGCAGGCACACCACCCACTCACTTAAGTCAATGTGGATCGCGGCAGGAGATATAATAAACAATAATTGTCCCATTTTTCGTATTACATTGATTTTTCCATGATGATCCGCAGGTTCAATTGGGGGTTTTTTGCTTCGCAGCACACTGTGATACCTCTCTGACACGCTGTAGCTGGGGAGATGACAAGGAAATTATATCCACATGATGAATCCTATAGGCAGTTTCCGTCTGGTAATCCTTCTCCGGGTAAACGCTTTTAGAGCAATCCTTTATCACTAGAGTTTTGAATCCAATATCTGCTGAATCTAAGGATGTGTTGAGAACGCAAAAGTCGTACGCCAATCCCACTGTGAATACGTGAGTTATCTGCTCCTTCCTTAAAAACTCTTCCAGCTCTGTGTGATGTAATTTCCACGTGTCTTGGAAAGCGGAGTAGTACTCTCTGTCTTGCAAGTATCCCTTTTTGATTAACGCGGTAGGTACTTGTTTAGATTCGTTCAAGTGATCCCAAATCGTCTGAAACTCTGCAGGGAAACTGGAGCCATGTGATTCTTGAACACAGTGATCTGGCCAAACAATTTGCGTTGCTGTTTGTACGACACCTGATGGATTTAGTTCGCACAGAGGGTGAGCAAACTCCACCTCGGTGTATGGTGGAACGCCTTGGTTCGAGGCAAATGACACATGGTCTTGAGGATGCCAATCCTTCGTAGCAACCACAGCTTTCCAGTGGTAGTTATCCAGGTCCAGCAGTTTTTCGATGAGCGGAATTACGCTCCGGCCTCCCGATACGGCAAGCGAGCCTGATGGAGGCAAGAAATCTTCTTGGAGATCCACTATTATAAGAGCAGGCCGAAACGAAGACATTGAATATCTGAGAAATATGTCCCTATCAAAAAAAAATTATCAAAGCGTATGTATTATTAATACATAAGCCTTGTATGCGGTGAGGTAGGTGACTCTGTTCTAATATGCAAAGTACCTGTTTTGCTCACACCATGATGGTCACCGCTCTTAACCCTGACGTTATCAATGCGGGGTCCAGTGTGTGTCTGCAATGCGCAGGTGGCTTCTGTAGTGGCACGCTCTTCGCACCCGGTTGCCAGGTGTAGTGGGAGGTGGTTAACGGTAGACAAGAAAATGGGCAATTGGTACTTCGTTCATGTGGATACATCCAACTTTGGTGTAGCAATACTGGTGGTTTGTTTTGTGCGCTTCGTTGTTCAGCTATCATAGTTTTGTCTTGTTCGAACATTGTTCGAACATGGAGGGGTATGACGATGTGGTCCACCAACACGCAAACATGCAGATTCACCCTGTATAACTGAGATGGATATGAGCGATGAGCTGCCGAATAAACGCTGCTGCTGCGTCTCCTCCTTAGTATTGTGGGATATCCTAACATGCTACCTGCAGGAAGACATGCACGATTAGCGATGCCTGGCAGAGCTCTAAGTCCCATGTCTCCTTCTTTGCAGAGTTGGAATCAAACTCAGAGCAACAAAAACAAAGAGCACTTTGGACTCAAGGCATTTCCATTAATCCCGGCATCGTTGATACTCTTCCTGCAAGTCATGAGGGAATTGGGGACCATACACGAGGAATAGCTTACACGAACTTCTTCACGCGCACTCACGCACGCACACATTACCGTTGTTTCTGTTATCGCAGCAAGAACAAGATCAACTATGCCACCTCTCTCTGGACAATCACTATCAATAGCAGAAGATACGCTATTTGGAGATCATCAATCCATTGACTTTGTGAAAACAAGCAGCTCAGATACCGAATCGACCGGTTCTTCGCGGCTCTCTGACGAGTGCGGGTGGAACGCAAGCTTTTGGGAGAAGCATGAGAACAGCATTGACTCAACAATGGCCACAGAACCGGAAACTGATATGAACAGCTATGATCTCTCTATATTCGTCTTACTGCAACAGTTGCAGCAACCTGGCCACGGTGACTCCCAGTTAACTGATCTGGTCTCCATTGTTAAAGAATTCATGGACTCTTACCAGACTAGTGTGATAAGTGATCAAGGCTCCAAGGAACTCTCAGAACTGCAAGAACTGCTGGCTGACTTTCCTCGCAAGGTCATAAATAATGATGAACGATTGGAACTAATTTCAATTCTAGTTTTAGTGATGATAAACGAAAACATACACCACAGCCTTCTTCAATCATTGACTGACTCTAATCATCCTGGAGTATACGATGAACTTCGTAACCACGCTATAGCCGCATTTAGGATTATGGCCTACTTTTTTATGATCAAACCATGCTGTTCTGGTCTAGGATTTCCGAACTTTGGATACTTGTTTCCATTATTTAACTTCTCCTTGCTGAGGTTGATCACACTTTTAACTGCTCAGTCCTTCGACTGCAATTTCAAAAGGAGGTCAAGCATGATGAGAATGCTCATCTGCTTTACTGTGTTCCACTTGCTGGAGCCTTCTCTAGCATCATCTCTTGATTCTGTTCTACAGTCACCTGATATGATCGCGTTATGGAAGAAGCTTAGTAGAGTATCTGATGGTAGCTCGGTCAATACGAAGGAGAACAGCTCCCCTTCGCTGGGTCTTCTGACCCTGTTTGAAAACTTGCAGTTTTTTCGCATCAACTCTGATACCAGTTGGGAGTCCTTGGATGATTGGTTGTCACATGTGCTGCCTAGTGGAATGGGACATTCTATCTCGGGATTCCTGGATATCTATCCTCGTTTTGTTCAAAGTTCTACTCTACTTTCCCACAACACTGATATCAATTTTCGCGATGCTTCAGACGCTCTTGTGGATCTTCTTTCGTTGTTCAGCCTTCCAACATGTTCCGAAGAGTCCTTGATCCTATGTCTTTGGGCATATCCAGAACATGCTGTGAACTTGCTGTCGGTCTTTCGTGCTTCTGATGGACAATCCAACAGGAAGATACACCTCCTGAGTCAGCACATTCTCCAGAGTTTCTGTAGCAATGTTCATTTACCAACCCTCCTCTTTTTCAGAAATGATGCAGCTGTTAGTATCATCGAGAGCGCAAGCAGTGAGGAATATGGAAGTCTGTTGAATGAGCTGTATCTGGACTATCATGATACTGTTCTTCTTGGCTTTAGTTTGAAGGTGCTCTTTGAAGTGATTGACCACAATACCAAACTGATTCTTCTTGAGGAGACTGTGTTACTGAAATTCATTAAATACTCTCTTCAGTTTATTAACTATCATCTCAGGGACACTGAATCTGCTTATGTTGAGTTGAATCATTTTCTCCTTGATTTCGGATACCACATGTCGCTTCATAGTCTTTTTGAAACACTTTCGTATCTCTTCTCAACGAATCTCAACGCACAGCTTGTCAGCACCAGAATTCAGGGCATAAGATTACCAAAACACTTTAGAGATGTTTTTGTCTTCAGTTACTATCCCTCCGTAGCCAAGGCTGATTTCTTCTTTGAGCAGGATGGATTAGCAGATAATGGCATAGTATTCTCATTGGACTCTGGGAACTTTTCTACAAGAACCAAGAATGTGTCTTGTTGTTATGAATGCCTGTCGCTGATATTAAGTATAAACTCCATTATACTCATGAAGGAAAGATGCGGCGGGGAATTGTTGGCTTTCAATATTGGTAGCTCAGATATATTGCACGAGTGGAACCCACCACCTCTGCAAAGAGGTAGTAGAATCGGTCGCAGTATCATGAGACATGACTTGGCTTATAAATCCATTGAACTGGGTATATGTGGAATTATCTCGGCACTTACAGTTGTCGAAAACATCATGAATCAATGTAATAAAGGCATTGGTGGTCCCTATTTACGATCAATTTCGTTCATTCTATCCGAGTCATGTTTGTCCACTCTAACCGAAATGCTTCACTTACACAATGTGGAAGGTATCCTTATCTTTATTGATATCTTACGAGTGATTACATCGGCAGATATAGCATATGTTGCCATTTCTGGCAGAATATTGCACTTCCTCATTATGAAGTTCCCACAATTCAGCAAGCTAATGGAGAAAAACGACATACTCTGGGCTTCGTTTTCTGGTTATGTCTGTACGTTTGCTGATGATTCGTCAATAATGCAAGAACTTTTGCGGTATATTAATGAAGTGGAAGAAACTAGCGCATTTCACAGTCAAAATTCAGGGGGAAATGCATCACACACATGTCTCCTGGATGTTCCTACTGGGTTAGTCGACTTTGATATGAGCAGTATTTTGAAATGGCTTGATATGGACGTTTCTCAGGCCACAGATCTCGCTTTTGATACCTCCAAAGAGAAATCAGAGACTAACGACTGCCCTGAACCTGTAAGGCCTACGCTCTCTATATCAGCATTTTCTGCATCAGATGTAAGAACTGCAGAGACATTTAGACCGAATTATCTTATCTGATGGTGATGTCATTTCCACAGCTGTAAGCTGTTCTTATTCGGGTTAAACCCCATTTGCTTGACAAACTCTGGGTCCGGCTTTTCGTTGTATTGTTTTTCTTCACTATTTCCGAGAGAGATTCTACTCTTGCGACGATATTTTGAGTATTACCTCTGTATTTTGTAATTGGTAGCTGATTATTTAAAACGAATAGTATTACGCATATATGGTTCAATGAATAGTACATAATCATCTTCTCTCGCCACACTCTTGTGTGAATATTCTAAAGGCACCATTTTCTTAAGCGAACCATTTGGATATCACCTGCATGGTCTCTGGTGGGTACTTCTGGATAAGGCCCATTGCCTCCTGCTCTGGTAGGGTAGACAGCAACTGTTTCGTCACCTCAATAACTCTCTCGGCTGTCTTCCCAGCTATGGAGTTGAACATGACGGCCTGCACAACATCATCCAGCACCTTTGGCACCTGTCTCAATACAACGGGGTGCTGGTTCTTGATGAGCTCTGCAAGGAAGCCATATGAATAGGGGGCAGCCTCGTCATCCTGTAGAACAGGCAACAGTCTAAACCAACTTTCAACGAGAACATCAAAGTTGGGGATTGAAGGTCCGTAACTGTGGCAGATCTTGGCGATGGCAGCAACTGCATTCTCAGTAGCATTGATGTTCTCACCTGCACGAGCATCAGGAACAGCCGCAATCTTCAGCATTGGCTCCAGTGTGGCCATACAGAATTCGCGGTACTCGGCACCACCATACTGAGCGGCAACGCCAACTGCATAGGCAGCGGCCTGTCTGATGCTTGCATGTGGTGATGTGAGAGACTCACCCAACTGGTTGACAAACTTGTCCTTGAATGCAACAGAGTCGGCACCTGTGTACTCCAACAAGTCACCAATAGTGCAGAGAGCAAAGATGCGAAGAGAGGTATTCTCATCGCTGAGGTAGTCGTTGATCACTGGCAGAACAGACTGGAAAGATGGGAGGAATCTAGCACGTGAATCCTTGAATATGGCAGAAACACCCTTTGTTATCTCGTCCAAAAGCTCCTCGTCTGTGTACTCATCCTCCTCTTCCTCGTTCTCCTCTGTGTATTCATCATCCCCGCCTTCTCTGTTTTTGATGCGCTCATAGATCTCAGTGAGGTTGCTGCCCAGCGAGTTGGCAACGGCAACAAGCTGAGCATCCGAAAGAGAACCGGGGCCAACGATGTCCAAAGCCATCTCGAATGCATTGTAGTATGCAACCAACAGTTCAGCAACAGGGTCATGTTGAAGGGCATGGATCAACTTGTCTGCAATCAAGTTCCACAGCTCTAACACCTGTGGGTTCTTGTTTGTAGCACTGTAGTTGGCAGCAACGGCAGCACATTTGAGCAGCGATGGCATGGACATGGCTGCAGTTCCTCTCAAACCATCATGGAGGTAGAAGTCCACTGCTGGCACAACAATCTCAGTGATGATCTCGTTGACGTATGGGGCAAAGTCGCCCTGGAGAATATCTGCATAGTTCTTAAGAAGCTCAATAGCCGATAGCTTGTCATCCAGCACCGCAGTATGAACAGCAATGTGCTTGCCAGAAAGCTCAATGATGTCGTAGTCCTCGTTTTGCCCAAGCTCCTCAAGATCCTCCTCGTCAACCACCTGTATATCCTGAGTAGCACGAGCAGCCTCCATAAGAGGTGGAAGAACTCCAGGCAGGTAAGGAAGAAAGTCAGCGCCAATGATACGGCAGATACGGCCCCAACCTTGCTCCAAATATGGTTTCACAGGGTCAGTATCGCCAAGGCCCGCAGCAATTGAAGCTTCTTGGATGTGAGCAAACAGCTGGACAAGCTCGTTACAGTCAGGTGCAAACTTTTCTTTGCCAACTGCCAGAGCGATCAATGTTGAGCACTCAATAGACTTAGCCTTGAGCAGTCTGTGCTCATCACCCATGTCAGTCTTGAGCACAGTGAAGAGCAGGGGCATAAGAGTATCGTAGTACTTGACGAACTTGGTCTCTGCTGCATCTGCGATGATTGCGATAGTGGTGAGGACTTGCTCCTGAACGTAACGCTTGGGACTTCCTTGCAGGAGAGTAAGGAGATTGGTGAGCAGTCCATCAAGGTAGGGCTCAAGCACCTCCTTGGTGGCATTCTCAGAGAAGTTCACCAGAGCCGCAGCGGCATGAGCCTGGACTCTAGGCACAGACTTGGTGGTCAGCATGGACACCAAGGCTGGGATCACCCTGTCACCAGCAGTGCGCTGGATGACATCAGCAAAGTCGGTGGAGATTTGGCCAAGAGCATTACAGCAAGCATATTGAACACGAGAATGGACATCCTGCAAGGAGGGCAAAATCATGTCGAGAATACGTGGGATCTCAGTGATGAGAACATCACGGCACCCCTCTGCGGCAGATGAAAGGGCCATCAAAGAAGCCTGGCGCTCACGCCACTCAGTAGACTGGATCATCTGAGGTAGGTAGCGGAACAGTGGACCAGCAAGGGACTGGCCACCGAGCTTGAGCGAAACACGGTCAAGGGATTGTCTGGCAGCGTTGTATTGCTCCTCTTCCTCGTCATCGGCAGTGTCATCTGCATTGTTCCATTCAGCAGCATCCTCGTCATCAATGCACACTTCGGTCATCAAGCTCAGTGTGGTGATGACAATTGTCTCTGCGTATGAAGCCTCACGCTTACACATGTTTGGTGAGACCTCACTGAAAGTGACGAGAATCTCGAGAGCGGCAAGACGGGCAGCAGAATCAAGGTCATCTTTCTTCTTGATAACTACAGAGCAGAACTCAATCATGGAGGTGAACATTGGAGCAAACATCTTTGGAGCAAGCTGGACCAAATCGATCAGTGCCTCCAACACAGAAGCAAGTGCCGCGTCCTGGTTATTCTCTAAGAAACGGGGCAAAGAATTCATGAGGTCTGGTAGAAGAGGGCTGAGAGATTGCCATGTCCGTTTTGGCATGTTTTCAAAGAAAGAGACAAAAGCAGTACATGCGGCGATCCTCACGTCATCGTTAGCATCGCTGAATCCCTGGTGGAATATAGGAAGTATGTTGCTCACCTGAGCAGATGTGCTGATCACGAGCTTTGGAATAGCTGCAATGATACGGAAAGCAGACTCTCTGAAGCTGGCGTCCTGGTTGGTGGCAGATTGCATGACTGTATAAATGAGTTCTGGCCAAGGTTCAGAGGAGGAGGACTCCTCTTTGGCGACCTCTGCAATGGCATCGGAGAGTTTGTGTCTAACGTCATTTGTCTGTTGGACTGTGAAACCTTGCAGGAGGTTGGCCTTGATCTGTTCCCTCACCTGAGGGCTGATGTGTGAGATCTGTCTGGAGGTGACACTGTAACCTTGGTCAGATGGAGATTTGATACTCAATCTTCTGAAAAGCACAGCAGCAAACGCTCTTGCACCATTGTCAGCACCGGCAGCCGCCTGCTCTGACAAAAATACGAGCAGCATCTCTATGTGATCCTTCTTGCTCCATTCTTCATTCAGACTCTTTTCGGCAGCAGCACGGGTGGTGTTATCAGCCGAGGAGAGGCCTCCCAGCAAGTTGATCAATGCTGATGAGACATCAGCCGGTAGTGACGACATCGTGTCAGAAAACAAAAGCCAGGTATAAAACCGTCGGACCTGAGATTTGGTGGTTGCTTTGGTAGTGGCTCAAGAGGCGCGTCCCAGGCTGCTGCAAAAGCTAAGTGGTACTCGTGATTGCAGTAAACCCCACAGAGAGCAGACTGTTTCCTCTTTTATCAAGCAGAAAACAAACGCGTCACAGATCTTATTAGAACTATTCGGACCACTTCCTCCAGTTTATGGAAAGCTCAGGATAGTGGCAACTGTAATTCCTCTACCAAAGTGTGGTATACCTCTAATGTGTCCCTCTGGTGTGAACTTCTCTTGACTGGATAGGGTGAACGGTGTGGTGTAAGTTGTCAAAAAGAGCCGAAATCAACACCAAATTCGTTGTCCTATCTCAATGAACAAAGATAAAAGAACTTGTAATCGTAAAATATCTATAATGCCTTCCTCTGTTTTTTAGGGTTCTAACAGACTTTAACTGGAAAAAGATGCGACACACTTCCTCAACTGCCCTGCGTAGCGTGTAACACTAACAAACTGATATGAGATACCAGGCATAGGCATCATTAGGGCCTCAATGGCTGAGGTGCCGAATTTTTCAGGCAGGCAGATTGGTAGGCGGGACACGGTGCATGCACTGTTACCCGGTTGCTCGCCCTTAAGATTATTTTTTTGGTTCCTTTTTTTTTTTTTTTGGTATGAGCCTGGTGCATGCACGTAGAGATAAAGAGAGTAGATTGTAGGGGAAGGTATCTATCTGGAGGACGATGAATTTGTTGCACAGCAGGCAGCCGGTTATTGTGATACAACTACGACGGGATATCACTTGGAAGTCATTTGATTCCATTTATCATACATATATATAGACATACACAGAATGGGGTTAGCGGCACCTAAGAATAAGCAGCGGTTTGGACTCGATCCCCGCAATACCAGCTGGTCTAATGACACCAGCAGGTTTGGACACACCTATCTTTCGAAATTGGGGTGGAAAGAGGGTAGCGGCCTTGGTTTAGTGGCACATGCAACAACTTCTCATGTGAAAGTTGTGATAAAAGACGATACCGTGGGTTTAGGTGCCAAACTGGCCAAGAAGAAGGCAAATGGAGACGAGTTTGATAGTGGGGAATGCACGGGTCTGGATGTGTTCCAGAGACTTTTGGGAAGACTGAACGGAAAGGAGGAAGTGATTGCGGAAGAGCTTGAGAGGCAGAGAAAGGACAACATAATAAATGGAAAGTGGGGCATATCGTTTGTGAAAGGAGATGTCCTCAGAAGCACATGGGATACAGAGAGCAAACAGTTGGTGTCACAAGAATCCAGCAAGGAACCTTCGCCTGAGGCATCGAAAAAATCTAAGAAGAGAAGTATAACAGATGAGGAGGATCGCAGCCACAGCGAAACAGAAGCCAAGAAGTCAAAGAAAGAGAGAAAGGAAAAGAAGGAAAGGAAGGAAAAGAAAGAAAAGAAAGGGAAAAAGGAGAAATCTGACAAGAGCGAGGAAAAGGAAAAGAAAAGCAAGAAGGGAAAGGAAGGAAAGGATACTGATGAAAAGTCAAGCAGCAAAAAATACAGAAAATCGTCACGGAAAGACTCGTCAAGCAATGAAGAAGTCACAAAGGAGAGCATGCTCAAGCCGAGAGAGGTTTCACCGGATGTGCCTGCTATCTCAACCCGTCTTGCTGTGAGGTCAAAGTGGATCAGGCAAAAGAGGGCTGCAGTCATGGATGCCAAGGCATTGAACGAGATTTTCATGGTTGCAAATTAGTTTATTCTACATCGCATTTATATATAGACAGTCTATTGGATCGCATACATAGAATTCTTCATTCATGGTTTTTTCTGCATGTACACAACTGCTGTTTGTAGCGGCGAACATTTCCAATTGCTTCTAGACTTACATCATGTATGCCAGGCCACCCACAAAGAAGGACGTGAGGAAAAAGAGAACACCCATCTCGTTGCCAGATACAGGAGGAGAAAGCATGCCCGGGGCAGCACCTGAAGAGGTAGAACTAGAACCTGAAGATGTTGCGGTTCCACTTCCAGAGCCATTGCCGCTACCGTTTCCGCTACCACTTCCACTTCCACTACCACCACCTGAGGCAGAAGCAAAAGCGGACGCAGAACTAAGCACAGTCTTACAAGAAGCAGGTGCCGAGGCAGACTGTAGAGATGCACTCCCGCTGAAATCACATGCCGAACTTGCAGAGCCTTGCTTCTCGTAGTACAGATTCATAGCATATGAAAGTTGATCCTTGGCTGAACAGAAGGAGAAAGCGCCATAAGTGCCTGAGGTTGCATTGGAACTGATGCCGTCGCAAGACACCAGGCTGCACACATATGAAAAGAGATCAGAGTAGTCCTGCTCACTAACATCGTCACTAACCACACAGCTCGAAGATGAAGCAATACAGTCACAGACATCCTGCTCTGGGGTTGGTGGCAGGTTGGTAGCAGCCTTCCAGTTGGGGTTCACAGTTGGACATTGAATGGTAGTGGCAGTCTTGGATACATCTGACTGCTGGGCGGTCGATGGAGAGATACTGGCAAGTTCAGACTTGAGGTAGTTAAAATCAGCAAGAGTTGAGACCGAGTTGTTGCTGACAGAAACGAGGCCATAGTTGTTGGTTTCCTCGAAATACATGTAAACTATACCTCCAGACCAAACGTCATCCATCTGGCTACCGTAAAGAGCCTGCACTTCGGTAAACTTTCTTGGCTGAACGGCGTTACAACCGTATTCCGAGAAAAAAGCAGGAATGGACAAGTTAGAAAACTCCTCTGTACGGTCTTGGTAACCTGAGGCACTGAATGAAGAGTCACCACACCATTCGTACATGTTAATGCCGTAGAAATCGGAATGCTCGTCGGAATCACCACAGGCAAAGTAGTCGGCACTGAAGGTTCTGGTGTCGGAATCATCGTTTGCAGAGTAGCCAACAGGAATATCACGGTAGCCTTTTGAGGAAATGTAAGACTTCATATCTCTGATAGCCGCCTTCACAAATGGCGCGGCATCAGTGTTGGTTTTGTTTGTGATCACCTCATTTCCAGCAAAGAACCCCAGAACGTTAGAGTACTTTTGGAACGCATCAATGACATCTGTGTAGCCATTGTACAACTCAATGTTCCACTGTGGATCGGTTGTCTGGATGGATAGGTCAGGCTGAGACAGATCAGCAATAACATAAATTCCAGCCTCGGCAAGCTGATTCATACAGTCGTCATGGTCCAGCGAGGCGTTGACCGCATAGACTCTGATCACGTTGGTATAGAGCTGCTGTAAATATGGGATATCTCTCTTGCACGTGTCTGGGTCAGCAAGTGGATCCACAAAGGAGTCATCACCGGTGAGTCCAGAAGTATCCTTTTGGTATGCAATACCCTTCATATAAAACTGTGATCCATTGTTGGAAAAGAAAAACTTGTTTCCGGTGACCTCGATCGAAGGCAAGGTTGAATTGGCACATTCACCAAAGCGTGATAGGAGCAGAGCACCCAAAGAAAGGGATAAGCTACTGATAAATTTCATGGTAGATAAACGAATGGTCTTCCCTTGTAACGAGTGTATGGAGCGAAAATATCAGGTTGTTCAAGCGAATATGGTGATAAGTGCTACTCTTAAATCCAAATAGAAGTTCACGATCAAAGGAGTGGGCCAGGCAGGTTTATATCCTCCTTAGAGATAATAGTTATAGAGGAAACGCATTAGAAGCAAAAACAACCGCGTCCGATCCTGTAATTACTGGGAATCCATAGAACGCTAGAGGCAGACGTACATAAGTTTGCCAGCACAGCACCTGGAAGGAATGAACAGTCTGGAATGCCAACCGCGTAACAACGCCTCGATTATCCATACCGTACCACATACCGAATAAGGCACAAGTGAACGGAATGGACGGTAACCTTTCTCGAACAGCAAATATTAGTCTGGAACATGCACACGTCAAAGTCTGTTTATATGTGGAGTCGGTAAAGTTCTATAACAAAAGTAGCAACCTAAGGCAGCCCTTGCATGATGCAATGCAGGATGACGTGTAATCAAAGCGAGGAAGAGTATGTATCCGCTCGAGTTTCCGGACATTTCTGTGTCGCGGGCTCTAATAACTAATTCCGCTAGCCAAAACACCTGCAGGGATCACTACATGTCAGAGTACAATCTAAATATATAACAGGGACCCTGTCTCCTTATGGGGTGTGAATCAGTCATTGAAACATGCCACTTCTATCTAAAAAACAAAAAATAGGTGTTGTCACAATGATATATTCCATTTGTTTGGGACATCATGCAAGTATCAATAATGTTTTTTGGGTGATCTACAGAGGCATATCTACAAAAAATAACACATCGGATAGAAAGTCAAGTTCAACATAACTTCAAAATAAATATAGACCAAGCCTTACAAAAGGGGAAAAAGAATAGAAAAAAATGATGTGTCCAAGGGATAGAGTTTTTTTTTTCGCTTGTTCTGGTTCAGACCATGGCATAGTAGGTGCAGGCCAAAACTGAGAAACCAAAGACAGCGGTCATGGTGAGGTCAGAAAGGGTGATTGGCTTTCTGAGGGAAACACCTGAGGCAGTGTTGCTCGTAGGGGAAGAGGAAGAAGTGGAGGTGGAGGAGCTTCCAGATCCAGATCCACTAGAGCCGGGGCCAGAGCCAGATCCAGAGCCGTTGCTAGAGTTTGGCTTGTTGGATGGAATGGAAAGACCAGAAACAGTTCCCATACCAGAAGTTCCAGCGGCAGCCAACATTGATGAACAAGTGGAGGCAGTGGCTGGGCTAGCGTTGAGGCTGGCGCTACCGCTGAAGTCACAGGAGTCAGAGTTAGCACCGTTTGCCTCGTAGTACAGGTTAAGCACAAAGGAGAGCTGGTCCTCCTCAGAGCAGAAGGAGAAAGCACCGTACTGGCCAGAGGTACCGTTAGCACTGATACCCTCGCAGGAGATCTCGTTACAGACGTAAGCGAACAACTCAGCATAGTCCTTTGTGCTGACAGAAGAGGAAACAACACAGGAGAGAGCATTAGACATGCACTCACAGAGGCTCTCGTCTGGGGTTGGTGGGAGCACGGTGGCAGCGTACCAGTTGGTGTTTGTGGCTGGGCAAGCAAGGGTAGAACCAGTGGATACCTGAGCAGTGTTGGCGGAAGTTGGAGAAACGCTGTTGATCTCAGAAGAGTAGTAACCGAAGTCAGCAAGGGTAGAGACATCGCCATCGGAGTCAATGGTGACCAAACCATAGTTGTTAGTCTCCTCGAAGTACATGTACACAATACCACCAGACCAGACGCCAGTCATCTCATCGCTGAAAAGAGCCTGGACCTCAGTGAACTTTCTTGGCTGAACAGCGTTACAGCCATATTCGGAGAAAAAGGCGGGAATGGTAATGTTGGAGAACTCCTCAGTACGAGCCTGGTAACCAGAGGTCTGGAAAGTTGAGTCACCACACCATTCGTACATGTTGATACCATAGAAGTCAGCCTTTCCAGAAGAGGCAGAGTCAGCACCACAGGCAAAGTAGTCAACACTATAAGTTCTGGTGTCTGCATCATCGTTGGCAGAGTAACCCACAGGGATGTTACGGTATCCCTGAGCACTGATGTACTCCTTCATATCTCTGATAGCAGCCTTAACGAATGGAGCAGCATCGGTGTTGGTGTTGTTGGTGATAACCTCGTTACCAGCGAAAAATCCAAGCACGTTGTCGTACTTCTGGAGATCGTCGATAACAGCAGTGTAGTCATTGTAGAGATCAACGGTCCAGGTTGGGTCAATGGTAGAGATGGAAGAGAGGGGCTGGGAGAGATCGGCCATGATGTAGATGCCGGCATCAGCAAACTGGTTCATACAGTCATCGTGGTCGAGAGAGGAGTTAACAGCGTACACTCTGATGACATTTGTGTCGAGCTCCTTGAGGTAAGGGATATCTCTGGCACAGGTGTCACCGTCAGCAAGAGGATCCACGAAAGAAGCGGTAGTTGCGTTTGTGATATCAGACTGATAAGCAACACCCTTGATGTAGAACTGAGAACCGTTGGTGGAGTAGAAAAACTTGTTTCCGACAACCTCAATGGTGTCAATGGCCTCGACGGAATGAACGGAAAAGAGCATAGCCGAGGCTATGGAAGCCAAGGCTGACCTGAAAAGCATTATGCGGTAGTATATCTAAATCCAAATGAGATATACTAAATAATGAAATGACGCTCTAAACGGGTATTTCCAGCGAGCGGTTTCGGTTGGCTATTTTAAGGGAAAACTTAAAAGAAAAAAGCCAAGACAAACGAAGGAACGCAGCAGATGGGCAGAATAAGTGTAAACACAGGAGGCGAAGCCAGCAGGAGTAAGATATGTGTATCAAGGGCAGTGCCAACCAAGCTATCTTATGCGAATGTCACCAAAATCTGACTGCAAAAAAAAACACGAAATGTATTCCTATTTTTTTGGCTTGGGAATCTCTTCAACAGCAGTATTTTGCGATCTTGGATAATTATAAAGGGCACGGATCAATACTGGGGAAATTAAAACTCGGCACAGTGGTGCCAGCAGTGTTTGCACACCTTCCGTGGTCGCCGTTTATGGGAGGGAGAGAGCTGCAGCCAATTGGGCGAGCCGAGAACCAACCGTATTTGCATATGTGCCTCTTATTTTTATTTTCAATGTTCCCCTTTGGGGTTATTGGCACGACACCAAAGGGGCGTAGTCAAAGGACTCTGCAGGCATTATGTAAGTTTTTTGGGTTTCAAGCGTGTCGAGCAGGAGGAGGCTGCAGCGAGAGGCACCGAGAGTGAGCCTTGGAGTGGTATCTTTGACGAAGAAAAGCCAAGTGATCCATGCACTAAATACAGGTGCAGTCGCTGCCAACTGCTGCTACTATGTATAGATTCAGCGCCCAGGCCGTGCTTCTGCGGGGGGGAAGAAGGAGAGGCATCGCTTCTCTGTGGTGTGAGACACATGGGACGTACAGTCTCGTTCGGTAAGAGCCCCTTTTCTCGGAAAAGTGTAACAGAATCGAGACTGGGCGCTGTCTTTTCTTGTTTGCCCTATATGGCATATATACTCTGCATTGAATATAATGTATTACTATATGCTTCTATACAAAATAGGCGAGGTCAATTATAAGGAGAAGTAATTATGTGAAGAGAAAAAGAAACTTAATTTTCTGGATCTGATAAATTATTCAGCCTTGCAGCAATGCGTGTCGCTCTCCCTGTTCCACACAGTTATCAACGACTCCTTCGGAGCTATGCACCTTATGTGTAGCCACGGATGTCTGACGCGCGTGTCGCGCAGGAAACGCTCCGGAGATATATGAAATACAGAAACAATAACCTATTTATGCTGGAGTTGCGGTTTTCGGTTTTTTCTTTCATAATCGCAACCACCCCAGCTCTTACCCCATTGGGTGTTTTGGGTGGTTTGGGTAGTGTTTGGGGCGATTGTTTGTTTTTTCACCTACTGCTTCTCCTTCTTGTGTGGGCCTTTATTCTTGTGGCCCGCACCTTGGGTTATTGCAGCTCTCTGTCGTTTGACGTCATGACTCCCGGCAGCAGAACGCGCCTGCTTGCGTACCGAGGCGCTTCACATCACATTCCGTTCCATGCCCCTCTGGCTTACTATACAATTTGACTTCTTTGGGGATCAAAACATCGTCGTACATGATGCCGGTTTATATGGATGCTGTCTCGTTGTCTCGGCATGCAGAACCGAAGGAGCTAATCTAGATCGTCGCGTCTCCCCACACTTGGCCAACCGTTGGGCTTCTGGTTGAGATTTGCAAATACTCTTTTTAGGAATCTCCGGTATGTACTCAAAGATACCGCATCATGCAGTTGTCTGCTTTATTTTTCTTGATGGGGCATCAGGAATGCTGCTCCAGAGCACATCAGTTCCAGGTGCTGAAGGTGGAGGATTTTGGTGTCCTTCGTGGAATGTACAGAGGAGCATTTGGACCTGTATCATTATTGTTTTGGTGATTAGGTTGGATCAATCCCTTTGCAAAGCCTGCACCAAAGCTTAGCTTTTCGGCGTGTTCATTGATAGTCTCTGCCAGTTGGTTATCATAGTTCATCCCATTAGTGTTGTGAGAGGTTAAGTAAACGTACAAGAACGGAATGCCTATCACCGAGATGAAGAACACGAGCACCGCTACGAACAAAGCAGCAAACTGGAAAGACCTGCGCTTTCTTATTTTAGCCTGCTTCGACGTGTAGATTTTGCCTCTGTAGGCGAGTGTTGGTTTCACCCAAAAGATCATGCTTGAGTGCAAAGTGTCAGCCCAAGGTAACAGCATTGGTACGAACAGCACAAGCAGAACAAGGTGTCCAACAACAAAATCCGCTACGAATTGACTCATCTCGGCAATCTTGACAACAAATTCTCTGCCTGGTTGGCTGATTGCACTGGTTTTTATATCCCCTCTAAACCAATTACCGGACCACCATGCTCTGTTTGAGTAGTCATGTCGTAATTCTCTCGTTAAGAGTAAGGTGTAGACACTATGCAGCACAAGTCGTTGAATGTAGAGACTACAGACAAAGCCTATCAAAGTCCTGCTGAAATTGTAACCCTCGAGAAAGAACAATAACTCCAGTCCAATGATGTGCACGAACACGGACGCTGAATGCGCTATCGTGGCCGTGACACTCCCTACTTGGGGGTAGCAGAATGAAAGTAGAGGACCAACAACACAGGAAAATGCAAACAGGACTGCCAGGACAAAAGCGTTCAACATCATTGGTACCAGAGCTATGATTATGATGCGTACTATAGAATTTGTAAACTCAGCATTCTTAACCCCCGTCTGCGCATTTGCAAAAGTAAAGGCGACGAACACAAAGAAGCACTCGATCAATGGGACGATGATCTCTGAAAAGAAAGCGTTGCCAAAGGGTGCCCTGTGGAATAGCCTGATTGCTCTCTGAGGTTCTGGAATCAAGCCAAGTGGTCTATTTCTTTTAAAGCCAGTGACCAATGACCTCTTTGATCTCACAAAACCAATCCATGAGTTTTTATGCCAGCGGGAATTCCCCCTACTTAGCCATCGAATGAATTCCCTATAATCTAAAAAGAACTCACTCCAGAGAAACTGGTGGGGGTTGAAAAGAAAGGGGGAAAAGCACATTGCTACAAGCGTCATCCAAAACCACAACAACGAGGTCTGCCACATGGTCAGAGTGGAGAACAGTAACACCAGCATAAGACGGGAACCTGAGTAGATAGATATAGCTGAAAACCTCGAGTACAATTCTGTAAATGCCATTCGCGATGTAGCAAATCCTCGGCCTGTAGCGACATAATGAGCACCTCCAAACACTATATCCATTGACAGAGAGTTGGCATACATTTGACATACGAAGACTTCAAACAACGGAGACAATGATGCAAAATGCATCGCAAGTCTTGTCATTCCTCTTCTTAGGCCTCTTTCACTGAGCTCCTGTACTACCAAAGGAAGAAATGATATGAAGAAACATATGAAGATGGAGAGAACGAACCTCGTAATCCAGTCAACAACAGGGGTCAAGTTGTAGCAACCTATTGGCACTTGCAAGTCCGTTATCGGTTTCCCACTGTCATACTCACATAGAATTGCCTCATGCACTAGTGCCCCTAGGTTGATGAGGACGAGCATAAACAGCTGCACCGATAGCATGATGAAGAGGTTGTTGATGTGGAAACCTGGATGTGCATAATAGAATGATAGAAACCTATCCAACGGCAGCTTGGTGCCCAAGTAGAAGTACTCTCTACTTAACATCTGCTCACCCATACCCCCAGCAATCTTTGAAGTGAAATTGAGTATGGAGTTGAATCCAAGGTCTCTGCCTTTGCCGCATTGGAAGTAATCGCAGTGCTTGATCTTACCACCACGTAGCATTGCCGTCATTCCCGCAAAGATATCCTCATTGAGGTGCAAACCCTTCTGTGCCTTAGACAGCCCACCCCTGGTGGTCATGAATATCGCATTAAGAAAGTCCGGGTGTCCATAGTGGAGTTTGCCTCCCACTTCAGCCAACGTACGAGCAAACAATGTTCCAAAAGTCTGCTCTTTGCCTGCTGCTACGTCCCCAAGCACCCCAGTGTTTTCTGAAAAGATGTATTCCCTTGCTCCAACAATGGCGACTGGTGGGGGTGAGGATTTTTTATCTCCATACAATGTTGTTTGGCACGGCTGATAAGGGTTGAAAGTCTGTTCCCCGCTGGTTATTTCAAACTCTGCTAGAACGGAACGTATCTTCAGGCACTCCTCAAGGTAATTGTCTTGATTTGCATCGATTACCTGTATGAATTCTCCTCTGTAGAATATGAGGGGCAAATTCTGGTTATCTGCCTTTCCATCCCCAAGAATTGGGTTGCCTGATAACTTGATTCTATATATTTGCATCGGATCACCATTGGAATCGGTCCGTCTTCCGTCCAATAAGACCGAGTAATATACTGGCTCACTGTTTCCGGTCTCAACAACCTGTTCAAGAGCAGTGATGTACAAGTCAGGAAATTCTTTAACAAGGCACCTTAGATCCTCCCTCTCCCTGTTGTCAAAACGCTGATACCGTTGCATCGAGACTATTAGCCTGAACTTTCGTTTCGCCAGTCTTGTCAGGTGTGCTTCCAATTTGTCTGCATCATCCCTATATAATTGAGCCAACTCAGGATTTTCAGTCCTGTGGAGCAATTTGATAGCTTTTTGATAGTTCATAAAGCCTGAAATAGTGCGATAGAGTGTTTGGGTTCTCAGGCTAGACCATATTCTTGTTCTCAAGGTATATCCAGAAGATGCCGTTTTGAAGCCTACACAGTTGAATGGGATGTCACTCTCAAACTTGACAGCAGATCCTTCTTCAGATTCTGTTTTTTGCATTTCACCATTCGCTTCCGATGATGATCTGGCCAGCATGAGCTTTGTATCTGTTACAAAGTTGTCCCAATCACTGGGGTATAGCTGTTTCAGGTACTCCAAATGCGCCATCCTAGAGTTTTCTGTTTCTTTGAGAATCTCGCTCAAAGTTAAGAGGATCTTTTCGGAATAATGAGGAATTAGCACTGTGAATGAGGGCATAGCCTCCGTTGGAAGCGGCTCCGGGATTGGAGAAGACAATGATTGTGCAAAGAATGAAAGCCGTCTCTCTGCTTCTGTATCATTTGCGAAAATCTTAGATAGCAATGATGGGGACCGATCTGCTTTCAAAATAAAAAATGAAGGACTATGCATTGTTGACTTTCCATCGATGCCGTTCACTGCTTCGTGGTACATGAGATTATTGACTTGGCTGAGAGAGAGCAAGTGTTCCCGGTACATGGAGAAGGCAATGGCATTCCATATCGAAGCCACTAGGTTATTTGCCTTGTATTTAACCTCCATCTCGGATGTTGAGAGGAGTTTGCTGTATATTCGCTGCGGCAAACGGGTGAATATATCTCTCCTGTGTGACAAGATCGAGATACCTGTAGAAAAGGATAGGGCAATAGAGAAGATACAGTTAAAAATGATGTACCACAGATACGTATCAAGAAAAAAAAGTATCAGCTCCGTAAGGTACATCAGTCCTAACGTAATATTAGCTTGCTGGCGGCATAGGACACTTCCAAGTAGTATTTCTCCTTTGCATCTTGAGAGATCCATGGTGGAAAGGATTCTTATAGGATCCCTTAGTGAAAGTGTGAGAAAGAAGTATGATTCTGCAAACTTGGCCGAAAACACAAGCACCCACAATGAGTATGACAGTAGTCTGCCCTTTGTTGACATCTCAGGGAACGCTTCCGTGAAGACTTTCATCGCATCGTAATCATTTAGTGATTTTCTCTTGAAAGGTATTCCAATAGTTGTTGAGGTTTGCACTGAGAAGAACAACACAGTGAGAATTGATACTACAAACTGGAAAATTGATATCGGATATCCCTTCTTGGAAACGACGTCTAGCGGAATAAATCCGAAGATGTATAGAGACGGGGCAACGTTTATCACACCTATAAGAAATAGTGTCAAAAGCCTCCAAAGGATAGGATCTGCACCAGGCCATTCTCTTGGCACAAAGGAGGCCTCTGCTACTGTAGAAATCAGCTGGATAATTACTGATAGAGTGCCACTAAGGGCGACCGCGGAGAAAGTAGCCTGTGGGGTCGGTTGATTATTCAGCAGTTGGGAATAATCCTTAGTGTAGAGGGTTGGGGAATTGAACACAGAAAAAAACCAGAATGCGCATCCATGGATAATCCAGATTCGACTGAAGTTGACTGAAAGGTGCCACCAGTTCCGATACTCATAATATGTCTTGATGAAGGCTTTTTCCCATTTCACCTCTCCCAATAACGAGTACTGTGATTTGGGGGCAAAGCTCAGAAGCTTTTGTCCATCTTTCACAAGCAACCGTTCCATTCCTTCTCTGTACCAGAACAACTGGTTGATATCATCATACCCCTTTATCTGGCTATGATCTCTTTCTCTGCGACGTAGCGTGCTGTCTTTCTTGCTCTGTGTCTTGAATTGTTGATCCCTCATATATTTGTACAGTGGGGTCACAACCCGATTCAGATAGTCGCACTCCGGAAAAGCATTAATAGCTTCATTTTGAGTTGCCGTTAAATGATCCAAGGCGCATTTGTAAATGAAGCAAAGACATTCAGGGGTGAACCTAAGTTGGTTTCCCTCGCCCCATAACAATAAATAAAGAGCAAGCTGTTGAACGAGCTTTTTTGTGCTTAGCCCATTCATTCGGGCTCTCCAGTTGAAATGTGCTATAGAGAGCCTGTCTTTGAGCACAGAATCGGGTACTTGCTTTTTGTCTTCCAATTGGATGGTTGTCGTGGAAACTTCACTGGGTACATCGAGTTGTGTGCAAAAATACCATCTCTTGTAGTTGGAATTTGAGCCTCCGATGTAGTCAGCATGAAGGGAGAGTAACGCTTGATTTGCTGGCATTCTGCTAGCTCTTGAGTCCAGCTGCATCATGAGATGATCAAATATGTTTAAGACAGAGTCATGCTGGAAGCCGAAAATACTTTCCAATTCAGAGAACACACCTCTGATTTCTTCTTTTGTTATGGGTGCTTCTGGATCTGTGGTCCAGGAGGAATACATATCATCACTGTACATAGGGATTACTTCTGGATCTTCAACCTCCCCCGAGTTCGCTAGTGATGCAGAATCTTCTGAAAACCACTCTGCAGTCTCACTCCCACCCTCCCTCCCACTCCCGTAACCTGGTTCATTGCGATATGTTTCATAATTGGACTGGTAAGTGTTGAAGGGCAGTCCTGCAGAGGCATCAACGTACGGAACATAAGTGTAATCCTCAAGATACTCAGGGTACATACTTTCAACTTGGCTAATTTGAATACCTTCTTCTTTCTCCATGTCGATCTTCCTGTGTACCCTACATGAACAGTTAGTTCCTCACTCTAATGTTCTCTACTCCTCACCGTCAACTCTCTTGGTTTACATGCTACCCACTAGAAAAAAGAACGCTATTGCCTCAAGGATGAACTCTCGCCCTCCTCCATATTCTCTGAATGAGTGCAACCAGCATTTCCAGCTCCGCTAACAACTACCTGTTATTTGACCACTTATTACTCTAACCATCCAACATATTGGGTTTTTTTGCCTCCCCTCTCTGTGCTCTCAACATCTCAGTTTGGTCTTTTTGTGTTCCCTCTTAGTGTTCCCTCTTTGTGTAAGCCTATCCCGCCCAGTCTGCAAGGTGCTAATGCGTGGGGTAAATGTACACTAAGAGACGCGCGATGAGCTGACGGATCGGGCCGTTTGGAGATACAGTGCATGCGGTTGCCGGAGTGTTTGCGTAACTGAGTTACATTACATGTACACCGCCGTATGCAGAGGCTCTGCCTCATCTCAAGGGTAAAGTGAAAAATATTTGATAGGAAGAGGTGTGCGGAAGAAGAACATAGCGGAGAGAACAAACATTACACAGAACAAACAAGACCCAGGCCGCGATTTTATGGGTGTAAATTAGAGTTGTTTGGATGAAAGTGTCATTTTCTAAATTCTTTGGGCAGTACTTTGGGAGTCTCTCCGGTCATCGAAGCACAATTCACCACACTTTACGGAACTACGTCAGCATGGCCTCGAACGGTTCTATCACTGCTCACCTTGAGCCTCCGGTGTTGAGGGGCATGAAGGAACTGGACAGAACATTGTTTGAGAAAAAATTCCCTCTGTGGGCTGTTCTCTTCCCGGATGCAAAGAATATTGGAGTCTTTGCCAAAGACCACAAGCAAGATATCCTACAGATCCCAGGATTGCCATTCATTGTCAAGGTTCCAGCGGAAGGTGCACCCTGTGATCTCAACCCACAGAATAAGGCAGTTGTGCTTTCTGATAGACTTGTTGACCTTGCAAGTGTAGAACAGGTTTTGTCCCCAGGAAGTCTAGAGTCTATCAAGAACTTTGGGGGTATTTTTAAACAGCACGAGGTGGTTGTGGGGTATGATTTCTGGAAGACAGACGAGATCCTGAGATCGGTTCTGCCCGATGACCTCGAAGAAGAGATCCCATCTGGTTTCACCAAAACAGGTCACATCGCCCACATGAACCTGAAGCAGGAGTATAAGCCATATGCAAACATCATTGGGCAGGTAATACTTGACAAAAACCCATCCATAAAGACTGTTGTTGATAAGCTAGACACCATTGACTCCACATTCAGAACGTTCAAAATGCAGGTGATAGCAGGGGAAGAGGATTTTCTGGTGGAACAGAAAGAGAGCAACTGCAATTTCAGATTTGATTTCAGTAAAGTGTATTGGAATTCGAGGCTCTCTACGGAGCATGGCAGATTGGTCGACTCATTTGAGAACCGTAAAGATGTCATTGTGGATGTAATGGCAGGTGTGGGCCCATTTGCTGTACCTGCTGGAAAGAAGCCATGCTTGGTGTTTGCCAATGATTTGAACCCGGAAAGTTTCAAATACCTTCAAGAAAACATCAAAATCAACCATGTTGAGAGAACCGTTAAGGCATTCAACGAAGATGGGAGAGATTTCATATCACGGTCGCCCAAGTTGGTGATGGAGTTTTCAAAGGTGCACAAGGTGGTAGAATTACCGAGAAAGTCACATTCCAGAAAGAAGGCAAAGTTAGAGGACGGCAAGGAGAAATCAAGCCCTGTTGTGGACTCCTTTGCTATATCTCCCTTTGCCGGCCACTACGTCATGAACCTTCCGGATAGTGCAATCACCTTCCTTGATGCCTACATTGGTTTGTTCAGCAATTCCTTTGAGGGATTAACTGTTGATGAGGTGAAGAGCCTGCCTGGCTACAGACTCCCCACTATTCATGTACACCATTTTGAAAAGTTCTCTCACGAAGAGGCCCCAGCCCCATCGGACGAGGTCCTGCACAGAAGAGTGCATAGTAAGGTGGTGAATTATTTGAATTTCAACATACCTTTTGAGGCTCTCAGTTTCCACCTCGTTAGAAAAGTGGCCCCCACAAAACCCATGTTCTGTATCTCCTTCCAGCTGCCAGAAGAAGTTGCTTTCGCAAAGAAATCATAATCAAATACTCAGAGTTGATGCTTGTATCAATTATTGTATTTTAGTTTTTTGGCATTTGTGTATAACTATCCTTAAATAGTCATGTAAAATAAAACATTATATCTGTGGAACAGCAGCACCATCACCTCTTGGGTCAGATCCGGCAGCATAGACAAGGGTTTCATTAGCACCACTCTCCTTCCTGATAATCTGACCCCTTCCAAAGACCGCCCTTGAAGATCCGGATATCACTTTGATCTCATGCCCTAAAGCCTGAAGACTTTCAACAGCCTCTGGTGATATTCCATCCTCTATAAGAGCAAGAGTCACAGCTCTACTGGTTGGACCATCAGAGCCCAGTTTGAAGTCTGTGTGCTCATGATTAGGGTGGGAACTAAGACAAATTCTAGGCTGATCTATTGCCTGTTGTGGATCCATCCCAAAGAGAACCATATTCAAAAATACCTGCACATGGGCCTGAGGTTGGTTAAAACCTCCCATGATACCAAAACAAGCATAGAGGTCGACCTCATCCTGTTTTCCGGGAGTTGTGATCATTCCTGGGATAATAGTATGGTAAGACCTCTTCCCTCCGCCAATACAATTCTTACTCTCTGGGTTGCAGTTGAAATTGCCACCTCTGTTCTGCAGGATGACACCTGTTCCAGGAACGATGATTCCGCTTCCAAACCCCTCGTAAACAGAGTTGATAAAAGAGCAGGCATTTCCATCCTTATCGGTACAGGAGTGATAGACGGTGTCTGATTTGAACATTGGATTGGGTACACCGTGTCTGATGACGGTATTGTCCATGATCTTGTTCTTCCTGAACAAATCAGCTCTGGATGACAAATACTCAGAGCCCAGAAGAGCAGCCATGGTATCCGCATGGCTCACCTCTTTGGGAAGAAAGGCAGGATCATTCACATACTCATCGCTGTCCTTGAAAGCAAGCTTCAAACACTCAATCACAACATGAAGATACTCTGCAGAATTATGCTTTAGTTCAGAAAGCTTAATCTCTCCCTTCGCATCAAGTTCCCGGATCAGACCAAGTGTCAAGAGAGCAACAATTCCAGAACCACTTGGTGGGATCTCCCATAGTCTCTTTCCAAGAATCTCCAAGCTTATAGGGTCGACGAATGTGGAAGTGTGGGCAGCGAGATCCTCTTTGGAAATGAGTCCACCGCGGGCCTGAACTGTCTCGGCAATAGCTGTGCCCACGGGGCCCTCATAAAACCCAGATTTTCCCTTCTCTGCAACCAATTTCAAAGTGTCAGCCCACAGTTGGTTTTTGAACACCTGACCGACTCTTGGGGCAACAAAGCCTGGGTTCGGCAGAAAGACAGAGAGATCATCGACGTATGTTCCATCTGCGAGCTTATTTCTCTCCTTGAGCTTGTGCTCACCCCTATGCCACATATGTTGAGAAATTGTTGAGATAGGAGCACCATTTTCTGCCAGTTCAATAGCAGGACCTAGGATATCCTTCATTGTAACATTTCCACTACCCCATTTCTCAACAGCGTCACACCAGCCAGCTATGGCACCGGGGATGTTCACAGTGAAGATCGAGTCCGCCCGCAGACGCAGCGATGGCAAAATATGTTCTGGGAAGTTATCCTGGATGTACTCCAGAGACAATTTCGAGGCAGCGCGGCCAGTTCCATTTATACCGTGAACCTTTTTCTCCTTTGCATTGTAGAAGAGTGCAAAGCAGTCACCTCCAATGCCAGTAGAAGCCGGTTCCACCAGGGCAAGGCATGCGGAGACAGCAACAGAGGCATCCTGGAAAAAAAAGTATGTTAGCATAACAGAAATGAGGGCACTATATTTTTTTTGCACAATCGTTACATACCACACAGTTGCCTCCCTTTTCGAGGATTTTGAGGCCTGCTGCAGTTGCAATGGGTTGGGTTGATGCCACCACTCCCTTTGTGGAGTAGACAGTAGATCTTCTTGAGTGGAAAGTCAATGTCATCCTTGGCACAATTGTTGTCGATATTTCTGCTTTGTTTTCTGCTAACAGAGGTTTTAATTGCTGAAACCTGCCATTGTTAGTCACCACGAGCTTCTTTATATATTTCATCCCACTCAACCCTCACCTTCCCTCCCTGCCCCTCCCTCGGCAGGTCAGAGCCGCTGCATACCATGCAATGCATGGGACCTTTGTCACGCAATGTATGGGGAAACGTTAGCTGCAGCATAAAAGGGCTGGGCGTGGGGTTACTTAGGTCGGGTGGGGGGTGTAAACGCGTGGGATGAGACAGACTTGAGCAAAGGGCGAATGGACGACCCTACGAAAGTTAAGAATGCTCAACAGTTGGCTGAAAATTTTAAAGTGACTTTGTTTCAATAACAAGTAGAAAAATAAAACAATTGTGTAATTCCCAGAAATTTTTGAAACAAAGTATAAAAGCTGTATTACAGTTTTATTGTGTATTCTGTACCTATGTGACAATCTCCTCTTGCTCTCAAAAATCCAGAAAATCCACAGCACACATTTTTGAGATTATAATATTCTTTATTCAAAGAGAACAAGAAAAATTGGGAAAATCCATTTTGTTAAATAGATTTGATAAAAAATAATACTTTCACAAACACAGAAAAATCAGGCACCTGGAGTGTATCCTAGTTGTTCTACTCGCTCGAGATCAACTTAATCTTCTTAACGCGCGCTTCTTAGTACTTACTGCCTCTGCGTTATCGTGCACAAGACAGTGGATGATTTAAGCGTGAGGGTGAGGAGACAGAATGGCTTGGCCTGCTGCTGCCATACACAGACGCAGAGACAGAGACACCTAAACACACGCTCACATCATAAAGCCTGGCGTACTGCCACTGCCAAATCGCACACTGCAGCACAACGCACATACCGAAGTGGTTCTGCATCGGCAGGGCTCAAGAGAGAGTGAAGCATTCGTGCAATGGCCTCTCTATCTGGTAAAGGTTATCGTGGAGAGGTTGAAAGCAAACACTCACACTCACACTCACACACATACACATATACATATTACATATATATACATAAGTGTTGATCGCCGACTATTTCAGGGGAATTCTGGTCTGTTAGCTGATCTTTGCTTTTTTTTGTGAGGGATTGTGTTTTTCATTCGTGGGGGTTGTGGAATCGATAGGGTCACATGATGGTGTCTTTGAGGAAAGCGGTGCCGGGTGATAAAGTTTCCGGGCCTGCTATGGAGGACACCACATCATCACAATCAGAATCATCACACATCACATTCAACCCTTGTATGCACATCCACCAGGTTTTATCGTCACAGGCAAAGGAGACTGTTTTCAGAAATTACGGTTTGGGTCTGCGTGTTGCACTGCTCTCAGCTCCCACACCTGGACCGGCTCGCAACTATGTGACCCCAAAAGGTGTCAAGGTGGAGCACAGAGGATTGATGAAACTCAGGGCAAAGATCATCAAGTGCAAATCATGTTCCAGCTGTTTGTCCCCCCTATTCATGTGTCTGCGGTGCTCCCATGTTGGATGTTGGGACGGGAATCATGCACTAAAGCATGCCAAGGAGGCTGGCCACGTTTTCGGTAAGCTAATCACTCTCTTCGCTCATGATCTGTTGATGCAAGTACTAATGGTGTTTTAGGTATTGATTCAAGACAGGGACTTATATATTGTTTTCGTTGTGGAGACTATGTCAGCGATTCCCGCTTGGAGGCTGTTCGCATACGCTCGCTTAAAAATGCAAAGAGGACCAGTAAGTTCCAACAAGGCTATTGCATATGATCTCTTGTCATATACTAATGCACACAGACAACTACCCAGGCACAGATATATTTGAAACAGAAGCAGATCCAGAGAAACAGAGGCTAATGCAATCATCCTCTCGTCTACCCACATACAAAGCCACCACTGGCTTGCGGGGGTTTGTCAATATGGGTGCTACCTGTTTCATGAGCTCCATCGTCCAGACCCTTGTACACAACCCCTTTGTTAGGGAATATTTTCTTGCAGGTAACCATGTCCAGTGTGAAAAGGGTCTTGATAATTGTATCACTTGTTGTATCGGCGAAATCTTCAAAGAGTTCTACACCTCAAATAGTACGGTTGGATACGGTCCAACCGCACTACTGACTGCTGCCTGGAAGGTCAAGAGATCCCTTGCGGGATACTCTGAGCAGGATGCGCATGAGTTCTGGCAGTTTGTGCTCGACGAGTTGCATAAAGGCTGTGTTGAAGACAAAGTTGAAGACATACCTACGCAAAGGAAATCTTCTTCACCACATGCCATGCTCCTGGAATGTGAATGCATCACTCACAAGACCTTTTCTGGCGAGTTGCAGAGCACAATTCGCTGCTCCCACTGTGAGTCAGCCACAACAACGATCGATCCGATGCTCGATTTGTCCTTGGAGATCTCTGATAAAGGTGCGTCTACAGGCTACAAGGGAGCTTCATTTATGGACTTACACCAATGCCTTGAGAAATTCACACGTGCGGAGAGATTGGATGTGATGTATCGTTGCACTCATTGTGGCGAAAAGTCTAATGCGACAAAGCAACTGACAATCAAAAGATTGCCACCGGTATTAGGCATTCAGCTAAAGAGGTTTGAGCACATTTCAACTTCGTCAAAGATCGAAACACATGTCAAGTTCCCAGCCATGCTTGATATGGCGAAGTACACAATCCAATCAGAATCGACCCCCGCTGTGCTCGGTGAGAAAACCTACGAATTATTTGCAGTCGTGTGTCACATTGGATCTGTGAACACTGGCCACTATGTCTGTCTAGCAAAGAACAGGGACGGTAAATGGTTCAAGTTTGACGATGCAACGGTCACCCTGGTTTCAACAGAAGACGTTTTGAACACCAAAGCGTACTTGCTGTATTACATCATACACCAGTTACCATAAACAATTTTATCGCATAGGAATGGCCGATCAGTGCCAACAGGAACGTTTTGCATTCTGCATTTTATATACACATCTTTCTCAGCATTTCATCTTTCCTCACTGTTCTCTTTCTAGTCAATAGATCAATCAAAAAAATCGTCATCGCTCGTATTACCAAGCCCCCCAGAGGAAGTTATCGATTTCTTAACGAAACGAGTTCTATGAGCCTCTTGGAGATCGTCGTCCTGATTATTCACCTCCAGCCTGCTGTCGGAATGTTTTACGGCACCAATGGATACAAGAATGTTCTCAATATCTTCCAACCTCGTTGCGTTCCCTCCCAGTTGTGTGAGGGTAATATACTGCTTGATCACGTCACCATTATAATATACGAGAATCGTGGGACAGTTTTGATCTGGGTAGTTCTCAACAGCTCTGTTTGCTGGGATGTCACAGAACTTGATCTGGGGGAATTTCCTCGCAACAGTTATCATATGACTGCTCAGAAGTCTTGACTGTAAACTGCTTGCCAACGACATATGCAGGAAGACATAGTAGTCTTTAGATGCATCAGATACTTCAGCCTTGTATTCTGGCTTGGTGATGGGTAGCACGGAACCAAACTTGGCGGCAGAGCTCAGCTGCTTCATCTCCTCTATCCTCTTCTGCTTATATATCTCTAAGAAGTCTTCATCCTCTTCACCCTCCAACTCGTCCAACTCATCCAAAGTCTTGTCCTCCAGGCGGTTCTCATGCTGTCTCTTCACAGCATCTGCAAGTGCCTCTTCGAGCTGCTCGGTGTTGTCTTTGGGTTTCTCAGGAATCACACCGTTCGCCCTCAAAATATCATTCCACTCGGTATCCTCGTAAGGATCCACCTCCACCTGTATTTGCTGATCCATAAGACTCATATTTCCTGGGTCAGTGTGATAATTCATGAATTTCTTATTGACAATTCGAAACCTTTTCAACTGCGTACATTTGCTTCTATCTCTTTACAGTATGGGGATCAAGCCCTTGTCATCGATGCATCGCGAAATTTCAAGCAATCTATGATCTCCGAAGGTTAAAAAGACGCATGGGGCTGGAATAAACAAGTTGGGCGTTTGGTCTAGTGGTATGATTCTCGCTTTGGGTGTGAGAGGCCCTGGGTTCAATTCCCAGAACGCCCCCTTCTTTTTTTGATTTTTTTTTGATGCAGAGATCTTTTCCAACTCATGCTTTTTCTGTTAGTTACACGCAACATTAAAAGCTGTTTTTTTATTTTTACAGTAAAGGAGTGTGTGTATGACGTCACTTCTCTGACAATTGGATAGACATGGCGGCAGTGTAGATTTTAGTGTGTGTGCATGGGCCAAAGAGTCAGAGTCTTTTTTTCTTCTTGCGTGCTGGCAGAGAAGTGAAAAAACACTCACCAGACATGAGTGTGTGAGTGAGCACAAGCCCCACCGCACGTTGGGAGCTGGGGCACCCGGTAAATTAGAGTGTCGGCCGCATGCATGTGCGCCTGATGGAGGAGCTCTCCCAAACGCCGCCTATTAGAGTGGACCGAAAGGTAGAAAGCTGAGATTTTTTTGAAGGCCGGCACTGTTTGAGCGTGTACTGAACAAGCTGCACAAGAGTCTCAGCCTGCACCTAGGGATAGTGAGGAGCTAGTTTATGCGGACTGGATAGTTATGTGCCCCGTAAGTTACCCAATAGAGTATGTGGGTGTTTACATTTCATGCATGGTAACTATGGATACACCAATTACGAGGGACAGCCTTCCTCTTTGGTGAGCCGTGCGGAAATGTCAACATGGGCAAAGCTCAACCCGCTTACCGAACCACACCTCTCTGAGACAATGAACGAACCCATTTCCCTGGGTGGTTTCATCTATTGTCTTGCCTCACCTCCCTACTTGCTTTGACCCCTTCTTTCATTAAAAAACTCACCTTTTAATTTGCTTTCTTAATTTTTGTTCGTTTTTAGTCGTCCAAGATATCTTGTATCGTTTGAGTTACCAACTCTGTTCACTCCTTTCAACAGTTTTCACAAACTCCCTCAAACGATCCACTTTCCTTCATTCTTTCGCTATTTCTTTCTCGCCATTCACTCCTTATCACCTCTTGATTGTTATACTTGATCATCAAAATGCAGGTTAAGAACATCGCCAAGGCTCTTATTGCCATGTCGCTCGCTGGCTCTGCCGCAGCCCGTCCAATCGGCCATGCTCACCACGAGCACGCCAAGAGAGATGTTGTCGTTGTCACCGACACCAAGATCATCACTGTTGTTGCCGGTGAGGATGCTTTCACCACCACCGTGAACTTTGTCCATGCCGATGCTGGTGTCACCACCTCTGTCCCAACAGCAGTTGCTCAGGTTGTTCCAACCACCACTTCTTCTGTCACTGACACCCCAGTTGAGACAGCTGCTGCCCCAGAGACCTCCTCCTCTTCCACCGAGGCTACTCCAGAAGCTACCTCCTCTGCTGGCTCTTTTGACTCTCCTACCAAGGGTATCACTTACTCTCCTTACCAGGCTTCTGGTGCCTGTAAGACCCTTGAGCAGGTCAAGTCTGACCTTTCTGTCCTCACCGACTACGGTTTCATCAGACTCTACGGTGTCGACTGTGACCAGGTTGAGAACGTCCTGCAGGCTAAGCTCCCAACCCAGAAGGTCCTTGCTGGAATCTACTACATGGACGCTATTGAGGCTGGCATTCAAGAGCTTGCCGCTGCTGTCAGCAACTATGCTTCCTGGGATGAGATCTTCGCCGTTTCTATCGGTAACGAGCTTGTGAACTCTGGTGAGGCTACCCCATCTCAGGTCGGCTCTTACGTTGCTACCGGAAAGGCCGCTCTGACTGCTGCTGGTTACAACGGCCCAGTTCTCTCCATCGACACCCACGTTGCCATCATTGCCAACCCAGAGCTCTGTCAGTACTCCGACTTCATGGGTATCAACTCCCACGCTTACTGGGACGGTACCATCTACCCAGATGGTGCTGGTGCTTGGCTCTTGCTCCAGATTGAGAGAGTCTGGTCCGCTTGTGGTGGTTCCAAGTCTGTCACTGTTACCGAGACTGGCTGGCCAACCCAGGGTGACAACTTTGGTGTCGCCGTCCCATCCAAGGAGAACCAGGACACCGCTCTTGCTTCCATCTCTGAGGTTTGCGGTCCTTCCGTCTTTGCTTTCAACGCTTTCAACGACTACTGGAAGGCTCCAGGTCCATACGATGTCGAGCAGTTCTGGGGTATTTACACCTCTTAAATGATGTGACCTCCCCATATCATGAAGTTATATCTACTATGATGCACGCTTCTTGATCGATATCGGACTGGCAAAAGTTGGCTATATACCTTTTTTCCCCTTTCTACAAGTGATATTCTACTTCTCCGATTACATGCGAATGTGGTCGAAGTGGTGGTTCCTTTTTTTCTTTGACTTTTACTCTTCCGGATACGAGTTCGTACTCGTTCTCCTAGATACCATTTGATACTCAATTGTATGGCCTTTTTCTTATCCACATGGACTAACTGAAAAAGTAGGCACTTACAGATAACGCCTCTTGATTTTGAATTTGGGGATACCTCTCTCCCTGAATCGATATATATGCTCCTGAAATTGCAGTTTGCCATGAGACATATTACAGGTTGGCTTAGAGATGCAGTTAATTTCCTCAGATCTGGTCATTATCCTATTACAGTAGCGATCTGTCTGTTTGTATCTCAGGCACAACGCATGGCAACCGGTTGCACCAGGCTGTGCAGACGTTGAAAGCGAGCTGCATGATATGCAATTAATGCAGATCTCGATTTAGGGAGAGGGCCTAGGCCCTGAAAGATTTTACCGCCCTTTGTCGAGAGTGGGATAGTACTGTGCTAGTTTTCCTGTAAAGAGCTGTATAATTCCCCGGTCTATGACGTTGAATTGCACCTTCTAGCAGCAAATGCAGAGTTTTCATTAATGTTGCCTGAAAGTTGCTGCAATGTAGCCGGCAATTGCGTTCCTGTAGACCGGAGAGGTAACGCCACTTAGAAAAAAAGATGCCGCCAAAATGCTCTGGAGTTCATTCATGGAGGACAACCTACAACAGCCTACATTAAGCGGACACCCGGCCAATTTGATTGACTACCAATAGTGCAGCTGCAACAGCCAGACGGGATTTCATAGACAGTGGGTGAATAGTGAGGAGCCACACTATTGCTACTCTGCTTTCGCTGGCTTAACTGACCCCAGTCATAAAATGGCTACTGCAAGATCAGAGCACGATCCAGTCGGATCAAAGCAAAAAAAAAACTTTATATATTTTTTTTCCGGCTGCAAACGAGTTACACTTTTTTTACACTTCATGTGTTCTTGCAGATGGTTACCACTTGGGATCCCTAGTTTCGCATATGTTTCAGGGTTTCGCATTGGAGCCTTTATGATGCACTATAACTTAGGTTTGACGCACTACCGTTTTGGTAGTATAATGCATCATCTCTGTAGCACGGTATCGGGATAAAGTGTATTTCTCAGATTTCTGCCGTTCGTCGTGCTGCCAAAAGCGAACAGATTATCACCATATGCAGAACTTAGGGGATTAGTTTGCAGGCTGCATGTGATGCGTGAGTAAACTTAAACCTAAATGGGCTCGACTTTCACTTCACCAAACGCAATGGTGAAGCAGATCATATACACCTTACAAAACTGCACATGTGATTGTTTCCATGATGCGACACTTGTGGACCAATGAAACATATATTATGTAATGCCTGGTTTGTTTTATTCTACTGTACACTAGTTTTATTATACATTATGGTTCCTGCCTCTCTTCACTGTTGAGTCATTTCCTGAAGGAGACCCTTCCCTTTTGGTTCCTCTCAGGGGCACATCTCCATGATCGTCGAGATTGTCGCAATGGCTTTGTTGCATGTGGGGAGGGAACTGTAGGCGCTGATCACGATTCCTAGCTGCTAGTGAAGAACGAGAGCGGGATCGAGGCAATGAAGGTGAACGCGATCTTGAAAGTGAACGCTCGCGTCTGCTCCTCTCATAGCCATTCTTATCTCTTCTCTCTGCAACAGGAGTTTGGGAACGACTACGGCCATAGGAGCCACTTGTGCTCCTCGATACACTCCTGCTTCTAGAGTAACTCCTACCCCTTGAATAGCTTCTGCTTCTCGAATAGCTTCTGCTTCTCGAATAGCTTCTACTTCTGGAGTAGCTACTGCTTCTGGATCGACCGCCTGAATAGCTTCTACTACGCGAGTAGGAATCGTAGGAGCCACGACGGTCGGCTCCAGGACTTGGAGAACGAGAATAAGAGGAGTCTCTTACCTGAGATCTTACCCGAGATCTTCCCCTATTGCTGAGACTCACAGGCGACCTAGAGTAGGATAGTGACCTTGAACGCGAGCCAGAAGAGTATCTTCTTCTGCTGCGGCCTCTACTACTACCTTCCTCCTCCTCTTCCTCTCTCTCGTGTGCAGAATCCGAATCAACAGGTAGATTCAAAAGGGTCTCTCTCATACCTTCTGTGAGAACACCTAGCCCAAGTGCGGTGAAATAGTTGATGCTGAATCGGAGATTATCAGCATTGCGCTCTGGAAACATCCCTAGAATGTAAGGCCGAATATACTCTTCGGTGAGTCTCTCCCGCAGACCCTTGATGCCCAGTTCTTCAACCATTCTTTGCAACATAAATTTGAGAAAGATCCTTCCAGCGGAAGTTGATTCCTCTTCATTCAGCCGTACTACCTCTAGCGATTCCCATCCCATCTTATCGCTGGCAAGCATATGGCCCCAAAACATGGCAATATTCCTGAGCACATTACCCTCATACCTATTAGCGGTTGTATAATAATCCTTGAACACCTTCATGAAGCCATCTCCCCATTTCCTATTATATGAACATAGGTTCTCACCGATCTGGCCAAAATATTTGGAGTACGTCTTCTCCTGGGAACAACACTTGACAATCATATCTATGAGCATCTCTTCACGACGGTTTTCATCAAGTGGCTTCAGCTTCAACAGTTTGTGCACGGCCTCTTCGCTACTCATACTAGACATAATGGTGAGATAGACCGTCTTTTGAAAGTTTGCCAGTTGTGTTTCCGTGAGATCTGTGATTGTCTGTTTCAGCTTCTCATCTTTCGAAGAATCTTCTTCCTCGTCAGCTGTTTCCTCGTCGCTTGCGGTCTCACTTTCTGACCCAGATTCCTCATCACCATCCCCCAAGATATCTGACCGCAGTTTCGCGTACTTTGCCTCATTTGACTCGTAATCGTTATCAAACTGGAATACATTCAAGGCATCCAGAGCTTGTAGTTTATCATCCAACGAGATAGTATGTGTCACCTTGTCTTCCTCCTCAACGAGATCTAGCTCGCTATCCACCGCTGGGTGTTCAGCATAGTCGCTTCGCCTTATTTGGAAGAGGGTCTCTATCATGTATTGAGTTCTCTTGGATAGTGAGCCCTCTTGCAATGCCGTCCTGAATCTCTCAAATATAGCGTTATTGGCCGAGGAACTGTTGTCCATAAGGAATGCACCAATTTCAACCATGAAACCAACCGCAATCTCAACAGCATCATCAGCAGGATCCTTGAGCAAAAGCTGGAGAAGTTGGAGTGCCAATATTTCATGTGCTACTTGCTGGTTGCACAGGTGAGCAATAAATGTCGTTGCCGCCAGACACATCTGCTTGTTATTTCTTTTATAGCCTCTCCTGAATTGGAGTACCAGCCGAGAGACCAAGAGTTCACCAATCTCGGGAATCTTGCTGTTGATCACACTGACCAAAGCCGCATACACTGGGGTGAATGGGATAGCCAAAGACTGTGCCTTCATCATCGTTCGCACAAACACACCCTTGCCTCTTACAAGGTTCAAGCGGAACAGATCAACCACTATTATCTTCAGGTTCGATTTGTTTGCCTTGTTGATCAACCCATTGATGGATTTCTTCAGGCCTTCCCATTGCAACCTCTGGAACTCTGGCGAATTGTTTTCAAGCGATATCTTCTCCAACAGTGCCCTCAACCTGGCTGGAGGCACATAGGTGCCTCCAGATTTCAGCTTCAAGAGTCGCTGATATTCATCGCTAGGATTGTTCCCCGCCATGTTTGGCACTTGATGGACCTCTCGAGAATGATGCTAACCTCAGTTTTGCCAGACTAGAGAGCTAGCCAACGCTCATATACTTCCAATCAAGTTTTACTCCACACTGTCTCTGCTTATTCACGTCGTGCGCTATCTTCTTTCAATTTTCTCTAGTAGTGTGAAGATCGATTGCACTGCCTGGAGCGGTAGACGTTAGCGATGCCCTGCTCTGCTCACATGCAGGATGTGGGAGATGGAGATTACGAGATATGATAGGCAAGATGATGCCTATGAAGCACTCCATCATTGCCTTGTTATATCTTGCAGCTAGGATATGACTCTAATCTAAACCAATCTTTAGGTTTGGTAGAACACGAGGATGCTCATAAATTCCTCTTGCATTGGGCTTGCGTCACCTACATAGGTCGCGATGCTAGATAGGTTGAGGTAATGAATAGGTTGCAGCATAGTACCACCGGACATTAGAGCCCTCTCCTCAGTGCAGAGCTGGACAAATCAAGAAAACCAAAATACCAATCCCTTATATAACATTTCATGACGGTGAACTCCTTTTTCCATGTTTCCCCATATTGTCTCCACTACCTTTGAGCTGGAGCGGCTGAATCGTGCCTATATGCCCCAATCACATACAGTGTACGTGTGCTACTACCCAGATGTCCAATACCTATACCTATAGAGCATCTGGGTAGGAGTGAACTGCGCCTGGTGAAGGGTGTGCATTTACCTGTGCAGATGAGATAATAAACTCACCTGCCTTTACATTCTCTATCGTGATACCCTGTGCACTACACGGCTATAGCTGACAATACTAGATGTAATTGAAAAATAGAATTTTAACGAAGGCAGACGATAAGTCGTTTTAAAGCAGATAATAATTTTTTTTGACTCTAGATCGACAGGAATGAATCTAACAAACAACCCCTTCGCTCTGTCACCTCGAACTCCGTCACCGAGTTCCAATGCACTACACGCATAGAAAAGAAATTCCTCTGACAGCCTGTGCTGCAGGTGGTTCGAAATTTGAAAAGACAGGGGACCCAGTTCGTCTGGCAGCGTGTGAGGGCACGTAGAAGGGGAGCAGTGCGTACGTGTTATACAGCCGATAGGAAAGAGGAGATTGTTGCACACTGTTTTACATGCGGTACCTTTTTTTGAAAGTTGGAGTTGAGCATTCTATGACAGGGGCCCACACTTCTTGTTGCTGTAAAGATTCTCACTTCTGGTCTGCTGCTGTATGATCTTGAAGTGTTGAATATAGGGATACACCGGTGAAACTCTATATAACCAGGCGTTCGTTCGAAGTTCAGCATATACTGTTCGTTCCCCTGCAGCCCAGTTGGTACATACCTTGAACTAATCCGTGCCAGACGCGTTTTTTGTTCTCGTGTTTCCTTTCTTTTCTCTTTTTGTCTCGGTTTTCAGCTGAGTTGGTCTCAAGCGGTTTAGTTGTTTCGTGACACAAAGATTACATCATGGCTGGTGGCTCTTTTCGTTGGAACAACCGCAGTTACAAATATGTCGCTAGCGCGCTTGCTCTGATAGTGGTGTGCTATTTTCTTTTGAGCAATGCTTCAAGAGATCTAGTATTCATGGGATCAGATGACGAGTCTTCAGGCTATGTCGCGATCCCCGCTCACGAGCCTGTGAAAGCAGTGCCAATGCCCTCTTACTCGGAGATCGACAGCTTAGCCGACAAGAAGGGTCTTGCTACCCCAGCTGCAGACGATGCCACTCCAATGTTCGGTTCTGATGATCATGCTGCCACTTCCTCAGGTTCTGATTCTTGTGTTGACAAGGTTGACTATGTGGTGATGATCGACGCTGGTTCTACGGGATCCAGAGTGCACATATACAAGTTTGACGTGTGCCATTCTCCACCGGTTTTGCTGAACGAGGAGTTCAAGATGCTCAAGCCCGGTCTCTCTTCATTCAACACTGATACTGTCGGTGCTGCTGCTTCTCTCGACCCTCTTCTCGACCTTGCTCTCAAGAGTGTTCCTAAGGAGAGACACGCATGCACCCCAGTGGCAGTCAAGGCCACAGCAGGTCTGCGTCTCCTTGGAAAGGAGAAGTCCGATGCCATATTGGCTGAAGTCAGACGTCACTTGGAGAAAGATTACCCATTTGCCGTTGTCGATGGAAAGGGCATCTCGATCATGGAGGGTAGTGAAGAAGGTGTGTACGCATGGATCACCACTAACTACCTCCTTGGTAACATTGGCAGCAGTGAGAAGAATCCAACCGCAGCAGTCTTTGACCTCGGTGGTGGATCTACTCAGATCGTTTTTGAGCCTCTCAAGGGTGAGGAGATGCTTGATGGCGAACACAAGTACTCCATTGCCTTTGGTGGTAGAGATTTCACTCTTTACCAGTACTCCCATCTCGGCTATGGTTTGATGCAAGGCCGTCGCCAGATCAACTCTCTGGTGGTTTCTGCCGCACTCAAGGATGAGGCCAAGAAGGCATCCCTTGCACCACTGACATCCGAGCAGCTTTCTGCAAGCGACCTGAAGGCTACTGTGACCTTGACCCACCCATGTATGCCACCAGGCGTTGAGGCTAACAACGTCAAGGTTGAGATGAATGACAAGAGCACCTACCTGGTGAACTTCCGCTCATTGGCCAAGAACAAGGATGATAACAATGCTGCCACTGCCTCGACCCAGTGCCGTTTCTTGGCCGAGTCTATCTTCAACAAGGAGGCTGAGTGTGCTTCCAAGTCGTGTTCGTTTAACGGTATTTACCAGCCCTCGCTCAACCACCAGTTCTCGCCCATTAGCGATATGTACATCTTCTCCTACTTCTACGATAGACTACAGCCGCTTGGAATGCCTTCTGCTTTTACTCTGAATGAGATCGAGGACATGACCAGGCTTGTATGTTCCGGATCCAGCTTCTGGGCTGAGTATCTCTTCCAGAAGGAGAGCGTTGAAGAGTTGCAGCAGGAGCCCCACTGGTGCTTGGACCTCTCGTTTATGGTTTCATTGCTACACACAGGCTATGATATCCCCTTGAACAGGGAGCTCAAGACTGCCAAGAAAATCAGCAACAATGAGCTGGGTTGGTGTCTGGGAGCATCTCTTCCCCTGTTGGAGAAGAACTCAGGCTGGAAGTGCAGGGTGACTAAGGAGCAGTAGAGGACTGCGCAAGAGGCATGGGCGGCTTTAGGAGTCTTTGGAGAGTATTCAAGATTTGAAGGCATTTTTTCTGGTACTATTTCTTGTCTATATAGAAGCAAACAAGAGTCTTTTATTCCCATTTGAATAACGGTTTCGTTACACGCGTACATATTTGTCCGCATTTAGTACAGAAGGGTGCGAGAAAGGTGCTACCCACTGCAGCCCGTGCCCTCTCACGTATTACTCTCTCGGATCTTTTTCAGTCGCACTCCGACTCCCGGAGATGGGTCAGTGCGTTGCGGTGCACATCGAGGCCAAACAGCAGACAGGTTTTTGCTCTGCGGCCAAGGGGCAAAGGGAGCGGCCGTATGGTTATTTTACTTCTTGGCAACACTGAGCCCCCTCACGGCACTGCGGCCAACTATAGGATGCCATTATCCACAAAAAGGCTTCTACAAAACCACATACTGGCAATACAAAGTTATGTGGTGTATGTACACAACCATAGCCTTTGTGTTGCGACTCGGAACTACTGCCTACCACCTATCTCACAACCTCGCAGGCATCGGACATGCCCACACCGCCGGAGAATATCTGCCCAGTGCATTACATACCCTGGTACCTTCTAGTGCGCATGCTGTGCGCAGACTGTGCAGTGATTAGTATGGGCCGCTGTTATCGGTAAACTCTTGCCCTTAGTTTATCCGTCGCAAGGGAGGGGGTGGAGGCGATGAGCCCGGCGTGCATCCTGCAAAAGCGAAGTCCGGAGAAAGCTAGGCGCCATGCGGCAAGAGGAGCAGGGCACAGTGCCTCTCAAGGGCGAAATTACATATTATTCTGGGTAAGGCATCAGGGTGGGTAAAGTAGATGAGGAGCTGAGGCACTTGTTAACGTGGAGCGTTTGCTTTTCCTTTTTGTTACTCTTTCTACTTCCCAGCTTTGCCTGTTACTGTGAATTTATCCGAAGTAGAAATAACCGCCCGCTCGATAATCTTGCTGGTACTGACTGCGAAGCCCGAAAAGAGCAAGCAACATTTCCATGAATGGTGCCAACATGGTGACAGACACTTCCAGATATACCCCTATATCACCAGGGGAGCATCCAGACACCTCTCCCACAGAACAGGGCGATAGCAGCCATTCGTCATCTGAATCGGGATCAAACCCAACATCCGCTTCTCTTTCAAAGTACCCCAGCAATGCGTCTGAAATTTTGGAGTCCTGCTATCCCCGACCAGTCATCCACAGCAGCCTATATACAAATGGATTGAAAGAACACACATCACACCCTTCGAGGAGTCCAGAGGAGACGGTATCTGAGTTCAGGCAATCAACCGCAAAACCGAGCAGCAGAAATGGCTCAAGCCCGTTGTCGCAGCGGGCATTGAGAAAGGCCCTCCATAGCACCTCAGACATTGCTGATGGCATGGTTGAGCAAGATCTGCTGGACAGCCTATCGCAAGACAACTTGAAGACAGTGAAGTCACATGCACAGCTAGCAAAGACAGCGCAGGGAGTGAGAATCCTGGCCAAGAGCCTGAACAAAGCCACAATCAAGATTCATCTGAGATCAGTCATGATCGTCACAAAGGCTAGAGACAATTCGCTGGTGTACCTTACCAGGGAGCTCACGGAATGGTTGTTGACCAGGGATACCCCTATCGATGTATATGTGGATTACCACTTGGAGAAGTCAAAGAGGTTCGATGCTGGAGGTTTGGTGGAGGATGTTCCTTCTGCCAAGAACCGCCTCAAGTATTGGACCAAAGCGTTGATCAGAGAGAAGCCTGACCTGTTTGATCTGGTGCTGACCCTAGGAGGAGATGGTACAGTGTTATATGCCTCCACTCTTTTTCAAAGGGTCGTCCCCCCTGTCATGTCTTTTGCATTGGGTTCGTTGGGATTCCTCACTAATTTCCAATACGAGGATTTCCGCAACTTGCTGACGACGGCCATAAAGAAGGGTGTGCGCACCAATCTCCGTATACGTTTCACATGCAGAGTCCACAAGGCCAATGGTAACCTTGTGTGCGAACAACAGGTGTTGAACGAGTTGACAGTAGATAGAGGCCCATCGCCCTGGGTGTCGATGCTCGAACTGTACGGTGATGGCTCATTGTTGACAGTGGTTCAAGCTGATGGTGTTATCTTGGCTACGCCCACCGGGTCTACTGCATATTCACTTAGTGCTGGTGGATCTCTTGTGCATCCGAGTGTTAGTGCTATAAGCGTGACACCCATTTGCCCTCACACCTTGTCTTTCAGACCAATTCTCCTACCAGATTCCATGTCGCTTAAGGTGAAGGTGCCTTCGAGATCACGTTCCACTGCCTGGGCATCTTTTGATGGTCGTTCTCGTGTTGAGCTTCATAAGGGCTACTATGTGACGGTGGCAGCATCGCCATTCCCATTCCCTACTGTCAGGTCTTCCAAGACAGAATATTTTGATAGTGTTAGCCGTGTCTTGAACTGGAATAGCAGAGATGAGCAAAAGTCGTTCATACATCTGCTGAGCGATAAGAACAAGATAAGCTACGACAAATATCACAAGCGGAATGGGAGTCGGTGTGAAAGTGACTGCGAGGATGAAGACCTTCTTAACCATAATTTGATTCTGGGCTCGGCCGCAAGTGCCGCAGTGTCTGCCGCCACCGTCGAAGACATGTTGAAAATGAGCCCAAATGTGGGACGTTCAGCCTACCATCCAACAGAGAGAAGGGCCAAATTTCATGTTGCTGATGAGAACGAGACAGAGGAACCATCGACATTTGTGGAATCCAAGTTGAGAAACGAAGTCGCAGTGGCAACGAGCGACGATGACGATGATATGGAGTACAGCGAGGATGTCGATGCGGACGGGGAGATCGAAGATCCACCTGAAGAGAAATTTGAGATCGACTATAGTGATGCGGAGGAGGATGAAGAGGTTGATGATGGCGTTGTCAGCCCTAGCAATACTGCGCCCAGCACACGCGGGCAGTCGTCAAGGGAGGATGCGGTGGTTGAGTCTGATTCAACAGTAGAAATTGATGAAAAGGATAACGACAACTACTTCATTCCTGCTCGCGGTGAGGAAGTGAGCACGCCTGTTCCCGTGACCGAGGCGGGATCTATGGCCTCGCTCGCCAGCCAGGCTGCTCTCCCCAATGAATTGAGTCTGTCCAACGGGCGTAGAGATCCTAGGGAGCCATTCAGGGGAAAGGCAATGGTGCAAGAGGTTTCCAGGAGATTGCAGTCTCTCAATGTTTCGAACAAGGGCGCTTAAAGGGTAATATAACGACACACCCTTTAGTTGAATGATACACTATGCTCGATTATTTCCAAGTTCAGATTCAAGTTTAGGTTTGGGTTTAGGTTTAGGTTCATGCTGAGGACCACTTTCACGCACTGCTGCGAGTAGAACAAATAAAAACATGCTGTTTCTCGAGATATAAATAATATTTGCATATATATTCGGATGTGTATGGATCAACAGATAGTATACGTGAACGCAGCCAGATAGACAGACATCACATACTTTACGCGCTCACGGCGTGCAATGACAGGACAATGACAGGACGCCTCCCCCTCCCCGCAAGCATGCGCACCATTTCCCCTTGCGGGTAATCTCTAACATCCAAAACGCGGAGTTCAAAACGTGGAGGCCAAGAACCATTACGCAATGGGGTAAACTCAGCTGGTGTGAGCTTGCATGCAGTGTAGTCTGCCCCAGGAGGTGAGTGGGGTGCCTGAGTAGGGAGCAGGCGAGAGATCACTCTCTATCTAGATAGTACGGGGATATACATCTGTGTATATCAATGTGACGAGCAACTCAATTCTGAGGAGAGTGCTCTTTTTACCTGAACCGGCATTATTAAACCATTTGTCTTCTTAATTTGTTTGTTCCCCTCTCTGGACAATCAGAGCAAGGCAGGTTAGCTATACCCCCACTCTTGCTGCCCCACTCTCTGAACTGCAAGGAGAACGGCTTGTAATATAAGATTAGAGTGATAGACAGACCACGCAGTGATCACGTCTCATCTAACGCCTATATGGGCTGGACATAACCTTTTGAATAGGTGAGTGTGTTTGGTTTTTTTTTTGAGTTTTTTTTTCTGGATTGGCAACAATCGATGATTGTTTGGGTCTCCTGTTGATTAAAGTTGGCTGGTCTGTGTTGATTCGTTTATATTCACCCGCCCTTGCTCTTGCCAGACCTGCTGCTGCTGCTTCTTGGTCTCAGACGCATAGTTAATTGATCCACCCTCACATGCAGATGGGCCTCACACCATCGGGTTTGGGTTTTTGCTTCCTGACCGAGTGACAGGTGCGTGTGGGTGTGTAATCAATCGATTCAACCGTTCAGCAATTGTGAAATTGTTGGGGGGTCATTATTCAACGTGGAAAGGGTGTTAGTTACTGATATAAATATTTTTATGTTGATATCGTTGAATCCCCAAGATTCTTCCTCCTAGCGGTTACTAACCCCATATATGTAAGCCCCTGTCAGAATATGCTGAGAGTGCCTGCATTATACGAAACAGATCCCAAGCAAAACACAGACATCACAATGGGAGATTCTCCCCCTACCTCAGTGGAATCCGGCTCGAGTTCGTCGGACTCTCTGGAGGTAGCCGAAGCGACAATTGACTCCACCAACTTTGAGGCTATGCAAGCAAGGGTGCTGCCCGCCCTTCCCCCGTATCACAAGGGAGTAGCCGAGGGTAACTTCACGTGGAACATTGAAGACTGGTACAAGCTGAAAGATGGCAAAAATATAGGCTCCAGATTCAAGATTGGTGACTACGAATGGAACCTGCTCTTGTTCCCCAAGCGCGATGGCAGCAATGTTGCCTTGTACTTGGAGCCTCACCCGCTCGAGTCGCAAACAAAGACATCAGAAGCACAGAAGTCGGATGCCACCGATGAGAAGGAGGGATCCCAGACCCTCGATGCTGTCGATTCAGCCGAAGGTGCAGATTGGCACGTCTGCGCACAATTTGCCATTGATGTGTGGAATCCAGACAACCCCACAGTCCATAAGTCAAACAGCTCACATCATAGATTCAGCGCAGACGAGACAGATTGGGGGTTTTCTAACTTCCTGGATATCAGAGACTTGAGAGGTGGCGGGAAAATCTCAGATGTGCCATTCCTCTCTGGTAATCGTCTCAACATAACCGCATATGTGCGTATCATTGACGATCATACCGGTGTGCTATGGCATAACTTCGACAAGTACGACTCAAAGAAGCAGACCGGTTTTGTTGGACTCAATAACCAAGGCGCTACCTGCTACCTCAACTCTCTTTTACAATCGTACTTTTGCACAAAGCTCTTCCGCAGGATGGTGTACCAGATACCCACACAGGATGACGTACATCTGGACTTCTCCAACTTTTCCGAGTATCTCAACGAGCCCAAGAGCGTTTCCCTAGCATTGCAGAGGGTGTTTTACAACTTGCAGATGTCTGATACCCCTGTGGACACAACTGAGTTAACCAAGTCCTTTGGCTGGGACTCCAGCGACTCCTTCACACAGCACGATGTACAGGAGCTCAACCGTATTCTGATGGACAGACTGGAGAACAAAATGAAAAAGACTCCTATCGAGGGGTGTTTGAACAACATCTTTGTTGGGAAGATGAAGAGTTTTATCCGTTGTCTGAACGTGGATTTTGAGAGCAGCAGAACAGAAGACTTCTGGGATATTCAACTCAACGTCAAAGACATGGGAAACCTGCAAAGGTCGTTTGAAAACTACATCGAAACTGAGATTCTCAGTGGAGAGAACCAATACGATGCATCTGGTTTTGGCCTTCAGGATGCCCGTAAAGGTGTGGTGTTTGAAAGCTTCCCACCTGTGTTGCATCTACAGCTTAAGCGGTTTGAGTACGACTTCAACTTTGACCAGTTGATGAAGATCAATGACAGGTATGAGTTCCCAGACCAGATTGACCTCAAACCCTACCTTGAGAAACATTCCCCGTTGCGTGAAGAAGACTGGGAGTACCAGTTGCATGGCGTTTTGGTGCACACTGGAGACATCTCCACAGGGCACTACTATGCTCTCATCCGCCCTTCTGCTGCTGACGAGTGGTTCAGGTTTGATGATGATCGCGTGTGGAAATGTACCCCCTATGATGTGTTTGAACAGAACTTTGGTGCAGACAGAAAACCTGATGCTGAAGTGCGCACCATGACTCGCACAAACTACATGGAGTACCAGCAACGTCGCCACACCTCCGCATACATGTTGGTGTATGTGAGGAAATCTAAAGTGGATGAGGTCTTGAGCGAGGTGACAGACGCCGATATCCCGGAGCATATCTCTGATCAAATCATCAAGGAACAAGAGGAAATTGCACGGATCAAGAAGGAACGCGAGGAAATGCATCTCTATGTGAAGTTCAAGATATTCAGCAACAAAGGGTTTTTACACTACCAAGGCTTTGATCTCGGACCCAATGAAGGCGATCGTACCTTCTATGCTGAGGATCTCTTCGACCCCAATTCTTTCCCCATGGATGTGAGGTTTTTGAAGACAGATTCCTTTCGCGCTGTGTACGATGCGGTTGTAGAGAAACTGGGACATGGCGTTTCTCCCAATAGCTTGCGCTTCTGGTATATGTCCAGCAGGAAAAACTATACCATCAGGCCGGATTGCCCGCTGCCCGTCGAGTACGCTGATTCAGAGGAGTATTCGGTTGGTGGTGTATATGAGAGCTATTCCAACCGGAAACTGAACGTTCTATATCTGTTTGTTGAAGAATCAACGAAGGAACTGACGGCATTGTCGAGTGCTATTTTTGAAAATCAGAGCATGCTTCAGGCCTCTGCTGATATGGAAATCGACAGCGAGTCTCTTGGCCCTCGTATTGATCAGATCTCCCAGAGTATCAGTGCCTCAAATATACCAGCATTCAAGAACCTGGACTCCCAAAGCTCGGATATTCTGGTGCATCTGAAATATTTCCATCCCTCTTCTCAGACCCTCTTGGGGGTTACTCATGCAATCGTTCCTGCTGATCAACCAACGCATGTTCTGGTGAAGCACATCAACTACCTAATGAATTTTCCTCAGGATACAGAGCTTGTGCTGTTTGAAGAAATCCAGCCTCAAACAATCGAACCAATCAATCTCCGTACCACGTTCTCCAAGTCGGAGATGCAGAGCGGTGACATCATATGCTTCAGCAAAGCACATTACGATCCTTCTCTTTTATCGCACGTCGAGTTCAAGACAGTCCAGTCATTCTATGCTTTCATGAAGACTCGTGTACACCTTCTGGTCCGTCCGCTCAAGGTGATTGAGGAAGATGACGAAGAGTACGTTTCTATAGGTCAGAAAGATGATAACGCTGTGAGCCAGGCAGCAGCAGCTGAAGATGACAACCTTGCACAACACCCTGTAGACAAGACTAAGGAGTTTGACCTGTGGATTTCCACTATCAGCAGCCTTCAAAGTCTTCTCGAGAAGATTGGAACACACATTGGTGTCAATCCGGAGTACATCAGGCTCTTTGCAGTGAATTACAACGATGAACGTATCCCAATTCAGCGCAGAACCAATCTTAGGAGCATCTTCCCCAAGGGAATTGCCCAATCTCAGACTGTCACGTTTGAGTATGAAGTCTTGACGATCACTTTGTCGGAATTGGAGACTATGAAACTGTCCAAAGTCACTTGGCTGGGCTCGGGCATCACGCATGAACAAAGGCATGAGTTCCTCATGCCCAAAAACTGCACCTTCCGTGATCTCGTGGACAGACTCCAGACCAAACTTGGGTTTGACGATACTTCAAGGGAAAACATCATGCTATGGACAGCCCATGCTCATAAGTTTCACAGCCTCATTTCCGACTTGAATGTCAATCTTGATGTTGAGCCATCTCTGGAGGTTTGTGCTGGCATCTATCCAACGATCTCGAAACTTCTCAAAGATTACGACGATAATGATGAGAGAGACGTCTCTGAGCCCCTGGAACTCACAAAGGAGAACACACAGCTGGTGACAGTATTTCAATTCTCTAAGGATGTTAACAGGATCCATGGCAGCCCTTTCATCTTTATCCTGATCAAGGATGAGAAGTTTGCTGACACAAAGCTAAGACTGCAGAAGCTTCTTGGCCTCGGTCAGAAGGAGTTTTTGAAGATCCGCATTGCGCTGATCGGTAACCTGCAAGGGCCCCGTCTGAGATACTTGGAGGACGATGATCTGGTTCTATACGATGAAGCAGTGTCCAGCGATGGTCTATGCCTTGATCACCCTGATAGAACGGCCAAAAAGGTTCCAGTATATGAGAGGGCAATTTTCATCAAGAATTGAATGCATTTCGTTGGTTTTATTTTTTTTTATCTCATTTGGTCTCCATTTATCTTTCCTTCAGAATTGCCCGATCCTCTCTTTAACTCTTTGTCATATCATTGCACCTCTCTTATACTATACCACTGGTGCTTGACTTTCATTTTAGAGTTGAGGGGCTTATGATGGTCATTTTTTGTCACGTGCACCACATAGATGGCTACAAGTCAGTCTACATCCTGTTATTCACTATATAAGCTCTCTACATACATAGCTCTATTACACTGCGTCATTCGGAGAGCGCAACTTCTCCTCGTACTCCCTACGCCGTAGATCCGTACTGCTCAACTTCCCGCTCCAATTATTCGCAGCAGAACCCCCTCCAACAACGTCAACCTCACATATCTGCAATGGGTGATATCCCTTTTCAAGCCTTGTTTTGTTCACGATTCTACCACCACCCGCAGATTCACTGCTCAAAACTAATGCATCAATGTCCTCAACATAGGCAGTTGGCCCACAGACATCTTCAATCTTATAGTAATCGACTGCCAGTGAAGGTTGCACGTAGCTGAAGAAACTCTCAACAGATGCCTTACGCTCCTCGTACGGCTGCAAAACTTCAGCATACTTTTTGTTGACCAAAAGGGAATCGCCAGTGATACCCACGATAAGCTTTTTTTGGCACAGAAAGCCTGCCACGGTGAGCAAGATCTTGTGGCCATCATGTATGTGATCGAATGTTCCTCCGACAGCACACGTCTTGTGTTTAGCCCTGAAATCAACAGCCTGGTTGGAAATATCACTGCTAGGGACTATGAATGGTTCACCTCCTTCAGTAGGGGGCTGGAGCGTGAAAATAGGGAGGTTGTATTTGTTTTCAAATGAGTCGGGCGAAGCGTCATGACATAGAATAGCCACTTCCCAACTTGGCTGCTTGATCTGTAGGTAGTTGTTGTTGTACAAGACCCTAGTGAATACCTTCTCCTTCCCAAGCGCCTGCATTTCTTCCCGGAGTATGTTGTAACATCGCTCCAATAATATCTTCAGATCATGCAGAAACTCAATTCGTGATAAAAGCAACACATCCAGTGTCCCATTGCGAGCTGTCACTTCTAGTGCCTGGTGCAGATAGCTCTTCAAGCCGGTGTACCTGATGTTCTGTATTTCTAATACTAATAGGAGAGAATGATACTCAGGCATTTTAATGATTCGGATTATATACCGAGAGCAATCACGCGTAGGACTCTGAAGAAACCGAATTCGTTCTCTCTTATTTCACCTCCTTATCTGTTTCTCCACATTTCAAGTATGCCCCCATCCAGTCAGTCTCAAGATGAGCACCTGCCTGCTCATCGCCAGGCACGTCTGCAGGTGAAAATGCACCTCATATATATATACATTTGATCAGGAGGTGGGAACAGAGTGCAAACCTGATTGTCTAGAAGTGGATCGCTACTATAGAAACAAGGCATGTCGCGAAACTCAGAGAAGGCTCAGTCACTACTGCATAGATATTATAACCAGCAGGGAAAAAATCTTCTTCCTGGTACAGGTTCTGTTAGGCCCAGAAGGGTACAGAATGTCACAAGCTTAGAAGCTGCTGAAAAGTTTCGTTCTTTGTGTATGAGAGATATCTCGATGAAAGTGAACAGAATACATGATATATCACTGAATGAATATCAGATACGAGATTTGAACGATGAACTGAACAAGTTGATGAAGGAAAAGTTGGCCTGGGAGTACCACATCAAAAGCTTGGGTGGGGTGGACTACGTGACACACTCCCGAGCGCAGGTGGCTGGAGGGGCCGTCGGCACTGACTTGAGAGGGTACAGGTATTTTGGTAGGGCCAAAGAGCTTCCGGATGTGAAGCAGTTACTCGAACTTCAGAAGGAAGAGAAGCAGAAGGCATTGTTACAGAAGGACAAGGCAAGAGATCACAGGGCATTATTGCAACGTATCAGTGATGCTAAGAAACAGATAGATCCACGCTACTATGGCCTTTACGACGATTCCGATAATAGTGCAGCAGTCATCCCGTCACACGATGAAATTTTACAATCTGTCATTGATGTGCTGGGGAAGGATGCCCTCCCCAAGGATATTCTCTCCAGCAGGCAACTGGAGAACTCAAACCTAAACTACAGTGGTGAGACAGACGGTTCGTCAGGTGAGCTGCTCAAATACGAAAGGAAACAAACTAAAAAGTTGCTCAAGACATCCAAAAACCCTATTTTGTCAACTTCCAACACTGCTAGACCTTCTGTGAGGCCATTGGTTGGCCTGGATGAGCAGCATCCTCCAACGCTTGAGGAAGTCGAGAAGTGGATGGTTGAGGAGAGAAAGAAAAAGCTACAGAAGAGCTTGGGTGATCTATGACAATGTGTATCCCCTTGGGATATGCAAGTTATATTATCGATGTGTAATAGGTATAGTCTAATGCTCAGAGCCTTCCTCACATGCTTTTACAGCACTAGCTCCATAAGTCTACCGAATAACTCCCCTACACTTGAAGTGTACTTCCGTTCTTCCTCCCAAATGATGCGATCTATTTCCCTTCTACCTGAATCCAGATCCAGCTGGTCCAGACGATGCACCTTGGTTCGTCTGAAGAGTTTGTAAAATACGTAACAGACAGCGAACAGCATCAGCGATCCATAACTGGAAAAGAAATAAGCCGTGGACCAATGCCCTCTCAGAAATACCACAAATCCCACAACCAAAACTAAGGTAAGCCCCATAATGAGGCCATAATAGGCCAAATAAGGCTGGAATGGCGATCTGTAAGGATAGTTATGGTCATCTCTGCTGATAATATCCGGTCGCAGTTTGAGACCATGGTAGAACCTGATGAAGGAAAGACACATTCCTGCCCATACCAGCAGTCCTGTGGTGGCACATATGCTGAGAAAACGCTCGAAAACAAGAGCTGTGTTGTTGTTAACACAAAGGAAGGCAATTGATGCAACCAACCCGGTGAACAGTACAGCAGCGTAAGGGTTGCCATTTCGTGAGCAGGTGCTGAAGATTTTTGGGGCCTTACCCTGGATGGACATGTAGTAGAGTGTCCGTGAAGAAGCATAAAGTTGTGACGAGCCAGCCGTCACGGCAAAATACACCAGAAAAGCGTTGAGAACAGCCGCAAAGTTGCATAAACCAGCACTTTGAAGCGCAATCACCCATGGAGATTGGTTTCCGTTGGAAAATCCCGCATACTCTAAAAGATTAGAAGGACAGTGGTTCCCACCGTCAATGTCGATGATCCTGTCTATGATAACCTGGACATCTCCAGTGTCTGCCTCACTAGCAAAGTACCGCAATAGCCTTGGATCACCGCTATATATGTTCAATCCCACAACAAATATCCCCAAAATGTAGAATAGGATAATTCTCCAGTATATATTCTTGGTGGCACTAGGGATTGCGACTCTGGGATTTCGTGATTCACCTCCCGCAATGAGCACGATCTCTGTCCCAACAAAGGCATAGGCAGCAATGATCGAGGCTACGAGCACGGACAAAAAGTTGCCCTTACTACCGCCAATTCCATCCATTGCACCCAATCCGATGTCATTGACATCAAACGTGGGTCTGAAAGGGCCATAAGTTATATGTTCGGTTAAATTGCTTTTTGAGGTATCCCAATACTTGAAGCCTATGAGCTCATGATAGGGAGGACTACCACCGCGATTAAGCACGATCATATAAATGACCAGAGCCAACAGCATTAGAACTTTGATGAATGTTGAAAAATATTCAACCTCACCATAGACCCTTATATCGCACAGATTCACGGCCACAATTACGGATAGGAACAAAGCTATCCAACCGGCGGTGCTGGGTCCAGGGATTCCTAGTGAAGGATAATAGCTCAGCATGATGGCTGCTGCGGTGATCTCTGAAGGCAGAGCCACGGCATATGAAAACCAATAGCTGACTCCCATAGCAAACCCAAAAGCATCATCAACAAACCTAGCGGCGATCCCGCTGACTCCACCGGCCAGCGGGATCAATGTTACCATCTCGCAGAAAGAGAGCATGGTCGCCAACACCACTGAACCGGCAACAACAAACCCCAAAAGGCATCCCAATGGGCCGGCTATGCTGAATGCCTTCCCGGACGAGAGCAGTAGACCAACACCAACGGTTCCACCTAGCGCTATCTGATGTAGATGCCTCACCTTCAGCTTCCGCTGAATCTCGTAACGATGGTTGCGAGGGTTGAAGAAATTTCCCAGAAGCTGTCGGCTTCTCCTACCACCTCTCTGAGAAATAGGTGAACCCATGTTATTGCCATTGTGATTCACATCAGCGTCTTCCTCCTCGGAATCGCTGGCTTGTCCAATAGGGCGCATTGAGAAGGTGTAATGCTCTCTCCCACTAAGTAAAACGGCATTCTGCTCTGGGTCAAATGAGGTTCGCGGATTCCTATGATAATCTACACCGCTTGTTAAAGAATCCTGTACATCTCTTATCTCTGTTTCATCCACGTTTGACTGTTTTCGGCTCTTTGAGAGTTTTTTCTGCTGTGGTTGGTTATACGGCTGGAGATCAATTGGTATCTGCCCTGCTCCCATCATCTCATCAATTATAACGGTCTTCCCCGAGCTTCCTGACCGCACGACGTTTATATTTGTGAAGAATCTTTTGTCGTCATCGGTCTGGAGCTTCCATCTCTGCCATTGCTTCCTGGGGACTTTCACATGTGCGGTTTTGCTTCCGTTTCTCGCCAGCGAGCTATTCTCCTGGGATTTAACAAAAGAAAGTTCCATGGCATCATCGTCACCACTGCCACCACCGGTAACAGCTAGCCTGTATGCATGACGAAGGCCAGAGAACCACTGCCCTGCGCCATTATTGGGACGATGTTGCTCCTCTCCTTTGACGTAGTTCTCTCTCAGGTTATTCTCGTCAATCACTGGCAAGACGTTGCTCTGCCGCCTGCTGCTTTGTTTCTGTGCTGTTTCCTTTTCCAATTTATGGTATCGTTCCTTTATCTGAGTTTCCTTTCCCACAGCGCGATTATAGTGTTCAAATTCCGTCATTCCCGTTAAATCGTCGTCTGTCTTCTTTGTATCGCCAGCGTATTTGTTATATAAGTTTGTGAAGAAGAAACGGTCGCTTCCTGCATGGATGTGATCTACTCCAGCATCGCTCACCATCCTATTTATGACGGAAGAGCGAACAGACTGTGATTCTAGCCACTCGGCACCCAGACCGTCACCGTCCTCCTCGCCCGATGCAAAGTTACTATCGGCACCATCATATGACACACGAGTATTGTAGGCATATCTATCGTTGCTATTGGCGCCAGAATACGGGTTGTCGACGTCAATCGCAGAAGAGGAGTCATCGGTATACGAAGAGCTGCTATTTCGGTTCCGAAGACTCTTTGAGGGTGCAATCTTTGGGAAGAGGTCATCATCGTCTTTGACAGATCTTGTAGAACCTCGTCTGGTTTCGTGGTGCTCGTTTTGCCATATCTTGCTGTCCAAATTTGTTTCCGAGTCTTCGGCGTCGGAGGCATGCAGAAGGTATATGTCATCCGAGGACAACGAGAGCTGATCCTCGTCCTCATCCTGCTTGGTGTTTGGTGTTTCATCTGGTGTTTGTGTATCCATTCTGTCCGAAATGTGATGGGACATGACGGTGTTTTCCCCTATTTCAAGCCTCGAATCAGTCGTTATCAGGGAGGTGGTTCATGCACCTATACATATATATGGCGATTAGCACATGCGTGCACGATATGGGGGGAGGGGAGAAGACAATCACTGGTATTGCAGACAACGAACCCAAAAGTTAAAAGGTCGCTTGTGCAATTTTAATGCTGGATGTGTATGATAGTTGTCTATAATTTGATTTCCTTTGAAGGTGGTGGCAGTCAAACAGGCAAATTTCTAGCACCTTCAAATGACTACATTGTGGAGGGGTTGGTTCCCCTAGCAAAGTCGTATGCATGTTTTCTCTGCCTCTAAGACTCTGCTGGGCTGCAGCTTCGCCGAAACCGATCTAAGCGTGGAGACTGCAGCTGAGAAAGAGAGATAACGAAGGAGCGGGACGCATAGAGCAACAGTGGGAACTAAGTAAGTAAAGTGAGCTCGTACGTTGGCCCAGCATAAGCTAGGTATATGGAGGTAGATGAGATAAACAGAATGCATCATTGTAGACAATTCTGCTAGTTCTTTTTTATTTTAGAAAATCATTCAGGCACTCTGCGCGGATGTATGTCATGGGGTTTATCCTGCTTACTGAGGTGTATAAGCAGGCTTTCTGCTTAAGGTTGAAATGAGATCTGGCAAAGATCAGAGCACCTCGAATAGTAGGTGTTGGGACTGGCAAGAAAACTCTAGCAAGCATCGTATCATGATTCTATATCTGAAATTGTTCTTCGCCATCAGTTTGCGAATGTCTAAAAAAGACTGCTCTCAAATTAAGCTATACTTTGTATGCCAGGTAGAGAGTATGCGTCTCCTGTTTGAAGGATCTCTGCCTAAGAATACAGACGTTTTTTAGCCCATCCCGAACTCCCCCTTGGCACCGAAGAGGCGACATGCGATACTCCGCGAGCTGATAGTTATCCTAATTCGATCACCCACCGCTGCCGCTGACTTTTGCTCTGTTGCTGTAGTATTCAATGCGAGTGACCATCCGACTGCCATGTCCCTGTACCGGCTGAAAAATTAATGAGCAGAGAGCATCGGCAGATACAGGAGACCACTTGTCGCCTACAAACTGCAATCTTTGTCATTATGGTGATCTAATATTTCACTATAATACTGGGGCACTCCCTGCATAATGTGCAGCCCCACTCATGGCCTGAAATCGAAAACTCTTACTGTTCAGTAGGATGGATTATATTACTCGCTTCAGAATATAACAGATTAAACTTGTGTTAAATTTCCTCTCTATGTAGACATATATACAGTGAATGCTCCAGCAGCTTAATACTTCCTTGGCAGGCAGTTTGCCATAAAAGAACAGCAGCAGCGTATGAGAAACAATTAGCATGTCTCAAGAAAACAAACCTCTATCAATGCATCTCATATAGCACTTGACCGTTATTGTTGGCTTCTTTCATGCTGATCTTATGGAAACCACTCCACCTAGTTAATTTATTTATTTGGTAGCACTGACAAGGTAAGTGACAAGGTCATCTCTGTCCTTGCTCTTCTTCAAACCACCGAAGGCCATCTTGGTACCTGGAATGTACTTCTTTGGGTTCTCAAGGTAGTCGTGGAGAGACTGCTCATCCCACTTGACACCCTTTCTCTTGTTGGCATCGGTGTAAGAGTAACCCTCAGCAGTACCAGAGGTTCTACCGATCAAACCGTGGAGGTTTGGGCCAACCTTGTGTGGTCCACCGGCCTCAACAGTGTGGCACTGGAGACATCTTGTCTTGAAGAGAGTAGCACCCTTCTTCTCGGAACCTGTTCAGAGTAATTATTAGTATGAGACCTATGTGATAGTTTACGTGACATAGCCCTTTTCGCCCTTTGCCTTGCCCTTCATCACTAATTAATAGAGGTGACCAACGGCAAAAGCGGCTAATCAAAACAGTGCCTTTCCCCTTCTTGCCAAGGGATGGCTTATGTGGCAGCAAATATACAGCGCTTTATGAATATTTCACCTACCCTTAGTGTATGCAGCTGGCATTTTTAGCAGTTTTGTTGTAATTGATAAAATCCAAACCCTCAAGTCTGCAGCCGTTCATGCTACTGATATATCACGGCAACAGAATTGGTTTTATACTGCCACATCCCGCAGGGCGGCCTTTGCATCGTACAATTTCAAATTGCGCCCCATTCATTGGCTCCTCTACCCGGAAATGGTAGGAAAAATGGAAAAAAAGTACCTCGGAAGAGGTCATTACAGCCGGTACACGACTGATGGAGCAGCATCTCCCATATTACATTCTTAGTTAAATATCCAAGATGTCTTTTAGATGGAAATAGGTGACCTATGATAATTACTGTAGGTGATTTGATGAATATTTTTCAGTTCTTCAAAAGTTGAATATATAGAATGGAGATATTGTGGGTTTTGGATTATTTTCAAAATGATCTCCAAAGGCGACGGTAATTTGGAAAGTGATCATCTCTTCTTTCACACAGTAACCCACAAAATGCATGAATTATCATCATTTACCTGAATATCGTGTCTGTTTTATTTCTTGATTATCCTTGTTTCAACACAGAATATACCTTATAAAAAGTTAGATTACTATGCTCATTATTACCCAACAGTTAATTATGGCCATTATCATTAGAAAATAATAAGTATAGCAACCTAACCTCAACATTCATCAAGCGGGCATGTGGCGTAGTTGGTAGCGCGTTCGCTTAGCATGCGAAAGGTCTCCGGTTCGAATCCGGACTTGTCCATTTTTTTCCATATTTGCAACTGGTGAGAATATTTGGGTTGTTGTAAGGTTTGCTTCAAGCATTTTATTTTTTGGAACGGCAAATATTCAAATAGGTTTAATGGCTATATAGCGAGGCAAGAGAGAAGAACAAATGTCCTCAACTTGAAGGGATAAGGATTGGTATGAAAGTTAAAATGAGAAGTCATTTACTGGAACCTAACTAAAAAGACAAAGCTATAAATCGAAGAAGACAAATCTGGTCATGGATGTCCCCCACACTTTATTCCTTAGAACAGTCTCTGCCGAAAATTCCCACCTTGATCCAGTCGGTCACCACCAAGATCTTATTTCTCACACCCAACATCATACTCACATAGGCACTTCTCCAGAACAAAAAGGTGAGAGTACCACCGGTAGAAACGTTGGACCAGTCACCCCAAACAAGATCGGCGACAGCTCTCTCCGAACCAATGTAGGCAAGGGCACCTTGGTGAACATACTTGAAAGGCTTGAGATTCTGCTTGGCCTTCTTGAGCCTGCGCTCAATCTTATCTTTGGCATCCTTCTCAGAGGTCTGAGCCAGAGAGTACTCGAGGTCATCAATCTTAGACAATCTCTCAAAATGCTCGGCAAGGAACAGACCTTGCTGGTGAGCAGCCTGGGCAGTCGGTGGGTTCTTGGTGAAAGTGGCATCTCCAAGGGCGAAGATGCTGTCAGAACCGTCGAGTTTCATATGGGCATCAACCAGAAGACCTCTTCTAGCCGTCTTTTGCTCTTCAATCTTTGAGGCGAGTTTCTTGGTAAGATCACGAGGGCCGTTTCCGGTAGCCCAGACAAGGGTACCGTAAGGGATCACAACATCAACAGACTCACCGTTGGCCTGCTTATGCTTGGCATAGACGTTCTTCTCATCAACCTTGGAAACCATGGTGTTCACTCTGAGGTCGAGCTGCTGTCTGGCAAAGACGTGCTCAGTGTACTCAACCAGCTTCTGGTTGAAAGCGTTCAAAACATTTGGAAGAGCTTCCACAAGAGTAACGGTCATCTCCTTCTCGATACCTGGCAACCACTTGGCAAGGTCCTGGTCAATGTAGTCCTTCACTTCGGCAGCAAGTTCGACACCGGTTGGACCACCACCACAGACAACAACAGAGAGAAGTCTTCTACGCTCTGGAGAGCCAGGTGGAAGAAGTTGGGCAGCCTCGATGGAGTTGAAGATCTTCCTTCTGATGGCAACGGCGTCAGAAGCCTCCTTGAGGAAGGAGGCATTCTCATAGATACCTGGGATTCCGAAAGTGGTGGTCTGGGCACCAATACCAAAGACAAGGTAGTCGTAAGTAACGGTGGTCTCAATGGGCTCCTTGTCGTTGATGACAGAGTCACCGAAGTTGAGGGAGTTGGAAACGTGTTTGATGTGAACGGTTTTAGCTACAGGGTCAATATCAGTGGCTTCAGCCTCCAGATACATGACGGTACCTGGGGTGGCACGGGCAACACTTCTAACGGGGTCAATGATGGATCTCACATCGACAGTACCGGTTGGGACAGATGGCAGGAGAGGAGTGAAGAGGAAGTAGTTTCTTGGAGATATCACTACGACGTTGTACAACGAAGTGTCCAAGTGCTTGAGGGTGGTGATTGATCCCCATCCGGAACCAAGGATGACGATGGTCTTCTTCTTGTTGCCGTTCTCCTTCAGCTCGGTCTGTGGGGCCTGGGGGCTTGGGTTAACTTCCCTGTACACCTCGTAGGTGAGGACACCGAAGCTGGCAATTGCACTGATGTAAGCAGCCCTCCATGTCCACTTGAGGACAGAGCGGAACTTGAACTTCTGCTTTGGTGCCTTAGGCGATGGTGTGGGAGTGACAACTGGCTTGACTTCTTGCCTGACGAGCCTGGAGGTGGACAGCAGTCTCCTCTGGAGGGGAGCGCTGAACAACCGACGACTGGTGGTGAACATTTCGTTTACGGCGACGATGAGAGAAAGTCACCCGAATCTCGATTACAGCGGCCTAGAGACTGAAAAAATTGGAAAATTGTGACAATGCGAACAGATATACCAGTGCGACTCGCGTTCACTGACAGCGCTCGCTCACCTTCCTGCTGGTGCTAAGCTGTGATGGGATGCGTTGCACTACCGGTGCAGGTGGATGCAAGGCGGGACTAAAATTCACCAATAAAATATATAGGCACTGATGCCTATAGTGAACTCCGTGTCATGCACAAGGACTAGACAGCCAGGCATGCGTCTGGAGGCAGCTTTCACGGCTTGGACAAGGTAGGGGCCAAGGGTGCGAAGGAAGCTGAGATTACCGTTTATCCGGGCATTCATGCGAGCAACATCTTATCGTTATATTTGCCATCTTCCGGGAATATTAGGTTGGAATAACGTCTTTTAATTTGTTAGCGGTTTTTTTTTGATGGGACGTAATTTAGGACAATGAAATATCACTCCGCAACTCCCTGGCTGGAGCAGGAAAAATTACAATTGTAGGAGACAGGTTGAAATCCTGTAGCCTATATCTGACTACCGCTAAGAGCTCTCTCCCTGCGCGAAAAACCTGAAATGGAGCCTCACCGCCTGCCTGCAGGAAACCGACGGGACGCCAGGTTTTCAACACACCGTTTACTTGGATTTCTAAACCTGACATCATAATATTTTGTGTTAAAAACGTGATCTGGCTACATAACTATCAGCAAAAAAGTGAATGTTAGATTGTTCATTAAAACTGCTGGTGCGCACTCAGCATTTTCTTGCGTCATTTACATTTTCTTCGTGTGAGTCTGCGATGAGGGGTAGACAATGCACGATTTTGGTGGTTCGGCAGCAGGCTGCAAGCCGGCTGACCCCTCTTTCGCAGCCGGTGTGCCTGCGGCGCGCCAACATAGGGTTTCTGAAGCAGGACGGTTTTCTCGAGTTTTTGGATTTTGGCACACCAAAAAGGGGAAGTGGTGGTGGACAATGCTTATCTTACTCCAAGTGAAATATACATTCAAAGGTATTTCTGGGCACTCAGCCCTGCAATCACGCTGAGAAGATGTGCTTTTCTCGTTATGCAAATCACTTCTACGAGCACACATATACACTCACACAGACACACACACTCTCTCTCGACCGAAACGCACAGTGTAGTACCGCACCGCCCGCAACTCCGAACGATTCCTGAGCTCCGGCAGTGCGCGGGTAGCTGTAAGTGTGCTTAGCCGCAGCGCTATCTACTACCTCACATGCACAAAATGTATGCAGCGTTAAAGGACCAAGGGCCCAAGGAGCGCGGGCCACTAACAAATAACGGCCAATAATTGAGACCACATCCGGACAGAGTCTACTTTTAACGTTTTAACGACTAGTACAGAGGATATCGAGCGGTAGTGATACAGATGGGTTTCCGTTGTGATCATCACACCTTTCAGGGAGATCTTCAAGACACTCCTCGCCAAAGATATTACTGGATTCATTAGGGAAGACACGCCGAGGATCCACCCTGTTCAGTGCGCTGACTATACTGAACTATGCTGAGCTAATACATGCTTTATACGGTGCGTAGGCTCTATGGTTTCTGAGCAATGAGTGTCTGTTCGTGGTTTTTTTGTTATTGAGCAATACCTCCTGGATAGACTAAAATTGCGGTGTATCATACCCTTCTATCGATGCAGTGGAAGACACTTACTATTGATGTCCAGCCCCACCCCCGTCAAAGGGATTTCTCTAACCAAGCAGAGCCTCTCATGAGACGCATACGCCCAATGACCATTTGAATGCTTAGAGGAACATGTGGGAAGTGTGTGGGAAGGGTGAGTGGTCGTGTTATACCCATTTATTACTAGCAGAATACCTGAGCCGATTACATGATATATCGGCGTATCAATGATTCTTTGTCTCTTATAGCTTGACTGTATAGTACAACTGCGTTTAATCAGAGCTGAGTGATTTGAAATGACTAGGGGTAACCAGAGAGAGCTCGCCAGGGCCAAGAACCTGAAGAAGCAACAGCAGGAGAAGAAAAAGGCACAGGGGGACCCAAAGAAGAGACAGGAGAATGATGCTGAGATTTTGAGAAAGAAGCAGGCTCTTTGTAAGTCGACGTTGTACTTGACTACTTTTGTGTTTGGTATATATACTAACATATCACAAGCTGATGCTAAGAAGGCTGCTGCCGCTACAGGAGGTGCTAAATGAGTTTCCATATACGTGTAATCTCAGTGGGGGATTCATAGGCTTAGACAGCATAGCTGTTAAGGATTCACCTCATCGGCAACGTAGAATGTCACCTTTTCCTTCTATGGGCCTATAGAAGATATTAAACGGAAATGGGTTACCTTTTATGCCCGTTGCAGGATGTCTCATGGGAAATCAGCAGCTACGGTGAGTGGTTTGATATGATGATTCTACTGTGCGTATTATGAATTGATAAATGTACTCTCATTGGCAATAAACAGTGACATACATAATAGACCAGAATTCAAATAACCTCAAAAATTAACTCCAAATCTAATTGGCCTCAATCTCAGCAGCTGTGTTGGTCGAAGCAGCTGCAGTTCTCTCCACATCATACTGGAACTCAAAGTACGACTTGTCAAAGTGATGCAATCTCACGAAACCATCTTCACCACCAGATGCATATGCAGTTCCCTTTGGATGCACAGCAACGTAGTTGAGAGGACCGAAATGACCCTTAACACGGCCGATTTCATCCTCAAAAATCTTGTGGTAAAATCTAGCCTCGAACTTACCCTGTCTAGCAGAAGTGGTGGTAACATCTCTGGCCTCCTGACCACCACCAAGGATCACAAAGTCCTTCAGTGGAGTGATAGCGGCTGAGTTCATTGGAGCATCAGCCTCGAATGTCTTGCGCACCTTCATCTCATCAACGTCAATGATGCAGGCGGTCTGGTCCTTTGAAGAAGTAATGAAGTAGGAGCGATCTTGGGAGAACTGAAGGTCAGTTATGTTAGCACTGTGCACTTCGATGGTGGCCAGAAGTTCCCCAGTCTGTGAGCTGTATTTGGAAACTGAGCCATCGGCATGGCCAGCAATGATATATAGACCACCGTATGACCAGCCAGCCACGGTCACCTTGGAACCATTTTCTCTTGTTTCAATCGACAAGAGTGGCTTCTCTGACTGTGTTTCCACCTCATGATCTATAGGGAAAATATCGATTGTACCGTTGTGCTTCATCACCTTGTCTGTAACCATGAGCAGCTTGTTACAGTCTGGGTTGAACTCGACCCTTTTCACGGGGGCGGCCGTGGTCCATGAGTGGACACATCTTCCTGTTTGTGCTTCCCAAAGCTTGGCGGAGAAGTCTGCACTTCCTGTGACAACATAGTGAGTGAACTTATCCACATCAATAGACCAAATGGTACCAATGTGACCAGAAAAAGTACCTAGTCTCTCTCCGTTAGATGAATACCACACGGAGGCAACCTTATCTTTGGCGACAGAGAAGAGGAGATCTCCCTCTCTGTTGAACTTTACCTGGGTAAGCGAACGCTCATGGCCCTTGAGCATAATCGGTCTCATGATTGATAATGTTTTCCTTCGATGAAATGTTTTCGTAGCCAAGAAAAAAAAATATGTTTTATGACACAAATCCGAATATCCTCTTTCTTCTGTTTTACGTCTATGTGAGGATCGTCATACTGCTCACGAAACGAAGAAAAAATCAAAAACCGGTGGCATTCATGTTTAGTACACGACAGTATTGGCGTCCGTTTTTAAAAAAAAATAAGCGACACCAGCAGGGTTCGAACCTGCGCGGGAGATCCCAAAAGATAGCTAGGAATTCAAGAATTCAAGTCTTTCGCCTTAACCACTCGGCCATAGTGTCTACACCAAATGTAAGTGGAGGATGATGCTTATAAGCAGTAGGAGAGAAGGAATCTTGGAACGGGTAATCCCGACTGGATCACCGACATCAAAGTAACACGTAAATATGATAATGGTGCCGTGCTTTATAGAGGTAGTTTGGATGGACGCAACGATATTGCACAACAGCCAGACTAGATGCACAATGGTGGGAAGTAAACAGCTGGTGACGTATATCATAGCGCTGGTGTCGCTTTTTCAGGTGTCTCTCGGACTTAAAGTCACAAACGGAAAGCTGCAGGTTGGCTCGAAGTGTTTCTCGTTCACTTCAGAGGAAGCTGTGGCTGAATTGATCCCATTGTCGTCTGAAAAATCACTTTCACTCTCATTTGAGATCACAGACAATAGTGACAATGCATTGACAAAGCCTCCTCACCAGGTATCTGTTGTTTTTGCTAAGGGGTCACTAGAGGATGTCTTCTACCCTATCGTGCGGGGATCTGCAGCGACATTATCTCTTCCAATAAAGAAGATTCCAGCAGCATTTATAACTGCAGACAGTTTTGAGATTTCCATCATTCTTGGTGATTATGACACCTCGAATAACCTTTTTCAAAAAGTGGCTGTAATTCAGCCAACAGAGGCAGCCAAGGCTTCAGTTAAGCATGAAGCTCCCCGCAGACTTGGAGAGCTTCAGGAGATATTCCATCAGTTCAGACAGCCCACAAAAACGGTGAATGAAGGCGTGGCTGCAATTTTTGTTGCAGCAGTTGGTGCAGTGTTAGCTGGTCTGTTTATTGCATGGGGTTCTGTCGGTGCTCTCAACACCAAGAACTTCCCCAAGGGTGCTTGTGGTCTGGGAAACAGCATTGTGTTTTTGACCTCACTGGCTTTGCTGGAGGGTTCATTTCTCTCTTACTTCATTGAGGCATCTATCTTTACGACTATTTTCAGGGTTTCTCTGATTGCGCCTGTGTCGTTGTTTTTTGGCTCGAGGGTGCTCCGGAAGTTGTCTGTGGTTTAATCGTACACGGGCAGACTTGCGTATGAAAAGGGCAATAAACATGTGATGATATATATGATACAGCGAAAAAAAAGAGATGTGAAATCAAAAGACCCGTTATAGACATAAAAAAATGCGTAAACATGTTGATGCACAGGTTGACTGTAGGAAATGTAGTATATGATCAGAAGGCTCCCTCCTCTGTCACCAAATTAGCTTGCGGCCACCCGTATGAAATTATTCTCAATCCACCTGAACCCCCACCAGGTCTTATAACCCTCGGTGACATTGTTGGCCGCCACGATCTTACCCTTAATGAGGGCTAAGGGCAGCACAGAGTAGGTCCTGGAGTCTAGAGAGTGAGAGAGATTGTCACCTGTCACCCAACAGTGACCTTCGGGAACCACTATGAATTTGCTATATGGGTCATTACCAATAGAGTCTGCATTGTGATCCTGCTTGGAGCTATCGTTCACCGTCACCTGGCCATCTAGTGTAGTAGCAGTCAAGTTGCTCAATGAACCATTGCTTGGATCAATCAATATAATATCGCCTGGCATACCTGTGATGCGTTTACACACCCTCTGGTCGGGATCCGTGGGCTTGAGAGCCACTATTATGTCTCCCACCTCGCACCCACGACCATATCTATACGACTTCAGTGTGTGCACGAAGTCGTTTCTGGCATTGAGTGTGGGTAACATAGATTCACCTCTCGTCTCTTTGAATTCGTACACGTCTGAGTGGAAGAAATGCATGAAACACCCCGCTCGCACGGTCCACAGAACCATGGTCTTGACGAATAACACCTGCTCTTTCATGGTCTGCCCGAGTTGTGTGTGTTTGGGTGTCTTTTCAAATGTTGACTTCGGGAAGCTTTTACCTGGGGTGTCACTTATCGAGTTTATACGCCTGTACTTACACCGGTAGAAACACACTATCTCTCTGTGATGCGTCTCGCCTGCCATGCCTGACGGGTGTTAAGAGAGAGAAGCTAGCAAAATCTTATCTATGTATATGCACATGATGCGTTGAAAAGTACCGTTAATCAATAAGAGATACACACTTAAGACATATACAGCCAGAGTTTACAAACGCCGTTTAAAATCCGGACAGAGATAAAAAAAACTACGAGCCTATATATCTATTTTTGTGCCTTTTTTGTTTTCTCTTTTGTTTGATTTTCTCCGCATAATTACAGCATGGCGTACGAACAGCGAAAACTACTTGAGCAGTTAATGGGCAAGGAGCTTCTATTCAACTTGCCCAGAGATTACAATTCTTCCAAGAAACATGATTCAATTATCAACGATGCATCAGTACTGAACGATCCCAAGATTTGCAAGAGTTTTATAGTTGGTGTATGCCCGAGAACACTTTTTGCTGGTACGAAGCAAGACTTTGGGAGGTGTCCTAGGTTACACCTTGAAAAGCATAAAATGCTGTACGAAACGTGCAAGAAGAAGGGAGTGAGGATGCCAGACTACGAAATTGAGTACATTAGAGATCTTGAGAGTTATATAAGTGACTGCAACAGCAAAATCAGAATTGCCTTAAAGAGATTGGAGCATACCCCAGAAGAGAAAGAGCAGTTGTCAGATGTCACGAGGGAATTAGATGAGTTGGATACCAAGATTGGCATCATGACACAGGAGATTAATCTACTTGTAGAGAATGATGACTTGGAGAGAGCAGTACAGGAGTCATCGCAGCTGGAGAAGGTGTGTGCACAAAGAGATTTGTTGGCGAAGAATTATGCTGAGCTTCTGGAAAATCTAGGTCAAGCAGCTCAGCAGAAACTGCAAGTCTGCGAGACATGTGGTGCATATCTTTCAAGATTAGACAGTGATAGAAGGCTAGCGGATCATTTTGTTGGAAAGATCCATCTGGGGTATGTGGAGATGAGGAACGCACTCAAAGAATTGAGAGAGAAGAGGAAGCCTCATGCAAAGGATTGATTTACAGCTATTTATCGGCTAGAGAAGTACCACACATATACCAGCTAGCTGAACCGTGCTCCATTTTATCGAAACTCGGCAGTGTCATAAACCCTATCTGCTGCTGTTGCGCCATTCTTCTCATTGGATGACGCTGTCGAGGGAACAGCTACATCTTTTCTGACCGCTAAGGATGGCATTAAGGGTGACACCGATTCTGTGATGGATATCAAAATCTCCCTAATCCTATGTCTGTATGCTCTCACAGCAAGGTAGAATAGGTATAGAATAATAGCGCCACCAACCACCACCATTGTGGTGAACAACAATATTAGTGCAAGAGGCGACAATAAAATCAAAGTCATGATGAACACAACTGCAAAGCCAGTTGAAAACATTCCAAATGACATGGACGTGAAACTTGCTAACACAAAGAAGAGTATACCGCACGGCAAAGAGTTGATTGCGATTAATGCGACAATGCACACCTTTTGATGTTAGTTTCTATTGGGCCAGTTGATCTTTACCATGTATATACATACAAGTAATGCTAGAAATAGTGGTGGAGGGTAGTTTCTTTTGGCTATGAACTGCTCCACGTTATTGTTGACTTCGGAGGTGACTATTAATATATATCTGGAGAAAATTACATGTTAGTGAACTCCGATATTACAATGAGATCAATAATTTCAAGCAATGTTCTAGTTTCACTCACAACAACACCGAGTTCCTATTCTGGCTTTGTTTGGGGACCACAATATGAAGTGAGTTCCAACCCTGTCTGAGTATTTGCAACGGGAAAGAACTTAGAGCAGGATCTACCGCTTGCCAATCGTGGAGGGATGGAACCACAGAGTTTGAATTGGATATTTCGCCTTTAGGAGAATTGGAGTTTTCTCTTGGCATATGCTGTCTTTGTGCCAATTGACAAAGAGTGATGGCACTTCCTTCCGGTACACTTAGTGGCCTTGCATTTCGCTCTGACAATGAGATGGGCATCCCACTACAGGGCATTACTAAGTTCTGTCCATTTCTAGCCGAGTGATGATTACCTTTACGTGCCCATTTCGGAGAGTGCCACAGCCTCTGCAAAGATGACATAACAAAATAAAGATATAACTAATTCTACAGATGGACACAAATTACGGATAGGAGTCTTGATCGATATTCAACCTTAAGGCGCCACTTAATGCTCAACGTGTAGAAAGATTCACCCCGCAGAATGCACTTCATTGCATGCGCTCCACAATGCTGAGTGTGCTTCGCAGATCTGTGCACGCGTAGCGTTCCCTTAACGGCACGCGCGATGATCTGTAATGGTGCGTGTTTGACTATTCAAGTCCAGACCTATAATGTCTATAGCCACCCTAGCTGAGATTTCTTTCTTCCTTTCCCTTTCAACAGATGGCAGCTGATAGTTAAATGCAACAATGTCACGGTATCACCAAGAAAGGCGAGAGATGCAAGCTTTTGGTTGGGGAGTCCAAAGCTCGCTACTGCCGTCTGCATACTTCCCAGGCAGCGAAGAACCCAAGACATGGCTATAAACTACTTCCCAGGCCAAACAAAGATGTTTTACCCAAGGCCAGCTCGAAACCTCCAGTCGTGAAAGAGATGGAGACATTGAAAACACCAGAGAGAGGATTCATCTATGTGTTCACTCTTGAGCATCTCGTCGCGAAAAAACCCAAAACAGTGGCCTGGCTCAGATTCCAAGATGGACACAGAGAGTTTACCATTGCCAACAGCGTGCCCTTCGACCCAAAGGAAAACATACTGATAAAGGTGGGCTACACTACCCAAAAAGTAGAAAAACGTCTCTCTCAGTGGAGAACACAATGCAGACAGGAGTTGCGGCTGCTTTCCCCCACCTCACTAAAGGAAATACCGTCGAGTTCTTTGAGGTCATGGTTTTCCAGGTTGTCTCTGACTAACAGCAACAATAGCCTAAAATATTATAGTAGAGACCACTCAGGGTTTTCATGTCTGAAGAATGTGACTTTGGTCGAGGCAACGGTGCATTCCATTCTTCGCGGTAAATATGGCAGGGGTACAGTTATGTGCGAAGGGTGCATATTGAAGTACCAGGGCACCAGGCAACTCAATGTCCACTTGGAGTGGTTTTTAGTGCCTCGCAAAGATCTCAGACACATTTTTGGAGTCATAGATGACACATGTAAGAGTCTAGGGCAGTAGGCACGAAAAATGCGAGTTTTTGCAGCCACGTACTTGCGGTGCGCAGCTGAATCGCCCTGCATTTCCGATAAGCCCGAGTGTCTAGATTTTGTACGGCGAATGAGATTCGAGGAAATGAATATGGAACATAATTGACTTCTACAATGCAAAGGCAGAGCAGTGACTGGTGCAAAATATTCATGGTTGCCGGTTAGTACTGAAACATACATATCTGTGAGCGTATAGATCTTTGAGATAATAAGAGTCTTGAGGGCAATGCCACTCATGTACATATAGCGCAATACGCACGATTTTGTCCCAGGCCTACATCCCCCAGCAGGACCCCTACAGCATGCCCCCACCAAGCCTCTACCCATGAACCAGGAATACAGCTCTGTCCGTTGGGCGTCGCATTAGCTGGGAAACCCTGAAAACCCTGAAAACTTTATGCAATCTGCACAACACTTCAACCAATTCCGGAATTTCCCTGACCAGTCGTCTACGACCAGTACTTTTCAGCAGTGGTTTACTTCTGAATGTTTAGTCCTCAATGCTATTCGAGACATCTACGTCTAATGCAATGTAAAGAAGATTCGTGATTGCTTTTGATTTTCATATTTAGACGAATGCGTGAGAGGGGCTGAAAAAAAGGGGTACCGCCTGTCATCGACAACTGCTTCGAACACTGAAGAAAAGATTATCTGATCGATCAGTCGCTGTTAGCACCTGCAGGTGCACCGTCTTTGATTTGCTATAGTGATGTATGTGCCTTCATGCATCATGCATGCATGCATGCTGCAGGGTGAGAGGTGAAGTGCAACATCGGAAGAGCAGCATCAACGGAACAACCCTAAAAATCTTGCCACGGAAACCGCCAACCGACAAGGATAAGGCGGCCTGTTGGTCTACAATTTCAGAAAGGCAAGATTAGGTTAGCTCTTGAACTTTAGCCTCTTCAGCAACATGAAGACTTCTCTGGCTTCCTTATGGAAACCGAAACTCTAAAGAGATGGCTGGGTTGCATGAAGTAGTTGACCATATGAGCATCACCTCACCAGATCAGGCAATACTGAGATCAAATAACCATAAGTTGTTCTATACCATCTCATGCATCTCGGATCACCGATTTGCTTGACGCTTAGCTGGTAGTCTATCTGCATTGTATGGCTGTCGTTGGTGTGGAAAGCCGTTCTCGATCCGAGTTTAGCCTGCGAAGCAACCCAAACTAGTTCAACGTATCTTTTCCATCAGCTGTAGCCATATGCAAGTCTGCATGGTGTGTAAAAGTTATGTCTCCTCAACGGGCAAAGGTACATTGTTTCATTGGCTAGACAGGTTGGTTGAAAAGAATCTTGGTGAAAATTCCGCAATATATAAAGAATTTGGGTAATCTCCCTCTCCCTTCCCTAGAGTAATTGGAAAACCTAGTGAACTGATACCAACAATGTTAGTAAATGCTTTAAACAAATTTTGGCTAGCTGGAGTCACTTCCATGCTGCTGGCAATTGTTATCGCCGCAGACACCACTTCTTCGGCACTATCCATTTCTGTTTCTGGTTCTCCAGCGACAGCAAATTCCACCTCTGGGACTACAGTCAAGACCACCGCCAAGAAAAAGAGCAACAAGCTGATTGTCTTTGATATTTACTCCGATTTGGACTTCAAGCTCCTCTCATGCACCAACGCTGTTCAAGATGTGACTACTTTCTGCGGAAAGAAAGACCAAAAGAGCTACACTTGTTCCTGCAAGAACCAGGCATGCATGGCATCTGCAATCCAGTGTATGTCTGATTGGAACGTGGATATGAACGACATAGCCGAGAATTTCATTCACAACTGTGCAAGGTCAGGTCTTGTTGTAACCGCCGAGCATGTTCTTAACTCGTACAAGAATGCCACCGACAACAATTATTTTGTGAACTTGACTTCTACACACCTGAAGCCAAAAAAGGTGAGCTACCTTCCAGTTACAGGTGGGAATATCACAGAGATTGCCAAGATTGACTACATCGGAAACAAGAACTACCTTGGAAACAAGGAGTATTCGAACTACATTGGAGCTGGCTCACTGGGGTTCTGGGGTGTCATCTTCGTATTCAGCACTGTGGTCAATTGGAGTAAAGTGTTACTGCCTACTGCCGTTGCAGGGATATTCAATGGCAGCCTAAGCAAGACTTACCGCAAATATATTGCTCTCCCTGCTACTTTCAACAAAAGTCATCTCCACGCCACTCGCGTTTTTGGTATTTCTGGTATGGTTCCAACGAGATTCGAGTCCATAGTGGTGTTTCTTTTCTTTGCCTATTGTTTCCTGGCCCTTTCCATTAACATTGATTACACAGATGGTGATCCCAACTTCGCTGGCAGGGCAACAGGATTGAGTAGATATGCCGGAGATAGGGCAGGAATTGTCGCTGTATACCAATTGCCCCTTTTGTTCCTATTTGCAGGCAGAAACAACTTTCTTCAGTGGCTGACAAGGTGGCATTACTCAAGATTCATCACTTTCCACAAATGGATTTCCAGAATCATCTTTCTGGAAATATTAACCCATGCCATCAGCTTTGCCATCCAGACCTGGTATCTTGGGAAATGGGATTCAAGACTTGCAACCTACTGGTACAGAAGCGGTATCGTGGCAGTGGTGGCCACTTCCATTGCCGTAATTGTGGCAACACACAGATTGCGTTCCTTGTCTTACGAATTGTTTATATTGATTCATATCGTGCTGGTTGGTGTTTTCTTGATCACTGCTTGGATTCATGCTGCATCTCAAGGGTACCAATACTTCTTTGTAGCATGTGCCTCTATATGGTTATTCGATAGGCTTGTGAGACTATTCAGAATGTGTGCCTTTGGAGTCAGAACTTCAACGGTGGAAATCGTCTCAGAAGAAACCCTCAGGTTGACCATTCCAAGACCTGGCTATTGGAAACCCTTCCCAGGTGCTCATGGCTTCGTGTACTTTTTCACTCCTGTGACATTCTGGCAATCGCACCCATTTACACTTGTTGACTCCGTTGTTGAGGATAATAGTATTCACTTTTATTGCAAGATCAAGGGCGGTGTTACTAGCAGTATCTACAGAAGGCTGTGTAAGTTGCCCGAGAAAAAGGGCTCGATCAAGATATGCGTGGAAGGTCCATACGGGCACACACACCCATTGGATAGATACGACACAGCAGTACTATTTGCAGGTGGAAATGGTATACCGGGGATGTTTACTCATGCTGTAAGCCTCGCTTCAAGAAAAGTGGAAAAGACACACACCAAGCTCTATTGGGTCGTCAGAGAGTACAAGTCACTGAAGTGGTTCCTCCCTGAACTGATCCACTTAAAGGGAACAGCAGTTCATCCTATAATCTATGTGACTAACCCCTCTTCAACATTAGCAGAGATTGACAGCATGTCTGGACTAGGATCTACCTCAGAAGGAGATTCGGCTGAGTCAGGAAACGAAGATAAGGGTTCCATGAATGAAAAGACAGTTTCAATGGAGGCTTCGTCAGAAATCCAGAATGCACTTTCATTTATAGAGTTTAGAGAGGGCAGGCCAGATGTCGACCGGATCGTGAAACATGAGATCGGAGAAGCCATTGGTACAATTGCATTTAGCGGCTGTGGACATCCATCCATGATCGACAGCTTAAGAGAAGCCGTTGCGCAAAACATTCACTCTTATGATAAGAGAATCGATTACTACGAGCAGCAACAGATATGGTAGAGAATAATTTTCTTCACATTTGATATTTTCATATTTTATTTAATTCATATTACGGAGCTTTAAGACCTCACACGTAAGGACGCATGTCAGTTCAACGCTAAGTTTAGAATGCATGTAAGATAAGGCGAGTCTGGCTCACTGTCCCAAATGGCAGCTGATACCGAGCATGAACGGAGAGGGTGCGTCTATACATATAAGAGGAGAGCGGACTGGGTGGTGGAGAGAATAGCTATATATTTATTTCCATTGCAATTGCACAGTTACACATCATCAACTGCTGAACTTCAAATTGAGTAATATCTTTTGGTCAAATAACCTGCGGACAGTTGAATTTCTAAGAATGCAAGATTACACGGTGACTGTTCTGGGATGTGGTGTCATGGGATCGGCAGTGCTCTCTGCGATTCTCAAGGCAGAGTTCACTCCTTACCCCAAGAGAATTATCTGCTGTACGGGTTCTCAGGCTTCCTCCAAGAGAATAGAAGCCAATTTTTCAAACGTGGAGGTAACATATGGTAAAGACAATGTGGAGTCAGTGAAAGCTGCAGACATTATCATTCTCGGTTGCAAGCCTTTTATGTGCGAAACTGTTATGGAGCAGGTGAAGGAGGGTCTCCATGACCAATTGATCATTTCCTTACTAGCTGGCTGGACCATTGACCAGCTCAAGTCTTACTCCCCGTACATTTCCAGGGTCATGACTAACACTCCAGCCAGAATTGGCTGTGGTATGGCCATAGTATCGTTTTCGGAGGAGGCAGAGAAATATGAGGAATTGGTTATGAAGCTGATCGATCCTGTTGGCAAGGCTATGAAGCTCCCTGAGAAGAACATGGACGCTGCTACCTCGCTGGTTGGATCAGGCCCTGCTTTTTGCCTTTTAATGATGGAGGCCCTTATAGATGGAGGAGTCAGAATGGGAATACCATATGCGGTTGCCAAAGATTGTGCCTCCAAAGTGATGGAAGGTACTGCTAGAATGATTATTGAGACAGGAGAGCAACCTGCTGCTTTGAGAAATGCCGTGTGTACTCCAGGTGGTACAACAATCGGGGGTCTTTTGGTTATGGAAGACAGAGCTGTTAGAGCGGGTATCGCCAGGGCTGTTGAGGAGTCTGCTACCATTGCCAGCCAGTTAGGAAAGAAAAAATAAGCGACAGAATGGCCGCTGAAGAAGAGAAGTGCATGTATCTAAATTTCAGTTTTTTTTTGCCTCCAAGCCTATAAACAAGCGATGCGTTAACGTGACTATATATGAAGATGTTATCTTCATTGTAGCTGGCCTGCCCTTTCCTGGGCATCCCTCTTGAGTCTCTCATATTCTCTCTCATGCAGCTCCCGCAACATCCTCTCACCATCCTCATCTTCATCTACATCCTCATTGTTGAACTCATTTCGCAACCTGTCAGTTTCCTGCTCCTCACGTTGAGAGTTGAGCAGCTTAGCACGGGAATGTTTTTCTTCAGAGAGTGCGCTGAAGATTAAGGTTGAAAACCACACCTCCAAAAAGGAGTAGCAGAATACCGGCCCATTGCAAAATGGTTCAAAGTTTCCAAAGAAGCAATACACACATACTCCAAAGAACATCAACAATCTGACCGGAATAACAGACTCAAAGTATTTGGTGTTGTTTTCGAATAATGGCACCAGATCAGATAGGGCTAGAGTGCCGACGACCATAGCCAGCAGGCCATATATTCCACTGTTTCCATCAACCTCCACAATTGGCTATCCAACCGGTTAGTAATACACACATTCTGATACACCAACATCCACCCTGCCCTAGACTTACCAAATCCATTGACCTCGACAGCATCAAAGCTGCGGGGTACTCCAGAATTGCCTTCGGATCCTTCAGCAGATAGAACGCAACAGTCAGGAGCGAACATATGCGCAAATAGCTCAACGAAGATGCAGATAGTACAGACATTTCTGATTTCAAACTTTTTCGCCGGAAACAATAAATTAGGCTCGGTACATGGCTTATAGTGATGGCCATTCATAAGCACCGTGGAATGATCCAGGTGAAGAATCGCGTCTGCGACGCCCTTACGTATGCATATGCAGGAAACTGAAAAAGAGACGGCAGGTGAGTGCTTTCAGGGCTGCTTATAATGGCGAGCATATCCAAAATAAAGGTGTCGTACATAACTACCAAATAGATAGTAGAGTAAGTGAATAATTGAATAATGACGATATTGTCTATATAACGATACTATATATGTAGAGCTACGTCAAAGGGTTATGCAAAAAGTCTCACGATACTGGAGAAGAGGCGGTGGAGGATGAAAAAAACCACCGCTTATACCAAGGAGAATGAAGTGAGCTATAGATAGCGGAGAATTGTTTAAATCTCTCCCAACAGTTTCCTTGTCTCTCGCAATTCATGAAGTTTATCACAAAGTCTCTGTTTGTTTCATTGTAGAAGATGTTGGACTTGTCGTTCAGGTACTCTGCCGTGGACTTATCGTTGCCCACAGGAGGGTCACCAGGCAGGAGCATATCCAGCTCGTTCTCCTCTCCATCCGTACACGAGTCCTTTGACAGAGAATTGAAGACTCTGATAGGCACAAAAGCAATCTTTGACCTCACCCAAGGCTGGTTGTTGAAGATGTATTCGAGACAGTTCTTTTCCTCCTCGTCATTATTGTAGCGTCCCAGCTCATTGGAGTTGAGACTAAAGCCAACCTTTCTGTTTTTACCCTTGTTTATCCACTTGACGTGCATCTGTTTGTAGAACACTGGATCCCATAACACGTCCAGGAGCAGATTGGTCCAATCAGATTTCTTCAACAGGAAGGAGTTGAGATTTATACCACCACAATCCTGGGTCAGTATGAGATCCACTGAGTTTCTTCCAGTCTCATCAAGAGATTCAAAAGATGCCCCACTATCGACGATCAGGTTGTTTGGATTGAAGTACTCGAGCGTCCTATACATGGAGTCAAGGTTGCTGAAAATGAGCTCGTCCAAAGACTTGTCAGGCTCCATGATAAGCGTGTAGAGATCGAGATACCAGTACCACTCTTCAACGTTTTCAGACTTTTCACTATCGTATATGGTGAATTCCTTCATGGCTCTCCTCATCAGATCGAACTTCTCCCAACCTTCTCTGTGCTCGTGTTGGTATCTCTTTTGCAGCAGACCAAAGTTGCGGATTGTCCCCTTCTGGTCGGGTGCGGCCATGCTGCTGCTTATGATCAGCTCGTAGCCATGCTTCTCTGCGTAATGCCTTTTGTTCATGATGGAAAACTTTTCCATCAACCATGCCTCTCTGCTCTTTGTATTCTTGATGCCTGTCTGGTAGTTCTTTCCCAAAACTATGTATATTTTGCGCTTGGGTGTCCTCTTGAATATGCCCCAGCTGCCATGGGAGCGATCTGCGTCATATTGCACCATCTCGTTGAAAATCCCAGGACGATTTGGCCTAGGAGGAACACCAGGCTTTTTGTGCAGAGCCTTATAGTCTGTGTTTCCAAATCCAAAACCCCTGGTACCCTCATGATCGAGCAACACCCTGCGGTTATCAAAGAACTTTCTCTTTTCAGCACGAGGGTTCAACGGTATATCTCTGAAATGATCGTCTGTGAGCTCCTTTTCTTTAGGGCTGATGTAGGTGAAAATAAATATGATGGTAACAACCGCGAAAATCAATTGCACAACTGCCTTGCGATCCAGCGCCAGCAACCGCTGCCTGTACAGTCTGAACTTTGCGTAACCCTTCTCAACCAAGGTCCTTGGAGGCCTTGGTTTCCCCTTGAGCTCCATCTCATCGGGGAGGAATGAGAAAGAGACAACATCCGCCATTTTGGCCTAGGCTTTTGACTCTAAAAAAATTCAAAACCCCAAGTTCAGCACCGTGACACAAAAAATACACAGATGATCCAAAGCCATAAAAAACAAATACAGGTGTATGTATATCTGATATGATGATCCCTTGGGGAAGAGCCATTTAGTGATGTGTGCTATCATCATCATCAACTTTGACGCGCCTGCATGAATGTACGGACATCTCTTCCCTACTAACCTCTCCTCCCTCGGGGTAGATCCCACGACCGTTAGATGTGTGTTTGGTACACCACACACGGTTAGTTCGCAGGTAGGCAGCCTAGCCTGCACATAGTCGGTGTTTGTGTGGGCGCGCTACTCCAGTCTGCTGCCACGACCGATCCCACAGGTGAAACACAGAACATCAGATTACTGGCCCAGGTTCTGCCTAGGCTCTGCCCAGACTCTTCTTGTGCACTTGATGCTCGAGATCGGCCCTCTCCTACAGCTACATCGTAGCCGTGTGTGATGGGAGTGGCCGCGATCGTAGCAGCAGTAGTTGCCGGTGGGGCAGCAACGGATGGCGATGCCCTGCCCTAACTAACACTCGCTGCCCTGGCCTAGAGGCCGGATGGAGGCATCTAATTGCATACATACCCACTGGAGATGCACGTCCTAGCGCGCATGCCCAGTAGGTGCAGCTTAGCTAGCGAGCTGTTATGGGAACTTGTGGTGTGTACCGTTCAGGAGAGCCCTGCAATATTGGATATATAGAAGATTTGCTTGTGAGGATAGTCAAGTAGAAACTAGAGGGAAGAGCAAGGAATTGCAAAGAGTAATACAAGGGCAACCCAGGAACTATATTCCACCCAGGCAGTTCAAGTCGCTGCACGTCCAACATTGTTTCATACCAGTGCGAAGCATCCCACAGCCGGCACCGAATCAGAGTTGAATGTGCCTGTGGGTGCATGGAAGGGCATAGATAGCCTGAATTTCACTTTTCAGAAACAATCGATAACGAGACCAGCGTTGTTCTCTCTATTGCACATTCACATATACATAGAGAAACTCGGATATCGTTCGCTTCATCGAGATAGCTGTATTCACTCCTGATGAATGCTCATATCCAAAGGCTACCCCAAGCTCCAAGCTTGTACCCAACAGAGGAGGAATTCCAGAATCCTATTTCCTTTCTGAGCTCTCCGGAGGTTGTGTCCCTTGGTGAGAAATGTGGCATCCTCAAAGTTGTCCCTCCCAGAGGCTGGAAACCACCATTCAGCATCGATACCTCTTCATTCAAGTTCTCTACGAGATTGCAGCAACTCAACGAGCTCAACATCACCAGCAGGTCTAGGAGTATGTGGCTTACCGGTTATAATAACTACATGCGTCTTAGGAAATACCCAAAGAACCTTACCGGTATTCTGGAGCTGCAGGACGGTCGTTCCATTCACTTGTATGATATCTATATTAGCGGTGACTTCACGAGTTATAGGCGGCATGCCAAAAACAAAGATGAATTCAGAAAGCTCATGGATTATGTGAAATACTTAGAGGATGAGGACAAAAACAAAGACATGCTAGTGAAGAACAACCGCAGCAAAAATAGCTGCGAGGTGTGCGGTTCAAAGGACCATCCTACAAAGATTCTCCTATGCGATGGGGAGGATTGTAACAAACAATACCATCTCAAATGCTTGAATCCACCTTTAAAAAGGGTACCCAAAGGAGACTGGTTCTGCAGCGAATGTCTTCATGGTGGATCAGGAGAGTATGGGTTTGAGGAGGATAATGACCTGTTGTATACATTGGAGGAATATGAGCGCGAGTGCAGAGAATTTGAAGAGGATTACTTCTCAACACATTTCACAAAGGATGGTAGGCGGCCTTCGTTGTCTGAGCTCGAAAGCGAATTCTGGCGATTGGTCAATGCTGGTATAGACGATGGCGAGGATGAGGATTCTGGAATTGAAGTTCGATACGGCGCAGACATTCACAGTGCCATTCCTGGAGAGATCTCTGGATTTCCCATGAAGACATCGCCCAACATTGACACATCAGACCACAAGCTGAAGAAGTACATCGATCACCCTTTCAACCTCACGAACTTGCCGTTTTCAAAAGGTTCCCTGCTGAACTTCATCAAGGACCAAGAGATATCTGGAATGACAGTGCCCTGGATATATATCGGGTCTCTCTTCTCAACATTTTGCTGGCATAAGGAGGATCACTACACATTGTCGGCCAATTATTGCCACGCAGGAGCCACCAAAAAGTGGTATGGTATACCTGCCTCCAACTGTGAATTGCTCGAAAAGTCTTTTAGAGCGTGTGCTCCCGACTACTTTGAGAAGCAACCCGATCTCATGCACCAGCTTGTGTCTCTGCTATCTCCCCGGGAGCTCGTAGAGATAGCTGAGAAGAGGTTTGGGGAGGAGTTGGAGATCTACAGCATTGACCAGAACCCCAACGAGTTTGTGATCACTTTCCCCAAGGTTTATCATGCTGGATTCAACAGCGGCTTCAACTTCAACGAAGCTGTCAACTTCACAACGTTGCACTGGATGAGCTACAGCACTGGTGCTCTTAACGATTACAAGTTGGTCAAGAAAGAAAACGTCTTCAACTACTATCGGATGTTGAAGAATATCCTAACCGACTTCGCGGACAATGGCCTCAACAGTGACAATTGTACGGCAAACCCGGCTGAATTCATCTACATGCTTAATAGTGCTATGAGAGACTACTTTGCAGAGTTAAATAGGGTATCGTTTCTGAGATATAACAATGCCGCCCTGTTTGGCCTGATGAAAGCGCTGCCGTGGAAGCAATACACGCCTTCTTCTAAACTGCCGAATGATGAAAAGGAAAGCCAGCCTCACCACCACCTTCGAAAGAAATCCATGCGGATGTCTCAGATAAGTGATGATGATCCACTATGTGACGAGTGCAGATCTTGTGTGAACTTCCTTTGGGTTGAGGTGGACACTCACCTTTTGGAGACGGGTGATGCTTCTTTGGTCACACCGTGTGAAAAGCAAGCCTCTGCTCAGCTTCCTACACCTGACACAACTCCAACTGCTGCACAGATGCGAGAAGACAGAGAGTCCCAGTTTCAGCGTATAATATCAGAGGCAGCCAAGTTATCCGAGATCACTGACGAGAAAAGTGATACCAAGCGCCCAGCAGGAAACTCCGTAGATTCTCTATCTTCAAAGAGACGTATGACCAGATCCCTGGGAAGAATTTCTCCTGGTCTTGGTCTAGAATCGGGCATCGCTTTAGCAAAGGAACCCACCGTGGAGGTTATCGAAAAACCCGTGGAGAGAAAGCGCAGGAATAAGAAGAACGCCATTTTGTGCATGGATGACTTTATGAAAAGATATCTCAGTGGCACAAAAACACTAGATGAGCATGAGATGGAGGTTCTCAAGTTAAGCACTACGGTATTCCATGACTACACGGAGGATGGTTTCAGCAGCTTAATTAAGCGAGTTCAAGAGAGATTGGAGAATATCAGCCGTGGGCCAGCATGAGCTTTCAGAATGAAGTTATATATTTATTTGATGTAAGAATACGTGTAAATGAGTTGCGTTTTTGGTTCACAATGGTCCGTTCAATGGAATGAAAGAACTAAACAATTATAATATGGTTAATTGTGAGTAACACTGGTCACTGACCCTCCGTCTGATATGAGATCCATCATGGTGCTTCTCCCCTGCCTTGATGTTACGTGCGATGAACAAATCAGGAGCCTTCCCGTTCTGTGTGGCTTTCCTAAATTGTGCCATGCACCACACGAGATACACTTGCAAAATAGTACACGACCTTTTCAACGGCGGCCAATACAAGCATCGAAGAACGCGAGGAGGGCACATGTACACTCCGGGTAACAGCATCGACCTAGCAGAGAGGTTCAGTGCGTTTTTATTGGCCAAGGATGTATCGAGGGTATTCCGAGGGCGGATGCGTTTTTCGTCCAACCACTTAGCAGGGAGCTCTCCAGCTACGCTGGCCCTGGAGTGCTCGAGAGTAGTCTCTTCGCCCAATGGTTGTAGGAGTCTCTCCGATGTTCAATACTCCTTCGTTTTTAAAAACACCTGGGTTGATTTGAATTAGTTGGTTTATAGCGCCAATTAACTCATCGTTCATTAACCATGGTTCTACCAAGATTATACAACGCTACTTCTCGCGCTGCTTTCAAAGCAGTTAAGCGTAACTTTGCCCTCCAGAGGGGTTTGGCTACCGCTGCTCCTGCCACCGGTAAGATCAGGTATGTATTTTTCGAAGAATGTTAGTTCAGTCACTCGAGAATTGCCCCATCACACTGCATTGGTACAATTGGCGATTGGACATTATATCCAATGAGGCTATATGTCCATTCTTTGCGATCCTGCTTTGGTGGTTGTTATTCTGCTGCGTACCACCGGGAAAGCGAGTAGCGACAGACGTTGATTGGCTCAAGCTTCGATCATGTTGGCCGAAAAACCATCGATAGGTGTGTCTTGCCTCAATGATTTTGATGACAAGAATCCATGTACCTATGGTCGGCAGCATACAGGATGATTGTTGTTGTTGTCATTGTTGCGGCATGGTGGAAAATTTCTCATCGGTGTAACACCTACCCGGGTGGTTTGCGTCACACAGAAGTTTCAACTATGGGGCCATTCTTGTTCTTGATGCAACAAAAAAGTATATATGCTAACACATCTAATATAGAGCTGTCATCGGTGCCGTTGTCGATGTCCAGTTTGAGCAGGGTGAGCTCCCAGCTATTCTCAACGCCCTTGAGATCAAGCAGGGTGAGGGCCGTCTCGTCCTCGAGGTTGCTCAGCACTTGGGTGAGAACACCGTGAGAACCATTGCTATGGATGGTACTGAGGGTCTCGTCCGTGGTGAGACCGTCGTTGACACCGGTGCTCCAATCTCTGTCCCAGTTGGCCGTGGTACTCTTGGCCGTATCATCAACGTTGTTGGTGACCCAATCGACGAGAGAGGTCCAATCGAGTGCAAGCAGAGAAACCCAATTCACGCTGACCCCCCAGCTTTCGTTGAGCAGTCCACCGCTGCTGAGGTTCTCGAGACCGGTATCAAAGTTGTCGACCTCCTCGCCCCATATGCCAGAGGTGGTAAGATTGGTCTCTTTGGTGGTGCCGGTGTCGGTAAGACCGTCTTCATCCAGGAGCTGATTAACAACATTGCCAAGGCTCACGGTGGTTTCTCCGTGTTCACCGGTGTTGGTGAGCGTACCAGAGAGGGTAACGATTTGTACCGTGAGATGAAGGAGACCGGTGTCATCAACCTCGAGGGTGACTCCAAGGTGGCCCTCGTGTTCGGTCAGATGAACGAGCCACCTGGAGCTAGAGCCCGTGTTGCTCTTACCGGTTTGACCATCGCTGAGTACTTCAGAGATGAGGAGGGTCAGGATGTGCTGCTCTTTGTTGACAACATTTTCAGATTCACACAGGCCGGTTCTGAGGTGTCTGCCCTCTTGGGTCGTATTCCATCCGCTGTCGGTTACCAGCCAACCCTTGCCACCGATATGGGTTTGCTTCAGGAGCGTATTACCACCACCCAGAAGGGTTCCGTCACCTCCGTCCAGGCTGTCTACGTGCCAGCTGATGACTTGACTGACCCTGCACCAGCCACCACCTTTGCCCACTTGGACGCCACCACTGTGTTGTCCCGTGGTATCTCAGAGTTGGGTATCTACCCAGCTGTCGACCCACTTGACTCCAAGTCCAGACTTTTGGACGTTGCCGTTGTCGGTCAGGAGCACTACGACGTTGCCAACCAGGTGCAGCAGACCCTCCAGGCTTACAAGTCCCTCCAGGATATCATTGCTATTCTTGGTATGGATGAGTTGTCTGAGCAGGACAAGCTCACCGTTGAGCGTGCTCGTAAGATCCAGCGTTTCCTCTCCCAGCCATTCGCTGTCGCTGAGGTTTTCACCGGTATTCCAGGTAGACTTGTCAGACTCAAGGACACCATCGCTTCTTTCAAGGCTGTCCTTGAAGGTAAGTACGACCACTTGCCAGAGAACGCCTTCTACATGGTTGGTGGTATCGAGGATGTTGTTGCCAAGGCTGAGAAGTTGGCTGCTGAGTCTGCTTAGATGCACTGAAAGGTCCACCTTGCATTTACCTTCCGGTCTTTCTTTAACGATCTCTCACGTGTAAAACTTTTTATCATTTTGAAAGTTTATATGAATAAATAGTACGTATTAAATATCTAGACATACATTGTGTCCCACTTCATCTAGCTTAAAACCCTACCATACCATAGAACACTCAAATGGCGTACTCTGCAGACTCCTCCGTTTGACATCTCGGGTATCACACGACACATCATTACGCGATCATGTTTGCTGGCTTTATGCATAACGAGGGCGTCCAGCGCTTTGACATGTTACAGATGATGGCCTAATTTAAGAGAGAGAGAGAGAGAGAGACCAGCAACGACAGACAACACGGCTGCAATTGACACACAAGTAGATTAACCGTGAAATTGACGAAATGGTGTCAATCCTTAACGTGAGTAATAGTGATTTGGATGGCTGATGTGGTGCCAATGTGATCTGTACTAACTGACCTGGATTGATGTAGACAGTGGGAGCCGTGCTCGACAAACCAGGATTTGACTGGAAATCCCTCATCATTGGCTTCACCGCTGCCAACTATGTGTTTGAGTCTTATCTGAGCTTGCGCCAAATCCAGAAGATCCACCGTGATGGCAAGGCCGTACCAGCAACCCTTGAGGCTAAGATCGATGAGAAGACCGCCATCAAGTCACAGGAGTACTCTCTTGCCAAGCTCAAGTTTGGCCTGGTGTCTGGTTTTTATTCTCTCGTGCAGAACTTGGCATTCATCGAATGGAATGTCCTCCCCAAGTTGTGGTCTTATTCGGGCTCTTTCCTCGCCAAGTATGGGCCTAGGTTTCTCCCCTCTTTCATGTCCGGTCCAATTACCCAGTCTCTCGGGTTGGTTCTTCAGTTGAGCACTATCAGTGGATTGCTTGCCCTGCCTATTAGCTACTATTCCAACTTTGTTCTGGAAGAGAAGTTCGGCTTCAACAAGTTGACAATCAAGCTCTGGCTCACTGATATGCTCAAGGAGGCACTTGTCTCCATGGTTATCGGATTCCCAATCATGGCTGCTTTCTTGAAGATCATTGACTATTTCGGTGATGTGTTCATGTTCTACTTGTCAGTTTTCCTCTTTGCTGTGCAGATTTTTCTGATCGTGATCTACCCCAAGTTCATCCAGCCCCTCTTCAACAAGCTTACTCCACTTGAGGAAGGTGAGCTCAAGACCTCCATCGAAAAGCTCGCCTCCAGCAACAAGTTTCCACTCGACAAGCTGTACGTCATTGATGGTTCCAAGCGTTCTTCCCACTCTAATGCCTACTTTATGGGTCTCCCATGGGGAAGCAAGCAGATTGTCATATACGATACCCTGATTGCTTCATCTACAGTCCAGGAGACGACGGCTGTTCTTGGCCATGAGATTGGCCACTGGGCTCTATCTCACACCACCAAGCTCCTGGTGATCGGCCAGGTCCATCTCTTCACCATCTTCAGCCTCTTTGCCGCTTTTGTGAAGAACAAGTCTCTCTTCCAGAGCTTTGGATTTGGTAATGAGCAGCCAATTCTCGTTGGATTCCTCCTGTTTGGAGACATCCTCAAGCCTGTTGATGCAGTGTTGAGTTTCGCCATGAACCTGCTCTCCAGAAAGTACGAGTACCAGGCCGATGAATACTCTGTTAACCTCGGATATGCCGATGACCTAAAGACAGCTCTGATTGGTTTGCACAAAGAGAATCTTAGCTCACTCACAACAGATTGGCTTTACTCTGCCTATCACCACAGTCACCCCCACCTCACAGAGAGACTGAGGGCCATTGACGAACAGGTAACTCTAGAATCAAAGAAGGAGTGAAGAGCGCGATCTTTGTATATAGAAAAATATGCTGACAATTAAATCACAAAATAGATGAATCCTCTGGCTATGAAAGTGCTGCTAACAATATATATATATATATATATATATATACTTAACGAAGTGAATTATCTCTCTCCACAGATTTCCAATCGTGCGCCCACCATTAGTTGTTCCTCATACACCACCGAGTTGGGCTGAGTGTCTCCGCGTCATCGCATGCACTCCATACCTGAGGTTAATGAGAATCATCTAGGTTGTATATCGTGCCCATTCATCGGAATAGTTCAAGTTCGTTGAATCTCCTTTCTTTATATAGAAATGGTAATATGACAGGTTCATTCATCCCTTTGAATCCTGTGCTGGCAGAGAACTGCCACCACGATGAGTTCCTCAAGGATGAGTACGTAGGAATCGTTGAGAGACGAGCAATTGGGTCAAAACTCCATCCACTAACACGATGCTTTAGCTCCACGCTTCAATTGCCCGAAATAATTCCCAGGATAATGCACGAGAGAGGCTCCTTTGTTGATGTGACCGAGGAAAATATTTTGGAGGAGCTCAGCACTCTCACTTCTGGGACATCAGAAGCACTGCATAACCAGCAGGGATTGCCCGTAGTTTCGTTTGCCGAGGAAGATGAAAATATCACGCTAGCACCATTGGAGCCCCGGGAAATAACGGCCGTGAAATCGCATGAAGAGTTCCTTAAGCAGAAGAAGGAGGTGATTGGTTTGGTGCAATCGGCGCTCAACGAGTCATCGCTCTCTTTGGACTTTGTATCGTTGTTGATATCGTGCGTTAGACCTGCTGCTGGTACAACTTCCATGTCCCCTCATCTGAAACAGCACGTGACAATTGGTTCCTTGAACAGTGACCAGATACTCGCAGAAGAAGAGCCCCAGTTACAGGACAGAAACGCCAGGGTTGGTCAGGGATGGAAGCTTGAGTGCCTCGGGAGATCATCCTCCAATCTGAGAGTGGCCAGCACCAGGCTAAGTGAAGAGGTGCTGAAGGAAAGGCGCTACTGGAGTGACATGCTTGGAGTTCTCAAATCGAAAGAGGTGTTAATAAAGGTGAATGCTAACGGTGGAACACATGGCAACACAAAAGAGATAGGTGCGAAATATGGATTTGGCGATTCAGGTTCGACCTATTTTGACAAGGGAATCGGACTGCTGAAGAAGGATTCCGCTGATGGTAGCCTAGTTTTCAGGAAAGTTTCAAACAGCCAGGTTGAACAGAGCTATAAGGTTACAAAGATAAAAATACTAGGGAAAGAGGACGACGAAACTGTTGTGTTGGGACAGTCAAATGTTGCTGCAACACTGGAATCCATCAATGAAGGCGATTTCACTTCAAAGGGCAATGGCCAATCACAGGATGCAACTACAGCGGAGATCAATAGTGCGAGGTTCTATCTTTTTGAGGAGGAGCTATTCTTTCAGCTCATAAAAGAAGCTACTTCCTTGATATCTGCACAGGTACAGGTGGACTCAAACAAGATTGTAGTGGATTTGCACGATGAACTGTTGGAAATAGAAGCAGTTACATTGGATAGCGAATATGAGGGCAGTGATAGTGGGGATGATGAAAATCCATCACATGTTCTGCCTGCAAAAAGCTCGAGCAGGTCTGTACATGACCAACGAGCTGACTACATTGCTCTATTTTTACGCTTTATGTTATGTGCACATCACAGGAAAAATCTGGAAGCCAAACGTGGCACTCCACTTGTCCTCCAGCCACATGAATCCAACGGTAGTAGGCAAGTCCAAAACCCCATCTTGCTCTTGCGGCCACTGATCGGACACTATCGACACAACAGATGGGTCAAACAAATGGGTGACATTTTACAATCCGTGGTATTTGAATATTTAGGCGATGAACAAAAGACAAGTGCACTGCTTGGAAACGCTGAGAAATTCAAAGTGTCTCCATATTTCACAGAAAAGGGGCAAACAAAGCAGGATGCTTTCATCCGTTGCACCACACCCCCTGCCACTCGGTTCGAGTTGCTGCTTGATTGCAGAGATGTTGGTGACTACTCAGATATTCTGAAGGTTATAGCTGTTGTTTCAACAACATCAACATTCTGCAATCTAGTTGTGAAGGTGGACATTGCCAGAATTAGAACAAATAATCAGGGTGTAGGGTCTCAGATAGGTAACTTTGCGGATACCAAGATTCTCCTGGACCTCAACTTTGCTGATTTGAGGGACGTAGAGGATTGTCTTACATGGGCCGTGCCCCACTATGCCTCCGCGGCTAGTGAGGGGCCAGCGATGTAGTTGGTGTCCGATCACCATATACCAGCATGTACTTGATAGAGTTTTATTAAATAATGCAAAAGTTGAATTATATGCATGTGTGACCTCCGAGAATACACAAATCTATCCATAGAAGCCCGAGGCACCCCCAATAAAAGAAACAGCGAAACCAGAGAGAAAATCTAAACTAGGTGAATCAAAAAAACGTAAAAGTACTGTTGAAGGATCGTAAACAAATAACGTTTATAGGGCGATGGCACTGTGGGTGCTCACTGCTTACCTGGGTAGGCCCTCTTGGGGGATGGGTAAGAAGGACCAACCTCCTGAATGCTCTGAGCAGCGAGCCACTGACCAACATCAATGGACTCTTCAAAAGTCCTACCCTCAACAAGACCAGCAACGAAACCAGCGGCAAAGGCATCACCAGCTCCGTTGGTGTCCTCGATGAGAGAAGAGTCTAAAGCGTGCACTGGGAAAGACTTGCTGATAATGGTGTCGTTCTTGGCATCGTAGGTGATGGTCAAAGTTGGGTCGGTACCCTGGGTGAACACAACAGTTCTTGGGAGAGCATTGTTGACCTTTGGCAACTTGGCAATGTAGAGAGCAACCTCCTCGAGTGGGGTGGTTGCAGAGAGGGAGTCCTGGGTTTCGGCGTAAGCAGCAGCCTCAGACTCGTTACAGATGATGTAGTCGGTGTATGGGATCACCTTGGCCAATGGGTCCTTGAAAAACTGTGGAATGAAGGGTGCGGAGAAGTTGAGGATGAATGGCTTGTTTGTCTCTGCGGCGTGAGCACCGAGCTTAATGATGGCCTCTGGAGATACGGTCAAGTGGAAACCACCAATGTAGAAGAACTTGGCAGCCTCAACTAGAGCCCAGTTCTCTGGAATCTCAAGGTGAGAAGGCTTGAAGTGGTTGGCAGCGGCGAGGTCGGTCACGAGGGATCTGTTGTGGCCGGTGATGAGGGCAGCGCACTTACCGGTCTGGATATCCTCCTGGACCATGTATCTGGTGGTGAGACCAACTGACTTGTTAGCCTCGATGAGCTTCTCAGCGTACTTGTCCTTTCCAACGGAACCAAAGTAGAGAACAGAGTTTGGTGGAAGGAGGTACTGAGCACCTCTGGCAGTGTTCTGGGCAGCTCCACCAGCAAGCAGGTGTGCCTTCTCGTCTGCGAGAGCCTCGTCAAAGATTGGCATGTGCTTCTCCTCGACAAGGATGGCATCGTTGGGCTTCAAGCCATACTTCTCGAGGTAGGATGGCTCGACATCAACCTGGATATCTATAAGGGCGGAGTTGTGGTTAGTCGTTACTCAACCAGGCACACATCAGCATGCATGGAAATTTCACCGCTTCTACTTACCCAGGAGGGGGTTACCGAGACAGATCAATGGATAGGACATCTTTGTATGTATAAATCCTTTGGCAAGAGTGCTCAAAGGAGGAACAAAGCTCTTTGGTAACGTCGCGCACATCTCTTGAAATACACCAGAGCTAGGTGGTTGCAACCCGTCGCAGTTTGCGTTGACGTTGTCATTGTCGTCGACTTCTCCTGCCCTCAGTCACATGCCCTACCTTCTGCACCACGTTGCGTATCTGTCTCACACACTAACATGGGCCCAAAATTTTGTTGACACCGGTGGGACGCACACTACCATCAAGGTGCTCGCCGCCGGGCTCGTTATATCTCGTCTCGTACCCCACAGGCCCAACAGGCAGCTGCGAGACGCGCGACTGGGCTCGATCCAACTCCTACAGCGATTGGGTTTTATGCAGGGCATAAGGTTGGGATGGATAATTATTATAGAGATGAGTTATATTATTAGGGGAGACTTCTGTCACCACTTTCTCTGTTAGGTGTGCGATAAATACACAGAGATTTGTCTATTGACTGAGCTGTCAAGTGTTGCTGTGAGAAAGCACAGTTTAGAATACAGTGTACAATTGATAGTATTTCTCTGTGTACCCCCTATCTTCCCCCCACCCCGAGTTGACTACTGAAACCACTGAGTTCAAGATGGAACCATTTGTCAACGATATATTGCTACAATACAGGCCATTCCCGGAGGTTCCCTCGTCGTATCTCGTTGCCCACTGGCACGAGATTGTGCTGTCGCTTGGGTTCTATGAGATCATATACTTCCTGTCGCCATTGATTTCCAAGTGGCTATTCGGGGAGTACTACGAGTCACAACTCTCCAAGAAGACCAAGGTCAACTTTGACATCCACATAGTATCGATGTTCCAGGCAGTGATCTCCATCCTGATAATCATTCCCATGGTGTCCAACCCTCAGATACAAGACGACCCAGTGCTCGGCTACACACCATATGGTGGCTTTGTGGCTGCCGTGACATCTGGTTACTTCATCTGGGACCTCTACATCTGTGTAAGACACTTCAAGATGTTTGGAATCGGTTTCTTGTTCCACGGATTTGCAGCTCTCTACGTTTTCCTGCTCACTTTCTCCCCGTTCATGCAGCCATACATACCCGCATTCCTTGTGTTTGAGCTCTCAACGCCCTTTGTCAACGTCAATTGGTTTGTCTCTCGACTCCCTGCTGGATGGGTGCCCAATTGGCTAGTGATAACGAATGGCTTGCTATTGATGTTCACCTTCTTCTCGGTGAGGATCATTTGGGGGTTTTATGCCGCAATCAAGACTTTCCTCATCTGCCTCGACTATTTGGACCGTCTGCCACTATGGAAACCACTCTCCGCGTTTTCGTTGAACTTGACTCTAGACCTGTTAAACGTATACTGGTTCTACAGAATGGTCATCATAGCCAAGAAGAAGTTTTCCGGCAGCACCAGTCAGCCCAAGAAGAATGATTAATCTCATCTCCACGAGACAATCGTACAAGAACATGTGCAAGTATGAGCGAATTTAAGTCGATTATTCTGCTCTGTATAGAAAAGGACTATTACAGAAGATTGGTGAGGGAATACCAGATAAAGTTACAATACATATTTCTGAAATGAACAAGAAGAACAAGAAAGAAAAATTACAATAAAAATATGCATATATATATTATTCTCTCACTCCCGAATGGAAATCGTACTGTATTCTCTACAATTGTATGATCTTCTCCGGCTCTTCCAACCTCACAGTTCATAGTTCCCCACCGCTGCATCTGTAGACGGTACGTCGCTAAAGTCAACATCGGCTCCTCATCGGCTCATCGCCTCTCCACACTGGGTGGAGTTATCGGCACGATGGGGCACAGCCCGGCTCTTGAAAGTGAGTATTTGTTGCTTTTCGGAGTAGTGAGACAGTTTGGAGTTTGGACCACCGAACATTTGTCGACATTTCTATAAAATTGCACAACAATGAACTTTTGCTAACAACAAGATGTCCGGCTTAGCTTGGAGCGGTGAATCGATTTCGAACCAATCTGCCCTCTTGAGTAGCTTCGCTACCGGCTCCTGCGATGACATCTTTTCGATACCGAAAGACCAACAGTGCGAGTTTGCGAGGGCCATGTGTGGGGGCCTGCAGACGGGGTGGATTAACTACTTCAACTTTTACTATTGCAGTTCCACTATATCTGCTGTTAGAGGGGCCATTGTGTTGCCCGTGATCATCATTGTTGCTGTGCTGCTCTTTATAGCGTTGGGCCTCACCTCATCGGAGTTCCTCTGTCCCAATATTTCAGCAATTGGTGACTCCCTCAAGTTGCCACACAACATAACTGGACTGACACTGCTTGCATTTGGCAATGGTTCCCCTGATATCGTGGGGACTTATCAGTCCTTCAGAACAGGCAATGCTTCACTAGCAATCGGTGAACTCATTGGCTCTGCCTTCCTTATCACCTCCTTCGTACTGGGAGTCATGTGCCTGGCTCACCCTTTTGAGCTAGGTGACTCAACTACAAGTGCGCGGGTGTCTGCAGTGGTAGTGGCCATGAACAGCAGAAGCCAACGGGTCTCCTTGGTGAGGGATCTGACATTCTTCATTGCTGCAGCTACTGTTGTGGTTGTACTATTGGCCTCAAAGATACTCACCTTGGGTAAGTGTTTTACCATGGTGGGGATTTACGTAGCATATGTACTGGTTGTAGCCCTATGGACTTGGCGCAGCCATAAGAGACAAAGGGATGCGCAGACAGAACATGATATTCGCAGTGTTTACACCGACAACGATGATCACTTCACTGACAGCCTGATGCAGAGCCCGTATGTAGTGATTGATGATCAACAGGGCAGCAACAGTAGCAACAACAAAAACAACAACATTGGTAGAGAGGTACCAGATAGTCCAATGATACATCATGATGGCTTTGGTAGCACTACAACTCTTTACACAAAGAGCGAGCAGGAGATATTCAGAGATATCGCCAACCTGGTCACAGAGACTGGATCCCTGCACCAACCCTATCTTCCTGAATTTCGCCCTTCCATTGCATCCGCACTGGAATTCAGCTTTGTGCTGCAGAAATTACAGAGGAGCCAATCTCTTCCGTATCTGATGGGAGGGTCAGGTATAGGCATGTCGCACTTGGATGACGCTAGACCCCAACATTCCTCTCAAGAACTCCTGTCTCCACCTAAAGCGACCCCTGCTTCCTGGAGACCTTTCAGAGACGGGTCCCCAGATCCCGAGGAAGAGCAGCTGAGGTCACAAACATCGCACAATAGTTCGGCACCGTTTGATTCCTCACATAATGATCTACAGCAGTCACTGATGCTGGTGTTTGAGAACTGGAGACAGCAAGGTATGACACTGGGGTTTTTGGATTTAGCTTCAAGGGCCAGTTATAAGATGATGATGTTTCTGAGATTTCCCATCTATCAAGCTTTGAGGTTTACAGTATTTGTGATTCGTGAAGAGGATTTTGAGCAATCGGTTATCAATGCTGACAACGTGTTGTTCAACGTTAGATCCAAGCATGTGGAACTTTCACTAATTTCACAATGCTTCTTTTGTTTCCCGATACTTGTCACATGTCTGTTCTCGGGGTCATCTCATTTCCTGTTTTTCTTGATTTGTTCTGCCGTATTTGGAGCATTGTTCTCGTGGGGTGTGACGCAGGTTCTTCAACACCCACTGGACAAACATTCCATTCATCGCCGGTTGCTGTTTTTCGTTTTAGTTGGATTAGGTTTCACGTTATCCCTCTGTTGGATTTCCATCTTTGCTTCAGAGATCGTGAACATATTGCAGTTCGTCTCCATGTTTGCAAACATATCAGAAGCTGTATTGGGTCTTACTGTATTTGCCATTGGAAATTCCGTTGGTGACATCATCTCCAACGTGACTATTACTAGGATGGGATTTCCCCTGATGGCCCTCGGTGCTTGCTACGGTGGGCCATTGATGAACCTACTGTTAGGTGTAGGCATCAATGGTATCATTGCCATTGTTCGCTCACAAGAGGATAGTTTCCCCATCGATATGTCCGAAACCCTGTTAAGCTCAGGACTAGCCCTGATGGCTGGCTTACTGCTTACGTTGGTACTTGTACCACTGAATGGATGGAGGTTCGACAGAGTCGTTGGAATTGTCCTGATATCTTCCTGGTGCATCGGCACGTCAATTGTGCTAAGTTTTGCTGCATAGAATGAACTTCTTACAGTGCATCAGCACTGCTTACATAGACCTCGATCTTTCGGGAAGAGCATTTATTAAACCATCTGTACATGATTTGTTAGAATGACATATATAGATCCGGTAGAGTCCCGCAAATACACCACTAATAGATATTAATTCATTAACAGTGGTGAGTCTTACTGTAGGTGTGCATTCTGTGGGGAATCTCACTGTGGGGAGTCTACACCTGGACGTGCATGCATCAATAATGGGATGGTAGCCCACCATCGCCACCAGGCGTACGTGTGGGTGGTGTTGACGACATCATAGTGAGCACAGTAGTAGAAAAGGACTCAAGGCGCCAATGGATACTTACCGAAGTAGCACCACCAGTATAGCAATTGTCAAGAAAATGGCAACAGCAGATGTTTCAGAAGCCGTTCCGGTGGAACTGGCAAAGGTAGTGGATGTTGAGGTTCCTGTTGTAGAGGGTAAGTGCTGATGTATATAGGCTCTGACTATGGTGCTGCTCTACCACGGTAGAGCAGTAGAGGTAATGGCGGGGGAAATGGTTCCAAGTTCGTGGATATATACCCTTCACCAATCATGATTGAGAGAAGTACTAATACGTTTTGTAGCACTGGAAGCAGCGTATGCCTCTATTGAGAAATCCGTGACGACCTTTGATCCCCGTTATATCCTCCAGATATTCCGTGGACTGGGACCCCTTAGAAGGAGACTCACCGCAGATGACCTTCGCAGAACCATCACATCCAGATTTGGCGAAAACAATGTAAGCCAGCACAACTTGCTACAGGCACTCTCCGGGTTTGATGCTTCTGCGGATCAAATGGACACTTCGAAAGATGCCAGCGAGCAGCAGAAGGAGCTCTTACCCGAGGTTGAGATGTTTATCCATCTACTGGTTCAGCTCTTCCTCCACGACAAGAAGGAGTACACTGTTCTTGATGAACTCAATGGACATATCATAACCACTCTCAGATCATTCAACCGTCGCTCGCTCGACTTCATATCTGCCAAGATTTGGTTCTTCATCGCAAGAACCAAGGAGCTTTTGAAGAACCTCGTTCCCATCCGTGCGGACTTATTGCTGGCGCTACGTACCGCTACCCTTCGCCATGATACAGAGATTAGGGCATCAACAATCACTTTGCTTCTCAGAAACTATCTTCTAGCCAATGACATCAACCAGGCCTGGAACCTGGTGGAGAAGACGGAGTTTCCAGAGAATGCTTCTAACTCGCTTGTCTCACGTTACTATTACTACTTGGCGCGTATCCATGCCATTCAGCTCGACTACTCCTCAGCTCATGAATGCGCTATAAGTGCGATTAGGAAGTGTCCTCAGTCCAGCTTCTCGGCAGGTTTCCTCCAATCTACCGTCAAGCTGAACATATTGATTGAGCTGCTCATGGGTGATATACCGGAGCTCTCCACATTCAGCGATCCAGCTAACGAGAAGGCTTTGATTCCATACCTTGCTGTCACAAGAGCAGTGAGACTGGGAGATCTGAACCTTTTTGGTGTTGCTCTAAGCCAGTACGGGGAAGTTCTCAAGCGTGATACGAACTACAACCTCGTTCTACGTCTTCGTCAAAACGTTATCAAGACTGGCATAAGGATAATCTCCTTGTCATACACAAGAATCTCCCTTAAGGATATCTGTATAAAACTACACCTGGACAGTGAGCTTAGTGCGGAGTATATAGTTGCAAAGGCCATCAGAGACGGTGTGATTGATGCAACTATCAACCACAACAAGGGCTATATGCAGAGCAAGGAACTGTTGGACGTCTACTCCACCAAGGAGCCACAGTATGAGTTCGACCAGCGTATCAGGTTCTGCATGTCTTTACACAACGAGAGTGTCAAGGCCATGCGTTATCCACTGAGCACCAACCGTATGGACCTCAAGACTGATAGCGATGCCAGGGAGAGAGAGCAGGAATTGTTGTCTTACCTCCAGGAGAGTGACTTTGGTGATATGCTCTAAGTGTATAGACAAGATAGATCAATATTATTGTATCCAATCATAAAGCTGATATCTCCATATTGGGATACTGTAGATTAAAATAGTTTTTGTAAGCTTGGATCTGTGCTTTGGGTGTGTGAGTCGTGTACCACACACACCGTTATCTTATCTTGCCCCAATTGTTCCGGATCCTTTAAGGGCACCTTTCTCCAACTGAAGTCTTATTGTTATATGGACTTTTGTAGCCAAACATGAACAGAAGAATAGGATTGTCATCATTTGATGATGTGGAAAGAGAACAGCAGCAATTTCAGAAAGTGGGCAACTCTCTGCTTGCAAGACAGTCGCAAGAGGTGACCACCCAACTGCAGGTCTTTCAGAATGCTCTTGTTGCATATGCCAAACAACACGGAGAGGAAATAAAGAGCAACCCTAAATTCAGAACAGAGTTCAGCCAAATGTGTCATAGCTTTGGCGTAGATCCTTTGATCATCCAGGCCGGCACAGGAGGAACTGGTTCGAAACAGAATGAGTCTTCTCAGGAGGCCAATGAGTTCTACTATGAGCTAGCAATGAAGATAATAGAGATATGCCAGGATAGCAGGGATGTAAACGGAGGAATAATATCACTGAACGAAATAAGGAAGATATTGAATTCTTCTGCAGCATTATCAGCTGTACACACTCTCAACATTTCTGAGCAGGATATACTCAGTGCGGCCAACCTTCTGAGCACCATAGGCGATGAGATCCAAATCATATATATTGGCCGTAAGCCGTTCGCTAAATCCGTCCCACAGGCACTCAATAAAGATGAGAACCTCATTCTGGAGACGTGTGATATATTAGGATACGTCACTGTCTCGTTACTGAGAGACAATTTCAATTGGAAATCACTACGGGCGAAAGCGGTTCTGGAGGACATGGTGTCCAACGGATTGCTATGGACAGATGATCAAGGAGAAGGCGAGAGACAGTACTGGGAACCTTCTTGGATAAATAGGGATGAGGATTCGATATGACATAGTAACAGAGCAACATACGTATGTCAATAATGAATAGATGCATATACATAACCTTTTCTATACATTTATCTATATACAAATTCGCGGGCCCCGTTAACGACGTAATAAATATGTGATTCAATGCGATATGTACTGAAAGCAGTAGCTGACATCATCAAAGTTAGCCTCGTTACTTAGCAGAGCATCCTCATTCTCTGCAAGAACGTCATGATGTAAATGATTCCAAGTTGTTGCATCACCGTAGAGCATGGCAGGTGGCTTGAGGAACTGCATACCATCCGGTTTGCATCTCTTACAGTTGAATGTATCATGAGTATCAGAGATTGTATCCTTCTGATACTCAAAAAGCTGCTTAAGATTATCCGAGGAGAAGAGTCTCTCCACATCCTCATTGGAATCAACGACACATGACGATAGTTGCATCTTAGACGTCTGTCTCTGGAAGATCTTCTCTTCGATCGTGCCCGTGGAGATGAATCTGTATATGAAACAGTTCTTCTTCTGGCCATCTCTCCACACACGAGCGAGTGCCTGCTGATCGGAGGCAGGATTCCAATCAGGATCCATGAGAACAAGACGATTGGCTCCAATCAAGTTGATACCACACCCTCCTGCCTTTGAACTGAGGAGAAATATAAACTCCTTTCCCTCAGGATCATTAAAACGATCCACAAGCTTCTGCCTCTTGTTGATGTTCATGGTTCCATCCAGGCGGAGACACCCAAACCTGACCGACCTGCACATTTTCTCAATGAGATCAAGGGTCTGCGTGTAATTAGAAATGAGAACAATCTTATCGCTGGTCTCTCTGTGAATCTTGTATAGGAATCTCTGCAGCAGCTGGAACTTACCACTGTGCCATGTCTGCACTTCTCTGTTTCTACCTGAGCGGCTACTATCTGCCTCGTAATCTTCGGGAATGAGATGCTCACAACCTTCAAAATCGGTGGCCAAATCCACTAAGTTTGGGTGATTGCAGAGTTTCTTGAGCAGACCGATGGCTTTCAGGGGCTGAGAACCTGTACCCTTCAGCAACTTTCTGATCTCTGGGGAAGTGATGAAATGCTTGTAGAGGGCATCTTGAAGAGGGGAGAGCTTGCAGAAAATGACGTACTCGTATTTCACAGGAAGGTACTTGGAGAGGATATCGTTGGTACGTCTGATGATGAAACTTTGCACAAGATTGGTAAGCTCTTGTAACTTTTGGTCACCCTTGTTTCGCTCCTCATCAGTTGCCAGAGAGTCTCTACCTCTGAGGATATCGAGCTCGTAGTTTTTACGGAACTCCAACCGTGAACCAAGCAGACCAGGATTGGCAAAGTTCAACAAGGAGAAGTATTCAGAGAGGTCGTTTTGGATGGGAGTACCAGAAAGAATGACCCTGCGCTCACAGTTAAGGGAATTGAGCGCAGTGAATGTGAGCGAGTCACCATTCTTCAGCCGATGGCCCTCATCTGCCAAAATGAGTCCAATCTCTGTACCTTTGAGATTGTCCACATTTCGCCGAAGTGTTTCATAGCTGATGATAAGCACGGGGCGAACGATGTTTCTTCCCCTTGCAAGAGCCCAGCCCTGTAGTGCCGATGACACATCACCTGCCTTGGTTGACTTTCCATCTATGGGAAGAGATGTTAGCGTTCCCTTTCCAAGCCATTTGTCTATTTCGTTTGCCCAGTTTTTGACCAGGGAAGAAGGGCAGACAATGATACACTTATCGATGGTCTTTTTACCACGTGGACCTTGCCGCAGCAGCGTCCACAAGAGAGCGAGACACTGAAGAGTTTTCCCCAGGCCCATTTCGTCAGCCATGATACACCCTTTGGCACGGGCATCCACGAGGCCAGAGGTGCATCTATACAGAAACTTCACACCTGATATCTGGTGTGGTCTGAGAATCTTGGCCAGTTTAGGATCAATGACAACCGGCACATTTGGGTACTTATCTGCTGGGTCTTCGTTGTAGTTCTTGGATATTCCAAGTATTTCGTTGAGCGATTTGTGTACCTTGCGCTTCTTTATCACCGGTTCATCTTGTTTGTCCGCTGCTGCTTGGTCTTCTGAGGGTGGAGGTGTGGGGGACTTTTCAGGAGCAACTTCTGCTGCTTTCTCTGGAATGATATCGACAGTTGGATCATACAAAACAATGGCATATTCACTCATGGGATCATGGAGTGGCCTCGGCACCAGGGTGGGTTTCCTCCTCGTTCCTAACGGTGGAGGGGGTGCGGCATTCTCAAGAGCAAAGCTATTCTCCTTGTCCGGATTGATCGGCACAGAAAATCGTTTGGTGAGAACAGTTGCGGATACATCCATTGTGGCAAGCAATCTGCGTGGCAAAAGAGCACCTTTCTTCTTGGTTATGGTATTACCGTTTGCATCCACGGCCAGATCCTTGTCGTTCATGGAGTTTTCATCCAGCTCCATCAGAGCATACGATACGGGTGCCCTTGACCTGGCATTGCGAACTGGATTTCTTGATCCCAGAGCCTCTGCCCTCCTCTGAATCGGCACCTTGAAAGGTTTGGCAAGAGTGCCTAGTGGATTATCCACCTGCCTGGGCCTCAGGTTGGGTGGCAACCCTGCACCTGTCCCCAATTCGTTTGTAGGTCTTGAAGGGAGTCTACCCATTTGTGGAACAAGATAATGCTCTGAACAATTGAGTCAAAAAACAAGGAAAAGCAAGTGGTTATAGACGTTGATCAACTGTTCACCCTGCCACTATGTAATTTTTCACTCAATACCATCCATTACAGCAAAGAGACATAGATCCCTCTTCTCTGCATATGAGAATAAACACACATAGGAGGATGCACGGTTTGTTTACCTCTCACAACAGACAATATAGGGGAGCACACGCACCACGCGTACCGTATGCACTACAGCGCGCATGGTAGACTGAGACCCTACTGAGAGGCATCGCCCCCAGTGAGAGCTGGGAACAGGTCCTCAGATGCCCCCGTATCGCAGCCTACACACGACCTTCTTTCCAGCCAACCCTCTCTTCGGCCGAAGTAAGCAGGCTGATCCGCATGTGTCATGCCACAGAATCTGTGGGGAAGCAAAGACAGTCGAAGGCACTCCAGGCTTTGTAGGGAGAGCTATGCGGAGAACAGATGCCACGATTGGGGAACACAGCGGCTATTTCTCTTGGGAGTGACAGATAGGCATCCTATGCAGGCGAAAGGACGGATGGGGTGTGTGGACGATCGCCTGATATATATATATATATATATATATATTCTCGTTGGGACAATATTGTCATTGAGAGAGTATTCTGATAGTTGACCGGTGGTTGAGATGCGCCTAGTGTGAAGTTAGCTGGTTAACCTTGAGTCCGTCTATCGCTTTATTAGGAGTCTATGTCATGAGTGGAGACCCTGCCTACTTGGAGAACACCCCTGCAAATGCTGCGGTGATAGTTGGGGGAGGGCTTGCTGGTCTGTGTGCAGCATATCAGTGTGCTATTAACGGCGCACATTTCGTCTTGGTTGAAAAACAGGCGTTCCTGGGGGGCAACTCGCTCAAGGCGATGAGCGGGATTAACGGTGCCATAACGGAATCACAGCTACAGCAGGGGATAGATGATACACTTCAAAAGTTCAAAATAGACAGCTACAGATCTGCAGGGAGCGAGGTGAACAAACCCCTACTAGACATCTTGGTCAACAGGTCGGCAGAAGCCCTTGCCTGGCTCCAGAAGGAGTTTGATCTGGATCTCTCAGTGGTGACGCGACTGGGAGGTCACTCCGAGGCCCGGACACATAGACCAAAGGGGGACAATTTCCCGGGTAGAACCATAACATCGGCACTCATAGACAAGGTTCAAAGGTTATGCCAGACATACCCGGACAAGTACAAAATCATCACAGAACAGCATGTGACAGAATTGACACAGGGACAAGGCTCAAAGGTAACGGGTGTTATAGTCAAGGACAAGCATGGAACGTTAAAGATTATCAAGGGGCCGGTTATAATGACGACAGGTGGCTATGCTGCAGACTATGACTCGTCAACGTCCTTGGTAAAGAAGTACAGACCCGATCTCGTCAAGCTCCCCACGAGCAACGGAGCTCATGCTACTGGTGACGGCCACAAACTTCTCATTAAGGTAGGCGGCCAGCCGACTGATATGGACCAAATACAGGTCAATCCAACAGGGTTGATTGCCTTTGATGAAAAAGTAGTACGAGATGGTAAGAGGTATCTAATAGTGGGAGCAGAGGCACTCCGAGGTGAAGGCGGCATAATGTTGAATTGTCTCGGCGAAAGGTTTTGCAACGAACTCGGACCAAGAGAGACTGTTTGTCAGCGCATGGCTGAGACCATAAGCCAAAATGGAGGCAACTCCAAAATTCTGCTTGTTCTGAACAAAAGCGCAAGAGAGAAGATCTCAAACCATGTTCAATACTACATTGACAGGGGATTCATGAAGACCCTGACCACATCTCAACTGGCAGATGAGATCAACTGCAGTGTAGACCATCTGTGCATGCAGTTTGAGATATATAACACATTTTCCAACTTTGTCAGCGATCCGTATGGCAAAACAGTGTTTCCAAGTGTGCCGTTCCTGGGTATGACTGAAGATAACCAAGAAGAAGAGTTCGTCGTAGGCTATATCTCGCCCGTTGTACACTTTACGATGGGTGGGGTACGTGTGAATGAGAATGGCCAGGTTCTGGGGTCTGACAAACCCATCGAGGGTCTTTACGCAGCGGGTGAACTGGCCGGAGGTATCCATGGTGCAAATCGGTTGGGTGGTTCCTCGCTGTTATCTTGCGTGGTGTATGGCCGGATTGTCGCCGATTCTGCCTGCAGGGCTCTGCTGGCCGCATTTTCAAATGGGAGCTTGGAGAGACTGGGGCAGATTAGATCGCACTTGGCCCCGTACGAATCAAGAGTTGTGATCGCTTCTGAGCAGCCAGAGAAGAGAGAAGTAGCGGGCCCTTCACTTAGGGTGACACCACCAAAGACCTATTTGCTATCTGAAGAAGAGTTGCTACAGTTCTCAGTACCCCAGGTGGAGTACACTTTAGAGGAGATTTCCAAACACTCGTCGATGGAGGATTGTTGGATCATCATCAAAAACGTGGTGTTGGATTGCAAGGACTTTGTTCATAGACATCCTGGGGGAATTGATTCCATCCTTCAGTTTGCCGGCAAGGATGCTACAACTGCATACACCTCTGTACATGAGGACACCCTTATTCCGAAACTGGCGTCTGCCTGTGTGATCGGCAGGGTTAAAGGAACCACTCCGTTGTTAGAATTTCAACTGGAAAGGTAGTTCATAGGCACAGTTTGTGTCCTTCTCTTAAAAAAAAGACCATTAACGTCACTCTTCAATACATTCAGCCCACGGTGCACTTTCTACGCTGCCATCCCAAAATTCCTTCAATGCTATACGGCTCCCATAACATCCGCCTTGTCCTTTCTCCACCTTCCTTCTCTACTTCGCTTCTATTTTTTCACCATTGGCCTGCGTCATAGATGGTTCACTCCCCCACGCATAGACGTTTCCCCAGTTCCAGTTTCAGCCTACAGCTTCTGCTGCATGAACGCGCGCGGCGTTTTAGTATGACAGTCCAGTACTATGCTGGAGAGTTCACTGATAAGGTAACCGACACTGCAGCAGATTGCATGGCTGCTCGGCATTGAAAGGCCTTCCCAGTGGTGGATGAAGCAGGACAGAGGGGAAGAGTGCATAACAGAGGGGGTCTGGAGTAATAGCGTAGCGATAGCCGATTAAGGTGATGCAGGAAAGAGAGAAAGAGAGAGAGGGAGAGGGATCACGGAATGTGAGAAGCAAGAACTGAGAGGACCATTTGTATTTTTTTAGTACAAACCACTTTGAACCAAAAGTATTTTCTGTGACAGGTGTAGAGCGACAGAGAGGGCCCGGTACTGTCGTTGTGCATATTTAGGTTCTTTTCGCTGCTCATCGCACAACGCCTGTTAATGAATAGCGTTTTGTACTGTTTATTTGAGTTACTACGACACACTTTCAACCGACAGTTCACACATACATACATATAGAAGCACACACACAGACAGAGGTCATCATGTCAGACGAGGTCATACCCTTTAGACCGGATACAGAGCCACAGGTTGGCTCGCAATCTGCCTTTTCGGGGGGCTCACCGGCAACCTCCATGCCGATTCTCTCAACCTCATCCCAGCGGAGACGTGAGTCTATTCTGGATCTCGGAGGAGCCAACTCGTTCAACAACTTTGCCTCCTCCCTGAAGCGTTCGGCGATGTTTGGCCAATTAGAGGTGAGGAGTGGTTACAGTGCAAGCTTTTACGACAATGCGGTATCTCCAAATACCTCACCTCTGGCATCGCCGAGGCTCGGTCCTTACGGTGCCACTGATAATTTTGCACGATACAGAAGAGCCAGTGATGGAATAAAACCTGGTTTCCATCTTAGCCCTCAGCTTACACCCGTGAGCTCCCACGGTCTCCATGAGGGCCCGCTGATCGGCGACGTCCTGGATGCGTTCGAAGGAGAGTCCGGCTCGACCACGGCACAGACTGTTTTCAACGCCATCAATGTGCTCATAGGGATAGGCCTGCTTTCCTTACCTCTGGGAGTTCACCTTGCTGGTTGGGTATTTGGAGTGGCCTCCATAACGTTGGCCGCCTTGGGCACACACTACACTGCCATTCTACTGGGACGATGCCTAAAGCGTCACCAAGAACTCATGACATACAATGATGTGGGAAAGCTGGTTTTTGGAACTAATGTCAACTACTTCATCTTTGCGACTTTCATTCTGGACTTGTTGGGAGCCAGTGCCTCAATGGTGATCTTGTTTGGAGACTCTTTCGAGGCCCTGTTCCCAGACGTGCCTGCTATTGTGTTCAAAACATTTTTGTGCACGGCTCTTTTCTTTCTCAACTTCTTACCCTTGAGTTTCCTCTCCATCTTGAGTTTTCTGGGCATCGTTTGTACTACAAGCATCGTGTTCATCGTCCTGGTGTGTGGTCTCATCAAGGGAGAGGCCCCGGGATCCTTGCTGTCTCCCGTGCCCACCAATCTCTGGCCCTCAAGCCTTCTAGAGCTCCTCGTGGCAATAGGCATATTCATGGCCCCATGGGGCGGCCATGCGGTGTTCCCAGAGCTGATGAGGGACATGAGACACGAGCAGAAATACGAGAGGAGTGTGGGGATCACATTTGGGTTCTCGTACGCAGTTGATCTACTCATTGCGGTGCTGGGGTTCCTCATGTTTGGCCTTGCTGTGGAGGATGAGGTTACAAAGAATATCCTCCTAGAGACTGGATACCCATCTTGGGTTCCAAAAGCCGTGTGTGCATTGATGGGTATGCTATCATTGGCCAAGACCCCACTTTGCTGTCGGCCGATAACAACGGCACTAGATGATTTTTTCGGCGTGACGGCTCATCAATCTACGCGTATATCTGTAATATCGAAAGAGGGATATGAAGATGCCGTTTTCTTTGGGAGAAAGGTGGTGGGCAGGTTTGGACTCAGTCTCTTACTCCTGACAATAGCCACTTTGGTTACGAGTTTTGGTAAGATCATGTCTTTCCTGGGGAGTGCGGTGTGTTTTACTGTTTGCATAACACTGCCATTTTATTTTTACCTCACGCTTTTTTACCATGACCTCAGTCGTCTCAACAGGGCTCTGCTTACCGTTGGAGTTTTTGTGGGCCTAGTGATGGCAGTGGCTGGCTCGATAGCTGCGGTCATGGTGTAAGGTAGGAGTTTATGGTGTATACTACGCGTTTACGACGAGAACAAGACGAACTTCACCATTAGGGTGTAACAGTCTGGTTTTTTTGTTTTGCATGGAGTTGTAATGTTTTATCTGATAGATGTATCGATGAATGAGCAAAGATTTTGGTATTTTTATCTTGTGAGTATGCTAAACTACATCTAGCACTCCATAATATATATATGTATATATATGTACCAGCTCCTCCATATCTCTGCTCTTCCTCGATCGGTGACCCGAACATCTAGAGATATACAGTAACGTCTAGGGAATCGAAAGTAAAGTAAAAAATCATACGTGTCACATGATGTTTAGAACTCATAATCGTGGGCTAGAAGAAGATAGTGGACTTGCCACCGTTTGGTAGGCATCACCTATACCGCAACAGTATACACGCACCAACTAACACTAACCAAGGCTGCTTGCGACACTGGGAACAAGATCAGTCTATAGCAAAGTGCAGAAGAGAGATGTGAGCAAAGTATCCATTCCGAAAGTCTGCCAGGTAATTGAAGAGCCCGAAGTCTCCTGGGCACTCCGACTTAGTTCACGCTTATTGTACGGGGTGACCATTGCATATAGTCAAAAGATGCAATACTGCTATAGTGAGTCACCCAAGGTAATACGGTATCCTTCTGTATTTCATCTAACATCACAGATATTGCCTCTCATTCAAAAATCCATCTCATCAAGGTCTCCATGGCCAAAGGATCTCACAACAGGAGCAACACTACCGAGAATCACGAGGCACCTGTCTGGGCTATCACTTCAAACAACTTGCTGCACGATGATGCCATGTTCTGTATAGACTTTGGCCTGCTTCCAGAATTCCATGGTAGTCCATCTCGTTCATCCATGGGTTCTTCTCTCTTCCCTTCTGAAGGGAACGACTCATTACTCCCCAGCACATCGCGATTGTCCTTGGAAAAGCAAGAGACTCAATTCCGAGGCAGAAGGCACAGTCATGCTTCTTCTATGGGATCGGAACAACACCTCGAGGATGTATTGAACGATGATATGCTCCTGGATGGAGTGCTGGATTTTGAGTTTAATATCGACGGCGAGATTGTGGGTGCAGAGGGAAAACAGCAGACTGGTATACACACCAATACGGATGACACCCGGCCAATTGAGCTGGAGGCCCTGAATACTAGTCTTGCTTTCGCGGAAGTCGGAGATCTTCAGCCCCATTCACCATCAGCACCGGCTCATCCACCAGCACTGCCGACTGGTACAAGCTTGGAACGTGGGATCCGCAGTATTACAAAGCAGAAAAAGAGGTCTGTCCAATGGGATCCAATACATACACTCTCTATGGCAACACTAACTGATTTCAGACACAATTACATCGAACGCGAAATCGGTCTGAGCAATAAGAGGCAACGCAAAGCTGACAATACCATAAAGGATGGACTCTTCCTGTTGTCACTATTCATGGAGGAAGAATCGCAATCTGCTGGAGCAATATTTCGAGTCCTGCATGGGGAAGCGGAGCTCTTTGAGGGCATCCAAGGTCCAATTCCCAGACCAAGACGTAGCAGAGCCTCTAGTGTGTCATCAGCCGAAGTTGGTAGAAACAGGCACTATAGCATAAGTTCAGGTGGCAGGCTATCACGACCCTCCATGGGACCAGCGGAATGGTCATCTGGAGAAGTGTATGAAAATCCGCAACGAGCCTATCCCCCTGATAGCCCAACTTTCCTACATGATATGGATGCTCCATTTCCACCGGACATGGACTTGCAACATTTCATGGCACTTCCCGCACCCAAGTCAGCAAGCAGTGACACAGGCAAGGAATCTTTTACTGGTGGTGATATGGCCAATCACACCTTTTCGCTCCCCAGCATTGAGCACAGCACCCTTTCAAGAATCGAAGTCGCTGTTAAACATCTGTACTCCCATATCCAGAGCAGAGCCTTTGCCCTCAATGGACGATTCCTCAATCGCTATTGTTTCCAGTGCCAAAGATCGATAGCAGAAGGCGAATGCGGACACACCAGGCAAATGCTCTCAAGATGTAGTTTCGAGCAGTTGGCGCCCAGTCTTGACTCAGAATCGAGTGACAAACTTGCATGCAAGAGGGCTACAGCGGCCGCTGCCTTCCAGGGAATTCTTCAGTTGGCATCTGAAACACTGATAGCCATTGAAATGAAGTCAAAGAGCGCATCTTCAAGTTGGGAACCTCTGAAAAGTAACGACTTCTTTCTGGTGATTGAGGTCTAAGCTGTGACAACCACGCTCTTAGCCACAACTCGGACTATGGAAAGGCATCGCGCGTAGTGTAGAGACCGAATTTCCAACGCCTAGCGCGTCGTGTTTGCTGATTGATGCAAACTCGCTACCAAGACATACAGCTGATGTGAAATAAATTAAATGCAATGTTTGAGCGCAGTTTCCGGTGAAAATCCACCATTTAGATAACTCAGAGACCATTGAAATGTCATCATTGGATATGCTTCCTGAGGCTTGGACCTCTTCTTCGAATGAAGTGTTGAATATCTCTTTAGGTAAGTGCACACCTTGCGTGTCCCACCATCCATCAACCATCAACTAACTCCATTGTTTAGCTGAGTCTGAAGGCGCATTCACATTCAAACCCAGTTTCACCTATCCGATATTTGGTGATGCTGAGCAAATCTTTGGGTATAGGGATTTGAAGATCAATGTAAGTTAAATCTACGGTTCTCTGTGCACTAGCTACATAATACTAACCGTTTCTGTTTTTTTTCCAGTTGGCCTTTGATGCCACTTCGCTTTATCCATTTCTGAGTGTTCAGTACTCATCAAAACTGAACGAGGAAGTGGAGGATCCAGAAGCAAAGTTGTTAGAGTTCCTCCCCTCCGAAACAGTTGTAAAGGATGAAGCTGTATGGATGAACAGCATACAATCGCAGGAATATGAGGTCCCCGGGGAAGCCGTGAAAGAATATACCACGAAGGACGGGGAGCATTATACCATTTTTAAGACGTCGCTTAAAGATCCCAGGGGGGCAGAAATTTTGCGTCGCATTCAGATCTTTGTGTTATTGTTCATTGAGGCAGGCTCCTATATCGACGAGAAGGACGAGGTGTGGGACATCTACCTCTTATTCAAGACGGTGACGGACCAGAAGCCCTCCTTTGCTGGTTTCTGTACTGCATATTCATACTGGAAATACACTGGCCATGAGCAGTATGACTCCTCGGAGCAGGTGGATCTCCATTACCGGAAGAAGATTTCTCAGTTTGTTATCTTGCCCCCATATCAGCAAAAGGGCCATGGCAAGCAACTCTATAACGCTCTGGTAGATGAATGGCTTGCCGACGATAGGGTGACTGAGATAACAGTGGAGGATCCTAGTGAGGCGTTCGATGATCTCAGAGACAGGTGCGATATAGAGAGATTATTTGAGAATGGCGTTTTTGAGGAGTCGAACGGGTTTAAGGACGCACCAGTAGCTGACGAGTGGCTGGAGAAGAACCGCTATACACAGAAAATGGATTCCAGGCAGTTCCAGAGATGCGTGGAGATGGCACTACTACACATGCTGGCAACAGGTCAACCTGTGAGCAAAAAGGCCATCAGATTACAGATCAAAAAGAGGCTATACATCAAAAACAAGGACGCACTCGTTGAGTTGGAAATTTCAGATAGAAAGGATAAGCTGCAAACTGCCTACCAACGGCTGGAAGAGGATTACCAGAGGGTTTTGGAAAAAGTGAAATTTCCCACATCAAAGAAGAGGCCACTCACAGAGATTGTGGAGAGTAATGGAGCCACCAAGAGGAGCAAGATGGAGGAGAGCGAGCAGTGATCGAGTTGGGTTTTGAGCTCACTGTTCCTGGTCGAATGTGTATTTTATGTATCCATATAGTATCAATATATTATACTAGGACAGTGGAGCATCAGTTTAAATGACCTCTTATTTGTCTCTAATAATTATCTGTTAAGTCTCTCCCGACTGTATGATAACCCGCCAGTTCTCACTATACGCTAAGAAGCCCTCCCTTCACTATGTCGCCTTATCCGTAAGTCCTCTCTAAAAGTGGTTATCAGCTTTTCCCCTTTTAGGAAATATGCTGGTTTTGCTCGCATGCATTGTGATCCCGTGTTCCGGGGGGAGCATGCATCCTCGGAAGTCTCCGCAAATTGCAATCCTGCTGCCAAAATGAGGCAATGACATAGTACGTAATGCTTCTCTCACAGATGAGAGCAACCCCCGGATTCATAGTATTCCGACCGCGTGTAGTATGGAGCAACAGCCAATTTCACCAAGGGTGAGGGAGGTGACATTCTATCCCCTGAGCGATTGCCGCATTATCGTCCGAGGAGAAACAACTTATATATCTTTGCAAATGGCAATTTCTATATAGAGAAAGATTGTTTCTCCGTTTATTCCAAGAATTTATCCTTTAAAGGTTCAGGAAAGAAAATACATTCACAATGCACCGCACTTACTCTTTGCGTAGCCAGAGGGCTCCAACTGCTTCCCAGATTGCATCCCCTCCACCACCACCATCCACCACAAAGAGCAAGTTCTTTGGTAGCGCTTCGATTGGTATGTATTAAATGGTAGATATGGATTTGGCATTGGGTTAATTACGTCTTACTAATATGCATGTGTATAGCCTCGTCTATCCGTAAGAGCACTGCTGGTTCTTTCGGCCCAGAGCTTTCTCGTAAGCTCTCTCAGCTCATCAAGATTGAGAAGAACTTGGAGACCAGCATCGACCTCGTTGCTAGAGAGCGCAGAACTGTTGCCAAGCAGCTTTCTCTGTGGGGTGAGGAGAATGATGACGATGTCTCCGATGTTACTGACAAGCTCGGTGTTCTGATCTACGAGATTGGTGAGTTGGAGGACCAGTTCATTGACAAGTACGACCTGTACCGTATCACCCTCAAGTCCATTCGTAACATTGAGGCTTCTGTCCAGCCATCTCGTGACCGTAAGCAGAAGATAACCGACGAGATCGCTCACCTTAAGTACAAGGACCCACAGTCTCCAAAGATCCCAATTCTCGAGCAGGAACTCGTGAGAGCTGAGGCAGAGTCTCTTGTTGCCGAGGCCCAGCTTTCCAACATCACCAGGGAGAAACTCAAGGCTGCTTTCCTCTACCAGTTTGATGCTCTCAGAGAATTGTCCGAGAAGTTTGCCCTTATTGCTGGTTACGGTAAGGCCCTCCTTGAGCTGCTTGACGACTCTCCAGTCACTCCAGGTGAGACCAGACCAGCCTACGACGGCTACGAAGCTTCGAAGCAGATCATCATTGACGCTGAGAACGCTTTGAGATCCTGGACTCTGGACAATGCTGCTGTCAAGCCAGCTCTTTCCATTCACCAGACTGTTGACGATGTCTACGAGGAGGCTGACCAGGGTGAGGCCGAGGCCGAGTGGGCTGGTGCCACTGAGGAGGCTGCTTAAGCTTATGTATTGAGCATTAATCAATCTGTTTTTCACCTTTCCCTCGTTCATCTGAGTACTCTTAGTCGATTGTTTTCTCTTCTGTGTTTGTCTTTCTACTGTTTTTCAACATCCGCCTTTGTTGGTATCTGGTACTGGTTTCATTGAAGGTTTATTTGTCTAAAATAAAAACACTGTAAGTTATTAGTATATCTTTTACTTTGCAAATTCCCAGGTAGTTATTTTGTCGTCACCGAAGTGTAACGCTCCTTTTTCTATACGAGTTTCAATTTGTATCGAGGTAGCGTCCTGCACGGCACCGTGGTGCAAAGGTCTTCGCAGCTGCGGACTGAAACTCAAACTCTTCTGTCTTGCGTCGAGCACAAACTTTAGGGCGAGGCCTCAGAATAAAATTCAGAGAGCACTCATGATGCTTGGATACACTCTGCTATACCGATGGTTTATACGAGTTTGGCTAGTTTTCATGGATTAAAGATGCCGTTTTGAAACTGTTCAGCGCATACCCTGCACGGAGTAGCTGAGAGATACCCCTCTGTTCTCCCCACCCCTTCTTTTCTGCCGTGTCCTCTCTCCAGCTCTTGCCTGCCATATACGGTGCTGCTGTACGAGTAATGCCCAGCTTATCGTACATCCCTCCGCTCATGGATCCCCGGTCGTGCGTCCGATGCAGTAGCATGCGGATTTAAGAGAGCCACTTGCTATTTAGGTGTTCTAAAACCTGTGCAGTACATTCATTCGCCAGAGGAGGCGGCATGGTAATCGTCCCCTCCTCCTGTGTGCATGCGTAACCGCTGTGGATCTTGACGAGAGAGGGATATGCTTTTCTGGCAGATAATCGCATCGGCACCGTACCGAAAGAGATTCGGCGATTGATTTTGCGTCCCCTTGTCTCCTTAGAGGAAGTGTATTTGCATGGCAGTTCTTAGTTGGACGTGAGATTCGAGGAGTGGTATTTTTTTCCCCCGATATATCATCGAGCGACATCCAGCCCATCCTTTGGTGCCAGTAGTGCTTAAGGTACTTCCATTTATTTATATGCCAGCTCAACTGGTGCACTTTTGAAACACCCCGTATATCACGAGCTTTAAGAGGGAGAGGGATACACCATATTGAATCATCGTGGAGTTCCGTGCTAGTACGCCCACGAGCCACTGTTTTTTTTTACCATATTATCCACTCCTTAACCTCTACACTCATAATATATTTACACATACATCATGTCCGCAAATACTTCACAGGTTGCGGGCAGGACTCCAATACAGGCACTGAAGCAGCTTAGTACGACAGCTCAGTTCTACTGGTTTCTTGGTCACACGCTGGCCATAGCATGCATGCTGTTGAACGCGATTACCTCTCTGTTTAAGTCGCCCACCTCACCAACGCCATTGAAGTATTACAAATACTCTCTCAATGCCATTATAGTAACATACCTCATTGTCATAAGACAGACATACAAGACAAGGACAATCTCCCTGGTCCTATCACAGTATGCCAACTTGTTGAGAGATGACAACGTGCAATACTTTCTATTGGCGACACTGTTGAGGCTTACAGCAACATCCCCGGGGCCAGTTACTGGTGCCTTGTACCCATTTGTCATATTTGCTGTTTTCCATGTACTCAGCTACCTTAATGCCAACCTGCTACCCATCGCTCCTCTGGATCAGGCTACAAGGTCTCGCTATTCGCAGCTCATTTCGAATTTCGTCAAGACCTTCCATGAGCGCTCTCTTTTGATTGCTGCCAACACAGAGATTCTTCTGCTGCCTTCGTTCATCTTCACTCTTATCAAGATGTTCTTGTTGTTGGGAATCCTGCGTAACAGCCCATTGACCTCCCTCAAGCAGTTGTTCGTCATGGCGGGAGTTGTGCTGTTCCTCAAACTGCGCTATAATCAGAACCGTTATACAAGGGAGATTGTTAACGGTTACGACATGCGGGTAAACCAACTGCTATATTCGTCTCCATACGTCCCCGAGGCTCTGAGAACGAGCTACTCTGTTCTCAAACAGTTCGTGAGAACTTATATCGAGCCCATAAGAATTCCTACGGTGACCAAGAAGAGGAATTAGAGTTTACGGTGTAGTGAGAGAGGTTTTTAGTGAGTTCCCCGAAAGACTCAGTTCAACTTGCATTGTGAAGCAGCAAACTTTATAGATCGAACAGGGAGCAGGTATCTCCCAGATGCTGATCAAATACCACACTGGTCTAGCCGATTACTATTGGTTCACTACGAGCTGTGTGATTATCTTTCTTTAGCAGAGGTATAAATATTACTCGCAACAGCAATTGAGTAATTTCTGTATTATCAACTTTTCACTGCAGACTTCAGTGTGTATTTTCCTTTACGTGTTGTGCTTAGTGGTCCTTAGATCATTATCAATATTGCCCTATTAATGTAAAGTTTGGGTCAGTATTCTCAGAAATTCACTTAGGCTATCACTACCGATCAAGTTTCACTCGATGGATATTTATAGCTGCACTGGCTATATTATTCTCCGCCATCCATTTTTCATATGTCCTACTGCCCAGTTGGTCCTAAGCTCACACTCTTTACATGGAGCTCACTTTAACTTCGGCACTCGGAGATTCATAGGCGTCTCCGCTAGGATCTTCTTCCGGTGGGGATCTGGGGATGGTAGATGCTGTGTTACCCGGATCTACCTGAAAAGTTCCATGAAGCTCCATCCTCTCTTTGCTCTCCACGGGCTTGTCACGCCAGTTTTGCCGCCTGCAACCATCCGGTTCTGTAAGGCCATTTTTCGCTCCCACCCTGCCTGTGCCGCGTCCCAAGATAAACGGGACCCCATGCGTAATGTGTCTTGCAGGAGATGGGCGTCCCAAGATAAACGGGACCCCATGCGTAATGTGTCTTGCAGGAGATGGGGTAATATTGGACGTATTGGCCCATAGCGAAACGAGGCACACACAACCACATGAAAAAACAAAAAAAAACCAAGAAAATCCACAAAAGTTATGTACTAATGCACTTGGATTGGAAATTTGCTTCTATTCAATCCCGATCATATCTGGTTTCATCCTTCAATAACGGTAACGGCTCAGATAGTGAGGGTACTACTTACTTAATCACTGCCACCCACTGTGGATCTCTCCATAAGCATCATAGAATGTTCGCGAAAACGGGAGAACATTCGGCACCCCATGCAGGCACGTCATACGCTAAGCCGGCCGCGATGAGCTTTGCTAGCACTAGATAATTATCGAAGCAACTAGAACTTTAGCAGTGGGATCATTATTTGAGACGAGCACTATGAGGGGCAAGTGGTATATAAGCAACCATTGCTGCTTGTGTCTGTAGTGGAGGTATGTTAAGGATGACTACTCATTGTACAAGTTTGGACAGTAACAATCTTTCGAATACTGAGGAAGTTGTACACAGAACTACACATACACCATGTCTAAAGCTATAGGAATTGACCTGGGCACAACATACTCCTGTGTTGCCCACTTCACAAACGACAGAGTGGAGATCATTGCCAATGACCAGGGTAACAGAACCACGCCTTCATTTGTCGCCTTCACAGATACAGAGAGACTGATTGGTGATGCTGCCAAGAATCAGGCAGCTATGAACCCGGCCAATACTGTATTTGATGCCAAGCGTTTGATCGGCAGAAAGTTCAATGATCCAGAAGTGCAGGGAGATGTCAAGCATTTCCCTTTTAAGGTTATAGACAAGGCGGGGAAGCCACAGATTGAGGTCCAGTTCAAGGGTGAAACCAAGACTTTCACACCAGAAGAGATCTCTTCTATGGTTTTGACCAAGATGAGAGAGACCGCAGAGTCTTACCTTGGCTCCAAGGTTACTGATGCCGTGGTGACCGTTCCTGCCTATTTCAACGACTCTCAGAGGCAGGCAACCAAGGACGCAGGTCTCATTGCCGGTTTGAATGTTCTCAGAATCATCAATGAACCCACTGCAGCTGCTATCGCCTATGGGTTGGACAAGAAGGATCAGGGACATGGAGAGCATAACATTTTGATTTTTGACCTTGGTGGTGGTACCTTTGATGTCTCTCTATTGTCGATCGATGAGGGTATCTTTGAGGTGAAGGCCACGGCCGGTGACACACATTTGGGTGGTGAGGACTTTGACAACAGACTTGTGAACCACTTTGCAAATGAGTTCAAGAGAAAGTATAAGAAGGATCTTACATCCAACCAAAAGTCACTCAGACGGTTGAGAACCGCTTGTGAGCGTGCCAAGAGGACTCTGTCTTCTTCCGCTCAAACCTCGCTGGAGATAGACTCTCTGTTTGAGGGAATTGACTTCTACACCTCAATCACCAGAGCAAGATTTGAGGAGCTCTGTGCCGATCTCTTCAGATCCACCCTGGAACCAGTTGAGAAGGTTCTCAAGGATTCCAAGCTCGATAAGTCACAAGTGCACGAGATCGTCCTTGTTGGTGGATCCACAAGAATTCCAAAGGTGCAGAAACTGGTTTCCGACTTCTTTAACGGCAAGGAGCCAAACAAGTCCATCAACCCCGATGAAGCTGTTGCCTACGGTGCTGCTGTTCAGGCTGCTATTCTGACAGGTGACACTTCATCTAAGACACAAGACCTTTTGCTGCTTGATGTCGCGCCACTCTCTCTGGGTATTGAGACAGCTGGTGGTGTCATGACCAAGCTGATCCCAAGAAACTCCACTATTCCAACCAAGAAGTCCGAAACTTTCTCTACATATGCCGATAATCAGCCAGGCGTGTTGATTCAGGTGTTTGAGGGTGAGCGTGCCAGGACTAGAGACAACAACCTGTTGGGTAAGTTTGAGCTTTCTGGTATTCCACCTGCTCCCAGAGGTGTCCCTCAGATTGAGGTGACCTTTGACATTGATGCCAACGGTATCCTGAACGTGTCTGCAGTGGAGAAAGGCACAGGAAAGTCCAGTAAGATCACGATCACCAACGATAAGGGTAGACTATCGAAGGAAGAAATCGAGAGAATGGTTTCTGAGGCTGAGAGGTTCAAGGAGGAGGATGAGAAGGAGAGTGCTCGTATCTCTGCTAAGAATGGGCTTGAGTCTTACGCCTACTCTTTGAAGAACACAGTTGCAGAATCCGGGTTCAAGGAGAAGGTGTCTGAAGACGAATCGGCTCAGCTGTTGAAGGCTGCAGAGGACACCATCCACTGGCTCGATGAATCTCAGGCTGCTTCTACAGAAGAGTACGCCGAGAAGCAGAAGGAACTGGAAGAAGTGGCCAACCCGATCATGATGAAATTCTACAATGCTGGTGGTGCAGGCGCAGGTGCAGGCGGCGCTCCAGGCGGTGCAGGAGGCTTCCCAGGCGGTTTCCCAGGCGGTGCTCCAGGTGGTGGAGCCGAAGGTGCGGGTGGGCCAACAGTGGAGGAGGTTGACTGAACCACCACTCACTAAAGTTAACAGCACTGCTTTTATATGTCGCGCTATGATAAAAATCATCGGGTCTTTTAGGTTTATCTATTCATTCACAATTATGTTTGTTTTGCTTTTTTTAATGTATGTGTTTGACATCTACTTTTCCATGTTTGCTACACTTGGCCGAGTAAGCACACGCCCAAGGTAATAGCAGTACCTGCTATCTGTAGACCCTGTCTGCTTCCTACACGCATCAACTGGCCATTGTTTCACGCACGCCTTATAAGGATGCCATCACCACCTAATTGTGGAATGCTGCGAGAGGGAGAGAATAGCAAGGATGGCCGGCCAGAGGTGCGACAGTCGTGTGTGCACCATAACCGCGCGGCAATTTGGACACTCCACTCCATTCCTAGCTCTCAGAGATGGATGTGCACTGCACTCACTGCGGGTTTGCCCCCTCTTTGTGTGGGATCTGTGTCTCCTGTGCCTAACTAGCGATGCAGACAAGCAGCGAGCGGGATGTTCACACCAGCTACAAATTAAGTGACCCGTATCAATAAACATAGCCATGCCGCCCAGCAAGAAGAGGCCACTATCGCACATCGAGTGGTGTTTTTTTTTGTTTGCGATAGGTGTGACGAGCTACAGTTCAGATTGAAACTGTCTATTGTTGGTATTTATTCAGCAAAAGAAATCGAATTTGAGATTTCTTGTATTTGTTCCGGCCCGATTTATTCATTGTTATTCCTTTGCAGTTTGCAGCATTTCATAAACGGCTGACCTGTATACCTGGAACGCAGCATACATACACAGAGAGAGAGAGAGAGAGAGAGAAAACCATTCAGAGGGTATTTCTGATTTTGTTTTTGTTTCTTCCCATCATTCCTTTTGTCAGGAGATAATATCCATTTAGAGTTTCAACAACATGAATAGCGAATACGATTACCTGTTTAAGCTCCTCCTCATCGGAGACTCTGGTGTTGGTAAGTCATGTCTGCTCCTGAGATTTGCAGAGGACACATACACACCAGACTACATTTCCACCATTGGTGTTGATTTCAAGATCAGAACCATAGACTTGGATGGAAAGACTATCAAGCTTCAGATTTGGGACACAGCTGGACAGGAGAGATTTAGGACAATCACCTCCTCTTACTACAGAGGTGCACACGGTATCATCATTGTGTACGATGTCACCGACCAGGAGTCTTTCAACAATGTCAAGCAGTGGTTACAGGAGATTGACCGTTACGCCACCAGCGGGGTCATGAAGCTGCTTGTGGGAAACAAGTCGGATTTGGAGGACAAGAAGGTGGTTGATTACGCAGTGGCAAAGGAGTTTGCCGATGCCCTGGAGGTTCCTTTCCTTGAGACGTCTGCTTTGGACTCTACCAACGTTGAGCAGGCCTTCTTCACCATGTCCAGACAGATCAAGGCACAGATGGCTAGCACACAACCTTCTGGTGCTGCCGGTGGAAACAGCAAAGCCCCTGTAAACTTGCGTGGATCTTCCATCGCTGCCAACCAGGCTTCAGGCTGTTGTTAGATTGGCGTATGATGTGTATCTTTTTATGACTGCCTTCTTCCACGCTTCCGACCTATGATCAAGTGTGATTTATTTTTCCTACAGCTTACAGGTATTTTTGGTTCCTGTGTTTCGAGGTGCATGTAGTTAATGCTTCTGGAGGCGCTAATATATAATCGCTCAATTTCATACCTCTTCCCATAGACTTGTAGATCACTGTCAGCTGCCTTCAACGAGTCGCATCGGACCTATGCCATTGGACCACCGTCATCGCACTTATGGTGCATAGACGTTAATCATCAACATAATATTTATAAGATCCTGTTTGGCCTTGGCGTCGAAAACAGAGCTCACAGGCTCTTTCTCCTCCTACAGTTGGGGGTTCGTGCACACGTCTCAACCTTCTTCCCGATTGGGACTTCCTGTATGTAATCCAGATGCACACCCATCGATCTCGATGCGAACGACAACTGGGGAAACTGTTGACTTGCGAGCTCAGTACTCGGAGTTTGAGTTGTGGATGGGGGATCACAGTTATTGATCTGCAGTTACAAGTGTGTAAAAGTTGGCATTAGGAACAAAAACCATTGATCCCTTTGAAAGAAGCACAGATCTGTTGTTCACACAATAATGGCAGGAGCATCAGAAAAAAAGTTGGCGGGTTCCAACGAGAAGATCCTCACGGAAATCCACCGTCTCTCGGCCGTGATCAACCTTACCACTCTGCTAACCATGAGTGTTTTTGAGAGACCAGGGTCCAAGAAATGGTTTATCATATTGTCTATACCAGCATTAGTTCTAGAGTATTTCTTGGAGAAGGCCGGGAGGCCCAAGTACCAGACCAAAGATGGAAGGCCAAATCTGATTTCCGCAGGAGAGGATCTTCAGCAATCTGGCCTTACCGAGTATATGTTTGACGTTCTTTATGTGACCTTCCTCTGTGACATACTCATGGTATTGTTTGGCTCCAACAAGGTGTGGTTGTTATATCTTGTGGTAAGTATAGAGGCATTTCGAGTGCTTCGGTTGCAACAAGCCTGGACGCTGTTTGTTTCTACAAGCACATTGTTTAATTCCTACAATTACTAATTGTTTATGATTACAGATCCCAGGCTTCGGTGGGTACAAGCTGTTACAGCTGCTGGGTATTGGCAAACAGCTTCTTGGTTTGGGCTCTGCGGGTCCGGCTGCTACAACCTTTGTGAAGGATGCTCCAAAGCAGGAGGCTGAGAAGAGCAAAAGGCAGCAGAAGCTGGAGGCAAGAGGAGCCAAGGGCCCAAGGATGAAGGTTATGAGGTAATATCGATTTAGACATGACACATATAGCACCTGTCTCTCTTTGTATGTACATATTATGTTATTATAAGCGTTCAACCATCATCTGACGAGTATATGATATGCACCACCACTCCACCCCACCCACTCCACTCCTCTTGCTCAGTGTAACCACGCAACTACAACCTGTAGCTAATCTACACCCATGTTTGCCCTCTTAGGTAAACTACTGGTAAAACTGGCTGTGTGAACGAAGCAGAGAGCCACCTGGAAAGGTGCCAGCCAGGCCTTCCATGGAACAATTGGCGGGTAATGCACGTATCGCGGTCAATGGCTGCTGCTGCGGCCGTTTTCGAATCTCACAGCACACACATTTCCAACGTACAGCCCCTATTGGAGGGCGCGAGGGCTCATATGCAGGCCACCCTAACAGCCTGGCCCCCTGTGTTGAGGAGCATTGGACGAGGCGATCCGAAAGGAGGCAGGTGTTGCCTTGTCTCTCTCTCTCCCCCTCTCTCTCATCTCCCTCGCCCTTGCCAATTATAAGCAAGTGGTGGCTGAATTTCCTAGTTGAAGGCATTATTTCATTTCTTCAACTCTGTGAGTTTATATAAGACAGTAAATTAATTCAAAATGGACGGAGGTATGTATAATTCACAGAGTTGGTGATGGATTGTTCCCGGATTTTACTGGTGATCTGACCGCGGGTGTCGGCTCTTCTGTGGCCATGGGATTGTGGGTGTGGGTGAAGGTACTGGTAACCTCCAGATCAATGAAATACAAATAGGACGAGGTTCTCTCAATGGATCAGCAAGAAATTGAGTGTTGATTCGGACTATTTTGTTTGTAGATCGTGCTGGTTATCGTGCCGTCCCTCGCCTGCCCCCTTACTGCCTCGCGCCCCCACTTTCCCCGTAAGGGGCAGCCATCTGGGCCACGTCAGGTCGTTCAACCGTGATCTCTGGTTGGGTTCACGTCAATCAATCAAATGGACTAGTGGATCTTGAATATTTACTAACACAAATTATAGACGTTGCAGCAGTATGTACCGGAATATAATTATTCACGTATATTTCAGCGGTGGTTTATGCAGATCAGCGATAGCCTGGCCAGCAATATTCACTAGGCCTTTATGAAGCCTGTGGTGTCCATGGTCGGACTATCAGCCAACCGCTGGCTATCACTTTTACTCATGATACTAATTATTATAATTTATAGATTGTTATCGACAATGGTTCTGGTATGTGTAAAGCCGGTTTTGCCGGTGATGACGCTCCACGTGCCGTTTTCCCATCTATTGTGGGTAGACCAAGACACCAGGGTATCATGGTCGGTATGGGCCAGAAGGACTCTTACGTTGGTGATGAGGCTCAGTCCAAGAGAGGTATATTGACTCTTCGTTACCCAATTGAGCACGGTATCGTCACCAACTGGGATGATATGGAGAAGATCTGGCACCACACCTTCTACAACGAGCTGCGTGTCGCCCCAGAGGAGCACCCAGTCTTGTTGACCGAGGCCCCAATGAACCCCAAGTCCAACAGAGAGAAGATGACCCAGATTCTCTTTGAGACTTTCAACGTCCCAGCCTTTTACGTTAACATCCAGGCTGTTCTTTCTCTGTACTCTTCCGGAAGAACCACTGGTATCGTTCTCGACTCTGGTGATGGTGTTACCCACGTTGTCCCAATTTACGCCGGTTTCTCCATGGCCCACGCCATCCTCCGTATCGACTTGGCTGGTAGAGACTTGACTGACTACCTCATGAAGATCCTTGCTGAGCGTGGTTACGCATTCACCACCACCGCCGAGCGTGAAATTGTCCGTGACATCAAGGAGAAGCTTTGTTACGTTGCTCTTGACTTTGACCAGGAGCTCCAGACCTCCTCCCAGTCCTCCTCTATCGAGAAGTCTTACGAGCTTCCAGATGGTCAGGTCATCACCATTGGTAACGAGAGATTCAGAGCCCCAGAGGCCCTTTTCCACCCATCTGTCTTGGGTCTTGAGGCCGTTGGTATCGACCAGACCACCTACAACTCCATCATCAAGTGTGATGTTGATGTCCGTAAGGAGCTTTACGGTAACATTGTTATGTCTGGTGGTACTACTATGTTCCCAGGTATCGCTGAGCGTATGCAGAAGGAGATCACAGCTTTGGCCCCATCCTCTATGAAGGTCAAGATCATTGCTCCACCAGAGCGTAAGTACTCTGTCTGGATCGGTGGTTCCATTCTTGCTTCCCTCTCCACCTTCCAGCAGATGTGGATCTCCAAACAGGAGTACGACGAGTCTGGACCATCCATTGTCCACCACAAGTGTTTCTAAGTGTAAAATCGTGGTTGCTTGGATATTGTCTCTGTGTCAGCTCTGCGATTTTAGAACTTTTTGATTTTTAGAATTGCTGGAGAAGGTGCTCTAACGGTTCCTTCTCGTGTACTCTTGCGTCTATTTTATAGCGATTTTCCTTCTTGTTTGTCAGATTGTTTGTTTGACTATTCAACAATAAATTATATTTCACATTAAGGACTACTATCTCCACCGTAGAGAAAAAAAGAAACGCATTCGTGACACAAATCGTCAAATAAATCTAAAAGTCATCTTTAATACCACTTGCACCCTCAGCACGCAACCTCTCGGCATTGATCTCCCACCAGTGTTTGAAGGTATTCGTCTCGTCTTCGTAGCTATCCGCTGTCACATCCCAAGGTTTGGGGCTGATGATGTAGTGGATGTTCTTCACCTCATTGATATCCCAAATGTCTTTATGGATTGCAGAGAGAGTCTTGAGTGCATTGTACTTATAGCTAAGGGCATACCACTTGCCTTCAAACACGTCACTGAGCAAACTTTGATCAGCAAATTCATAATCCCTGGTCTGGCTAGGGTTTTGCAGAGCCAAGCGGATCTTGTCATAACTCTTTTGGGATGGGTTAACAACTTGAAGGCCACCATTGCAAATTCCAAGGCCAGCCTTACTGTTAGGACCCTTGATTGGAGCATCTGGGTCCTCGGATGTCACAGTCTTGGATTTCTTCTGATTGTAATCAGTATAAGCACAATTCTCCTTGACCCAGTCCTGTGGGTAATGTGGCTTCTGGTAGGGATTGCAGACACAAGCATGGCTAGCTGCGAACACAGCATTGTCATTGAGCTCAATCTCCATCAGCTCATCCATGTTCTGGAGCACAATCATATCACTGTCCAATTGAACAACACGATCAAACTGGACAAGACTGAACGGCTGAAGCTTGGTCCAGCAGTCATAGAATCTGGTATCATTTGAGTAGTCCTTGTGCTCTACTGGCAATAGGTAATTGATTCTGAGCTTTGGAATTCCACGTAGGTCCAACGCCTTGTGGCCCTCCTCGGTGAAGGTGTCTGTATATAGTGCCACCAGCGGGTACTTTGATCCAGCCCTCTTGAGCGAGTAGTCAAGTGCAATGAGACCCGTCAGGTATTTGGTGTTGGTGATCAAGGTGGTCCAAACCTGCTTGTGCTGAGACAGATCTGTATCAGGAATAGTGGCAAAAGTCATGGTGTAGAACTCAACTATATAACAGCCGCGGGGATATCCTCAGGCATATACTTGCAGTCTGGGGGGAAAGAACAAATGATAACTTTCCAGAAGTACATATATATATGTAAGTATATATATATATATATATAGTACAAGGCTGTCGGATCAACTGAACAATTGAGGCGACCATCTTGAGAAGATGTGATTCTTTTATCTCCGAAACTTGACAAATACAGAGCTCGACATGCACCCTTCCCATGCAGCAGTTGCCTATGCTCGTGTCCACGAGATAGCTCAAACTTCCCAATTAAGCACATCTCTCCGAGCATATGACGAAAGCCCCCGAAGATAGATACTGTCCCACCGTCTAGGGCTAAGCCAGCCAGCCTATCAAGGGCAGGCTGTGCAGCATGCACCACTGGCTGCTGCACATTGCTGGTACAGATAGACAAAAGGTGTGGCTCAAAGTCCCCATTGTCCTTTTTGTTTTCGACGGGTGTCCGTTAATGCCTGGGAATTCTATATGCTACACGAAGAATGTCTGATTTGCCGCTTCGAGTATACGTGTAAACCCGCAAAGTGGGTCCCACCTTCCTCAAGTGATTTATCCGACTCGAGCCTCCTAACTCGCGCCGCACCAACGCTCTCCCTGCTTTGCGCAGGACACTTACATCACTCCACAGATAGTGCCACTGCTGGGATGTATATGTAGCCCTTGGTGTACAGGGTGCACTTCACTTGATCGGCTCGACGACGAGCCTCGAGGAGGCGGTTCGGCTTTCCTGAATCGCACGCATTTTATTATCTGGCTGAGACAGGAGGAGGCAGCTCGAGAGCCTTCCCTAGCACATAGATAGAAGCAGACTGCATTACCCGGCTACCATCCCTGGGACTTCCCACAGGCTTGAATATCGTGTGTGTAGTAAGTAGACAGGGCGCAACAGGTGACGAGCACAAGCTGCATGAACCAGTCCCAGCACGCACATCGTCCTGGTACAATTCGGTAACGCCTTCAACTTAACAATAGGATGTGTGTGTGCAGAGTAAGCATTTTTTGTTAAAACTAAACATGTCACTTAGGACGATGATTTTTGGTGTTTGGTGTTGTATGGTTCTCTTGATGAACTCTGTAAAAAAAACGTAAAAATACCGGGCCAGGGAGAAAGCAAGTAACCCTTCTGACTCACCAACATTATGGGGACATCCCCAGCTGTATGCGGGAGGGGGAGATGCATGCATAAGTGCAAGGTGCTGTTACCCTGACTCTGGGCCTCCGCCGTTCCTGTTCCCTGCTCCGGCTTTCACATCGTAATCCTCCTGTTGCTTGCTTAGGGTGTTACTACGATGTCGCTTCACAAGCGCAGCCTTCTGCGTTAAGAATAACCACAACCCGAACCAGAAGTGGGAAAAAAGTTAGTTGAAACCAGCAAACAAAGATAGTTGTTGGTACTCGATACACAGCCAGAAAACCAGGAGACAACAGCAAGGGTGAGATATTCTACCCAGCTAGGAGAATAGTGGTGGGAATATTTTTTTAAAGGGAGTTGTTGTTTGTGTGGTGCTGCAATCTTGCTGTCACCTCACGGCTGTTTTTTGTGTGTGTGTGTGTGTGTCTTTTTGCTTCAACCTCACCGTCATATGCTTTAACCAGCACGTTTTTCCAAACCAACCAAATACGGCCCCATTACAGTTGGAGATATGAACTCAAAGGGCTTGGCCAAACTAGTCTAGTATTGCGCCAAACATTTTCACCCACAAGCCGCAGCGTTTGCTTTACACTGGTGACGTACATTAATAATAGTCACATGACCCCCTTTTAGTGGTATATCGCGATACAGCGTCCTCATTTTTCTGACAAACTCCTATAATCAAATGTATGGGGTGATATTTATTTAACCGAATAATCATATACAGCGAATATACACATTTATCAAGGTTTCAAGATGGTGCTTATCAACGGTGTGAAGTACGCCTGCGAAAGATGTATCAGAGGGCACAGGGTTACGGCCTGCACTCACACTGACCAGCCCCTGATGATGATCAAACCAAAGGGAAGGCCATCCAGTCAGTGTGCCCACTGTCGTGAAATGAGAAAGCTGAAAAATCACCATGTCAACTGCACATGTAGCAAGAAGACAAACCCCAGCCAGTCGTCGCATGATGAAGGCTGCCCTTGCTCCTGTTTGAAGGATAGCAACTGCACATGTCACACAAAGAAAAAGAAGGGGTCAACGGAGTCCAGCCCTACAAACCACGACGAGGCAAATACGTCTAAGATGTTTCCTGATTCCACCAGCTCATGGGCTGTGGATAAAAGACCTAGCATGTCTAAGACTCTTAGTGTGGATTCCGGCCTATCCCCTGTGTCGGCAAATGGAAGAGACGCACCGTACTCCATGTACACACAGAGCTGGGATCTCTTCGGTTCTCCTTCATATGGATCTGAGAACATGTCCCAGTCCAATAGTATGCTTTCGATCGCTGAGTCAGCAGAGACAAGCTTGGGCAAAGACGGCTCCACAGCAAAAGTTTCATCTGTCAGCGATGGCACACAGTCAGCAAGACCAGATACTCCGTCTAGAAGAAGGCATGGTGAGATTTCCGTCCCTGTGGATGAATACGTTGCCCCATTCAACACCATGAATACCAATTTGCATAACTTGATGAGTGCAGCCTCAGGGGACGCTGTAGAGCCTTCTGAGAGGCCATCGGCGGCACAGTTGAGTTCATGGCGTGGTTCAGGTGCGTCGGGTAATACCGGTAATGGATCTAATGCCTTGTTCTCTGATATGCCCTTTCCATTTTCAGGGAATGGCTTGCTGGATGTCTTCTCATATGATGATTCCGTCTCGATGTACCAACAGAAAAACAGATCCACGGCCAGCATTGCCACCTCTACAAGCTCGTTCAAAGGTGCAAATGGGCACTACCCACCATCGGAAACAGAACATGGCCCTGAGAATTATTTCCCATTGTTCCCTCTGGTTGGGCCGACCATGTCACCCGATGGTGACTACTCTACGTTCTCGCCATATCCCCTACAATCTAATAATACCGGCAGTAGTGTCAATGGTAAATTTGGGAATGGAAGTGTGAATGGAAGTGTTAATGGGAGCAACGGGAATGGAATTGGAAACGGTAATGGGAACGGTAATGGTAATGCAATCGGTAACAATGGTGTGAACCACAGTCGGGAATCGTCCCTGTCGTTTAGTGAATTGAAGGCACATAACTCGGCAAGCCGTCAATTCTCAAACCCTCATCTGCAATATTATCAAAACCAGAATCAACACCAACATCAGCATCATCTGCCTTATCAGATGACTGGTTCTGGTTCTCACCACCATAGCCATGGGGCAAGCCACAGCCATAGCCATGGACATGGTCACCATTTGCATCAGGGTCATTACTCACCTTATCCGGCACCCAAGAGGAGCTCTAGTTTCCTCTCTATTGCAAGTAGTAATGCATCAAATAGTGGTACCACTGCTGCAGTGAATGGGTTATCATCTCCTACTATGGCAAGGCCGCCTTTGCTCGCGATGAATTCCACGGATTCATTGAGCGGCTTCCAGTTGGTAAATGGCAATGGACACCACCCGATTGCGAGCGACATGTATCACAAGGCGACGAATAGCAGTTTTGTTGGTCCAGACAGTCCACATCAGCATCCGCCTTACAGCTCGTCGGTTGATAACCTTGCTTCTCCTTCACATAGTGTGGAGTCTCACTTGATGCCAGTGACGAGCGTTGGGTCTAACTCTAATCATGTGGGTATGCCACCTTCGGTATCATTGGGAACAGCCCAACCAGTACAACAACAGCAAGGTCCGTCCACCTTGCTAGAAGGAACAGGAGATGGGGCATCAGATATAGATTTTAGCAACATTGGCATTGTTCCCATGACATCGACGCGATTCATGCCTATGTCCAAGAGCACCAGTGAATTAGAGCCCGCGCCAAACTCGTCTGATCTGGCTGCGCTCAACCAGGTGAATTTGGACGACGTTCTCGCTGGCGACAACGTAGGAGACGCATTTGATTCATTTCTGGCCATACCAGCAGAGGCAGATGAAGCTGGAGAGATAAACATTGTATAGGCTAGATGGCAACCTGCGATCATGCGGGTTGCAGGTTGTCGCACATGTTCTCAACTATTAATAATATAGAACCTCATGTACGAGCTCGTATTCATCCACCTAGTAGTATAGTCCTGTATCTGTAGTGTTCCAAGTGCGGTCAAGGTTGCGCTGTGGCTTATTCTTTCCTCTTAGATGAATGTGTGAATCTTACTGTAATTGGGTTAATGTGGCAGTTATGCGTCATGCGTCCCATCCTTCCCCTGTTTACAATCAGCCCCTTGAGGCCCGATATTTACGTAAAAAGATCCTGCTGGAGCAGGGCTGGGCATACCATACCATACGCTCGTCATATCGTGATGATACTCTGTTGGATTTCAAGGCATGCTCCAAAAAGTCTGGTGCTGGAGCTCTTTTCCCGTGCATACATGGCGTACAGGAAAATACGACCGGCAGAAATCACCACGTCCCAACAACAATCTGCTAAGCCGTCAGTCACCTTTTCTCAAGGGTGCACCGTGGGGGCCAGTGGGTGATGAAATCCGGGTGAGCGGTATGCGCGTGTTTGGCACTGAGGAATGTCCTTGCTGCAGGTGCTCTTGAGCCTCGGTTTTTTCTCGCGGGATGTACTCTCAGGAGCAATGTTCCATAGATGCTTCTGTTGACGCTTCCAGAAAACCTAATGCCAAATAGCATGCAGCGCGCACGCACCAAAACCAGACACTGCATGGTATTGGACGAGTGATCGGGTCCATGAAAGCATGCGTGTCTCTCTTGCAGCTGCATTGTTCGGTAACCTGGACAGACCGGTAGCCGATGGGTGAAATTCGGAGCTAGCAACGGAAATCGGCGGCATCTCAAGGAATCTTTTGGAGGGAAGCACTTACGTCTATAGCAAGCTTTGGGCCAACACCTGGGTTTGAGGTAGAAGTTCAAAAGAGAACAGAGGGAGGCTCTTTCACCTAAAGAGGTGCCTATGACATTTGGCAATCCATGTTATTTCAGGTTGGAGGCGATCTGAGGCATGAAGAGAATCAGCCCCTGGTTCATGATTCACCATCCGTAAAAGCAATTCATTCTTCGGCATATCGGTCTCTGCTAGCGGCTGGACATATAATTGTATGAGGCACTACACAGGGTGCGCACTGCTAGCATGCCCATGCCTACAGAAGGAAGTTCTTTTTTGCACCAGTTGTACGGGTTGGGTTGTTCCCCTTGAGCATTTTGATATTTCCTAAAACGAAAGGGACCCTCCAGTGGAGCACGCAAATTAGCCGGCACTTAGGCACATCTCGTGCATTAGCGCCAGTGAGAGCGTCAAAACGAATGAAGCAAGCACTAGCTAGCCGAGGCTCAGCTTCCCCTCCCCAAAACTTCGGATGCAGTAACCAACTTATCCGTCCCTTTGAAGGCTATGGGGAGTGGTTGTGTCTCTCGAGCAGTCTCAAACACATACACATACACTGTCCAACGACTAGCATACGCACCAATAAACTCTAAATGTGTTATTGTGTTAAAGTTGGCAAGTGCAGACATTTTGACATGTAATGGAACAAAATATGCTTGAGTGAGGGATATAATCTCCGCGTGGTTTCGTACAGCTCGGTGGAGATTATCTCTCACAGGCATCGTGAGACAAGGGCCCAACTACACACAAGGGATGATTTGCCGACTGAAAGGTTTGTATAGGACACATACAGCTTAAAGAGATTCATGCATATGTCGTGCGTATCTGCAAGAGACCTACATGCTCTGCAGTAGCGCGCCTCTCTGGCGATAGCTTTGACAGCTCGTCATGGCAATTGTTTGTCCTTGATTTGCATTCATACACGCCACACTCAAGTTCACCAGAATTCGTCTTTTTTCTTTCCGTTTGATGGCGGGACAGTTCTGAGATAAATTGCTTGTGAACGATGTTCTTGTTTCAACCCCTCGTGACCTCGTGTGCCTCCAGTTTTTACCGGTATGATGAATGGCAGGATCGCTTCCAATAGGCTACACTGTATCTGACGGTTGTCCCAACCGATAGTACAGGAAAAGAAGCGTAGACTACCATGGATGTAAACCTGCATGCATGAGAACGTAGCTGTGCATATCTTTTGAAGGACGTGACATTGAATGAGGCAGAAGGTACAGGGTTATGGGCCTATATTACGTATATCGTATTGTTCGGGCGGACCAAATCCCTTTCATGGATATGAAAAAAAAAAGAGTTTGGTACTGTGTGAAGGTTGGATGCCCTCATCATTTGAGATAATATTTCATAGCTCTGCCTTATGATTACCTAGTGGGGGGGGACGAAAAGGGATGGTTACAAGCTTCCTTTGTTCCATGCATGGAATTAGAGTTTCCGGATTCTTCCGTCGTTTTTGGGGTTATCCTATTGTTTGAATTAGTGGTTCGCATGAAAATACATGCAGGAAACTAGAGTATATCTCACTCGTTGCGCCAGCTTGACCAACCGGAGGGTATCTGTATGGACAGCTGGCTGAACTTTTGGTTGCTACTGCCTACACCTTTGGAGGGGTAGAACAGTTGCACGCGCAGAAGAGGGGAGAGGAAAACTGATGTGGCGTGTCATGCAGCTTCATGTAACCCTAACCTGCAGGCCCAAGCAGAATGGTTTTGGCCGCGTTCCTTCCAAAAGCATGAAATAGTTCTAGAAACATTTCACTCACAGCGAGACAGTGCAGTATATTCACCATATGGAGGTGACGGTACAAAATCCTCATATGTGACTATTGCAGAATTCCGCTTGGCAAACATATGATAACCTGTCATTGCAGGAGTCAAAAGCGATTATGCTGTTGACACCTAGCAGTTACGGGTGTTCCGCCTGGGAGAGCTGGTTTCCAACCTATGCATGATGTTAAGCCTCGGTTTAAAGAACAATAGGAAGCATGGTAAACAGACTAAAGGAACAGTCAAACGTACATGCCCCCCCTCCTGGGGCAGACCCAACCTTGCTGAACACCGAGTGTTGGAACAATAGCGATCATATAAAGATCTGAGAGTCACCGAAAACTGGCTTCGTCCTGTATAACTGCGATTTGCTGAGAATTGTTGAATTAATCAACCCATTGAACTGACAGAACAGCTTACACTTTTGCGAGGCACAGCGTGTATCAAAATGTTGTTTTCGGATTGGGCAAGTGAGGTCGCAGCCCTCTCCCCAAGAAGTAGTACGTCCCGCTCTATTTCACAAGAAGAAGACTCATTACCCACATTTGACTTGAACAATATCGACTATAGCATTCCCCATTTGCCGCACACTGGCCTGTTATTCAACCTGGAAGTTGAGTCAGGTGTCTTCCCTGCTGAGTTCGTTCCATCTGCTAAGGCCTGTGAACCAGCTCGCCCCTCTCTATGTTGGTCAGCTACCACTCCATCTGAGGGAGGAAATACTGTGTATCCAACACCCATTTCTTCTCCAATGACTCAAAAGAATCTGTCCAGGGATGGTTCAGTACTGTTTATTGACCGCTCAGGTCTTGAGAATTCTAGTGACTGGTTCACACACCATGACGGTACAGATTCGCCGGTGGAAATGGGGGATAAGAGTGAGAGTGTTACCGATGAGACTGCCGCGTCGGATGTTAGTGATGACGATTATGACAGAAACAATGACTCCAGTTCAGGCACCACGAACTCTGAATATGATTCCCAGATGAGGGGCACAAGGCGATCTGTGGCTAAGGTGTGTCATATTTGTCATAAAAAGATCAGGCGTGATATGCCACGGCACCTGAGGACACATGAGCCGGACTCAAGATTCAGGTGTTTTTCCCATCGTGACCTATGTCGCCACAAGACTGGCAGATTCAACCGCCCTTATGACTTCAAAAAGCATCTACTCAACTATCATTTCAACTTTGATAATGTCAGTGCCAAACGTATACACAACTTGAGCGATAAGCTCCTTCACACCGGTACTTGCTACTGTGGATACCGGTCAACAGCTCAGGTGTGGCTTGATAACCATATTCTTTCAAAGGACAAAGATGCATGTTTTTACTCTAGGCAGTTTCATGTCTCTGATCTTAATAGCTTTCGCCAATCAACAGACAGGTGAAATGATAGGAGTCTGTTTTCTTTGACAAACTCTCGGTAGCGGATTTATATATAGATAACGATAATTAATGATTCACTAGCTAAGTATATTATACGTACAGCTTTATATATATATATCACTATTTCGAAGCGCCTTATGGATGTAATGTTGCTGGCGTTTTGAGGGGCGGAGGGCTAGCCTCTAGCAGGGATGCAGCAATGCTAGTATGAGACGAGACATATAGAGGCAGATAATCACTCCTAGTAATTTTTCCTGAGTACTCTAATGGGGCTTCTTCTATGGTTGGGGTCAGTGATATATCATGCAGAGACTGCTTGACAGTTTCTATATTTCCGTATTGGTTGTTATCGCTCTCCCTCCTATCTGTCATCTCGGAAGCATGCAGCGAGGTCTCTTCCGATGTGTGCAGCGCATTTGAATCCTGAAACAACGTGGGGGGCGTAGAAGGGGAGGTGGGGGACTGGGCCACTGAGGAACCTCTACGCAGAGATAGTGGCTTCATCCATTCCCCACTTGATGTGCGAGGTGTATTGAAGGGTGAGAAGCGATCCTGTGCTCTACCTATGGTTGAGGTATCCATATGTTGATACATTGTATCACTGTATGGTTCCGCTGCAACAAACATTCCATTAGGAGAGTACGTCTTCACGGGGTTATCGATTGTGAGAGTCCTCAGTTTTAACCGCTGGTGTGGATGGAATGTCTTGGTCAATACAGCACCTGTCTTCTCTGCCGTTTTGTCCACTATAGCAGCACTGGTGTCCCATATCTGTATTGCAGACTTTTCGAGGAAGGATTTGTCATGAAAAGGTTTAAAGTCCTTCAGCAACTCCAAGTTCTCAATTTTCTCAAGGGTGTGATCATGCTCCCACTGCAGGACAATATCTTGGTAGCTGAATGTCTGAAGACGGGAGATCCCTTGAGATTGTGCGAACCTTGCCAACCGCTTGTGGACATACTCATAGATGCCTAGCTGGTCGTAATAAATTTGTGTGCTGAATAGATTGAAAAATTCAGACGTGAGATATAGAAACTGAGGCACCACAATTCTCACCTTTTCGTCAAGTTCAAGGAAAATCTGTGTAGCGTCCTCCAATGTTGCTTGTGATGCTTCTAGATGGGCAATGTCTTTGTCTGAGAAAGGACCAGACTTGACAATTGCTTTATCTGCAGTTGCATGATGTCTGTCGTAATCGATCTTTTTATGACTCCGCTTACGCAGTAACTTCTGAACATCCTCGAGGTTCGATTTCATAGTTTTGCATTTGCCATGGATAGTTTCCTCTAGATTGTCCACTCTCTCGGATACATCGGAACGCAGGGAGTTGATCAATTTCACGAAATTTTTGATCTCCGTGAGAGTTATGTTGTGAAGAGTCTCTTGCTCATTGTACTGCATGGCCCCGACTGAGTCTTGTGTATCTGAAACATCCACAGGGTTGTGGAATTGCATATAGTGTTCAGCGATTTCCAGCTCAAGTTCCAGGAGCTTCATCCAAGTATATCTCCATTGGTTAGTTTGTGCTGATATGTATTCCACTCCCGCAATCGCCACTCTTATGTCATGTTCCCATGCAACGATGACAGAGTCCTCCAAGGATTTCTTCCCCATAAGTTGGTGAGGCGTTCTCACCAACGCTTTTTTGACACCTCTCAATGACATCGTTTAACGGTATATAGACGGGCGCCCGTGCTCACTGGCTGTTGTAGTGGAATATATTCTGTGAAGGAAGATCAAACAAAAGCTGATATCACTAAACAGTGTATTATAGGAAAGAGAGCCTCTTGGTGGGATTATCACAATTCGAGATATATATATTCAGGCATCTCCACTCCGAAATGATCACCAGCTGAAGCCATCTCCACACTGCTTATTGTGCAGACTATCCACCTGTCGGCTCACTACTAACTACCATACATAAGCTTAGTGTATGCATGATCGGGCGTACTCCTCTTGGGATTCACCGGCTCCACCTCATCTCCAGTCACTCGCGCCCATTACTGGAAAACACACGCTACCTAAGATGTGCCTGGGGGGCAGTGGGTAGGTAATGACATTGGTAGTGTAATACATTAGCAAATCATCTATGCAGGCATACAAATGAAGGGCAACTAGGCATCTAGGCTGTAGAGAGAGGGTCCCCGGGTTCCTGTAGGCGCCGCGCAGGCCGCTTATTTTATCATGCAGCACGTGATGGGGTCTTCTCCACATAAAGGAGGAGAAAGATGATTGCAGAATCACTACGTTCGAGGGGGGACACTGCCAGTAGAAGGGGGTAAATGACTCAGGGTTCGTTTAGGCTAGGCGTGCTATTGTTTTTTTTTGAGGGGGGCAATGGTCGAAAATGATCTTTGCGCTTGCGCTCGTTTGACTTGGGATTAGAGCTTCGTACATGTGAGATGTATATATTCGTGGGTGTGAATGTATGTATGTTGTACATATAAAAACAAGCGTTGTATCCCTGCTACGTATATCCCTCCTCCCAGCGCTGAATCACTCATAGTTGATCAAAAAGAAGCGGTCAAGAGTTGAGACGCACATCCAGTACTAGAGATATCACGACATAATGTCTTCCCTGAAGGGCGTGGATCACAACGACTCTCAGCAGCAACTGCAGCAGGAGAACCTGCAAGGCTCTACGGCACAGGCCAAAGCCGTTGATGAGCAACATGATGCAAAGGGGACAGAGGAGGATCATCCAACCAAGTGCGAGATTGTAGGATGTCTGCACGCTCCAGGTCAGGAATCCATTGGGCATTCTGCCAAGGATAGGTTCGGGTCTAACTTTGTTCTCAAGGGTCCAGACTCCCCTAACCTCTACAAAAGATGGATCAAGTGAGCAGATCGGTGTTGTCATTGCGGATCCTTGCTGGTCAATGATGTGAATGTTTTCACACCGCCTTCTTTTCTCTTAGGTGTCCTTATGTGTGTGTGTGGCTTCGTTGTTTTGTCGTTTGCACCCCAGATAAACAGATATATGTTGCAGCTATCTATTACTCAACAAAAATGTGCCGTTGCATGATGATTATTGTGTTTCATTTGAACAAGAAGTATCATATCTAATGCAAAATAAAATGACTATTGGTGATCTTCGTTAATCATTCTTTCTAACCTTCCAAATATCCTGTCTCTGTGAATGGCTACTTCATCATCAACATCACTGGGGAAAAAAATATTCCTCTTCAAAGGTGGACTAGTACCTTCAGTATCATCCATGAGTTGGGACGGCGGTACTGCACCATCATCTGGCCCATAGATCTCATCATAAAGGTTATCGATAGCCTCGTCTGTATCGTAGCTACTACCTCCCATTCCCTGACTTTCTATGTAATCATGATGGGAAAACTTGTTATGGTTGTGCGAGATCTCGTATTCATCATCCTCGTCATCACTTACAACTGGTTTATCGCTCAAATCGTCCATTTCGTCTTCCTCGCGTCGCGTGCGGATCTCATCAGCGATATATGAAGAATCGCTCTGAAACCCCACATCTTCATCCTCGGGATAATCATTCTGATAATAGTCCTCAGCGTTTGAGTCCTCGTCGTCAGTCTGTGCCAATCCTTCTTCGTCCTCTTCCACGACAAAGCGGTTTGGTTCCCCATCATATTTGATATAGCCGGTCTTACTTGTTTCCCAGTCCTTACGAGCCGCCTGGTCCCACAGATACACATCATAAACGTATTCGTCATTATCAGGTTGCAGCAGCAGCTGCTGCTGCTGTGCATGCTGGCGATCCGTTGATCTTGATGGTCTTCTCTGTCTTGGCTGTGGTCTATTCAGTGTGTCCTGATTTGAGCTGAGGAAATCATCTAGCATCTCAGCAAAGGCAGGGCGTAGTTTTGGTTCTTCTTCCACTGGCCCTGAATGGAGAGGCTGCTGTGAGAGAAGAAAGATCATTTTATTCTTGGGAAAAGTTAGTTCAAGAGCCTAGGGGGGAAATATACTGTGGGACAAAAAAAAACTTACGTTCTCAAGTCCCTCTGACTTGAGGATGGTAGATTTATCATCTTGCTGGGACTCATCTGTGCGAGCGAGCTTGAAGACTAGAAGAAAAATACTGTCAGTATTGAAGCAGTATGAGGAAAAAACGAAGCCCGTCCACACTTACTGTATTTATCTGACTTTGACCTCTTGAGAGAGCTATTCTCCAGAACTGATAAAAGAGTTAGTACATCTTACTCAAAGAGCCTAATGGTCCCGTCCCATTAACACCAAACACGCCAGCTATGCAATCGGGGCGCTAGCACGGGCGACATACTTACTCAGGGCCTGAAGAGGGTCTTCATTTCTCTTACGTTTTATCCTCAACACCTGAGGCGGGGTAGATAACTCTGTCATGTCTGTATCTTTTGCTTGAATTTTTGATTGCGTATGTGGCCGCGTATGCTGCTGCTGGTCTAACAGGCTCGCTAGTATATATGCTTTTTGTAACCTCCAGTGTGGTATTGCTATGTTTGCCGGCCCAGCCAAATGGAAATCCTCGAGCTGTCACTGCAATTCAAGAGAAATCGAGTGCTCCTAGTCACGAGTCACACTGTGTGATAACCCCATCTACTCACGGCAAGCTCCGCAAAGCTACCAATGCTATTTGCCTACTACGACATCTGCATCTACCTGCGTGACGATCAAGGACCACTTCCCATTGCGTACAGTGGCATCACATAGCCAGAAGCAGCAGGCAGTCTTGCGTGGGGACCCGATTCACCTGACTTTGTTTCTATGCATGCATGGCTTCTGAGACCCGCGGCTGACCCTGACCGTTTGCTACCTGCAAGAACGGCTGGCCACGCATGATGGGTGGTGGTTCCCTTCTTCTTTAAGTCCCCATGTTGATCTTTCTTTGTGTCCTGCTCAGCAATGAGAGAGTGAGCCAAGCAGACTGCAGAGGTACAATAGTATGGGGCAGAGATTATTTAGAGGAGAAAGGGAGTGTCGTTGCTCTCCTTAAGTGAAGAGGTTGAGTGCACCAAGATTTATGTTTATTGTAATTTGCCGTAAATCAAAGTATAATATATACGCATATCCATTAGGAATATAGAACAACAGAAGAACTTTTGTAACAAGATGACTTTGATTAAATCTGCCAGTCTAGTTGTATACCGGCTAAATCTTTATTATAAACGGTGTGCGGAATTCTTGATAGGCAACGTGTTTGATCCTTACAAAGATATAGTGCTAATTACAGGTGGATGCTTGGGTCTTGGCCGGGAGTTGGTATTGGCATTCCGACAGAAGGGTGCCAAGGTGGTGGTTCTCGACATCTCCGTTCCTGAGGATGAGAAGAGAGTTGAGGGAGTCAACTACTACGAGTGTGATGTCGGCAGCCGGAAAGCGGTGCTTGCAGCTGCAAACCTCGTCAGGGCCCAGGTAGGGTCGATAACCGTTTTGATCAATAACGCTGGGATCACAGCTGGGGTTTCTGTTGTAGATTTGACCTTTGATCAGATTGAGAAGATAATACAGACAAATCTGACAGCCAGCTTCTATACCATAAAGGTGTTCCTTCCCGATATGCTGAAGCTGAAACGAGGGTACATCATCACGATCGCATCCGTTCTCGGATACATGTCGCCTGCGAGGCTGAGTGCATACGGAGCGTCCAAATCAGGACTCATTGCTCTCCACGAATCGCTTACGTACGAGCTGGGGCCCCCATCCTTGAACCTCACAGGCGTTAAGACTCTCCTGATCTGCCCTGGGCAACTCAAGACAAATCTGTTCAACAGTATAAAAACGCCCTCCACGATCTTAGCCCCAGAGCTCGAGCCCAGCTATGTCGCACGGTCTGTCGTCAAGGCGGTAGAGTTGGGCAGAAGAGGGGAAATCAAACTTCCTCTTTACGGAAACATATTGCCTGTGTTCAGGGCGGTGCCCTGGCCAATTGTAGAGGTGGCACGTTGCTTTTCGGGCATAGATAAGAGCATGAAGAAATTTGTCGCAAATGATTCTCTCAAACTTGCTGCAGACACTAACAACACCTGATGATTGTTCAACTTCCAGAAGAAACATTCCCGTATCCGTGTAGGCTCTCACTCCTCGCTAAAAGTCATCAAGCCTCAGAGCAAGCCATTGCCACATTATGATGTAGTCATTTGTTGGGCCATCTATTTTGATCAACTTTCTTGCTATCAACAATGGATGAAGTCTTCCCTCCGCTATTGTCCTTTGTATATTTGTTTTCACACGGTGAACATCTACATACAGATGCTCCTTGTCACGGTAGCCCAAAAACGATGGTAAATCCTCAGGATTCACGGTTATTTTGATCAATTTCTGCTTGAATGATTTGTTTGCTACATCCACTATTAAATCCAATCTATTTAGAGTTAGTCGTTGCCCTGTGTGGACATCTTTGGTGCAGGCCATCTCTGGAGAAGGCGAGGTGCCCACTATTCTCACATTAACGAGAAATGGTCTACTGTCAACTTCTTCCGGAAGGAGAGACAGTTGTTGCAGATCTGAGTATCCATCTGTGTTGGTGGACAGTTGCTGTGTCATGATTGCTGTTTCGTCATCAAAGGATGTTTCATAATCGTCCAGGTGTTTTCTGTCTGGCTCTAGGGTGGTGCGAAGCCGTTTTCTTGGTGGTGATACAGCAGGTGTACTCCGCGATACCGTAGTCAGCTCTGAAGCAGCTAGCGAAAACACCTCATTGGGTATGAACCTGCGTAGTACGTGAAGATCATCATGCAAGAACTGTCTCGGCAATGAAACCAAGAAGTTCTTGTATAGGTCTTTCAGAGCGGGCGAAACTGGGTGACTGATCCTATCCCTTGGCGAATTCAAAAGCTCCACAGATTCTGCAATTATGTCCAGTTTGTTTTCTTGGTAGGGTTTGCATCGTATCGTTACAGCTATGAAGTGAAAGTCTTTGTAAACATCACCATAGGTTCTGTCGGCCTCTTTCGTCCTCAGAGCTCCTAGCTTTTCTTCGAAGCATTGGATCTCAACCATCATCTTGGACGGCAAAAGAGGGAGGTTTTCATGTAGCACCACATAGTCAAGATGTTGACACTTGTTTTCGGTGAAGTCAGATATCAAAAGCTTGTATGGAGATCTTGAAGAGTGGGGAGGACACACCTTGACCAGATAACCCCACAAAACAATACCTGTCGATCTCTCGATAGCGAGATCACAGGCCTTCACTAACCTTCCATTCATTTGAGAGCTGTCAACTCAAGGTGTTTTGTTTCTTATTATTTCATGAGACATCATTAGGAATATCAATCTGACTCCTGTATCTAAAGGAGTGACTGTGTTTTTTGCGCGTTATGCATCGAGACGCGCGTTATTAAGGGTGCCTCATCTGGATGAGCTGCAAGGTGATGATAAAATGCATATGGTGTAAATCCACACCAAAAGCAGCTGGTATCGCAATTCGGTTGGAACTACAGGGTATTGGGCTTTCATATAAAATATACATCAACTTTTATTAATATACAATGCGCGTCATGTTCCTCTCCTGAGTAAATCATTTTCTTCTCTTGGCGGTTGACTTACCCTTTGGCTCATCCTTTGCCCTCTTCTTTCCGTTAGCAGCAGCTCCCTTCACTTCCGGCTTTTTGATTGCAGTAAAGAAACCGTCGAGCCTTCCTTGGGTTCCTGTCTTTAGTCCTTTCTTTAACTTTTCAGCACCATCGCGTATTCTCTGCTCCGAGAATCCATTTTCTCTCACCATGTACTGCACCAGTCCCTCAACGTCTGGTTCGGTCCATTTCAGATCAATCGTGCTTGGATCCGTCACGTCTGGATGCAAGAAGAGTTCCCTAGCCTCTGCATATGGCCAGTTCTCCGGGATCTTATACTTTGACTTGGGATTGGCCTCGATGGATTCGATCACCTTTTCTATCGAGCCATACTCTTTGATCAGTTTGAGTGCAGTAACTGGACCGATACCTTTGATAGTCTCGCAGTAGTCGCAGCCTAGCAGGATACACAGGTCAACAAACGTGTTGAGATCAAAGCCAAGGTCTTCTATGACTGTCTGATAGTGTATCTCGTTCACTGGCAGCTTTCTTGCCTCAGCCGCTGTAAGATGGCGAAGCAGGTAAGGCGTCTCGTAGCAGAGGGTGTCCATATCCTCTGATGCGGCTGCGTACACCTTTCCAGCTTTGGCCAAGGCCGCACACTGAGCCTCAGCTTCGCAGGGCGCTTCCACATAGGGAATTCCCATCAGCTTCAGCAATTTCTTGGCATCCTCATTCTGTTCCCTCGACACGCGCACCGTTCTCCTCTCGAACTTTTGCAACTCGAGCGCGGTTCCCGTCTCCTTCATCTCTGCGGCCTGTTTCTCTGCCTCTTCACGACGCTTCAATCTCTTCTCCAACTCCCCACCCTTTAAAACTGGAGGCTTTCCGTCAAACACATAGCAGGGCTTTATGCCCTGGTTCACCATGCGCACCGTCCTGTAGAAGAACCCCATGAGATGGGAGGTGGTCTCTCCATTCTCATTTGTGAGCTGCTGGCCGTCCTGTTGCCTCACGGCGATGAGAAACTGATAAAGGCACATCGAAGCATCAATAGCAACCTTTCTTCCGAAGAAGCTTTTCATCTCACCATTCTTGATTGCCCTAGGCGCATTATCTGCGATGATAGAGTTGAGTCCTTTGATACCCATGTCGGAGTTGCTTTGTATATATACCAAATAGAGCCAAAAACTTCCACCAAAAGAAAATCATAAGCCCAATCAGCGTTCGCCTTTATTTCACATCATCTTGTTTTTTGCTCTCTCAACCTCAAACCAACCAGTTCTCATCCCATGCACGCGTTGTTAGTAGTAAACGCGTACGCACTATGCCTCATACTATGTATGCTTCCTCATCTGCATCTCTCACTGCGATTGTCATCCAGGCATTAACGTGCCATACTCAACACCCACTGTTATGCGTTAAGGCAAAGCTCTGCCATAGAACTGTGTGCCAGCACTGATTTGGCTTCATTTTTCTACATTCACTCACACACAGAGAGAGGAGAGGGAATCGAGGAAAGTGATCGAGAGTTCGGCTCTGTGAAGGAAACAGAGAGAGGGACAGAGAGAGAAGTAGACAGGGCTATCAATCGTCTCTGCTGGAGGTACTGCTTTCTTCTGAGTACTTTTTGGATTATTCTTTCTGTATATATAGGCTGTCCATTGCTGAGTGTATCTGGGCTTGGTGTTTTTGTTTAGTACTCCAGACACAGACAAGATGTTTGGTATGCCATCGAGCTCGACGAGCGGGTTTGGAGGGTTCGGATCATCCAACACGGCTTCCACATCTCCGTTTGGAAATACCAACAACGCCTTTGGGGCTACCAATTCCAATAACACAGCCAATACAGGTGGAATTTTTGGCTCTGCTAACAACAACACTGGCAGTGCGTTCTCATTTGGGGGGAACCAAACTCAAAACGCTGCGCCAGCATCAACCGGGGGGATATTTGGTGGGGGTGGATTTGGATCAGCCAACAACAACAATGCAAACACAGGTTCCACATTTGGATCCGGATCATCAGCATTTGGCACAAACACAGGATCTGCCTTTGGAAGCGTGAACAATGCAGGTTCTCCGTTCGGATCCGCACCCACCGCAACAAATGCCTTTGGCTCGACCGTGAACCAATCTGGGATGGCTGCCAATAACCAGGGAACAGCATACAGGCCCTTCAAGGCATACACCGAGAAGGACCCTACAACCGGAGGAACTCTGGTGTATGAGAACATCTCCTCCATGCCGGAGTACAAAGATTACTCCTTCGAGGAACTGAGGGTTCAGGATTACATGCAAAATCGTAAATATGGAACCGATGGTACCAGTTCAATGTCTTCGCCATTCGGAGCCACCTCTGGATTTGGGGCAAACAACACCAACACTACCGGTGGGATATTTGGAAACTCAAATCAAAACTCATTAAACAACAACACAGCCACCTCGGGGTTCGGTGGTGGCTCCACAGGGCTGTTTGGTGCCAAGCCTGCCTCTGGTGGTCTGTTTGGCAGTTCCAACACGGGTTCCGCGTTCGGAGCTAACAACAACGCTACCACCACCAATTCTATATTTGGAGTTAACAATGCAGCAAAGCCGGCCACTGGATTCGGAGCATCTGGAAGTTCTCCTTTCTTCCAGAACCAAAATCAGAGTCAGCCTTCTGCATTTGGTGGTGCCCCCACTAATGCCTTTGGTGCATCCAACACAGGCTCCACTGGCGGCGGATTGTTCGGTAACACTGAGAACAAGTCTCCTTTTGGTGGAGCTGCTAACAATCAGCCAAGCGCGTTTGGTGGAATGACTAACACAACCAATGCCTTTGGCGGTGCAGGTGGTAATGCCTTTGGTGCTAGCAACGGTAATGCTACCACTGGGGGTGGTCTTTTTGGTTCAAACAACACCGCTGCGTCTGGTCCATTCGGTGCCAAGCCAGCTACAGGAATGGGTTTCGGCACTACTGCCACAAACAATAGTCCATTTGGTGCCTCTAATACTACCTCTACCGGTGGATTGTTTGGTGCAAAGCCCGCTGCCCCAGCCACTGGAGGCCTCTTTGGTGCAGCACCTGCGGCTGCCAATACCAATGCATCACCCTTTGGAGGTGCCTTTGGTTCCTCCAACACCGGGGCAGCTCAAAATAACACTACCTCGGGTGGTCTTTTTGGTGCTAGTAACAATAACGCCGGCACGAATGCCTTTGGTTCAGGTTTTGGCTCCACACTCAACAAACCTGCCGCAACTGGTGGTCTCTTCGGCAACACCACATCTGCTGCTCCAGCCCAATCCACCGGGTTCGGTGCTCCCGCTGCTCCAGCCACGGGGGGTCTCTTTGGAGCTAAGCCTGCTGGAAGCACGGGAGGTGGACTCTTTGGAAATACCTCTTCTCCTGCCACAGGAGGTGGCCTCTTTGGCAATAAGCCAGCAGCTCCTGCCGCGGGGTCTGGCTTTGGAGCAACTGCTCAACCTGCACTGGGTTCAGGTGGTTTGTTCGGCAGTAAGCCTGCAGCTTCAGGTGGCCTTTTTGGTGGTAGTGGGACAACTGGACTTGGCCAGAGCAGCCTCGCACAGCCTCAGCAAGCTGCTGGTGGACTCTTTGGACAGTCACAGGGTCTAGGACAGCAGCAGCCTCAGCAGCAGCAATCTTCTTTGTTTGGTGGGCCTCAACAGCAACCACAAGCAGCAGCGGTAAACCAGAATCCCTATGGCACCAATGCGCTCTTTGCAACAATAGGCAATATTCCCTCTGCGGTCACACCGACGGTGGCTCAGCCCATTGCCAAGCCCTTGGCGCCTGTTGAGAAGAAGAAGGTCAGCCTTGTCACCGCTTACAAGCTTTCTCCTAAGCCGTTGTTCTTGCGCGCCGCTACGCCTCCTAGGGCCAGTGTTTCACCACGTAGCAGCTCGCCAGCTTCAGCAAATGGCAGTATGGTGATGCCTGATGTGACCGCTGGCAAATCCCAAATCTCTAACACAAGCCTGGTGGCAAGCAAGCGCACCTCGCAGCTCTTCAACTCTAGCACGGATGAGGCCATTCTCTCAAGCACCATATTTGCGCCCGCCAAGGATCTGACAAGACTTGTAATCGATAAGAGCAATTCAGACTCCTTTGATCTAGGTGTCACCGGCGGTGATATCCTCGCATCGCAGAAGCAGGCATCTTTCAGGGTGGATGATACTGAGGAGAAGGATGGCAAAGCCACCAATGGGAAGGTTGCTAACGGCCAGGTAGAGCCCCACGGAATCACCTCTGTGAAGTCAGTGGAGAGCATAAGTGTGGCTATTCCTGCAAAAGAGCAACCATCTCTGGAAAGTAACCATGGAAATGGAATCATTCCGCCAAAGGCACTCTCTGCGGACGCCTCTGATGATGAGGATTATTACATGTCAATCCCACTCCCAAGGTTGCGCTCCATGACACCTACTCAGCTTAGAGCTGTCGAGGGCTTCACCGTCGGTAGACATGGATATGGTTCTATCGAGTTTTTGAAGCCAGTGGATCTCACCTCCATTCAACTTGATAGGATATGTGGTGGATTGATCATCTTGGATCACAAGTCATGCATTGTCTACCCGGATGAAACTTTGAAGCCCGCTGTTGGTGACGGGTTCAACCTTCCTGCTCGCATCACCTTGAATCACTGCTATCCAGTAGCTCGTGACAGCAAGAAGCCAGTGGTAGACCCCAAGCATCCCCTGGTGAAGAGACACATTAAGAAGTTGCATGAGATCAAGGGTGCCAAGTTTGAAAGTTATGACCCTCCTTCTGGAACCTGGACCTTCACAACCGAACACATGTGATCTACCTAATCACGCCTTGAGATTGATTGCAGTATGTCTCTCTAATGTATAATATTCAGTTATCTCCTTATTTAATAACTGGCACCAAAATGCATAAATTTTTTCTCAATAATTCTTAGGTCTTTCTTTCGGTGTAGCTCAAACTGTCGTTCCAGGTATTTCTTAGAGATTGTCGTGTAACAACAACTATCAAAGGCGGTATATAGTAAACCCTCTATAAGTACTGATCTCTCCAGACTTCTGTAAGTGATACTGGAATTTTGGATATATACATTGTTGTGGAAGACTACCACTTGGTTCTCCTAGAATGGCTGTTAATTTTGGTCGGCCGGTGTGGGGTGTGATAGTGGGTATCTCTTATCTGGAGTTGTCTCTGCAGGCCGAGCCTGCCAGATCAGGCTTGATTCTTACTAACATTGCCACTATTTGAAGATACCGAGCTTTTTGATTGCCTTCATAGGATATGGATCACATTTCATTGTATTTTTGTACCGTATCTCTTTTGAGAAACAGGTATGGTTTGAAATAGCGCTTTCAATGGTATGGTTGTCATACTACTTGGCCATCACCGTCTCTCCGGGCTCACCCCCACGCAACTTCAAATGCGGAGACGAGAAAAAGAGGATATGGAAGAGGTGGTGCAAGAAATGTGAAAATTACAAACCAGAGAGGTCTCATCACTGCAAAACATGTCGTAAATGTATTTTGAAGATGGACCACCATTGTCCATGGACTATGAACTGCGTAGGATATGGCAACATGCCTCACTTCCTGAGGTTTCTAACATGGGTGGTGTACACTACAGGGTTTGTCCTTGTGGAGTTGTCAAAGGTGTTATATCAGTATTATTTGGACCGTAGCTTGCCGTCTTATCTTGTATCAAAGGTTGAGATGGCCTCAGTGTTGGTGCTTACACTTGTAGACTTTTTTGTCTTTGTCTCTATCAGCATCCTACTGCTCAGGTGTCTCTACAACATCTTATTTCAAGGCATGTCACAAATCGAGAGCTGGGAGATGGAGAGACTGCAATCTCAGATGCGGAGTATCAGGTTATGGAGAAAGGTACGGGAAAACTATGAACTACTGCACAGAAAGCCTCTCCCACGGTTGACAACATGGACCAATATGCCAGATAGCACTTTCGAACGTGATCCAGAAGAAGAAGAAGAAGCAGAAGATCCAGATGTGATAAGTGATGAGGAAATACCCCAGTTTACTTCTGATGATTTAGTGTTTCCCTACGATGTTTCTGTTTGGGCCAACTTCAGGAGTACCATGGGTCCAATACATCTCTGGTTGTGGCCTTGGGGCACCCCAGACGGTGATGGCACACATTTCGATGTCAACGAGGAGATGCTTGAGGATGATCAGCTAAATCTGCCTTGGCCACCTGATGGCAATGATACAGAGAGAGATGTTATCTCGTCACAGTCTCCTCAAGGCATACCTCAGATTAGGCGAGATGCTAGAGGCAGGTACTACCGTATTGACCCTAGGGTGGAGATGGCACGTGCCGAATGGATGAATTCCCTAGGTGAGGGACTTGATGATTTTGGTGTTGATCTTGAAGCAGATAGTTACAATGATTCGCCAACAGAAGGTGTGCCTGCAGCTGTCGAACATACAAGACAGTACGACTCGGATCGTGACGAAGGCATTGAACTAAGAAGCAGGGTTGCATCTCATAGTCCCTCTACGACGCATGATAGCCTATAGAATATGCTATGTCCTATTTCGAGATGAATGTTTACTTGCTCGGAGAATACCTACATAATATATTATGAATAAAATGAAATACATATTACACTCATATAAAAAAACTAAAGTACACTGAAAAGAACCACAAAGGTTGGGATTAGCAAAGAGCCCTTCGTGGAAATATGCAACAGCAGCCACCAAGAAATGGTTTGATAAAAAAGAATGGCACAAGAAAACAAAAAAGTGAAAACTACCTCATGGGCCTGTTTCAGCCGCTTTATGAGGACTAGAAATTGAAGGCAAGATCGTCTCTTGGCCCTCAGACTTGGATCCATTAGACACGACAGCAGTGCTGCTGTTAGGCAACTCCTCAACCACGTTAATCTGCTTGCTAGCCTCACCAGTACTAACATCCTCCTGCGCAATAGTAGAATCGGCATCAACCGTGAGGTCAGACTGGTGGATGGACGTTGGAATTGGAACAACCAGCGGGGCGATGGTCTCATTAATAGACCCAGCCTCCGTCTTACCCTCTTCTGTCACATCAACGTCAATCCCAGTCTCGGTGTTATCACCATCCTTCGATTCTTCGGCCTTGGTAACTTGTTCGGTGTATACCTCCGGGCCATTATCAACAAGCAGTTGGAACAACTCCTGAGATGTTTCGGCATCAGCTGCCTCCAAATCCTTCTTCCAACCATTGCTTCCATTAAGAAGAGTTTGCAATGTAGACACTTTCTGAGCAGTTGTTTTGGAGCCACCTGCAGTACCTTTGAACACAGATTCCCTGATGAACTCATCGTAGCTACCAGGCTCAAAGAACAGTTTGTATGTGTTAAGGTCAACCTTCACCTTTAAGTTGGACTCGGTAACCGCTTCCAATTCACCCTCCTTGTCAGCATCGTCTTCAAGCAGAGACTGGAGGAATGGGATTCTGATCTTGGAAGCGGGAACGGCTTCGGTAGGGTGGGACATCACGTAGCTCGTGAGGTAGTAGCTCCAGCTTTCTTGCTCGTTCTTCTGCTCCTTGAGAGTGAGGTCATCAAGTGCCACAAACGTTATGGCGACAGCGTTGGCAGTTGTGTCAAAAGCAATCTTGAACATATCCTCCTCATTACCCATCAGCTCACGCACCTGCATACGATACATGATCTGATCCTTTGCAGTGGTGGTCTTCTGTTCACGATCCTTCTCCATGAGCAGGATCATCTCCGAGCTGCGGTGGTCAGTGATGATCATCTGCATGTACTTTACAAGGCCCTGAACAACCTTGTCGATGGTGAAGAGCTTGTACGCCTTGTTACGGTAGCCCTGGCGAAGGGTCTCCTCAAACCAAGCGTGTTCCAGCTCACCTTCGATCACACGCTCAGACAACTCCAAAACCTGCGAGTAACTGTCCTCCGCTCTGATGCTAATACCCATGTCTTCCAACTGGTGGGAGAGAAGGTCCAAATCCTTGGCGAACTGCACCTCCTTACGCGTGCTGATATCATTGAACACGGTCTCGTTCATCTGCTTCACTTCATACATACGCTCGTACAGAGCATTCAGGTAACGGAAGAAAACATAGATAGTTGTGTTGCAGAAACAATTGAATGTAGTTCTTGGAAGATCCTCTGCTGGTAATTTGCCGTCTGTTTGAGTGCTCTGTGGCAGTGTGGCGATCCAGTTTTGATCGTCCTTGCTAACAACCTCTGAAGTCTCCTTCTCGGGGGCCTCTGCTCCTGGTGAAGCTGTGGCAACAGAGTCCACTGACTCCGCTCTAGCGGCAGAAGTCTTTTGGTTTTTTGACTTACGCAGAACATCTCTCAGAAGGTCGGCTGTTCTGCCACGCTTTCTGGTTTGAGAGAGGGATGGGGTAGGCGGCTGTGAGTCCTCTTCTTGGTCGCTCTCGGACTCACGCTGTTCTTTGCCAACAGCACGCTTCTCAAGCTCTTCCTCGACATACTGGGCCTTGAGAGAGAAGAAGTTGGTCACAAAAAGCCTCAGGAATGTCTCCAAACGTTCCTTGTCAAACTGTGAGTAAGACGAAGAGTGGTTCAAGAAAACAAATACTAGTCTCATAATGTCCATTATGATACCATAATCCTCGTACTTGTAATCGAGTTGCGGCTTAGGCTTGGGGGTGAGAGGGTGAAGACGTTTTTGGATCTGCTCCACCTTCACAGTGGAAATCTCACTGATGAGCTGCTTTGTTGTGAGCAGTTTCTTATCAGCCTGCTTGAAGGTGAGACCAAGATGGTCAAGAGACTTGTAGAACACCTTTTGTTCCATCTCACGCCACACCTTGTTCCACTCTCTGTGTGAGCGTTTCCACTCCTCATCCTTCTGCTTGAGACGCTTCAGCACTATGGGGACAGCAATGGCTGGGTGATCATGAAGAGCATCAATCACCTCAAAGCCACGGTCTTTGTCGTACACTTTGCGTATCACCTTTTTGTAAATAGTGAGCGAAGTGTGGCCAAGACCAGGGGGAAGTTTGAACTGCGCCTTCTCGTCTGGAGTCATGTTGGCAATTCTGTTGGCAATGGTCTCCAGGGTTTGAATGGTACGCAAGTTTGCCTCCATGTAGTAGTCGTATTCAAGACGTTCCTCTTCAATACGGTATAGAATCTCCTCATACTGATTTTTGCGGTGTGCAATGAAACCAGAGTCTTCGGATGCCCATGTGGGGTGACCAACCCATTCATCGTTAAGCACTTCCCAACACATATCATCACGTCCTGAACAGGGCATGTATGTCTCTGCCTTTGGCAACAGTCTATAACTAGGTCCGCATGACTTACACAGGGAAAGCTCCATCTGGTGCTTCTTGAACGTGATGTTTTCTATGTGTAGTGGTTTTGCTTCGTATCCGACAAAATTCTTGAACCACTCAAAAAGCTCACGTTGGCCACCAATGAAACCTTCAACACGCTCCACAAGAGTTGGCTTGTCAATGATGTCCTGTGAGTACAGGTTGAGCATCTTGAGGAACTCGTTGTAAGTCTGCTTGCTTGGCATGCTCTTCTTCACCTTGTCAAAGAAGTTCAATTCTTCAGAGAGTGTGGAAGATGAGTTCACGGGATGAACGGGCTCAGGGATTCCAGGGAGCAACGATGGGCTCAGGTTGGCCTCCTTCGCCCGCTGCTTTTTAGCAGTGGAGCCACGCACATCCGATAGAGGAATATCGGCGTAAATCGGCTGCTGCTGCTGTCTGTCTGTCACAGGTACACCTGGAGGTGGCACCTGTTGAAGCTGCTGCAATTGTTGTTGGGCAGATGTCTGCTCATACATTTGAGGTACACCTGCCGAGCTCTTCTTCTTCCTCTCCTTGGCAGGAGCACCGGCTGATCCGTAAGGTGGTGGAGAAAAGCTTCCAACAGGGGGAAGGTGGCCTTGGTTTCCCTTTCCGTATGCACCCTTTCCGTAGTACTCATCCATTGGTGGCTGCTGCTGTTGAGGCTGTGGTTGCTGCGGTTGGGGCTGTCTTTGTTGGGGCATGCCAATCTGAGCTTGGCCACTGGTGTCAGGCAAAAACTGCTTGAAATCATCGAGCAGGTCAGGAGCGTTCTGGAACAAAATAGTCACTTGCTGGTAAACCTCCTCGATAGGCTTGGCATCTTTTTGGTAAGTTTGTAGGATTCCCAAAAAGTGCTTATAGATATCGGGTTGGTTGGCGAAGCGCACTTTGATCTTGTTCACATAACTGATAGCGTGGTTAAACTCCACAGGTGAGCCAGCAGCGTTTTGGCCATACTGTCCATCATTGGCAGCCATCTGTGCCATTTGCTGAGGCCCTGGCTGAAACTGCGGGGGTTGCTGCTGCTGATGCTGCTGTTGGTGCTGTTGTAAATTGCCTGAGTTCATACCTGGAGGCATGCCCTGTTCTGGTATATACCTAGGGCCATACATGTCACCTTGGAGGCCCTGCTGCAGCTGATGCTGTGGTGGCTGAGGCTGTTGTTGCTGATCATTGTTCTGCTGTGGTTCACTCGTTGGCTGGGATTGAGAGGGCCACCTCTGCTCATAGGTCAGACCTTCCATGGACACCTCGGGCCTGGTAGTGGTTCCCATAGGAGTAGTCACCCTGATTGGGTTTGGATCTGAAGGATCCAATGAGCAATCAATCCGAAATCCAGCTGGAAGAAACGTGTTGAATCCCTGGATGAGGTTTGGGTGACCCCTGAAGAGAGTGGAGACGCGATCTATGACGCCAGGTGTGTCGATGCTGTAACAAGGAGTTAGTATCAGGCACGAAAGAATGACATGAAAAAGACAGCTACTCACTTTTGACATTTGAAGTCCTTCATTATGTCCAGGAAGTGATTATACACGTCAGACTGGTTCTGAAATTGCACCTTCACCTGGTCAAGGTAAGAGAGGGCATCCTTGACATTAAGCGGTCTATAGGAAGGAAGAGCAGAAGCCTGATTTGCAGCCTGCTGCTGTTGCTGCTGTTGCTGCTGTTGCTGTTGCTGTTGTTGCTGTTGTTGCTGTTGTGGTTGCTGCTGCTGCTGCTGTTGCTGTTGTTGTGGTTGTGGTTGCTGCTGCTGCGGCTGCTGAGACTGAGGCTGAGACTGATGCTGAGACTGCTGCTGCTTCTGTTGTTGTTGAGGCTTCTGTTGTTGTTGAGACTGCTGTGGCTGCTGTTGATGCGAAGACTGGTGTGCTGGCAAGTTTGGATGAGACTGTGCTGAAGAGTGTTGCATTCTTCTCTCCTGCTCCGGCGACACCTGAGCATTGTTAGTAAAAGATGATATGTAAAATGCAGGCAAATCATGTTGGGTGTTGAAAACTAAACTTACCTGATGCATAACATGAGAGTTGTTCAGTGGAGGAATAGCGAATCCACCTGGTGGCATGTTGTTTGGCAGTCCTGGCAGAGAGGGCAGCGCGTAGTAGGATTGTCCTGTAGGTGGGGAGGGGAATGTTAGCAAGAGCGCCCGATTTTCAAAATTGCACAAGCTGGTGTTCTTCTGGACACCAGGTCATATAGCCGTCAAAACTTACCATTATCAAGGCTGGACGGAGGTGGTAACACCGGTGGGGGGACGGCCTGCTGGTGCCTAGTGTAAGGGGATAGTGTTAGTACGTGACTGGCGCGCGTGAAATGAGAATGGGATATGCCCCTTAAATGTGCAAACAAGCAACTTACTGAAATGCCTGGGCATTCTGACCGGCTGGATCCTTGGTGTCCGGTCCATGTTGCTGCCAGTTCTTCTGGTTTGACATCTTTGCCGAGAGGAGAACACTTTTGTCAGGCTTTGGTGGGGTTGGTTGGGGCCTGCTCGATAACACAACCCTTCTTCGAGTGCGTCCGGAAAAGGTAACACAGCAATTCGAAAATGTGGGTGTGATAGGGCTACACGTTGCTATGGATGATCAATTAGCGCAATGGGGTTATCCCCCAGTAGAGAAATACACGATTGCAACCTGTGATGGAACTGGAGGGGACGATGCCTCGCTTCTCGGTGGTTGACAGTGGGTGTGTGTGTAAAATCGAACCAATGCAAAAAGGCGTGCCAAAAACGGCATACACTGCATTGGCAATGCTAATCTGTTCTACTGGTACAGGGCGGGTAATGCCAAGGATGGGAGCGGAGCGACAGCTAGATCAGCCGGGGAGTGGGAGGGGGAGTGGCAGGTAGTCCAGGATGAAGTTGCATCGCAGGCTCATTTGGCAGGAAAGGCACTTTAGTTGCAAGCACGACAGGCATGATGAGAAAGCATAGATAGCGGGAAGACTCCTGATAGGGTTATTGAGGCAGAGGTACGGAGGCACGAGTGTGAAGGAAAGGGTATGGAGGAAAGGATCTGGAAGTAAAGGCACGGGGGTAAAGGTGTGGAGTCGAACCTTTATATGTTTTTTCGTCTAGCATCTAGAACTTATAGATGCCAAGTCCGTATATGCATCAATTTATCTGTGGATGCAGCTGGATTTTCTTCCTGCTATTGCCCCTGAAGAGGTCTGTTCACCTAGCTGATGGATGCTTCAACAGCGTTGCAGTTGGCCAGCTGGCTACGGCACTTCCACCCTCCACAATGGCCTGGATGAGATGAGATATCTCTGTGGGAGTGGGTAAATGTGTGTGTATGTGTGAATGGTGCTAGGAAGGATAAAAGCGGGAACTCCACCAGCTCCTGATAAGTTAGTAGGGTAACTTCACAAGATCCCTGGATGCGGATGCCATGCCCAGCCAGTGCTGGCAACCTCAAGCAGGCCGATCTTGTGAAAGAGGGAAGCTGGGCAAGCGAGGCGATCTGTTAGTGCACTCAATAGGGCATTCAATGGAGCATGGAAAGAACCTCGTAGACAGGGCATCTTAACCATCATCGTGAGAGTAATGAGCACATACACCAACGTGGTGATGGATATTTCATGATAATCGTACCGCTTATATGCAAGAAACTGATAAGACTCTGTTCTTTCAACAATTGCAAAAGTATATAGACAACAGACATGAATGCTCCAGATAGATTTGAGCTATTTATTCTGCCTGATGGCGTGCCAAAGTATGTATATGCCTGATTGGGGGTGCGGGGGTTCCATCCTAACGCTGTCTCCGAAATACCGAGAAACAGACGCTCCGCTTAACGGTACTAACCTAAAACAACAACAATGCAGGCTCAAGATAACACCAGATTCCAGGGTGCCCAACTGCATAATTGTAAAATTCGAGAGAGAAGATCACACTCTGGGAAACCTACTAAGGCAAGAGCTATCTGAGGACCCAGCAGTGCTGTTTGCCGCATACAAAATAGAACACCCCCTGTTCGCCAACTTTGTGATGAGAATACAAACCGAAGAGGGCGTGAAGCCAAGGGTTGCCCTGCAGAATGCTTGCAACAGACTGATCCACAAGCTGGGTGTTCTGAGCGATAGGTTTAAGCAGGAGTGGGAATTGAAGGCGCTGCTTACTGCTGGGGAGAACGACTACGATATGTAAGTGTGGATGTTCAGGGATGTGGGAAGAGTAGAGGGGCAGCTGTTGCATTGTTGTCATTTGAGTATATGTGGATATATCCATTCTGTAACATAGTGTTTTTTTTGTTTTCTAGTCTATGCTTCTTCTGATTGAACGTGGGCAAAGTCCTGTAATTACTGTAGATAATGTATTAATCGTTATGCAAGAAACTTAATAGAGAAAAGATGGTATAATAATGGCCGACAAAAGGAGAAAAAATCTAACTAAAAGATATAGAAATACACACTCACATACACCCACACACATTAATCTCCTCATACTGAAGAGAGCTTCTTCTTGAGGGCAAGTTTTATAAAGTCGAATTTCACATAGAAATAGGGATCACTCGAGTCGGGGAAGTTCCCAAGTCTCAACACCTCTTCAAGCGGATAGGTGTTAACTGTCCTGTTTGGAGATATATGCGTTATGACCCTGCCGCTCTCGGATATACACAATTTCTGATGGTCTTTAAAGTTGAACTGGAACGATCCGTTACTCAGCTCAAACATTATATAGTTATCTTCTCGCGTGTATCTCCTGAGGAACACATCCTCGGACCTGTTGTTCTTTGGCGCACTCGACACCTCACAGAGGTTGGCAGTCATGTACTTGCTGAAGAACTCAATCATCTCGATCTCCTTCTTGAGAGACGAAGGAACATTGGAAAGGGAGTATTGGCTACCGGTCCAGCCTTTATCATCATCGGCGATGACATGCCAGATATCATCGGTCTCGGCAACCTTCAACAGGGTGCTACCATTGTTGAATAGCACACCAATGTCGTTGCTGGAGAGCTGGTAAGAAAACCCATACTTGTTGGAGTAGTCGACCCATTTGCTCACCAAGATAGGCTTTTGGCATTCTCTGTTGTCAAAATTCTGGCTTGAAGCATTAGCCTTTGTCTCAATTTCGGCGATGTTATTCATTGTCTTTGTCACTTCAGCAGTGAGCAGTTGAGAGATCATGTTGTTTGCATCTGCATCTTGGCTGGCTGTTATTCTGGACCTCACTGGCTTCACGGCAGCAGATGTAGACACCTCCTTGTATTTGCTCTTGGTATTTCCTGGAGATAAGGATTGTGGGAGAAGAGTCTTTGGCCTCTCACTCTCGAGATCCGTCTTGAGGATCTGCACCGGGTTCCTCTGGCTATCGTTGACACCACTCTTACTCTTTGCATTGTTGAGGTTTATCAAGGACTCCTCTCTGGAGATAAAATGTATATTCCTTGGCTCCTGTCTGAGTGTTTCCATGGTGATCTTGCTTGGGAATGGACCCTTTCTGAACCACTCGTGATCTAGAACCTCATCGAGAGTTGGTCTCTTCAGTGGATCTGTCGCGAGCAATGACACGATGAGATCCTTGGCAGAGTCAGAAACATTCTTATCCTCTGGAAACTGAAAGTCGTTGGTCTTGATCCTTTCGTAGATTACCTGGACATCCTTGGACTGGAAAGGTGGTTTCCCACACAAAAGAGCAAACATCATGACACCAATAGCCCAGATGTCAACCTCAAAGCTGTGGCCCGTGTTTTTGCCCCCAAGCACTTCTGGCGCTATGTAGTTGGGAGTACCACAAATGGTATATTTGCGGGTGTTGTTGGGTCCCAGCACCGAGGCGAGCCCAAAATCTCCGATTTTGAGGTTCATCTCTGGATCAAAGAAGATGTTTCCGAGCTTGAGATCTCTGTGGATAACTCTTCTGCGGTGCAAATACTTGATGGCACCGATGATCTGCACCATGAAGAACCTCACCTCTGGTTCTGAGAGCAGCTTTCTTGCCTTTAACAAGTCCATCAACGACTGATTAGGGCAAATCTCGAGGAGAATGTAGACATTTACGTCATCCTCAAAACAATCGATGAACTGGACAACATTAGGATGCTGCATACTCTTGTGTATCTTGATTTCAGAGAGAAGTTTTGTCTTTGTCTTCTCACTCTTGATGGATGCCTTGGCAACGGTCTTGGCTGCGTAGACGGTGCCCGATTCATCCTTCATCTGAAAGCATCTGGCAAAACCACCTTCTCCCAAAAAGAGACCCCTATGGTATCCTCTTCCGGTTCTTGTGCGAACTACGGATGGAGGAGTCTTACAAAGAGAGGAGAGCTTTTCCTTCTTCTTCCTTGGTTTCTCGGCATGCGCCTGTCCAACACTAGGTTTGGCCTCAACAGGTGCCTTTGCATTCACAACTCTGAATGGCTGCTTAACAGGGGTGTGAACAGGAAGACTCGACTTGATGTTGAGTTGACCATTGTTCAAAGTCTGAAGTGGAAGAAGTCCACCATTTTTTGCTGTGGCCATCGCGTATACTTGGGTGAATCGATTTCGCTTGCACCTGGTGACACAGAACGGGTTGAAAGTGTGTGGGCGCGGGCAAGGACGATTGATGCAATTCAATGAAATGCTTCTGCTGTTTGTTTGTTTTTTGGATGTATATTGGCAGCGATCCCAACTTCAGGTTGAAAAAAATGGACAATAAAAGCAAAACACAGTAGAGGGTGAATGAGATGGGTATTACGTTTTATCATGAAAACGGAGATGTACAGCGTTTCTCATTGATATTTAGCATAGGTGGTTTATCTGTTTACTTATTACCCAATCCAGCGGTATTTATCTTTTGCCGAAAGAGCCAAATGAGCAGTAAAGGTAGTGTGCAGATGGACCACTGCCACAAAGAATAGGACGGGGGAGGGCAGCAGAGTAGGCAGGTGCATCTGAATTGCGTTCGCCTGTCTTTCCGCTGCCATGTCATCTTTGCTGCCATTTGTGCGCTGTTCAATACAGTCTCTCTCTCCCAAGCAGGTCTCACCCTGCCTCTCTGTCCCTCTCATCTCTGCTATTGTGTTCATTGCCCTAATGCCTCTTCTGCTGTCTTGTTCTGCCGGCCTTTCTTGGTGTGCTGCTGGAAGATGCGAAGGCCCACACACATTAGTAGTGGAGTGGATTCGCCTAGTACACGCCTCTGATCACTGCCCTGCTCTGCTTGTATAGCGCGAAGCTCTCACGGTTAGTTACCATACTTAAAGGCGCGTCTCTGCTCTCTTGCAAGTGTAGGCTAGTGATAATTTGACATCCAACCGGTTACGAAATGGATTTCTCGGACGATGAGGATAACACCCCTCTGGCACGTCGCCCTAGAGCCAAAATAGAGGAGTCTTCGGACGACGAAGACACCCCTCTCAGCTCTTACTCCAACGGCACCTCTCGCAACTCTACTGCGCTGTCTTCTGATCTGAGCGATGAGAAGTCTATAACCAATTCCAAGAAGAGGCCGCTGCCATCCTCTAACGGGAAGAGCAAACCTAAGAAGAAGGTGAAGGTGGAGAGTGATGCCGAGAGTGATGACGACTACCAGGAGGTAGTGAAATCAAAGGCCACAGTAACTAAGAAGACAACCACAACCAAGAAGAGTGCGGGTGCTGCCAAACCCGTAAAGCTACCTGTGCCAAAGAAGGCGCCTGCCAAAAAGGTGTCGCCAAAGAAGGAAACTCCAAAGAGCAAAGCCGCTGCTGCCGTCAAGGCCACTCCCAAGAGTAGGACCCCAAAGAAGGAGGACACACCCACAGCATCCGTGAAGGAGGAAGAGGAGGAGGAAGATATATACAAATGGTGGGAGCAGGATGACCTGAACGGAGAGGTGAAGTGGGAGACCCTTGAACACAACGGTGTCATATTCCCTCCCGAATATGAACCTCTACCGAAGAATGTCAAGTTGATCTACGACAACAAACCTGTGACTCTACCACCAGCGGCAGAGGAAGTCGCCGGATTCTTTGGCGCCATGTTGGAGACTGACCATGCCAAGAACCCAGTGTTTCAAAAGAACTTTTTCAAGGACTTTCTTTCTGTGTTAGAAGAGAGTGGTGGCTGTGGCGTTGATATCAAGGAGTTTAGCAAGTGTGACTTCTCTCAGATGTTCAATTACTTCGAGGCTAAGAGAGAGGAGAAAAAGGCCCTCTCCTCGGCAGAGAAGAAGAGAATAAAGAAGGAGAGAGACGAATTCGAAGAAAAATACAAGATATGTCTGCTGAACGGCAGGAAGGAGCAGGTTGGTAACTTCCGCATTGAGCCTCCCGGACTGTTCAGAGGACGTGGTGCCCATCCCAAGACTGGAAAGCTGAAGAGAAGGGTTAACCCAGAAGATGTTATTCTCAATTTAGGCAAAGAGGCCCCCGTGCCTCCACCGCCCGCAGGCCGTTCTTGGGGAGAGATCAGACATGACAATAAAGTGGCATGGCTGGCCATGTGGAGAGAGAACATCTCCAACTCTGTCAAGTATGTCCGTTTCTCACAGAATTCCTCTCTCAAGGGTATGAGTGACTTCAAGAAATTTGAAAAGGCCAGAGAGTTGAAGGACCATGTGGAGGTGATCCGCCAAGACTACAGGCAGAAGCTCAAGAGCAGCGTCATGCTTGAAAGACAGATGGCTGTGGCAACCTATCTGATCGATGTGTTTGCACTCAGAGCAGGTGGAGAGAAAGGTGACGACGAGGCTGATACCGTTGGCTGCTGCTCGCTCAGATATGAACATGTGACCCTGAAGCCCCCTAACACAATCATCTTTGACTTCCTTGGTAAGGACTCTATTAGGTTCTACCAGGAAGTGGAGGTTGACGAGCAGGTATTCAAGAACCTGCGTATCTTTAAGAAGCCACCCAAGCAGCCAGGTGATGACTTGTTTGACCGACTCGATCCATCTATTCTCAACAAGCATTTCCAGAACTACATGCCGGGCCTCACCGCCAAGGTGTTCCGTACCTACAATGCTTCCAAGACCATGCAGGACCAGCTGGACTTGATCCCTAATGAAGGCACCATAAACGAGAAGGTTGTGCGTTTCAATGCCGCAAACCGTGCGGTGGCAATCTTGTGTAATCACCAGCGTACCGTGAGCAAGAACCATGAGGTAGGCGTGAACAAGATCAGCGAAAAGATCAAGGAGCTGATCTGGCAGAAGATTAGGCTAAAGAGGATGATTCTGCAATTGGACAAGAAGATGCTCAAGAAGCGGCCAGAATTCTTTGAAGAGTTGGAGGATCTTACAAAGGAGGAGGAAGAACACATCCACCATTTGCTCATTGAGCGTGAGAAAGAGAAGGCTCAGAAGAAGTTTGACCGTGATAACGAGAAACTCAAGAGCGAGGGCCAGAAGGCCCTTCCTCAATCGGAGCTTAAGGAGAAGCTCAAGAGCATTGATGCATTGGCAAAGGAATACAAGAAAGAGCTCAAGACAGGAAAACCAGAGCTTAAGCCTGCTAATGTCACTGTTGAGAAGTTGGAAATGCAGATTGAAAAGCTAGACCAAAGAATCGTCAACACAACCTTGCAGCTCAAGGATAAAGAGGACAATTCTCAAGTTGCTCTCGGAACCTCTAAGATGAACTATATTGACCCCAGGTTGTCTGTCATGTTCTCAAAGAAGTACGATGTGCCCATTGAGAAGCTCTTCACAAAAACTCTGAGAGAGAAGTTCAAGTGGGCTATCGAGTCCGCTGATGCTGACTGGAGATTTTAGTTGCATCTGATGGCATTCAATGGCGCCAAAGGGCGGCGTCCTGCAAATGATTGTTACAAAGATAACATAGAGTAGCTATGAAGGATCACCAGCATGTAAATATCTAGCTTAACATTAAAAAAATGTATTCTATTATTTTAGTATATATGCATTCTAAGAACTCCAAGTGATGCAAACTGCCCACAAAAAACTATATATAAGATTTTCTTTTCTCCTTTTTGAAAGCTCTACAAACGCTCTCCATTAAAACACGTCAGTGTGCTTAGTATTGGCTGGCCGCCTGCTGGCAAGCCTTGAGCTGCTGGAGGTAGTAGTCACAGATCTGGAAGTTACCGTTGTTGTCCTCGAGACATCTGGTGAAGTTTCTGGCATCAACATCACAGGCCTTAGCGGTCTCAGAGGTCTGGGTCTGAGCATACTGCTGAATACCAGCATCCTGTGGGGCCTCGGCGACAGAGGAGGAGGAGCCACCAAACATGCCGGTCAAACCAGCACCAATGGTGTGGCCAACTGCAGAACCAACAGCAACACCAGCAGCAGTTGAAGCCATCTGGGCGAAAAGACCTGGCTGACGGCCCTGGGCCTGTTGCTGGGTGGCTGGGTTGGCGGGAGTGTGAGCTGGTGGAGCAGCAGCACGGGCTGGCACAGTAGAAGCAGACCTGGTCTGGGCTGGGGCAGCTCTTGGCGCTGGTCTAGCAGCTGGACGACGACCGGATGAACGTGGCATTATTATGATATCGTGTGAATTTAAAGTCGGGGTTGTATTTCTTGCGAAAACCTGATGGTCCAAAAGAATGAAAACTCAAAATCCACAGCCGTCAGCCAAGCATATATATATATATACAGGAGAGAGAGAGAGAGATGTGCATCGTCACATAGTAAGGCAGAGACCCTCGTGCCCTCACTATGTAAGACACAAGCCTGTGTGCCCCCCATAGTGGTGGCGATGGCGGGAGCATCATGCGCTACCGGGTATAGGAACACTCCAGAATAGCCGACTCCGCAAAAGGGACGAAAAATTGGAAAAGGCCCAAGGGGATGGGGAGAAGGTGACAGAGATCGAATGCGTAGTAGTGCGTGGTGGGTAGTGGTTCACCGTGTAGTGTGTCACTCAGGCGTAAGAGGAAATTTTGTGGTTACGTAGCTCTGGCGCGAGACTAACCGCCAATGGCATCTCAGTTTTTAATAAGGCCTAAATCTTGGTGATTATGCAAGCATGAAAGGCAGAGAAGCTGTATGGGAGAGCCAAAGAGAGAGAAGGCAGAGAGTGCAGAGAGAGAGAGAGAGAGCAGGAGAGACCGCAGGGGAGACGACACACAGAGAGTTGGAGGAAAGAGAAGGCACAAGGTCAAATTGAGGCTTTTGATTTGAAAAATATCCAACAAACTGTTCTAGTGTTCGTTTCAAGGATACTAAGACTATTTTTTTACAGTGTTCGTCATGTATGCGGCACGTTCCATTGCGCGCTCCTGGAGAGCGCCCTCAAGAGGTGTTTCGCTACCACGTCTCTTTTCATCACTGCCCTCTGTGCAGAACCAGAGCAACGATTTCTACTCTGTGAGAACGAAGCCAAACGACTTTTACTCTATCAAGCCACTTGAGATTGAGTCTGCCCTGGGACCATACGAGGAATTCGCTAAAGAAGCACACCAATGGGAGACCTGGGACCTCCAGAACGAGGACTCCCCAGAGTATCCAGTACGCAAATCTAAGATCAGACACTTCACATTAAACTTTGGTCCACAGCATCCAGCCGCTCACGGTGTGCTGAGACTTATTCTCGAGCTCCACGGTGAGGAAATCATCAGGGCTGACCCACATGTTGGTCTTCTCCACAGAGGTACCGAGAAGCTAATAGAATCAAAAACTTATATCCAGGCTCTCCCATACTTTGACCGTTTGGACTATGTTTCCATGATGACCAACGAGCAGGTGTTTGCTCTTGCTGTTGAGAAGCTCTTGAACATTGATGTTCCAATTAGAGCCCAGTACATTAGAACCCTCTTTGGCGAGATAACCAGAGTCCTCAACCATCTCATGTCTGTTCTTTCCCACGCTATGGATGTCGGTGCTTTGACCCCCTTCCTCTGGGGTTTTGAGGAGAGAGAAAAGCTCATGGAGTTTTATGAGAGAGTTTCCGGTGCCAGATTGCATGCTGCCTACGTCAGACCAGGTGGTGTCTCTCAGGATCTCCCAGCCGGTTTGCTGGACGACATCTACATGTGGGCCACCCAATTTGGTGACAGAATTGATGAGACAGAAGAACTCCTCACAGACAACAGAATTTGGAAGCAGAGAACAGTGGATGTGGGCATTGTCACCGCTGATGACGCCTTGAACTACGGTCTCTCTGGTGTGATGCTCAGAGGCTCTGGTATCCCATACGACATTAGAAAGGCACAGCCATATGATGCTTACGACAAGGTGGAGTTTGACTTGGCCGTGGGTACCAAGGGTGACTGTTATGATCGTTACCTGATCAGAATGGCTGAGTTCAGACAGTCGTTGAGAATTATTGAGCAGTGTATCAACGACATGCCAGCCGGTCCAACCAAGGTTGAGGATTTCAAGATTGCCCCTCCCTCAAGGGCTCTGATGAAGGAGGACATGGAGGCTCTCATTCACCACTTTTTGGTGTTCACAAAGGGTTACGCTGTCCCACAGGGTGAGACATACACCGCAATTGAGGCTCCAAAGGGTGAGATGGGTGTGTACGTTGTGAGTGACGGTAGTGAAAGACCATACAGATGTAAGATCAGAGCCCCAGGTTTCGCTCATCTCGCTGCCTTTGACCACATTTCAAGAGGTTACCTTTTGCCAGATGCCGTTGCCATCATTGGTACCATGGATCTGGTGTTCGGTGAGGTTGACCGTTAATCGCTGCATTGATCACTTTTAGATAGACACATAAATTCAACGATCACAAAATGAAAGAGGTGTTAGCAAAGAACTCGAGCAAGATCGCAAGTAATGTAGAGATATATCGCATTTTCCGATGCATATATACATGTGGAAGGAGAACAAGTGAGATTAATTGTAATGCAGTGATATATTGATATATATATATACCCCTTCTAGGAATTGTTCTCCTCCTCATTGAAATCAAAGTCACCATCCATCAGATGGTCCAGCACCATACTTGGTGGTCTTTTATGTTTCTTCACAAATTCCTCTCCTGAGCTTGCTGCGTTGGCCGTCTCTTTCTGATGCAACTCATCCTGTATTTTTTGGTAGTATTGATCCCAGTTCCCGGAAGCACTTCTAGTACGAGTATTGTTCATTGTGGAATCGTTTTCGGAAGCATGAGTTGGTTGGGTGGATGTTTCACCGAGACTGTGGCTCGTGGTGGATTCCTGTTCCAAAGTCATTGCGGGCCTACCGAAGTGCGAAAGGCCTAACCCTGTCGGCTGGCTTGGAGACGGTCTGTCAAAAGTGGAAACCGATGGTGAATATGGGTCAAATGCCGCAGGAGGTTGTCCCATCGTTATCTGCGACTGGTTGAGGAGTTCGTTAACTGGTGATATGAAAGTCGACGTTCGCGTCTTGGCAGGCAGCATATCAAGAGTAACGGAGCTGGTGTTACCTAACAGCGCATTTCTCAGTGACCTTCCTTGGGTTGGCTGTTGATCTAGCGTGAAAGTTGAATTGAATGCGGATTGATTGGCAATCGAGTAGATCGACCTGGTGTCGTTGCCAAACCCAATGGTGCTCTCTCCATCATTCATGCTAGTTTCGGCGTACTTGCTCCGTGCTTTGAAGAGGTTGCCATCATAGCTGAACAGTGTGTCATTCTCACTTCTAGCATATCCATAGTTATCCTGATCGAATTTCTCTGAGTCTGTCGCCTGAATTCGCGATCTGATGTGTGACAACACCCTCCAAAGGAAGAAGGTCCCTAACACTGCTATGAGCACTCCGCCAACCGCAATGAAAACCGTTCCACTTTGCTGGGTCTCTCTCTGGATAAAGGGGGAAGCAACGGTGGGTATTGTCGCTGTAAATGCATAGCTGGTGGATGTAGATGTAGATGATGTAGACGACGATATATATGCAGAGCTAGAGCTAGAGCTAGAGCTCGTTGTGACCGAAGGAGACGATGATGATGAATCCAATGTTGTGTGTTGGCTTGATGACGAGCTTCGCGTTGATGTTTTTGAGCTCGTCGTTGAGCTCGTCGGCGAAGAGCTCGTCGATACTAATGACGGCAAGTTGGGCATATTGGCAGCACTGACTGAGCTGGCCAGCACCAGGAGAACAGCTACCGTAACAGCTTTTGAGTGTCGCAATTTCATAGTGTGAACCTTTTGCAAGACTTTGAGACTTTGTCTTCAAGAAAACATAGCACAATTCTACGTAAGAAAAAAAACACAATGTTTATTTCAGTTACAATGAGAAATCAAAATCCCTTACACTAAGCACGAAGTGAAGAGCAAGTAGGGTCAAGATGGTGACATCCATTGCCTATGCACGATGTAACAGCCGAACCTTTGGATCGGTTCCTTCATTTGCAGCATTTCAGCAGGCGCGTCGAGCGAACAAGGTAAATGCATATCCAAAAGTATATTTCAGGTGAACATCATTTACCAATATAACCCCTTAATGATCTCCTTCTGGCTCCCAAAAGGAAAATTAACGCGTCAAGTGCTGCGTGCACACAAACATATCAAATCGCCAGAGCGCGTCTTGCATGCAACTATCCACACTGTCTCCATCCCTTACAAGCGCTGCAGGATCCCCTTCCTGCATACAATAGAGGCAGGAGCGTGTAGCAGGTCTCCTCGCGTATGCGCATATTAAATTATTTGTCCTTTACCGTTGATCCACACCCATGTGCACTATACAATATCGGAGTTGGTTTCTCCGTCAATGCGATAGGTTTATTCAGCTGAGCCGTTATTAAGGCCAACGGCCAACAACGGTCTAGTAGGTTTATACACGCAAGGGTAAGTGCGAGCAATATGGAGCAGCTAAACCACCTAGCATATAGACAAAGTGCGTAGTCCCGATAGAAATTTAATTTCCCCATATAAGTCATAAACAAAATTCATAGCACAAAAATTCAAAGAAAACCTCCAAAAAGAAAACTGCGGGCCTAATTGCCAGTGTGTTTTGGTTTGGAGGATGGCTTAAGCACCCACCAACCTGCACTCAACAGTCCAATGGCAACCAATACAATCTTCTCTCTTTGGGTGATTTGTTCGTTTGGAGCCTCGTACTTCTCATTGTAGTGTTCCTCTTCAGTGGGGTGGGACTCCTGCAAAGAGGACTCCACATTCACACCCGAGTGGGATATCTCTGAAGGACTGTCTACGCCTAGAACCACAGCACCCGCGACCTTGGCGTTGAGGATGTCTACCTCACTTGAAGCGTCCACTGGTTTGACAGCATCCTTCTGCGAAGCATGTGTGGACAGAGAGGGGATTTTGATTGGAGGTCTTGGATCAGCCGGTGGATAATTGGGCTGTGGAATTTTGTAGAATTCGATTGATGAGTTGTCTCCTTTCGCAGGGGCCGCAGCGGTACTGGAAATATTTCTTTGGACAATTTCCTCAATCTGTTTGGTTGGAGTCTTCTTGGTCAACGGAGTGCTTGTGGTGGACAATTTACTGGAGTTCTTTGCCTTTCCTGTGGTCTTGGTTGTTCTCTTTGTAGATATAGATCTCGTCGATTCTGGTGCAGAGACAGCGGATTGTTCATGGTTGATCAGTCTCTGTATGAGATCCATCTTTTTACCACTAACCTTCACACCTCTTTTCCTGCATTCATTCTTGAGTCCTTGTAAGTTCATTGACGAATACCTTGTGTTGGAGGAATCCAGAAGGGTGGTCTGATTCTTAGATGTTTGATGGACATTTCTGTTGAAGATTATTGGAGATTGGTTTCCTCTATTGGTAGATGTAAAGTGAAACTCCGCATCTGCTGATGTCCTTGCTGAAAGGTTAACGTATGTTCTTGACGACTGAGTCGTACTTATGATGGAGGGGAGGGGTGGAAGCAAAGAAGTCTCCTGCTTCAAAGTCTGCTGGTAAGCCGATCTGAGAGAAGGAAGAGATCTGGCCATTCTGAGGGGTCTGGACATGGTTTTTCGTTAGGAAATATCGGATCAACAAGTATCGATCTTGGACTGGTATTTGATATCAAAAATAAATCACCTTTTGTATATGTATCTCTGATTGCAGTTGCTCCTTTGATCCTTCCTTGCCCATGATTCACCCCATCTCTCCATCTCATCGCCTATGCCTCCATGAAGTGCAGTTTCCTCTTTTGGCCGTTTGTTTACATTTGGCATAATATGGTTCATGCACTATAGTCTAAGAATATATAAGGGTGAAAATAAGAGGGAAAAATGGATAAACCATTCCTGTTGTTATTGTTTTTGGAAGGAGAATGCTTTCTAAAATTTGGCTAAAAATCAACAGAGAAAACCTCCAGAAAATGATCCTGTCATAATCTTTCAAGTCAGCCCTCATTGCATTTTCCAGATTACTGAGGATATTTCGAGATTTCCTTTCGTAAAAATATCTTAAGAAATATTACAAAACTAAGAAAAAATATTACTTGAATTTTTCCTATTAATTCACGAATTGCCGTCAGGAGATACTCCACGCGGAAATTCAAAGTCATCATAAAATCCCAATTCAGATATCTCTATCACTTCGGGCACCCAATTAGCCCTTCCGATAGTCTTATCCAACTCCTCCACATTAGCTCTGTTCTCTACTATGAGCAGCCTGACAGCAGCTTCATTTCTTCTTTTAAACCTCACCAGCTTTTCAATGGCACCTTCTCTAAGACCCCCAGGAGTATTGGCTACGTTGATTGCACTCCTGAGAAATGCGACACAATTCTTGAGCAAGAGCTCCCTGTGCTTTACGGCTGCTTCGTTATGCAGCTTACTCCTTTGTAATTCGATATCCGCCCTGGCTGTCAACACAGACGTGATTTGGGATATCTGCTGACTGAAGGAACCTGCCGAATCATTCTGCCCCTTGTCATTAAGTTTTGCTTGTAGTTTATCTTGCGCAGACTTGTACCAACTAGACAGAAGGGTAAGCTGCTGCCAAAGGATGCCGTGATCCAGTGAGCTTCCAGAAGATGCAAACTTGTCAAGCAATGTCTGCATGCTATCTCCAGCTTGCAAAAATCTCTCAGGTGTATCTGGTAAAGAGGAGTCAGACCAAATAGCCTTCACATCATCAAAAGTAGTAGCCATGGACCCTAACAGTGCTGCTTTCGACAGACACAACTCATCAGTTTGTGTTTGAGACACATAAGATAGTCCCTCCATTCGAGATGATTCAGGGACATTGACTCCAAAACGATCTATAAGCTCGCGAGAAGCTTGGTCAAGATTGGAGACAAAAGAACTAAATGCTTGATTGGCCATTTCGACGACCCCCACTTTTGAGGATGTTTCATAAACTGACTGCATCATATGGTAGGAACACACTATGGTATCCAACACCGTTTCTGGAAGAACAGTGTCACTGCTCTTAGCATATGCATCACTTGAATCTTCGCGGCGTTGTACACTGTCGTAATCTCCATTGTTGGAAGCTTTCAGCTGTCTGATGAACTCTTCTAGTTCCACGGACTGCTTCGAAAGAACAACAGAAAACAAATCTCTTGCCTTTATTCCGCAGTCGATCACTTGAGCAAAGTTGTCTCCATCTATTTCTTCGGATCCAAAGAACTCAACTGCCTCGGAGTAGCAGAGGGCAAAGTTGTATAGCAAATCCCACTGCACGTTGTCAGCACCGTTGATCTTCTCTGAAACAGACACCGCATTTGAGTGTGCAGCTATCACACTTTCCAAACTTTGTACCACACCCGTAGGTCCACCTCCTAATGCATCAGAAACATTTGTGAGTTCACGAAGCTTGACTCCTTCTTGCTTGCAGTATTGGTTGTACACATGGAAAAGCACCCGGGCAGCATTGTAGTGAGCATCAATGAAATCGCCATCCTTTGCTATAGCCTCCAGATAGTTTGAGTATGCTCTCTGAAAAAACCTCAAGCCTTTGGATAAGTCTGATGACATCCATCTATCGCCCGACTCTTCATTTTCAGCCCCCAATGACCAAAAATCTTCAGCAGTTTGAGGAACCAGTGCCTTCTGATGCTCTCGTTTAGCTTGTCTCAGTTGCCTGGGTATACCTGTCAACGGTTAGTTCAGCAATGCAAAAAGCAAGGGCAAGCAGACGCCCATTGATATTCTCTTCCATACCTGCCATTATTGTGATTGCGACTTTTTTTTATGCTTGCCACTACCGAGTCCATGGATGTCCCATTAGAAGAATAAATCGAAATATCCAATTAATGCAGCATGCAAGGCAGAAGAAGCTCATCACCTCCACAGTTTTGAAAAGTATGCGGCCTGACGCGCGCTAAATTACGCACCGCGAATGTGGGAATTAAAGAATATTTCCTGTCACAGTGTGAACTACTGCTCTTTAATATTGTCTATGAATTTTCTGATTCTTTTTCTCATTCCATGATGCTCAGATACTTCGAGCAGTCGACATCTGAGCCGGAAATAGTATCAATCTCCACCTTTCCTGATCCAGCAAACGCACCCCACTTCAAGGACAAGTTCGTCAACCTTTCATTTCTCCTGCTGTCATATTACAGGGATTCATTCCAGCCGGATATTTACCATTTATTGGTAACAGATTTCACCAGCAATCACAATCTGCTCACCCCAAGAAATCACAGTGGATTCATCTGCTTGGGCAACAATCCACCACTGGATCAAAGTCAAATATTGGACGTGAATTGTTTTGCAATAGTGTTCGACAGCCTCCGCAACCAATGGCAAACAAATAACCCTGGAAGGGACAGCCCGTTTGACCCTCAACGCACTGAACCGGATGACGTGATTCTGGAGGAGAAGCTGCTCCTGGACATAAGGTTGAGGATCCACGAGTACAGAGGGAAGCTAGAGGGGAAGGGTAAAGTTGTGAGATTGTTTGATTCCTCCACCATGTCTGAGCGAATGCACAGCAGTAACATACTGGGGAGAGCGACACGTGAATTCATACGCAACATGAATCACCACATTCCCTTTGAATGGAGGAGTGATTTGGAGAGGCTGTACAGGCTGACTTCTGCTGCTTTCGAGCTCAGTGAGAAGGGAGCAAAAGGATCGGCCCGTCAGGTCTCACCAGCGTCAGATGAGAGCAAAAGAGAGAAACTACTGAATGCAATCTTCGGTAGTAATGAGACAAGAGGTACACCACAAACCCCAGATAACCCTAGAGACAAACGATTTGAAGATAGTGTACTGGCATATGCCACCCAAGACTCCCACAATAATTCATATCAAGATTCCGCTTATGTACTGCGTTCCAGTGTAATGGGGCTTATTGCGATGGGCGATTCGGAAATGGAGGAGAATAGCCAAGACGAATGTGAACAGTACACAGTCGAAGCACGGGTTCTAGGTATCTACCCCAATAAGGATATTGTGTGCAAGGTCAATACAGGTGGAATCGAGGATGAAGTGAGAATCCTTCCGTTCAGCTTGTTAATTGGAGAGCCTTCCAGCGGTGATGTGGTTTCGAGTGAACTCACTGTCCACTCGTCATCAAATATTCTGCCAATCCAATTTGAACAAGAAGAAGATCATTTGAGATTTTTGGGATGCAGGGATGGGATCCAGGCATTCAAGGAAGCTTCAAGAATTTCACAACAGTTGGTCGAGCTTCTCCAGCGGCCGTGCATGGAGTTCACCTTGACTAAGATCGTAAGGCAAAGCAGTGGCTTCAGTGAAAGAATATGGACCACGGATCTCACGTTGGATAAGCTAGTAGGAAGTTGATATACAAATCTCACAGCATACATATATAGGACAATGTGTATGTGCAAAGTACAAACTTAGGTATGTGGGGTATATGTTTTTTCCACTATGACTTCACATTAGTGTTCATGCAGTCTTGACCCTGGCGCACCATCTCCTGCATAATTTAAGCAGACACGATCGGAAGAAATTAGCGTGTGGCGCCTTGCCAGCAGACTATGGGGATGCTAGTACCAGCAAGTGTAGGCCATTCTTAAAGGGAATGAACGTACAGAACCTGCCAGCAGCTTAGAAGTAGTCATTACTTTCACGATTGAAAATGGCTAAGAAGGCAGTGTAAGTGTCTTTTGTTTCACCTTCAATTGGTGGTTAAGGGACTTCTGCCTTTCCCCCGCTTGTTTGCCCTCATGAGATCAATACTAACTGCATTGGCTGATGTAGAAAGGAGGTAGCTGGTGCTATTAAATATGCCAGGGAGGCAAAGCTCCCGATGAGATTTGGAGCCCATGTGGCTGCTGCTGGTGGAGTGTCCAATTCAGTGACAAATGCTTTCAACATAGGTGCGAACAGTTTTGCCATGTTCCTCAAGAACCCCAGGAGGTTCAATTCCCCCATGATCTCCGATGAGGAGGCTGATGAGTTCAAGAATTTGTGTAAGAAGCACGGCTATAATCCTCGTACCGATGTTCTCCCACATGGGTCATATTTTATCAACCTGGCGAACCCGGACAAGGAGAAAGAGAAAGGTGCGCTCGACACGTTTCTGGATGACCTCACCAGATGTGAAATGCTTGACATTGGTCATTACAATTTCCACCCAGGCTCAGATCTGGGGTCTGACCACAGCGAAGCTCTCAAGCGCTTGGCCAAGAATATCAATCACGCTATCAAGGAAACAAGGTTTGTGAAAATTGTGATCGAAAACATGGCTGGGCACGGCAACCTAATCGGTTCAGAACTAGAGGATATCAAGAAAGTCATAGACATGATAGATGAGAAAGATAGGGTTGGCGTTTGTCTAGATACTTGTCATTCATTTGCCGCTGGTTACGACATCACCACCGAGGCGAAGTGGAGTAAGTTCCTGGATGATTTTGACAATCTTATTGGCCTGAAATATCTTTCATCAATTCATCTTAATGACTCAAAAGCACCTCTGGGGGCCAATAGAGACTTACATGAGAGACTGGGAAGAGGTTTCCTTGGTCTGGAAGCCTTTAGAGCGATCGCCAATGATAACCGTCTGCAGCACATGCCCATAATCCTCGAAATTCCCAACGGCGGAGATGAGTCAGTGTTTGGCGAGGAGATCAAAATTCTCGAGTGGCTCATAGACAAAAAGGCATCAGATGAGGCCTTCATCAAGAAGTCGAAAGAACTCTCGAAATTAGGCGAGAAAGACAGAAAGGATCAGCTGGCAAAGTTTGAGAAGAAGACAACAAAGAGAGCGAGAGGTAGCCAAAAGGTGGACATTGCGTCGCAGCTGACGAAAAAATCCAAAAAAGAAACATCATAATTATCTCTGCGAAGGTAATAACATCTATCGCCTTGTGGTACTATAGAGTAGCACAATCTTGGATTTATGAGTAATATGGCATCATGATGCTTTGACGGACACAATTATTTATTCTTGAATAAGAGAAAATTAGAAGACATCATTTGAATTATAAAAAGCGATAGAATATTCTGGACCCAAAAGGATAAAACAAACACATCAACGAATATCTATGCCTGGAGAGCCTTATCGTTGCTGAGTGTCTCCTCAACATGCTCCAGATCGGAAGACGACTCCTTCTCTGCAATACCGAGATCAGAAGCGAATGTGGAGTGTGGTTTCCATTTGGAGGAGGTACGAGCGTTTGTCTCCTCAAGCATTCTGTCAACCTGCTCGAGAGTAAGTCCCTTGGTTTCAGGAATCAAAAAGTAAGCGTAGATGAAACAACATGTACAGAGAGAACCCCAGATGAAGAACACCTTTGCTCCCAAGTTACCTTGGTCGACACCAACCATGTATGGTGTGATCACGGCAATGATACAGTTCCAAAGCCAGTTGGAAGCAGTTGACAATGCGACACCACGGGAACGGATTGGGAGAGGGAATAGTTCACCAATCACAACCCAGGCACCTGGACCCCATGTGGCAGCAAAGAAAAGAATGTAGATACAGATAAGAGCGATCATTGCAGAAACTGCCTTTTTATCCTGTCCATCAACAGTGCCAATGATTGCTGTGAGGAACTCACATATCAACATTCCCAGTGCACCCCAGATGAGAAGTGGGCGACGACCAACTCTCTCCATTGCCCAGAAGGAAATTGGAGTGCAGCAAACGTTAACTAAGGTAGTGATTAACGACATCAAGAAGGGATTGCTGATGGTACCGAGCTCCTGGAAGAAAGTTGTACCAAAATAGAAGATAAAGTTGATACCGGTCCACTGCTGCATCATCTGAAGGGATGTACCAACAATAGTTCTTCTGAGATTGGAGGAAGCAGAGAAGACAGATCCCCTGAAACATGCCATCCAAGACTCAAAATAGTTGTTCTGTGGCGTGAGGGAAGTTTCGTATTCGTTGTTGGCAATAATTTCAGCAAGCTCATCCTGAACGAACTTGGAGTCTGCTGGCTGACCACGAAGAGTAGCAAGTACCTCTTGTGCTTTCTCGATTCTGTTGTGCTTCACATAGAAACGAGGAGAGTCTGGCAAGAAGAATAGACCACCACCAAGAATGAGAGCCCATGCCATCTGGATACCAATAGGGATACGGTAAGCACCAGAATCATTACGGTTCTGTGTACCATAGTCCACACAGGAAGCCAGCAGAAGGCCGATCGAGATACAGAACTGATAGCCAGAAACAATAGCACCACGGACTTTCCTTGGAGCAATCTCAGACATGTAAAGAATAATGATGGCGGAAACGATTCCAACTCCAAAACCCGCAATCAGCCGACCAGCGACAAGCAAACCCAAAGAGTTGAGCGAGGAAACTTGAAGGATAATTCCGACCAGGAAGACACCACAACCACTGATGATGGTAGCACGACGACCGAAGAAATCGGCCATATCACCGGCCATAATTGCACCAAAGAAGTTACCACACGAGAGAATAGAAGTAATGAGAGACTTCTTCCATGATGGAAGAGTGAAGTCTTCAGTTGGGGTTGCAGGTGGTGGTGGGAGACCAGTGAACTGCTCAATGAAGAAGTTCATTCCCATGACACCAGAGATATAACCAGTATCAAAACCAAAATAGATACCTCCAAAGGCGGCAAAGGCACACATAATGTATGCCTTGAAAGTGACTGGAGCCTCAATACGGTCCAAAGAGGACGTACCCGCGAATACAACAGCTCCACCTGGCATTATTGAAACTTAACTTTAAGATTTTTGTGCTTAAAATCCACGATGTACAACAGTTCCAGGTTTCAAGTTTGAGAAAACAATGGTTACTTATAGTTACTCTGGAAACGCACTAAACTGTTCAACACATTATTCCTGACGGAAATATGCAATTGTGGGGCTCTCATTTCCTGTACCATTAGCGAATGAGGAAATCTTATTCTTACAGCTCAAAGCTGTGTCACGTAGGCAACCAAGATGTAGGCATCTTCATGCAAAAGATACCAAACCCCAGACGATGTTGACGCTCCCCGTCATCATCGAACTGTGGGGAACGCATGGGGTATACATATCCCTCGAAGGGTTGTCTTAATATCTTCGAGACCATCTATCTGGCTTTAGGAGATCTTCCGGCAACAGTCTCGGGACCATTTCCTAATGTGGAACGCACAGAGGGACAGGCATGAATGCGGGGCAAGCTGTCTCACAATTTGTGAGTTAGATTATCCGTGAGATAAGCAGGCCAAGATGTCTAATTCGAGAAGTGCTGCCGGTAGGGACTAATAATTGTGGCAGACCTTGCTACTACAGTCTGTTCAAACTCTTTTAGAAGGGCGGTCTACAACCTAATTTCTGGATTTCTTACACTGCCAGTATTTGTTTTTGCTGTCAGGCGTATAGGCGACTCGGTGATAGAAAGCCAACCGAGATTTAATAAAGATCCCAGCTCCCGGATGACTGGAAGCGCAGATTGTGTGGTTCCACTCTCTCCTACCATTAATACAGCGGCCCGGCATCGCGTCTTGTGAGATGGTGTTTCAATGCAGATCATGCGTTAGTCCCGGGTACCCTTATAGCTCTCTAGTCTCTTTCTGCAGTGATGTATGAAGCATTTCTCAGAATGTGGCCCGATGTATATCACTTTGCTTACCGCTGCAATAATAGCAAGCATCCTTACATCTCATAGACAGACAACGCCCTTTCGAAATAGTTGTTCCGAGACGCAGGATCATGCTGCGCGTGCAGAAAAAGCGGGGCTACAGAGCAAGGCCGTAGCTGCAGATTATGCATGGGGGGACGATTCCTGCTTCTTCTTGGAAAGCTCACAAGGAAGGGAGGAACCAGGGTACCAGGACCGATAGAATGAGGATATAACAGTCTGATCTGCCCCACTAATATAATATATTTGCGGGGCTGACTCGGTGACGTAGTTATGAGTAAGTGAACATACAGTAGATTCACTTGACCGGCTTGTGTTTCGCAAATTGTGCTTCTCGTAGGACAACGATGACTCTCTGGAACGGTTACAACACTTCCCGATTGGGAAGCACTACCGGATTTTCTTTTATGCCTTCCATCCCGCGTTGTACATGATGTGTCAGGAAAAACTGTGCCCTCATGTCTAATATTGGCACATATTGGACCCCACTCATATGAAATCTGCGTCAGATGGCATTGCCCAGCAGCCCTAGATGTAACCGCCGTTTCTTTGTCATCCAAATCCAATTCGGTGCCTGGTTTTCTCTTGATGAGTGCCTCTCCGCTTGTCCGGAGAATATCAATTTTGATTATATGTGATGATGCGACCCCACTACGGCTTTTTTACCAAGTACCAGGAAACAGTGGTTGTGCTCGTTTTATTGTGATCAGGTATTTTGGGCTCCGTATGGCTGAGGATTTCCTAGGATCTCTATAAACCGCTGCCTTGAATCGTTCATTTTCATTAGAATGTAACACTGACAACATTACATTCGCTAACAATTTTTCCAATGGCATGTGATTTGTCCTAATTGCATTAGTCAATGCCTTTCATAAGTAAAGATGCTGCGTTCTGTTGGCCCTAGTACGAGCATTATTCCTTTGGTGTCTTTTGCAAAAATGGCAGACGGCATAACGAAACATAGGGAAAAATGGACAGATTCAGCGGGTTTAGCTCAATTGGGAGAGCGCCAGACTGAAGATCTGGAGGTACTGTGTTCGATCCACAGAACTCGCATTCTTTTTTACCATTTTTGTTTATTTTGTGTGTGCGGAGGGAGTAATCCCTCCGTTTTTTTTGATCTTGAAATCTTCTGAATTTTTAAAAGTATGAGGCTTTGAGTGCAGCTTTGAAGCATTTCAATCGTATAGACATTCATTTGCATGGTGGAAACCACCGGTTGGTCCAAGAGAGATTTACGCCTGCGAACTCATGCACGAAAGTAGCACACTTAATCCCCCAGCCCCACACACTAAACATCCAAGCGGGTTTAGCTCAATTGGGAGAGCGCCAGACTGAAGATCTGGAGGTACTGTGTTCGATCCACAGAACTCGCAATTTTTTTTAGTTGACCAAAATTAAATGAGAGGTTTTTTTTATAGTGTATAGATTATGCTTGCACTGCTACATGGTGTGGTATATAAATTCGTAAAATGTTTTATTTTGTTGCTGGGCCTTTATATAATACTTGACGGCCCAAGAAACCACTCAGATTTCGAACTCAGATTTCGAATTCATCAATTACCGTTGCCTGACGTGATGGAAACGCCATTTGCTTCCAAGTGTGGTGTGATAGTTCCTGGAGTTGCTTCAGCGTCGTCATCGCTCCATTTGGGATCAGCTTCGATCTTAAATTCAAACCAGGAGGAGACCAATGCCTGGAGTAGCGACCTGAGCCTTGATAGCCTTGGGTCTGATTCCAATTCGGGTCTTTTCAAAATATCAAAAAGCACCTTATGTAGGTTAACTGATTTGATAAGAGATATCGGCATGCTAGCTGCTCTGGCGAGTTTGGCTATAGTGCTTTCAATCACCCTTATCTTGGAATCATCCAGCACATCTCCTAGAGTTGAACCGGATGCAGAATCTCCCTGAATGAGGAGGGATTCCTGCAACAATGCTCGAGCACTGAAGACCAGAGGAGTATATTTCTTGATACTTTCAGCCATTTCAACACTGGACAGTCCTGGGAGACTAACTGGGTCTTCCTCAATGTCTGATTCTAAACCCCAATCTGAATCCGAATCTTCTTCCGGCTGAACTGCTGGAGTAGTCGATTTTTCCTGCTTGACGCTCATCTTTTGCTTACGCTTCGCATCCGAATGTGCCGCTACATCGGCCGCTTTCCTCTTCTTTCCACTAGGTGTGGCAACGGAAGCCTTCTTCTTGTTGGCCTGCTTAGGAGTGGACTTACCATCTTGCTTCACTTTTTTTTGCTCCACTTTTTCCTTCGGAGGGGAAGGAGGTGGTGGCGGTGGCGGAGGTTGGCCAAAACTCCCCCACTGAATGAAATCTTCGAGGGAAGGCGGATCACTGGCCACTTGGTAGGCAACTGTGAGAGGATGTTCCTTTTTTGGCTTCCCTTTAGCTGTCAGCTCCACTTTCTTCTCGACAGAATCACTCGATCCTTCCCTCTTGATCGGTTTCTTTCCTTTTTTCTCCAAAAAGCTATCAATTTGCTGTGATGTTAGAATTGACGCATCTTTTGTTGTCACCCACATATAAGTATCATCACCCAAGAACCGTACGGGTATCAGGTGCACTTCACCTGCTTCAACTGGGCCCGCGGTTGCCTTCTTTTTCATATTGCTGCTGTAGTGCATATCACCGCCTCCGCCGCGCCTTTTCAGTGTCTTGGCAGATTTAGGCTTAATCTTCTTGATTGCATCGGGAAGTGTCTTGTATGGGACCACCATTGATGGCCAAGGGGGAAATCCTTTAAGTTTCACCAGAATAATACTCCCTGGGGGCAGCTGGCTGGAGTAGCCGATCGTGTCATCGTCCTCCTCCTCCTCCTTGATCTCAGTCACATCGCCTGTCTCCTCTCCAATCAACATGCTGCTCTGTTCCTCGTTGACATCCACGGTTTTATCACCATTGACCTCGGCAGAAACCACAGTGTCAGTTTCTGATTCCTGCTGGGTTGGTAGTTCCTCGGAGCTCATCATCTACTTTGGGAGATCAGACCAGCTGTTTTGTTGTTTCCAAAATGCGGTCAAGTCACTGGCAATTGATGTCCCTTAATTGAGACAGTTAACTTATAGTAGAATCTACTACCTTAATACTGCAGAGGGTCGGAACGTTGCCTGGTGACCCACTGTGCCCTCCAGTTTCTTGCTGAAATATATGGCAGCGTGCCGATAGCGCGTTGCTTCACGCATCTGTTCCTGAAGCTTATCCGAGACCATACACGACCCTTTCAGAGATCAAGTAACGAAGAGGAAAAATGGCTACAGGAAGAAGAGTGACATTTATGTTACAAATCGACAACAAATACGTCATTATGAGAGAAAATAGGTAGCTGGTGATACGGACATAGGGTTATTCTAGGCCCGCCGATAATGACCAAAAAGATATACAAAAAACACACAATCAAACAAGGACGGTTAGTCAAAACAAAGGCACGATAAAAAAAATGAGATATAGCAGACCCATAGTCTCCTCCAATACCCAAAACGTCAATTACAAAGCCAGTGATTAGAACTGACCCTGTTGTCCGTTCATTCCGGTGAAATATTGGTTGTAGACAGCGGCCTGGTCGGGGTGGAGATAACCTTGAGGCATCTGTGGCAAACCTGCCTGTCCTGCATACTGGCCCGGTGCCTGCTGTGGAGCACCAGGAACAGCACCTGGCTGCTGCATCTGGGGAGGAGGTTGTGTTTGCTGAGCCTGCTGTGCGTGTGGGTGCTGACCGCCTGGAATACCAGCGGAATGCTGAGGATTGTGCTGCTGTGATGGTGGTGGAGAAGGAACAGACTGGTCATTTCCATCATCCTCGTTCGATGGCTCCTCAGGAGCATTGAGGCATGCCTGGATAAGGTTCTTTCCCTCTGGCTTGGTCACCAGTGGTTGAAGTTTTGGTGTGGTGAAGGTATACACAAGGCCGGTTTCACTCACCACAAGAAGCAGCACCTGTGTCCCTGTAAGTACAGAAAGCTCATAAGCCTTCTTCATGATACCAGCCTTTCTCTTGGAAAAGGTGATGTGACGACGTGACTTGTCCTGGATGAACCTGATCTCAATCTTACGTCTCTCACGGGCAAGTTTCCCTCCTCCAGAAACGTCATCATCATCATCATCATCAGGCACCTGAGAGGTGTTCTGCCCAATCGAAGAATCAGCAAGGTCGTCGGCCTGCTCAGCGCCTGCGTTTGACTCCAGCTTGACGTGATCCTGAATTTCAGACATTCTATATGGCGTTAATATAAATATATTCTCTTTCCCTTTTTATATTTATTTAAATTTCCAAGATTTGGATCATAATCACAGTGCTTGAACTATCAGTGTGGGCATCGAGGATGTGTATTGTATGACTCTGATGAGCGATTCACGGCCGGCATCCCAGACGCAGAACATCACCTCCCTGCTTTTTGGAGACGGTAGGGGCATCGGAAGGGGGGGGGGGGGAAGGTGAACGTGGTAACGACCGCCAGCAAATTTAAAAACGGCGAATTGATCATTCACCGCTGAGATATATTTGCGAGCCATGTGATGAAAGGTGCCGAATCATGTTTGGTCGAAACCCATTGTCGTGATTGAAGCTTATCACCACTCCCTGCCCTGAAGTTCATTCTCGTTCTGGTAATCGTTGATGACTTGCCTAACTGAGAAGGGGCGCACGTCTGGTCTCTTTTGGGAAGACCAAACAAACAACGACAGGCACGATAAAAAAAAACACTGCAACAGATCGGTAACCAAACTGTGCCTTGGTATACTTACTTCAACGGTTCAAGTCACTTGCCTATATTATTTGAATACAATGCTATAACTGAGGTATAGAAATTCTATATACACAATAAACAAATGAAGCTGGAGTGCGAGAATTGCCATTAGCGGCAATTTGTGATGATGGAGTTGGTTTTGCGGATACCAAAGCCGGGTAATGCCAATTGCAGTATCTGTTGTGCACTACCTTCTTCCTCATCCAATCAAGACACAAGTCAGGCAGGCAGAATGAGAAACGAGATACGCAGCGATGCATATGATGAAAGCAGAGATAACCATAACAGCTGAGATAAAGTCGGTGAATATTTAGAGCTCACGACAATTGATACAGTAAAAATGTATAAGTGGAGAAATAATAGTCAAGTTTGAATTGAGTGTATATCATACCGTAAATAGTCAATAGCACGCCGAAGAAACCTCAACTAAACCAAAATTGAATACATTCCTCCAGCTCTATTATGCTATCAATCAATGCACATGAATTAAACCAACCAATGTCCAGACTCCAACGAAGTGGACGTAGACAGTAGGTCAGAAAAAGTTGGCAAAAACTGCCAACTGGAAAACAAAAAAAAACGTCAAAAGAAAAAACTAAAATAATAAAGAAATGTCAACTCAGACAACCAACAGCCTGCCAAACAGTACGCTCACCATGATGAAGCGATCGAATGGATGCCAAAGACCGACCATTTTGGTATAATATGGTTTGCTCTCTGCCGCCTTCCGGAGCTATCCCCTAGTCACACATACTCCTTTTTTTATGTTTTGAAATTGTATAATTGTGTTGAGCTTGCAGCTACGGTCATCCCGACTGTTTCGCAGGAGAACCGGATACAGCTAGCTAGCTTATTTCTTGTACTTTCTCAACAGGTAGATGGTAGCGATAGCCACGGCTGAATTTCCGATGTTAGTGAACTATTCCGAATATGCTCTGAAAGAAAACAAGGCAGAAATTAAAATGCAAACTTACCAATCACAAAGATGATACAGAAGACCAAAATAACACCGGCTGGAAGCATTGTGACCTGCAGCAATATGAGTTAGTATAAATGAAGAATACACTGATGAAATATGAATACCATCTACATACGTTGATGAATTAGTTATGAATGGATAGAAAATGTCCAAGACAAAAAAAAGTAGAAAAAACCGGATACAGGACTAATAAATACTTCAAGAGAAAGAGCGCAGCGGAAGACCGCCGGCAGATATTTGAGGCAAAATTCAGACCGGAGAACAAGAGAGATAGCAGTCTCCGCCAGTAAGCGCTAAGCAACTCGGTCGAGGTCGACAGAACGGGTGATGTGTTGCACATACAGCCTTGAGGTACACACGGCAAAAAGCAGCCGCCATTGCCTAAAGGGTGAAGTCTAAACATTGTCCGTGACTGAAAAAAACACAAGACCGGGCAGCCAGGATAAGAGAGGCACCCATACGTAAGCGGGCAAAAAATAAAAGTCAACCAGCCGCACTTCGGAAGTGACGGTACTGTACTCCGTAAAATATGTAGCCATGGCAACAAAGATATGCTGCATATTCCCAGATACACAGGGAATATGTACACCAGAGTTTCCGCTCCCAGCCATTTCCGTCTCCCCTGAGACAGTAGTACAGGGTCTCTATGCCCGGTTATGTCATCCCCTTGGTTGAGCGTTTTGGTTGCTTCCCAAATGGGACAGTACATATCCCAAAGCGTGAGGTATTACAACCAGCCAAACGCATTGTCGGCTCTTCTCATAGAGGAAAATACCTCACGTTGTGCACACTCCTTTAGCCCCGAAGCCTATCTGCATCGACCTCCAAACAGTCAGCACCTTGCTTAACACAACGGTTTTCCCCTTAGGCTACCGAAAACAGGCAGATGCACCGAACTCGTAGGATTCTGAGTGTACATCGGCTTTGGGGAATACGTAATTGATGCATGTATGTGATGTATGAAAAAGGTTGGCAACATCAAATCAACATTCACTGCATTACTATACACATATAAATACAAAATGACCTCCATTCAGGTGTATTCATTCAAGTTGTCCATGTAGAATATATTTGGCAATCCAGGTGCCGATTAGAGGGCCATCATTTTGGTAATTGAGTCTCTGAGCGTCGGCTTGAACTTCATTGAAAGCCTCTTCATTGATGACATTATTTTTGTATCTTTCTTCGACCAATATATCGTTGACTTCCGTGCTAAATTCGGGATGCCCTTGAAATGTCAAAACGCTTCCTGGTTTATAGATCCCCTGAATTGGACACATTTCTGTTGATCCAATCACTTCATACCCCTCGGGAACATTGTACACGATATCTTGGTGCATTTCCGATATTCTCAGGTGAGATCTTCCATCTGCAACGATCTTCTTGAAGTTTGAATTCTCATTCAGTTTCAATTCACGCAGGCCCATTTCCCAACCTCGTGCATTTCTTCCAACCTTTGCGCCCAGAGCCAATGCGATAACTTGATGTCCAAAGCAGACACCAACCACTGGAACATTGACGTAGCCTTCTATGACAACTCGCACAAACTCTATGAGTTTTAAGATCCATTCTTGGCTGACATCAAATGCATCACTACGCGAGCCTGTCAAGTATATACCTTTCACAAGACCTTTGTTCAGATCATTGATTGAAGGTAGCTCGAGTTCCTCTACAACATTGAACTTCTTGAAAGTTGCATCAGATAACCCGCCTTGGCGCAGCAGTGAGATACCTTGATCACCAAAGTCCCCAAACTTGGATAGCAGTGGTAGAGGAGTATCACACACTATCACTGCTATATAGCGGTTATCCTTATCCTTCGTCATTTTGTAATTGGTGGCTGTGTTTTATCTTATTTCACTATCATCTGGACTTGTATCCTCTTGATAACGCACTATTGATTCACACATGCCGTTGACTTGGGACTTGCCACAGTAGCCGAGGCGCGTGAGATAGTCCGCCTTGCCTAAAACGTCCGAACCCGGCGCCGAGCCTGGGGTGAGTGCAGCAGCAGACGTGTAACCTCTTGTCGGAGATAGTGCACGGGACTTCATTCGTGTGCATAGGCCCCATCCGGCTGCTTTGTTCGACACCAACCGCTGTTGCCGAAGTCTCGCGCAAGAGGTCTGAATGCGCCTAAAAGATGGCAAAGGTTAAACTACAACCACGACCAAGACAGAGATACACAAGGGGTAAACAGAGGACAAGATGATGGCATAACGCTTGCAAATACGACAAAGGAAGAAGCGCAGCATCTGTTGAAGTGTTTTCATGCTCTTCAATGCGCCGTGGGACCTCCTCAAGGGAGTTGTTGTCCTCGCACGTGAGACATGTCCAGCGGCATTTACTGTGCTGTTCAGGGTTATGCCTCATGTCCCTCTAAATCCTGGAGGGGGAGGGGAAGAGACATGCATCAAATCTTAAAAACCAGACGAAAACGGTCTTCCGTAAGACATCTTGCACTCAAAACGACTTTTTTTTTTTTTGCAGATGTATCTTTGCTGAAGTTACCACTTCACCGGACTCTGGGCATTTAATGTTTAACCTGCTTGAGAGGCACAGGAAGAAGATTGTAGGTAGATCTGATGCCCTGAACTAGAGTGAGGGCAGAGAGGATACACAACCAGAAGCCCTTCCAGGGATGGGGGTTGGCCCCTTATAGCTCCCATCCGCTCCGATTTTCCCGCTGCGATGAGTCTTCTGTCACATACACGCACCACGGGCGCAAACAGCCACCGCTGGTGGGGGAGAGGGTGTTTGACAGACAGTCTGCCAAAAGAGACAGACAACACCCATGCATAGCCATGTAGCAGCGGCGGCGGCCCACGAGAGCGCCTACTCAGTACTGCAGCGAATGCCGCATTGTAGTTGCAAGGTAGGGCCCAACCAATTCTTCATAGTGCACTGCGTGGGGACGGTTATGTGCGCTACTCTACTCACACACTCAGTGCGTGGGTGTGTGTGATTTACCCAGGCTCAGCGTCAACATGACAGAAGAGTGAGGATGAGGCGTTCGGTAAGAAAAAACCTACAACAGTCAGTAGTAATCGCTTCCTCTGCTCGCAAAACGGTACGTAGTCTTTTCCGTTCCTCTTGGTGTTGAAGATATCAACTTAATCCGATAACTCGCGTTTAAAGTTGTGGTCATTTTTTTCCCGCTGACTCTCGTCTATCCGATTAGCCGTCTATCTATATTACGAAGTTATATAAGGTTCTGCTTTTCCTCCTACAGAGAAACTAAGAGGAGCAGTCGGTTATAGTGAATGTATATATTACATCACAGCATAGGTACAGACAACAAAAGGAAACGCACTAGTCATCCACGCAAGGTTAATATTGATAAAGAACAGCTGACATCTATAAGTTTGCATTAGAAGGTGATTTATATTTTTTTGGCTCGTCTTTGGTGTTTTTTACAAGCAGCTTAAACAATGGGAACCAATCCAACCATTTCAAACCTGTCCGCAGGCTTGAAATCAGTGCATATTGCCAGTGACAACTCGCTGAGCTCACAGAGTCAACATGAATATCCACAACAACATGGTCGCTCGTCAGAGGAACAAACACAGCAAGACTTCTCTCAGTCTCAGCAGCTTGTGACTCCACAGCAATTGTCATCGGCATCCAGAATATCAGCTTTCTTTGCTCACCAGCCGCGGGAGGGATACACACTATTTTCACACCGTTCTGCTCCCAATGGATTCAAGGTGGCCATCATACTATCCGAGCTGGGGTACTCTTACAACACTCTTTTCCTCGACTTCAACAGCGGTGAACAGCGTGCACCGGAGTTTGTCTCTATTAATCCCAACGCTCGCGTTCCTGCCTTGATCGACCACAACAACGAGAACACAGCAATCTGGGAGTCGGGGGCGATCACCCTCTACCTCTGTCAGAAGAAGCTCAAAGAGGAAGGTTCATGTTCCATTTGGTCCGACAACCTAATTGACCAATCCCAGATTTCTTCCTGGCTCTTCTTCCAGACCTCCGGCCACGCACCAATGATTGGCCAGGCTCTACATTTCCGCTACTTCCACTCTCAGAGTGTTCCTTCTGCTGTCGAGAGATACGTAGATGAGGTTAGAAGAGTATATGGAGTGATTGAAATGGCACTTGCAGAACGTAGAGAGGCCCTGATTATGGAGTTAGAGGGCGAGAATGCAGCCACATACTCCTCAGGTATGACTCCACTTTCTCAGTCTCGTTTCTTCGACTACCCCGTATGGCTTGTCGGTGATAGAGTGACGGTTGCAGACCTATCGTTTGTACCCTGGAACAATGTGGTTGATAGAATCGGTATTAATCTAAAGGTAGAGTACCCGGAAGTGTACAAGTGGACCAAGCACATGATGCGCAGACCTGCTGTTATCAAGGCTCTTAGGGGAGAGGAATAAGGCCTCATGACTGAGATGCCTGACTTTCTTTATGCCCCTCAGATGTTTCTTATCATCCTTTCATGCCGCCTGTGAGAGTGTCTACTCTTGCTGTATGGCATGAAATCCACCTGGATGCCGAACACTGATATATGACAAATTCTTAACGATGTTCTGAAAGGCTTTACGGATTTTTCTTTTCTTTTCTTGCTCATTTTGGCTTTGTTTTCTTTTCAAATTCCCTTGCATTAATTTTTCTCTGGTCAATAAAAGTTTGATTTTTCAAGATTCATGTTTTGTGTCCTGAGCCGGTTTTGCTAGATATCTTTTTCAGTATCCAGTAAGTAGTAGGCTGGCTCCCTGCGTGCGTGCATGGCCCATGAGAGATGTTCCCAGATCTGCCGGCACTTGGGGCGGCCACATTCATGGCAGCCCCTGCTGGGTTCATTTGTGGGGTTCATATAGCACTTAGGCTCAATTGAAACAATTCTGACAAGAGGCAGTGTGTCTTTGAAGATTTGACCTCCAGTTCCTGAAGAAGTTGTTGCATAATGCCCGAGGGCACTCTCACCATCGACGATGGAGTTGAAAGCAGCGCGTTTGTATCTGCAAAGGTAGCCCAGCAGGCTATCAGCGAGAGATCAACGATGGTGACACCACAGCCACTGACCTACATTGCCAACCATGAAGCTTATAATGGCCGTCTCCCACCGCCCCCGCTGGTGTATTGCAGCGATAAGGTGAGGCTCTTGGAATTTGCCAAGATTTTTGGATTGAGGCACGGCTATAAGCTAGTGGTCCACAAGAACGATAGCCGGAGGGCGATAATGCTATGTTCACAGCATGCTCCGAGGAAAGTAAAGGGCAAGGAGAAGCCTTCGATTGAACATGATGGTCTCAGCCAAGACCTGGAAAGCTATGAGAACGACGATGCACACCTGGGCTCTGATGGTGTCAAACAGAAGAGCACATCAGCATGTCCTTTCAAGGCAGAGTTGCAGTACAAGAGGAGGAAAGCCATGTGGCTACTGAAGCCCATAGTGTTGGAACACAATCACGATGATCTGTTGGAGTTTCCCTCATCATTGAAGGTGCCTCAGTCTTTAGTAGGCCAGAGTATCACAGAGTCCCAGTCTGTTATCACGATCGATGCTGTATGTAAAGGAGAAGTAAAGGGGAGCCATCGCAGTTGTCTTCTATTCCACGAGCCCCACCTGAAGGCGAATGAAGAATTTTTGGAGATTGTTTCAGGCTTCTTGAAACTGGCCGATACTGCGATGATGCTCAACCCTGAAGATGGGATTCCCATACTCAACGTTAACCTACAGGAAGAGCCAGTGGATGATTTCAGCTACGTGCCAGATGCTGCGGCTCATAAGGAAAGTCACGCCCAGAAAAGAAGCTCCAAGCAAGCAGGAATATCTCAGTTTACAGGAAAATTCAAGGTGAGGAATACACACATAAAACAGCAGGATGAGCCGCTTGCAAAATCACATAACAGTCATGATCCGCAGTCTTCAGGTGATAGGCCAGGTGAGAAAGCCAGTGCGAGTGGCCACAGGCAGATTGAAACAGACCATTTGGATGATTCGAGTGTATCCAAGGTGCAGGTGAGAGTGGTATCACAGTTCACCCCTCTCCCCAAGTATGCCGCAAAAATCCTGCAAGGAGTGATATTTGACGACCAAGACAAGGATGCTATATATGCCACCTACAACGCCAACATTGTGGATATGGAGATCGAATACAGCTTGCAGGCTGGCAATAACTCCTCTACACGCAGTGCAGGTGAATTCATCGTAGATGTAATCGCCAATGACCCTACGCCGTCTCTGCTTGCTAGCACCAACTTCACCTATAAGGAGGAATCATTTGAAGAGGACATCCAATCTCTGAGGAAACATGTTGAGCAGACCATTTTTTTCCCAACTATATAGAACATTTGTCAACACTGAATAATATGATTTATTTCATCATTTTACTCGCACACAGAAGATATGTTTATAGGCATATAGGCATATACAGGATATATATATATATGTATATATATATACATATCGCACTTATAATAAGGTGAAGACACCAACTGGAGATGGCACGTATAACAACCACCATAATTCTCATCACGGTCCCCAATTACAGATGTGGGATGAGCACTAATTGAGTGCAGCTAGGAAGAGCGTACGGATATGCAGATAATGAGGTTAGCGCACAATAGCACCTGTCACGGTCTGTAGTAGCCATAGATAGATAGAGGCAGATAGGCTGACGATAGACAGCCCATCCGGCCGATACGCACTTGGTGTTTACTCATCTCGCAGTCGTGCGTCGATCACCTGCAGCCTGAGAGCTGTGGGTTGCCACCACTAACCTTTATCTATCGCGCTATCTTATTAGGTGATAGAGATGACCCTTAGGGAGATGCTTGCCGCCCTCCTAAGACACACACACACATATATATATATGTATACATATATCTATACACAGACGGAAACTGACACGCTCCTCACAACACCATAAGTCTCAAACCGTTAAAAACTAACAGAACGCTTCACAGGGCTTTAACATCACTTTCTCTCCCTTCAAATTTGTTTTGAGTCAACTTGCCGTTAAGCAAAGGCAATAGCTGTCTCAACCCCTACCCATATAGATAAGCATTCACCTCCCAACGTGGACACACCATCTCTTGTGCCAGCAACAAGCGATAACCCCAACCATAGCCATGAGGTCACAATTCAAGGACGAGCACCCTTTTGGTATGTCTTATTATTTCTGGCCATAGACAGTATTTAGCCAGATGACCCATATACAGGCGAGGACGTGTTCATGGACGTGTTTCTACGCGATCACTCGTTCCCCACCTCACCTGGGTTGCAGTAGCGTACTCCGCGGTATATATACTAACAATTGATTTTGCTCATTTTCCTATCGCGGCTGATGACTTCGTTTGCTTGTGTTCTGTTCATGCATCGAGTAGAACGGCTACTTGTTAGCGAGGTCACGCCACGAGATTGGAGTTGAGGAGCAGAACATTACTCTAGAGAAGAGAAAGGCTGAGGCCATGAGAATTCGTTCCAAATTCCAGGACCGTATTCCTGTTATTTGTGAGAAAGTGGAGAAGTCGGATATTCAGGAAATTGACAAGCGCAAGTACCTTGTCCCCTGTGACTTGACTGTGGGGCAGTTTGTCTATGTCATTAGGAAGAGGATCAAGCTTCCAAGCGAGAAGGCCATTTTCATCTTTGTCAATGATATATTGCCGCAGACTGCTGCTCTAATGTCGAGTATCTATGAGCAGTACAAGGATGATGACGGCTTCCTGTATGTCCTGTACAGCGGTGAAAACACCTTTGGACAACTCGAAGGTGTGAAGGAAATTGAATCCTCTGACTGATATGATAGGTTTATGCTTGATATTTGCTGACAAGGTTTTATAGTGGTTAAGTTTTTTATTCTTTGACTTTAATTTTTCATATTTAGTATCTACTGGTATCAATCACCCCTCCTCCCATGGTTTCTGATTTCTCTTTGTTCAACTCACCCATAATGTTAAATGTTGACTATACTCTAATTCTATTTTCTTATTTACATGCCCATAGCCCGCTTTAACTCCGCCTCGAATTTTTTGGAAATGATCCTTCCGGAACTCAGCTTCATGCACTGACCTATTAAGAAGTTGATTGAGTTCAACTTCCGCCCCTGTTGTATCTCTGAAACAATTGCAGCATTCGCCTTCATCACTTCCGCGACATAATTTTTCACAACATCCTCATCCCTAATGCCATGGTTTGTCGATGAGGATATGCTTCCCAACTCATACTCTTCCATCAACATTTCTATGCTCTTTTGCTGATCGTCTTTCTCGCTCAACAGATGGTACAGTAGCAATTTGGCATTATTGTTGGAAATGTATCCCTTGTCAATGCATATCATTAATTCAGCAAACTTGTCCAACCTTATCAGGCCGTCATAGCCCACTTCTTGTTGCTCATCCATTAACTCCAGCTTGTTGATGGCTCCTATCAATTCGTGACAGCACCAATTTATACAGATTGCTCCTTTGGCAACTCCGCCTACAGTCACAGCTCTGTCAAATAACCGAAGATAAAAATCGTACAATTGATCATCCTGTACAAGGATATTGGCATCTCTGAGGCGGATACTGTATGGCCTTGACATCAGCATTTGCAATTTCTGTTCAGGCAGCAAGGGAAGCCTGGATTCTATCTCGGGGATGAGGTCTTCTAAGTCCAAGACCACGGGTAGCAACTCCGGGTCGGGCATATATCTGTAGTCGATTGATGACTCCTTTGTTCTCAACGAGAAAGTCTTGCGTCCATCCCAACCTCTAGTTTCTCTTGTTTCAATTGAGGTTCCATTGTCACTGAGCTTGCACTGTCTAGCATATTCATGCTTCACAGCACCCAAAATTGCTGATGTTGATGATAAATTTTTGATCTCAACCCTTTCACCTTGATCGATCGAAACATTGACATCTACTCGCATTGCACCAGTCTCCAACTCTCCGCTGCAAACTCCAATAGTCCTCAAAAGGTTTTGGAGCTTCTTGATGAATGCCTTTATCTGCTTGACGTTAGTGAAATCAGGTTTAGTCACCATCTCTATGAGTGGCACATTAGCCCGATTTAGGTCAATCAAAGATACCTGATTGTCACCATCACTACCGCCTCTATATAGTGACCTCCCAGTGTCCTGCTCAATCTGTATCTGTTCCATGTTTATTATGTGTTCATCCTCGTCTATGTCGTCGTACTTTCCGGATAGAACGACATGACCCCCGACCGCGATTGGGTTATATCTCTGTGTAATTTGGTAGCCAAGTGGCTGGTCTCCATAGAAGTAATGCTTCCGATCAAAGGTTGATGTGCGATTGACCTTAGAGTTCAAGACGCGGGCCGCTTTCAACGCTAACAGAACCGCTTCAGGGTTCACAGTTGGCTGGGTTCCTGGAAGACCGACATCAAAGAAAGATATGCTCGTGTTACCTGCAATAGAAAGATTCTTTGACTCATTAAAGGATGACGAGAAGAGTTTGTTTGCTGTGTTTAATTGGGCATGAATCTCTATTCCACATATCAACCTATGACCTGCAGAGAGGAGTGAACGAGATCCCCGCATCGTAGGTCACCTGAACATTCAAAGGCCTATCAATAAGATTTATAACAAAGGCTCTGACTGAGTCAAAATATAATAATCCTCCCTGTAACCATTCATCAATCCTTGAAGATATATTGTATTAGATCGGAGCTCATACTGGAATTTTTCATCCGATGCCCTACCTGCATTGGTGTATGCATGATATATTTGGATGCTCTCACTATCTAGATTTCTCCACATTGATCGATTTGGTCTTATTGCAATGCCAACTGAGCACTAGAGACTCCGATGGATACCTCCACTGCTATTGTGTATTTCTGCTCTCCGGTGCCTGCTGGAATTTCTACAGGCATCGATTTTTTCTTCTTCAATCACGATAGGGCCTCAACAGGCATAAGAGGCATCAAGGGCATACCCACAGGTTTGCACTTTCTCCACTTTTGGAATATAGAACACAATGAACGGACTGGCTGCTATATACGGTGTGAACCTGGGGATATATTTGTGGTCGACTGGATCGCAGATACCACAGCAGATACAGGCATTGATGGAAAATGGGAGATTACTCTAGTCATCGACAAGGATAAGGCACCAGTGGCTGGCACAGGCGTACAGCAGATAGAGAATGACAAGAGAATAGGTATACAGTCCATGGATGTGAGCCAGATCATGAGTTCAGGTATTTCAAAGTATTATGCTAATGCCATGGTCAGTTACCTGGGGCTGAGGTTTACCCAGAAGGATGCCTGGAGTTCGAAATATATCACTATGGATTTGATAGATCGTATCTTCAGGGTGGAAGAGAAAACTAACAGAAACGGCAAATACAGTGCTATAATATCATCCCAAGATTCTTCATCAGAGGAAAATGAACTTCTTATAAAAGCCATTTATGACTCGGCAAGGAAAAGAGTGCCCAATCACCAACATTTATCACAGAAAGAACTAGATGCTCTTCTTAGCAATGACCCAGTGCTACAAAGCTTACGTTTGGAAGAACACACCAACTGCGTGTTGAACTATACCAAGATAGATTCTGTGGCCACTATACGGCCGAATCCCACCGTAGCGCAAGTGACCAAAGACTATTTAGACAAATCATGGTATGTTACAAACAAATTGCTCAGTGCCAGCAAGAATCTTAGTCCTCTCATGGGTGAGTTACAGCTGGCATTCGTTAATATCGTGGTGCTCAATAACTACTGTTCTTGTCAGCAGTGGCTGAATATTGTGCGCATACTGTTGTCATGTGAAGATTTAGTGTATGAGATTGGAAGCGAATATGTTTCGCTTTTAAAATTATTGCTGGTGCATCTCAATCAACTACCGGAAGATATTGTCGCGTCTGAAGCCTCCAAGGGTAGCTTTGCTTTAATGGATCTTAGGATCCTATTGCATAGCATCAAACAATACTATAGGACAATTACTGATGAAGAAGATTCAACTGGAGAGACAATCCTCATGCAGCAGAGAGCAGTAATGAAGGACATACAATCTCTGTTGATCAGCAAATATGGGTTTGCAGAGATGTCTACTTTGGATGACGATTCTGACGACGAAGGCAACTTCTACGATACCCCTAAGAGCACAGAGGATTATGCATAAAGTACTTCGGGCTCTAACACATCCCAAAGTTCTCGTTCATTGTACAGGCTACAAATTTGTAGAGGTATAGAGGTATATACAGGAATGCAAGATTGATCATTGTCTGGGGTTCATGACATTCCACCCATCTTTCATACACCAGTCCATCTTCAGATACGGCTTCCATTGGTTCTGGTACAGATCTAAAGTGGGGAAGCCAATGATAGCCAAAACCTCTGATCCATTTTTGATGTCGTTGTGTATTTTACGGCTTTTCTGGGTTACCTTTGGCTGCAAGCGGACAACAACCATCGGAAGGTTTTCCATGTTCTGGTCCCTCAATTTTGGTGATTTGAAACTAAACGGAGATTTAAACGCAGAAAGAAACAGCTTCTTGTGGTGAAGATTGGAAGGTTCATAAGGGATGACACTGATGGACAGGGAGAGTCCCCTAGCCTCCATATGCTGGCTATCATATGTTTTCAATGCGTAGATCTTCTGTGTTGGGTCCCTGAGGATGGACAATCGTATCCAGCACTGGTTGTCGAAAAAAGTCCATGGCAACCATTCATCGTACGCTGTGGATGTCCATCTAGCCTGAGAATCCCAAAATGTAGCTATAGGCCTTTTTTCATGGAAGGCTGGAGGAAGTTTCTTAAGTTTTATGTTGAGAACATCACCCGACTCATCCTTGTAATAAAGAATTGTCCACTTCAGATTCATCAGAGACATATGACTCTTGGGACGTTTTGAATTCATGATATCAAGTAACTCCAGAGCAACGGACTTCCCGTTGTCCCCATGAGATGAGGATTCAACGATATTGGTTGTTCTGTCCATTTGCGAAAACCCATAGTGGTAATTCTTGCGGGAGGAGATCTCCATGCTCAAAACGAACAAAGCTCTATTGATAACCGTTGGATGGTATCTGTCAAAGATGCTCCGAGGCAGGCGGATCGACAGGGTGAGCAAGTTCTTCATCCCTACAAGCAGTCCCCTACCATGAAGATACATAATGAGCTCCTGAACCGAATCATCCAAGGAGTGGTTCAATTCCTGAATCGAATGAATAGTTGACACCAAAGCATCTCTTTTCAGAGGATCTGGCATATTGCTCTCATTTTCTTGGGAGAGAAGGGCCCTGTAGCTATTCCGGAGTGTTAAAGTCGTGTCTGTGTTTGTTGGGTCTTCAAACCACCGTAGATTTTCTCTTCTGCAAAATGCATATAACTCGTTTTTTTCTACGTCGAGCAACGGGCGCACCACTTTGACCACCTCTTTAAACTGGTTTGGGTAGAGAGGAGGGATGGGCAGGGCTGCCAACGGCTTTATGCCACTGAGTCCAAAGATGGTGCTGCCCTGCTTTAACCTCAACAGAAAGGTCTCCAACTGGTCATTGAGAGTATGTCCAACAAATAGATGGGCAATGCCATTATCATAGCAGTACCTCTGCATCATTTGATACCTTTGTATCCTTGCCAGTTTCTCAAAACTGGAAATGGAGTGAGGATTGGAGTCAGAAGAGTAAGGCGACCAATCGATGGTCAACACCGAATGCTGGATGCCATAACTAGAGAGAACAGAATGAATCTGCCGTGCTTCTGCTGTGCTGTTGGGCCTGTACTGGTGATCTACAGTGAGAGCAGTGATGTTTAATGCTGGTTGTTCTTGCTCTTTGTACCTAGCAAGCAGGTGGAGGAGCGAGATCGAATCTACACCTCCAGACACTGCAACGGCTACTGATGCAGGGACATGTGCAGGGAATATTCGACGCACATTTCTCGTAAATCTCTCCAGCAGCATCACACACTGATAAAAACAAGGTAATACTCCAACTAAGTTCCAACATGTATGATATAATCACCTTTCAACTCTCCTGTACTGATTGAATGGCATCTCACTTCCATCTCTCTTCCTCTCTCTCTCTCTCTCTCTCTCTCTCTCTCTCTCTCTCTCTCTCTCTCTGCATCTGTGCCTCTCTGCCTTTTTCAGCCTTGCGTGCCTCTACCTCATCTCCATCTCCCCCGGCTTATCTCCCCCGTACGTAACTGTCGCTGCCAATGAACCGTGCCACTAGCGGTGACTCAAAATTTTCTGCACTTTGGTGCCTAACAACTCCACGGACAGAGCTTTGTTTCTGTGTGATGCACTGCGAAGTGGGCGATGGTGAGAAGCTGGGTGCTAGGCAGACGCAGAGAGACGGCGGTGAGCGTAGTGATAAAACGATGGATCTCTAATAAATGGAATCAATTTCACGTATTTTGTTGTCAGGTGCAGATATAGTTTTCTAATTATACTTCACAGCATGTCTGAAGAGCATTTTTCTTTCCCCAAGGAGGAGGAGCGCATCCTCAAGTATTGGGATGAGATCAACGCCTTCCACAGGTCTATGGAGCTGACCGAAGGCAATGAGCCATTCTCCTTTTACGATGGTCCTCCATTTGCCACCGGTACTCCTCATTATGGTCATATCTTGACCTCCACTATCAAGGACATTGTCCCCAGGTACGCAACCATGAATGGCCACCACGTTGAGCGTCGTTTTGGTTGGGATACCCATGGCCTCCCTGTTGAGCACGAGATTGACAAGAAGTTTGGCATCACCGGCAAGGAGGATGTCATGAAGATGGGTATCAAGAAGTACAATGAGGAGTGTAGATCCATTGTTATGCGCTACTCTGAGGACTGGCGTGTGACCATTGGCAGACTCGGTCGTTGGATCGACTTTGACAATGACTACAAGACTCTCTATCCCGAGTTCATGGAGTCCGTGTGGTGGGTGTTCAAGCAGCTCTACGAGAAGGAGTCGGTCTACCGTGGATTGCGTGTTATGCCATACTCCACCGGTTGCACCACTCCTCTCTCTAACTTTGAGGCTGCCCTCAACTATAAGGATGTCTCTGACCCCGCCGTCACCGTTGGATTCAAGTTGGTCAGTGACCCCAAGACCATCCTGGTCGCCTGGACTACCACCCCATGGACCCTCCCATCCAACATTGCTCTTTGTGTGAACCCAGAGTTTGAGTACTCCAAGATTTATGATGAGACCAGAGACGTAACCTATATCATGTTGGAGTCTCTCATCAAGTCCCTCTACAAGAAGCCCGCTGCTGAAAAGTACAAGATCGTTGGTAAGGTCAAGGGTTCCCAGATGGCTGGCTGGAAGTACGAGCCCCTCTTTGACTTCTTTGTAGACAAGTTCCAGGAGACCGGTTTCCGTGTTATTACCGCTGACTTTGTCGAGGCTGACAGTGGAACCGGTATTGTCCATCAGGCTCCATCCTTTGGTGAGGTGGATTTCGAAGCCACCATGGCCAACGGTGTTATTTCCGAGAACCTCCCACCACCAAACCCTGTTGATGACAATGGTAAGTTCACCAGTGAGGTTCCTCTATGGGAAGGTGTCTACGTCAAGGATGCTGATTCCAAGATCATCAAGCACTTGACTGAGACAGGTAATGTGCTTCAGGCTACCCAAATTAGACATAGTTACCCATTCTGTTGGAGATCTGACACACCACTTCTGTACAGGACTGTTCCATCTTGGTTTGTGCGTATAAAGGAGGTCATCCCAGATATGCTCAAGAACGTGGATCGCACTCGCTGGGTTCCAAATGCTATCAAGGAGAAGAGATTTTCCAACTGGATCGCCAACGCTCGTGACTGGAACATTTCCAGAAACAGGTACTGGGGTACTCCTATCCCTCTCTGGGTGAGCGAAGACTACTCAGAGATTGTGTGTATTGGCTCTGTGGAGGAGCTCAGAAAGTTGTCTGGTAACAACAACATCACCGACCTTCACCGTGACAGTATTGATGGCATCACCATCCCATCAAAGGATGGCAAGGGTGTTCTCAGAAGAGTTGAAGATGTCTTTGACTGTTGGTTTGAGTCTGGTTCTATGCCTTACGCTTCCGGCCACTATCCATTTGAGGCTGAGGAGAAATTCAAGTCTCGTTTCCCAGCGAACTTCATTGCTGAGGGTCTCGACCAAACCAGAGGCTGGTTTTACACCTTGACTGTTCTCGGTACCCACCTCTTCAACACTGCACCATACAAGAACGTCATTGTTACCGGTATTGTGCTCGCTGCGGATGGTAAGAAGATGTCCAAGAGACTCAAAAACTACCCAGACCCAGGAATTGTCTTGGACAAGTACGGTGCCGATGCTCTGCGTCTTTACCTCATCAACTCCCCTGTGTTGCGTGCTGAAACACTCAAGTTCAAGGAGGAGGGTGTCAAGGAGGTTGTCTCCAAGGTTCTCCTACCATGGTGGAACTCCTTCAAGTTCCTGGAGGGTTCTGTGGCTCTGCTGAAGAAGCTCACTGGCGTTGAATTCCAGTTTGACCCAAGCTCCAGAAGCACCAACGTGATGGACAGATGGTTGCTTGCATCCATCCAGTCGTTGATCAAGTTCATCCACACTGAGATGGAGGAGTACAGACTTTACACTGTTGTCCCCCGTTTGTTGAACCTGATCGACGATCTCACCAATTGGTACATCAGATTCAACCGTCGCCGTCTCAAGGGCGAGAATGGCACCGAGGACTGCATCAAGGCTCTGAACACTCTGACCGATGCCCTCTTCATCCTGGTGCGTGCCATGGCTCCTTTCACCCCATTCTTGGCTGATAACATCTACCAGAGACTCAAGGCATTCATTCCAGAGGAAGTGCTCTTGAACTTTACCAAGGACACCAGGTCTGTGCACTTTTTGTCCTACCCACAACTTCAGCAGGATCTTTTTGATGAGAAGATTGAGCTTGCTGTCTCTCGCATGCAGAAGGTCATTGACCTTGGCCGCAACATCCGTGAGAAGAAGACCATCTCTCTCAAGACTCCTCTGAAGTCTCTTGTCATCTTGCATTCTGATGATGGCTACCTCGCCGATGTGGAGTCACTCAAGTCTTACATTATCGAGGAGCTCAACGTACGTGATCTCATCATCACCAAGGATGAAGAGGCTTACGGTGTTGAGTACCGTGTCGTTGCTGACTGGCCGGTGTTGGGTAAGAAGCTCAAGAAGGATGCCCAGAAGGTGAAGCTTGCCCTCCCATCTGTCACCTCTACTGAGGTTCAGCATTTTGTCGACACTGGCAAGATCACTGTGGCTGGCATTGAGCTGGTCAGAGAGGACCTCTCTGTGTTGCGTGGTCTTCCAGAGGAGAAGGTTGACCAGGGTCAGGAGGTGAGATCAGAGCAGGATGTGCTCATTATCCTTGACATCAACATCTACCCTGAGCTCAAGACCGAGGGTATTGCTCGTGAGCTTGTGAACCGTATCCAGAGACTTAGAAAGAAGTGTTCCTTGGAGGCCACTGATGACGTCATTGTTCAGTACGAGATCGTTAATGACACATGTGGTTTGGCCGAGGCTATCGTTGATCATGCTGATATGCTCACCAAGACATGCAGGAGACCGCTTGAGCGGAAGTCGGCTGTTGTTGATACCGAGCGTGTTGTGGGAGAGGAGGATTCTGACATCAACGGTACCATTGTGAAGCTCACCCTGCTCAAGTTGTAAGGTGGCCTGTGACTCCCGAGGCTTAAGGCTTATGGTATCATCGGTGATAGAAAGAAAGATGATTTTACACGAAGGCATTTTGATCTATGTAAATATTAAAGTTTTTTATTGAATGATCTTTGCACCACGAACAGTTTGTAGATAGAAAGTCAAGAGGAGTGGCTCTCAACGATCTATACATATACACATACAGCAGTACTCTTCCCGCTGCATATAGTTTCTAAGATCATAAGTTACCCGGCCCGCTGCATTGGAAACACTGTTTTATTCACACACTAAGCTGTGTAGAGATCGTTGATGTGTCTAAGATAGTGCACTTCTTGGCAATCAGAGTTGTTCGCATTATTAATTTGGAAAATAATTGAAGGAGACTCTTGCAAGGACCGCTAAAGAGTGTTGCTATCATTTCCATTTCACGCTCCAGATGTCAACATTATTTGGTGCGCGCCCCAATTCCCTAGTATCCAGTGCTGTGGGCACCTCAACCACGCAGGCCACGGAACAGGACCTTGCAAATGACATAATTGTGCCGAACCCACCAGAAGATTCGGTATCTGATCTGGCATTTTCACCACAGGCAGAGCTGCTCTCGGTTTCATCATGGGACAAGAAGGTGCGCATTTACGAAATATCGCCCAATGGAACCGTGGCCGGCAGAGCTTTGTACAAGCATGAAGGTCCTGTACTCTCAACAAGGTGGAGTAACGATGGTACGAAGGTGATTTCTGGTGGTGCAGACAAAACAGTGAGGCTATACGATATTGCCAGTGGACAGCAGCAGCAGATTGGTGCACATGACGACACGGTGAAAAGCGTGCGGTTTGTAGAGGTTGGGCCATCCAATACACCCGTGGTGGTTTCAGGTTCATGGGACAAGACGCTCAGATACTGGGATATGAGACAGGCACAACCAGTGTGTACTTTGAACATGCCAGAGAGGGTGTACACGATGGATACTTCACAGAAACTGTTGGTGGTGGGAACTGCCGAGAGGCATATTTCTATCATCAACCTCAGCAGCCCGGAGAAGGTGTTCAAACAGATCATGTCTCCTCTTAAGTGGCAGACAAGATCTGTATGCTGCTACCCACAGGGCAATGGTTATGCGGTGGGCTCGATCGAGGGTAGATGTGCGATCCAGTACGTTGATGACCAAGAGCAGAGCAGATCGGGTTTCTCGTTCAAGTGCCAGCGTCAGCCAAAACCAGCTCCTTCGAAAGAGACTATGGTTTACTCTTTGAACTCTATTGCATTTCACCCTGTGTATGGTACATTCTGTACAGCGGGCTCTGATGGCTGTTTCAACTTTTGGGACAAGGATGCTAAGCACAGGCTCAAAGGTTTCCCCAGCCTCAACGCTACGATTCCTGTTGTGGGATTTAACAGAAATGGTACTATATTTGCATATGCGCTTTCTTACGACTGGAGCAAGGGGTATTCATTCAACAGATCCGACTACCCCAACGTGGTGAAGCTTCACCCAGTTAAGGATGAAGAGGTGAAGCAGCGCCCAAAGAAACGTTGATTTGTCAGAAGTAAACAATTTGCAGCAAGCGCATCATGAGTAGCAATGATAATACATGTAAATTTTAATTCAACAGCAATCCAGGCATCAACCATAGGCCATGAGCCGCGCCGTGAGCCGTGAGCCGTGAGCCGTGCGCCGTAATCTAAAGGCGATAGTCCATAGACCACTTAGGTACACAATGAAGTTTTGATCTGTCTCCTCACCAATGCTTTTCACAAAGATGGCAATGGATGTGACTTACTTATATATACAGAATCACAAATTATTGTCAAAGCAGATTACGGTCATTTGAATTGTCCCCACATACAATTGGTTCCAATACCCCTTCCAGCCCTCTCTCCTTGCGGTTATGGCACGCATAACCACAAGTCCTACCGATAGCTGCACTGTCGGATCGGTGCTAAAAAAGACAGATACCCGTCAGGAGAGTGCATGCTTTGGCGAGCCCGTTGACACACAGGGGGGGGACTCCAATCAACAGGAGCTAGACGTCAAATTCAACTGAGTTGAGCCAATAATGAGCTGTCTCCCAAGCAAAATAAACGATGTGAATTACAAATCGGACGGCTTCGACAACCTTGTAAATATAAAAAGCTACACCGTGGATCGTGCGTAATCTTATCTGCAGCTGGCCAACTCTTTCACAACCCCGAACCTCTTTCGCTAACGCGGCGGCGAGGGGTCCACTTAGGCTGGACGAGCGGGGGAGACGGGGGGAAGGCAATGGAGTGGTGTGTGGCAGGGCCACAAGGAATCCTTGTGGAGATTAGAAAGCAGAGCCCATGCTATCGCCCTTTGACCTATGGGATGGTTATGTGCCCACTTTGGTGGTAGCACCACATTCGCCTCTGCACGCCCACACACTACTTCCGAAAAAGAAATGAAGTGGGAACAGGGAGTGAGTGAGCCATTACGCATCGGGAGGGTAGGTAGGTGGAAGGTGAAGGTGAGAGAGCATATTGGGGACTCTTGTCGGTTCCCCTACTGGGCGTTCTCCAATTCTACTACTTAAACAACAAGCGCACGAAATTAGGTGATCTTTATTCTGGGGCAGCTTTCCTCTTGTTGTAATCGACCCTTTTTTTTCTTGGACGCAAAGGTTCCTCCCATTTCTCCTCATCCACTACCAGAGGACGAACTCCTACGGTTCCAACCATGAGCCAACACGGTACTCCACACCTCCCACAAGGAGATCCCTCTGGAATGCCACCTAGCTCCCAGGGTATGGCGGACCCTAAGCTAACATCAGGCCTTGGTGCTGCTTCAGGCGGAGCCTCAAAACCTGCCGTTGGCATGAAGCCAACCGGAGTTGCCGTCACGGATGCTACATCTTCGGACTCACGCCAGCTGCTAAACGTGTACGTCTACGACTTCCTTATTAAGTCTGGTCTACACAACACGGCCAGAGTGTTTTTCCAGGAGGCTGATGTGCCTGTTACTGCGCACAACCCCGCAAGTGATAAGGCAAGCAATAGCAGCAAGACCGGTTCTCCAGCTGTAGGCATGCCGGGTCCTGACCTCCCAGCTCTCTCCGTATCTATGGATGCACCCCATGGTTTCCTCTACGAATGGTGGCAGATATTCTGGGATGTGTTCAATGCCAGAACCCAAAGAGGTGGATCACCAAATGCTCATCAGTATTTTCAATTCAACCTGTTAAGGCAACGTCAGGAACATGCGCTTAACGGCATTGTAGCTGTGCAACAGCAACAGCAGCAGCAACAACAACAGCAGCGTCCAGGGGCACAGATTGTACAGAACTCTGCTACTGCCGCCGGTCCTCAGATTGCATCAGTGGTAGCCGGGGTTCCAACCCAGATTTCTGGCAAGAGGGTAAGCATGGTTGGCCAACCACATCCTTCCATGAACGCTCGTCTACAGCAGCAAGCGGCTCAGGCACAAATGAACAATCTTCGCCAACAGCAGCTGGAGCAACAGCGACAACAAGGACAGGTGCAGGGACAACAATTACAAGTACAGCAGCAGACACCACAGGCGGGTCCTGTGTCTGCGGGTATCCAGTCAGTCACTTCCATGCCAGGGCAACTCGAATCACCTGCTAAACGTCAGCGTATTGCTGACATCGATAGCGGCGCTGCAAGTGGATCAAACCCCAACACTCCAACAAACACAGCCAACGGTTCCATTCCTTCCCCACATACTGTACCAGCATCAGTGCCCCCTCAAGGTATGATGCTTTTGAACCAGTTCAACCCCCAGTACGCAGCAGTAATTGCTTCTCAACAACAGCAAGGGAAGTTGGCCACTGCTGCCCAATACAACCAGCAGCATGTTATTCCTAATTTCCAACCCCACCAAGTAATATACAATCAACAACAACAGCAACAACAGCAACAGCAGCAGCAGCAACAACAACAGCAACAACAACAGCAGCAGCAGCAGCAGCAGCAGCAACCACAACAGCCACAACAGCATGGTCAATCACAGCAGCAAAAGGTAATCAATAACATCGGCGCTCCTACCGACATGTATAACGATGTGTTCGGCAACGGCAACATGGTGATGTCCATGAATGGAACCACGATGCAACCCAACGCTGCTGGATCGTCAGCCGCAGCTCAACAGTCTGCTGCTGCTGCTGCCGTAGCAGCTGCTCATCAGCAAGCGCAATGGGCTCAACAGCAGCAGCGCCAGTCTCAGGCAGCAGATGGTCAGGCTACTTCTACCCCTGCCTCTTCGCAGGCACAAGCCCCGGGATCTCAGCAGAGTCACATTCAAGCAAGAGGCAACATGTCGGCTCTTCAGGACTACCAGAAACAGTTGATGCTCATGGAGAGACAGAACAAGAAGAGACTGGATGGACATCGGTTACCAGATGTTAAAAGTGAGCAGAGCCCAAGGTTGCCCAATGGACAGAATGGCACACAGTTTGCTGACTACGGTAATATGGTTGGTGCCATACCCCAAGGTCAGCAGCAGACACAGTCGGGCAATGCCACTCAGAGGTTTGTGAATAGCTCGGAGCATCAGAACACTATGCCTCCGCCACAGAACACCTCTGTGACACGCAGTACACCTTCTTCATCGCCTGCTATCCCTAACCAACAATTGCCTGCTGCACAGGCTTCTGGTGCAGCTATGACCGTTGGCCGGAAGAAGAAAGAGCCTATGCCCAGACGGAAATCAGCCAAGAAGGGCACCAATGGTGTTGAGCCACCCACGCCTACTACTCCCATTACTCCTATTCCATCTCAGAGTACCCCTCAGATGTCCAGTTTGGGTACTCCTCAGCAGGTGCAAAATTCCCAGCAATCGCAGACCATCCCCCACCAGCGGTCGTCGGTGGTTGCGGGCGCAGGTGCTACCGGCGCTGCTACCGGTGCACATGCGGCCAATGCAACTAAACGTGGTGTGAAACGGAAGAGTGCAGTAGGGAAGGATGTCTCGGCTCCTGCTCCTGCCACAGGTGATGCTATCAAGTCAGTCACAGATGGCTTGACTGGAGAGGGCGCTAATGATCAGAATGTTTCACCACATACTGTCGTAGCGACTGAAGAGCGCAGTGGTGCTAATGGTGAAGCCGTAAAGCAAGGTAATCATGCTGCACCTGGTGGCCCCGGCCCGGCTGCTGGAGCGGCTACAAATGCGGTGGGATCAGAGTTTCTTGTGGTTGGAGAGCCTCAGTTCCTCGCAGACTTCCCGAACGGAACTGGAGGGGCAGATGATATTGACTTTTTCAACTCGTTTCTCAACACCGAAGGTGCCGATGCTAATTCGGGCTCTCTGGGATTCGATGGGGTATTCTGGGGTGAGAGCGTAGAAGCAGCAGATCTCTGAGTGCGGTATCTTCAAAGGTGGTGATTCCCCACTATGAGTTTCCTCTTAAACGTGCAGGCAGTTTGTGGTATTGGATAGTCTTAATCTTTCCAAGTGTAATATTGTTTTGTTGTTATTTTTGTTTTTGGGTTGCTTTTCCCTTTGTTATCAGAATACTTCTCCCTCGCTATGGCGAGACAGAGACTTGGGGGAAGGTTCTCACGCACTGGCATGCCGATAGGCGCTTTGACTCGGCAAAGCTGGCTGTGTCCTGTTAGTTTTTATACTTATTGGCGCTGATTCGGTTTAGCTGATGCAGTTTTTTTTTTCTCTGTTATGTTTTATTGCCGTATTATACAAAATTCAATTGGGAGTTCTTATAATATTGCTACACACTGATTAGGAGTGAGACCGTAGTTCAACAACACACCGTGCGAGTGCGACGCGCTATTCAGTTTTCTTTGACTTGTCCACCTCTATATCAAATAAGGTATCGTTCCACCAAACGCCAACCAGAGTCGCTACCAAGCAGAAGACTAACAAGGAGGAACTGATTGGAGTAGCAGGGTACACATTCCAGCAGTATTCGTGGAGCGCAAACAGAGGCACCCCTACAAACACACCCAGACGATTGAGAGAGATCAAATATGGAAGGGAGAAGAAATACCAAGAGAGGAATTGATAGTGCAGCGATCTCGAAAAGAGCACACCAATAAGATTTGTCACTGTCATCACAACAAAGACGAACTTGGGACCTCTCACCGGATCAAAGATGATATTCGAGGATGTGATGGTGCTCTTCCACACCAGGAGCATATCTTTAACGAATTCTAAAAATGTCTTTCCCATGGTTGTCTTGGTGATCCACCTGGTAACAACAAATAACAGCAGCACAGCGACATTCAATGCCAGAAGCCCTCTGTGGAACTCGTCTGAGAGGAATAAATCTTCTGAGAGAAATTTCCAGTTGACAGTCCACTTGTACTGGAACTTGCGGGTGAAATCGAATGCTCCAGTTAGATAAGCCCATCTGATTTCTTCAGCTTCTGGACCTTCTTCAAATGGGAGCAAAAAGGACCACCCCTGAGTGATCTGTATAAGTACAGCAATCGCCAATGGGATCATCATCTTTACCAGGTTCTCATCCGACAGAAGGTACAAGATGAGGAGTACGGCGGGTAGATAAAGCAGGGCATTCATCTTGATTGACACCGCAACGCTGTAAAGATCCGCAGCAAGATAAGTCAAAATGTTAGACATCCACCATGGGGAAGATCTCTTCCACGCACTGGCCTGCTGCAAGAGGACAATGGTTCCAACCATGGCGAGAGTGGTGAAACAGTCGTTGAACATCCTCAGGACATAAATGGAGTGCAATCTCTTAGAAGCCATGAGGAGCCAAAATACCCAGGGCGGTATATCATACGAAAACATTGTGAAGTAGCTGGTGAGCACGAGCAGGAAAGTCAAAAGATACAAGTACCTGAAAGCTTGTTGTCCTGCAGGCACATCCTCCACGCCGTGGGTGATCCACTCCATCCAATGGTATATATTTACATGGCCGGCTGGATATACCAAGGGGCCTGTGTCACCAAATATGTTGTTGTAGTTACGCTCACCCAAGGCAATGAGCTGGATTTGCTGGATATAAGATGAGTAGTCAATCTCTGTGAATGCCACCTTAGCTATGATCACCTTGAGGAGAATCGACTCCAAGAAGAAAGTGACGGGTGCCACAACTTTACTCGCAAGTGGAGATGTGATCACTGTAGCCACTCCATTGATGAGGTCCAAACATATATTCTTGAAAGTGAGTGGTGGAAGTTCCGGTGGGGAGGGTGATGCCTGCTCGCTGGTTTCGTTATGATCCGACATGCTGGGAGACTCGTCAGCCTCTCAATTAACCAGAAGGAGACAAGTACTAACGGCAGAATAGTTATGGAACTGACCCTACCAAAATCGAGGAGAGTTCACCCAATTGTAGGCTCGAGGAGTATAATTTCTTGGCTCGCGTCAATAGACTGCGTACACATCAGTTACCGCTTTCTGCCTAGCTCGCAGCCCATCCACGACATGCAGAAGTGATGTGATGGTGAAGAGAAAACGAGACGTGCAGCGCCGCACACTGGATATACGCACCTAACTGATCTCGCATCGGTTACCTGTGGGTCATATATCTGAGGAAGAGGTAGAAGCGGGAGAAAGAATCCAAAATATGAAGTGCGAAAATGCTCATACCTTATCTTTGACTTAAAGTGGCGGTCTGACTTGTTCCAATAGAGGAAGAATCAAGTCGACCTCACCTCACAATGTTTTACTAGGGTTATCATCTGGAGTTTTCGAGCATGTCTGACACGCCGCCCACCACGTCTTAGCTTTTCGTACTTTTCGGCTGCAGGCGGGGGAGTAATCTACGTGAAGGGCATATCCTCGTTAGTATGGTCCCTAGAATTTCCACGGGAATGATCCCAGCAGAGTGAACCTCAGGAGAATAATATACAACCCGATTCTTATGATCATTGGACGCAAAGGATCGGCTGGGTTGTTTCAAACGCCACAATATGGATGATTTGACTTTGCTTATCATATGCATATTGGATACCATAATCGAGTCCGAGTTCGTGCACGCTCACCCTCTAACTCACTCCATGCCTGTACCTCCTTATATGCAGTGTGTAATCACTACAAAAATCGGGCTGGTCCGAGATTCAGGCTGCTGGGGTGTTATACTAGCGATAAAAAAGTCACTCCATAAATAGGGCTGGATCCGCTTCTAAGACTATATCCAAAAAAAAAAAAACCTATTCCCCCTGTCAGTGATTTCAATTGTCATTTCGAAAATTAGAAAGGTAGCAATGTCGCCAAAGGTGTACGTTGTTGTGGGAGCCTCCCGAGGAATAGGCTTGGAGATAGCTAAGCAACTCGCAACGGCTTCCCCAGAAAACGTTGTATTCGCTTCTGTACGCAATCTGAAGGCTGGGCCTCTATTTGAGTTTGCAGGCTCACACCCTAACGTGCACCTCATCGAGCTCGACGTCACATCCCAGGAGAGCGCATATCAGGCTGCAGCTGCCGTTAACGAGCACACGTCAAGAGGAGGCATTGATGTACTTATTCACAGTGCGGGAATCGCAGAGGCCTACTCAAGTGTTCTTGATGCCAGTGATGAGCTCTACCTCAGGCACTACGAAGTGAACAATCTCGGGTTCCTGCACTCCTTCAAGGCCTTTTATCCTCTCTTGTCGTTGAGGAACACTAAGCAGGTGTTCCTCGTCTCAAGCGCTGCCGGGTCAATTGGCAGTTTCCTAAACATGAAGATATCTGCGTACGGTCAGTCCAAAGCCGCAGCTAACTTTCTCTCAAAGGCAATTGCAGAGGAGCATGCAAGCGAGGGTTTCACTGTCGTAGCGTTTCATCCAGGAGGGGTTAAGACCGATATGGCGAAGGCCTTCTCGACCCGTTCTGGATTCAATCTGGACGATGTTCCAGGAGCCCTAGAGCCTCATGAGAGCGCAGCTGCTCTGTTGAAACTCTTTGAAAGTGCCACTGTTGACGACAATGGTACGTTCAAAAACTATGATGGCACACCACTCCCCTGGTGAACACCCTCTCTCCTCATTCTTTCTGGATGACTAAAGTTCAGCCTTGCTTAACAAATATTTGAATATATGACATTAAAACATAAAATCAAACAAAAAAATAGAAAAAAGAAACCAACAAATATATATTCTATAATGACACGTGCAACCATTAGGCGATGACACTCTTCAACACAGGCTTGGACGAGATGACACCGGCGTACTTGGATTCCAAATACCTGAGCAGCTCAACGACCTTAGCCTTGAGTTCATCTGTCTCGAACTGTTTCACTCTCTCCTCTCTTCCCAGTGTAGACTCACTCACCAATTTTTCTCTCTCCAGCTCCTTGGTAAAAGCAACCTCGAAAATCTCAGCAACCTTGGGTACTTGAGACACAATAGCTTGGTTGTCCTCCTGGAACAACTTGAGGATCAGCTCAAAGATTGGTGTATTCTCCTCAACAGCTGTCTCCAGAGGAAGATGAGAGAGGAGGGTGGGGACAACAGCCTCCATTGGAAGTGCAGTTGGGTATCTGAGGGCCATACGCGACACACAACCACAGGCATTCGCAAAGGATCTGTTGACGACATCACGGGCTTCATCATCTCCATCCTCAGTCTGAAGGGCCTGCTTGTCAGCCTTGTTAAGCAACTTGGAAAGGAAGTTGAGGATTGTTGGGTATCCTCCAACGATTCCTTCAGCCTTAGCATCGGTGGAGTATTGAATCAAAATTCCAACACCGTATGCGGCATTTCCACGAACCTCCAAAGACTTGTCGCTGTGCAAACGATTGACAAAACACTCCAAAAGCTCCTCAGTGTATGGATTGCTCTCCTTAACACCAGCAGAAACCTCAGCCAGAGCACCAATAGCATTGATACGCTTCTTGGCATTCTTAGCGCCGGTCTGCGCAATCATTGGGTCTTTGAAGGCTGCAAAGATCTTGGCGTTGAAGTCTGGCCCAAGAACAAGGGCAAGATCAATAAGCACCTCAAGAGCACAGTCCAAAAGCATCACATCAGCCTCAGAGGCATCGACAGCATCGATACGTGCATCCTCTTCGTCATCCTCTTCACCAAACTCGTCATCAATAAGCTGACAGTAGTGCTGGTGGTTTATGATCAGCATCAAGTCGGCACACAACTCATCCAAGCTGGTGGAGTCAGAAGCATCAGTAATGATAATTGGGCCCACCTTTTTGAGCGAATCGCAAAAGTTGGTGAGAATTGCTGCCACCATGGAAGTCTCGGGCTCCTCATGCAGGGAAGAAACAGAGAGCCTTCTTGCCTCCTGTATCACAGCAAGGATCTCAGCACTGACATAGCTTGTAACTGGGTTTCCAACTGGGAACTTGATACTGTCATCATATAAAGAGGTCGCGATCTTCCACATACAGGTAAGGGCAGTCTCTCTCATGGCGTAGGATGATTCCACTTGCTCCGCAATCATCTTCAAGGAAGGTTCGATGTATGGAGCGAAGGCAGCCTTGGTGCCGATAGCCAACTCGGCAAGAGCAAGGGCAGCGATCTCCTTTTCGACAGTGATACCAGTGTGGACCTTGATTTGCTGGTCCTCTGCATTCTCATCGTCTTCCACATCCTCGCCATCTTCATTAAGGTTAAACTCAAATTCCTCTTGCTCAAGAGAGGAGTAAATGAGGGGCACGATCCTGTCCAAAAATCCTGCAAACTGCTCACCATACACTTTTGCCATGTTGAGAATGAATGCGAAACCAGCCTCCTTGAGCCTTGAGTTATCAAGGGCAATAGTGGCATAGGAGGCCTCAATGAGAGGCTGTGCATATGGTGCAAATGGCTCAGATCCAACGGCCCTGGCCATGGTGGAGATGTTTTCAAATGTAAGGGCCTTCAACTCGATCTCATCCTCTGAAAGACCTTCTGTGCTGCTGCCGATATCTGCGATGAACCTCTCAAGGTACTTGATGGAGTTCTCAAAGTATGGAAGGAAAGCCTTACCAGAAGCATAGGCTGTGGAACCAATGGCAGAGACAATAGCGGACTTGAGCGACGACGAATTGGCAGAGTCCAACATATGGAAGAGCTTGTTCATGAGAGGCTCAAGATATGATCCAACAACCTCGTGGCTCATGAACTCGATCAAAACATCCAGACAACGAGTCGCATCTTTGTACACCATCACCTTAGTGGCAGAGTCGAGGATCTGAATGATGAGTGGAAGCAGTGTCTCGTGGTACTCGGCAACAGCATCCTGCAGCTCTTCGGTCAAGTGCGAGAGACAACGAAGAGCGGCAGCGCGTACAAGGAGAGATGGATCCTGGAGACCGGAAGTGACGATATTCATGACCTTGGGGAGATGGGTAAGAAGGTAATCTGGGGCACCCTCAGCGGTGGCACGAATGGAAAGAAGGGCAGCACGACGCTCAAACTCATTGGAGGACTGTGTGAGCTGAGGAACCTGCTCAAAAAGAGGAATGATGACTTGTGATGGAGCCAACTCTTCGGAAAGAGCGCGCAAAAGGCTCAACGATGCAGCAAATGGAGTGTTCTCCTCATTTTCATTCTCCTCATCTTCATCGTCCAAGTCATCTTCAGCATTATCATCACGCTCACAAACAGACTTGAGAGCAACCAGTGTGAAAGCTGGACCCAACTTCTTGGAAGAAACCTTTGACTTCCTGAATCTGACGGCAGAGGTGAGGACTTTGATAGCTGGTACTCTGGCGTCCTCGCTGTCGAGGTTGGTGTCGACGGCGATCTCCATCATGACCGAGGCAAGCATGATGAAGTTCTCGTCACCCAACAGCTTGTGCTCCAAAAACACAATACTGGAGAAGATGGAAAACACATATTTGATGCTCTCAGAGTCCTGCGAGGCAAGAGCACGTTTGAGCACTTCCACGATAATGGGGATCACAGTCTTGAATCTGGCAGCAAGTGGGAGAGCAGAGCTCTCTCCTTCCAACAAAGCCGAGTCAATGGAGTTTGAAATAACCTCAAGAGCACGGACACTCACTACTTGAACCTCGAGAGATTCAGGATCCTGCAGTGCAGAGGAGAAGAGGGTCATGAACTCGCCGAGAAGTGACTCGACTCCAGGCACACTAGCCTCCAACATGCAGTAGATGATAAAGATACCCTGTTCTCTGTTGACAACCGATGAAGCATCAGTGCTGGCAGCAACCAGGGCCGGTTGGAGTGTGGGCCATCCTGCTCCCTCCTCTGAGAGATCTTTAGAGGCAATGGCGGTAATCAATCTAGCAACAGAGTGTCTGATTCTCTTGCTGGAGCATTGGAAAGCAAATGGGAGAATGGACTCCTTTATAGACTGCTTAACTGAAGGCTCCAAAGAATCCCAGTGGGCTGGCACCAGTCTGTTGGCTTCAACCTGGGCGATGCTCTTCACATCCTCTTCGGGGCTATTCTGCAAGATGTGGATCAAGCATGGCAGAGTGTTTGGATTGGTGAAGAACTCAGCCTCAAGTTTCTCAGTGGCAGCCTTGAGCGCAGCCGTGTCCGGCAAAAGCGCCTGTTTGAGTGTGGACTCAAGGTTGAAGAGAAATTCTGGGTCCATTTCGGCAGTTTGTCGGAGGAAACCTCTTCAACTCGTGTGTCTATAACTCTTAGCTGTTACTTATCTTTATCGCCAAAATAAAATTATAGCAGAAAAAAAAATGAGATGAGCTAATGGTTACCCTTCCTCCTTCCGTACCCTTTTTCAACGGCCCACGCGTCGGCACGCGCAGATGCCCTGCGAGCGGTGCAGACAAAGAGGCAGCAACGCTGTGGGGGGGCATTAGTAGGACGAACAGGTAGACAGATGATACGGGGATGTGAGTGACTTTCACTCTTTTAGGTCGGTCGAAAAACAAAGTTACACTGTAAAAATTTCTGATTCTGTTTGGTAGTAGTATGTAATCAATTAACAAAAACAACAGCAGAAACAGCAGTGAAAATAGTAATAATAACAATCCATACCCAGGTATGTCCTCAACCATGACCAAAAACTGTACAACAACAGCCGGGACAGCGGTGGGTTGGCGAATGTAAAGCCCGCAAATAACCATCTGTGTTCAACCCAACCGCTGCCAGAGCCCGCGAAAAACTCACCAACCTTAGTCGCCGTGGCGTAATATATAAAAAGTGTATAAAAAAATGGGAGAAAAAAAGGAACATAAAAAAACAGAGTACAAAAGCGAATTAGTTAATAAATGGAAAAAACATATGAAGTGCAAGGTGAGCACTTTGAAACTTTTTTGGTATTAGCTGCTTTTTTTTTGCCTTGAAACTCAAACGTCATCCCCAAACGGACATATCATTACCCCAAATGTTTTTAAGGAACCCAAAATTTTTGTCGTGCGAAATAATACTGTCGTAGTTCTTATCATCTGGATTACCGTCAGCGATTTGTGCCTTGAAGTCATTAGGGCCAATAGTGTTACAGAGAATGCTGTTGCTGTTGCCGTTGTTTTTCTCGAACCCAGCGGGATTTCCAACAGACACCGAAGAAGCAGAAGATGCAGATGAGGTGGAGTCAATCCGACCAAAGCCAAAACCCTTGACAGGAGCCGAGAGTGCAGCGGCGTTTCCTGCAGAGGCAAAGGGGTCGAATCTTGGCGAGAGCACCTCTGCTGTTGGAGAAATGGAGCGGGTGCTACCCACAGCAGTGACACCAACAGGAACCACTCCATTTGTCATTGCAGAGGAGGTAGTGGATGAGGCGGATGACACAGATGCAGAGACAGACCCAGACACAGGTGGGGTAGAGGAGGCGGACCTCTCAACCTTGAGTGTCTGCTGCTGTAGCTGCTGCTGATGGTTGAAGTTCAAGTTCAACATCAGGTCATTCTGCTGGTACGGAACGTGGTTCATCATCTGTTGCTGATGAGATGCGACAGAGTTGTAACCATGAACTTGACCATGTGCTTGATGGTTGTGATGGTTCTGCTGTTGCTGTTGTTGTTGTTGGTGATGGTGATGGTTATAGTTATTATGATGTGCTCTGACACTTTGTTGGCCCTTGACATTTCCAAGAGGACTCATGACTCTCTGTGGGAACATTCCAGGATGCTGTGGTTGCTGCTTAGCAGCCTGCTGCCGGCGATAAACTAGTACGGCTCGTTCGATGTCTGAGGTTTAAGGGGTTAGTAAGACACAAACAAACAAGAAGTATACTCTTTAGTACAAAGGCCACCAACAGCAAATGGATGGAGGCAACACTGCCTTTGTAAAATCTACTCACCATCTAGCTGGTCATTAAAGGGAACGTGAGTGGCCTCTCTCTGCTGCGTGGAAGAAGACTCGGAATGAAGGGACATCTCAGAAAGAAATCAAAACAAATAGGTGTAAATCCAACCGGAGACAAAACAAAAAAAAAAGAATATTCAACACTTTAAATAAAAAGAATGCTGCAAGGGGAAAAAAATGTTGGAGATTTAGTAACCTTTTTCTATATCGTAAGCTTGCGACAAGAAAAGAAAGAAAGAACAGGAGAGGACGTAGACGCTCTTCTAAGGGTGGAGAAATCTCGAAGTGAATCAATGTCAGGCCAAAACGACATCCCTGCAAAACTCTGCTGGCGTCCGTCCAGCCAAGCAAAATCCATCCCTCTGAATGGATGGGGACTTGGCTCGAAGAAGAAAAGGTGTACGGCACAAGCAAGCAGGCGCACGACTCTTAGTGGCTGCGCGCTTGAGGGTGGGGGATGTGGGATTTCAGGGCTCGCGCATGGTTAGCCCTTTCCGTCTGCAGTGTGTAGGGCAGCGCCAACGTATAGTTTGGCTGGGCACCCAGCGCTTCCTACGCGGCGCAGATGAAATGTCCCATGCAGTTTTCGAACAAGGCGTGGGCAAGGGAGGGTGCCCAGCAGTTGAATGGAGCCTATGTGGGATCCCTCAGAGTAGCAATGCTCTACACGGCTGAGAGCTGAGAGAAGAGGGAAGGAGGAGGGGTACGCCAGGCTTCACGCACATCAGAATGAGCGAGAGTGTCTTTTCGAAGGGGCCTGTAGGTCACTTTAGATGAGCTGAACACGATGGTAGAACTGTGTGGGAAGTGAGTGTTAGGGTATACAAGTGAGTGGATTAGGGAACGAACATTCTCCTTGAATTCGCCTTTGAATGCACCACTTTGAAGATTGCGGTGTATTTTAAAATAATTACATATAGTAGTTACCATTTCTCATATTATCTTAACAATCGTCATGTTCATTCTATAATAACTGCTTTTACACTTGTGTTGCCTAACTTACCAATAGAGTCTCTGTATCTGTATCGACTATCCTGATGAGGTCTTTTTTGGTGAGAATGCCTTTAAATGTGTTGTGCTTACCTGCTTCGCAGAAGAATACAACGTGCAACTGTAGCTTGTCGAATATTTCGTATGCAGTCAACACCGGCAACTGCGGAGACAAGATCATAGCGTCTCTATTGAGTATCCCGCTTAGGCTATGGCGTACCGATCCCAGATCCTCTTCCGAATTTTCGAAAAAAGTATATCCATCATCCTGCGTCGAACCACTTGAAGCAAGCCTATCAATTTCGCGCTTGAGCTCAAACGAAGTAACAAACCCTACAAGAACAGGCTCGGTCCTGCCCTGCAGCACTGGGAATACGGCGTGATGGCCATAGTTCTCCAGCAAGTCCGACACGTCAGATATGGTGGCACCGTTATTATCCTCATATAACACCACCAGCTTATCGAGAGGCGTAAGCAGCTTGTCACAGTCTATAATGGAAAGAGCTGGCTTCTCTAATTCATCTACAGCTCTCCTGAGGAAGGGTCTGTTTTGAATCGAGAGCCACATATCGTAACATGATCTGCCTAAGAACAGATCGTTGACAAATCTGGCAAACAACACACCAAGCATGATGGGAAGCACGTATGTCAATGCTCCCGTCAACTCAAAAAGGATAACCACAACCGCAACACTCATCTTCGTCACTCCCGCAAGGAATGCCCCGGCCCCAACAACTGCATAGGAGGCAGGCGAAATACAGCCTCCGATTACAGCTGAATCTGCGCCGGCTAATGAATTGGAAGCAGGACAGCTCATGAATATCGATAGATATGGGTACTGTGACTGCCAGTACTGGATCAAAACACCAAACATACGTCCAATGGATGCACCAATCGCTAGTGAAGGCATCAGAAGTCCTCCGGGCACAGCCGTCCCGTAAGAATATGCTGAGAGAAAGAAACCCTCAAGCGCAGTCATCATCAGAGTAAGCAGCATCTTAGTTGGGAAAGGCGCAACCACCGCATCGTCCTTTGGGGCATTCAAGTTACAGAATGTCTCGACGTATGGCACGAGAGTTGAGCGGTCAATGGCATTGCAATCGGTGAATAACACAGATGTCAACTGATCCAGCGGTATGGAGGTTGTGATGAATGGATATGATATGATCACTGTGACTGCACACACAACGAGCACCTCGATTAACTGCAGCCTTTTGTCCTCTTGTATAAATTTCTGCCTCATCAGTGCAAAGTTACCGTTAAGTCTGTTGAATGCAACTCCAAGAGCGCCTCCTAACAGGCCGAGAATGACAAATGGGATGGACTCAATCACGATCCAGTTTTCCTCATTGGTGGCCAGAAATGGTCTGGTGGTTATCATTTCCTTGAATGGGTGTAATGACTGTAGTACAGTCACACTGATCGTTGCACATACAAATGCATTCCACATAAGCTTATCCACAGGGAAAAAACTGGTTATTTGCTCGAGTGTGAATAGAACACCGCCAATTGGGGCATTGAATGCCACACCAATCCCAGCTGCTGTGCTCGCCGACAGCAGCTCTCTGCGTAATGCCTCGTTGTTGTAAATTGTGGGGAATAACGACAGCACCCAGTCGGTGATACCACAGGCAATGTGCACCAAGGGCCCTTCCTTTCCGACCCATATACCGCTCGCCACTACTGTTACAAGGCCAATTGCCTTTGATGCCCATACTTCGATTCCAAGGAACCCATCTATCACCAACCCAGATAGTATCAGGGTCATTTCGGCTATGCCGCTATTGCGGACATAAGGTATTCTCTGCACAACAGCTGCGGTGAACAGTGCAAATAGCAAAGACATGACGAAGAAAACCACAAAGTCATTGACTACATGTATCACCGATCTATCGCTCTCGAAGTAAAATATGTAATGAGACCAGCTCTTCCATCCATCTGCTGAGCACTGCACCGGGAGGTTTAGCCAATCGGAGGTGCAAAGACCGGACTTGAAGCCGTAGAACAGGTTGGAAAGGTAGTCAATCACCACAGCCAATGCCCCCACCACAAAACCTGAAGTAGCAAGAACGATCCATTTGCTGTTTTTTTCCAGGAGGTACAGGAGCCTTGATCGCTGTGGTTGTTTCTCGCTTTCTTCTGCCCGAGCCAGTGCATACTCGTAATTCCAGTCGATCTCTGTGAAATTCCCATACCTTTTACGCCGTCTGACAAATCCACCATCTGTTAGGCTGTGTTCATTGCTGTTCAAATATGGATTCTCCGAAACATTGGGTCTATCTGTGTGCCTTTTGCTATATTTCACTATCCTCACATTCTCCCATCTGGAAGGTGGCCCTTTGAGAGAGATATCTGAATCGTTCTCCATACTGTATAGTCCTCACCATGAGCCTACAGGGCACTTTTCCTCTGAGATAAAAAAAGACAAACGAACATAGATATTTTCACTGCTCGTGAAATTTTCATACAGATCAACACTGAACTCTCTTCATAAATCACTCACAATCGCACATCTCTCTCTCTACCTATTGCATGGCGTACATCATCGTCTATGACGTTACCACGACGGGCTAGCTTACTGTACGAAACGATCCACCTGCAGGAGTGCGTCAGAAGGACCAAGCGGTGGGACGGGCTTGAGGCCCAGATAGGAAGTAGCAGAAGACCTAGAGAATAATAAATATGTATTATTATTACATAGAATGTATTTGTGAATAATGTACAGGATTAGGCAGAACAAATCTTAAAAAAATTCCTTTTTGTAAGAAGTGGGGTGTTAGTGCAAGCATCTACTGCTCCCAGACCCCTTCCTTCGATAGTTCCGATCCATTATGCAACCCAGGGTTTAGATGGGTACTCCAGTTCTGATGATGTAGTTATTGATAGGATCAGCAGCAAGCGAGTACTCCTTCAGACCTCTGATCTCCTCCATGGAAACTATATCTCTAAGTCTGCGGTCGCTCTGGTACCATGTCTTGATAAGGTAGAGCATCTCACCCTTGAGGCTCTTGGTATAGCCCTTGAAGCTCTCATAGGTGGTGCTCTCGATCATATCTTTGAGAGTGTAGTATAACCTGTCAAACTGCACACTACTCTTGATTATTGAATCCACCGTGATACCCGTGGGTGGGGTGCTGTTTGATCCAGAAAACTCTGGGTTGTACATATACTTCAACAGCAGGTTGATTAGCTCGGAAACAGGGAACACGATCTCGGAATCATGCAGCCTCAAACCAATGGTGACGAACTTTGCTGCCAGCACGCTGAAAAATGGCTCCTCTCCATTGCCAGCATCGAGTTCGATGCCCTTCAAGTAATCAGCATGAAGCTTGGCAAAGAGAGCTTCCCACTGTACCAGCACATCGTCCAAGTTACGATGATCAGAAGTCTTGAAGACCACTAAAGCTAATTCGTAGTAACCGAGAGGCTCCACGAATTCATTGAAGATATCGCTGATACTGAGAATTTGACCGTTAAGATCAACGGTAGCTTTCTTCTTGGCCTCCTCGGAGAGTCTCTCATCTGCGAGGATAGCAGACAACAACTCATCCTGAACATTTGCAACAGAGATCAGATCTGCAACCAACACCGAGAGCTCGGCAATCTCACGGCGTTGGTTAGGAGGACAGTTGCAGTTGCAAAAGCCATTGGCACGAGAGAGGAATTGGATACGATCAGGAAGTGAGATCTCGAACGAGCTGGTTGCCAAGGAAAACAGGATATGTGCAGCAGCAAGATAGTTCTCATGCTTGGAGTGATATGCCCAAAGCAGTTTGGCCATGTTTATATCCTTCGAGGCATTCTCTTCCAAAAATGGCAACACGTAGGGTGTGTCCAGTTCGAGTAACCTCTCACCGACTCCCTGCCCAATAAACCACCTATAAAGCTCGCAGTGGAAGAGCTTATCAGGGTATGCAAAACAGGTGCTGTAACTGTCATCTCTGAGCTGGGTGTAATGGGTAATGACTTCACCATTTGCATCCACATACCTGCCACCCTGGTGCTCGTGGCCCATTGAGATTCTCTCAATGCTTTCCAAGGATCTCTCATCCACATCCACAAGGATATCAAAGACCAAGTGGTAGAGGCTAATACGGCGCTGGTATGCATCTCTTTGTGGATCAGTTGCTAACATACTACCCGCTTCTGGATCGTATTGCAACGCCATTCTTGCAGTATCGCCTTCATTGGCCACGCTGAGAAGGAAATGAATGGCGCCCGCATAGTAGTTGAGCTCCAGCATGATGCCCAAAGCATTGAATATCACCTCCAGTGACAGCGAGTCGGCAGTCCTCTCCAAAAGCTTCACTGATGCTTGCAGATAAGTGATCTTCAGATCTGGGTCTCTAGTACTAACATCCTTGGCCTTCTTAAGACTTTCGATGGCCTTGAATGTTAGCACCTCGCCCGTGGAGCAGAAAGAACCGCATCTCTCTTGAATTGCGGTTGTGACAAGCTCCACTGAGACACCTCTTGCGATATTCTTGTTAATTATGCAAGACACAATTTCTCTCGTGAGCTTTTCCTGGTAAGAGCTAGAAGGGGCAAAGAATTCCGCAAAGGTTAAACACGACAGATCAACCTGATATTGAAGTGAAAGGTAGCCCATGATATCCACGAAATTCGTGGAAGAACTGCTGCCCGATTCAACACCTTCAATGAGGATTGCCAGAAATGCCAGTCCCTCCTTCATGCAATTGAGGAGGGTCATCATCGCATTCAGCCCGTTGTGCTCTGCCTGAAGGCATACCTCAGCCTCCTTGTCATTTGTGAGGTCGTAGCTGAAGTGAGGAGGAGCAAAGGCAGGAATGCTCTTCTTGTTGGACTCGAAAAACTCAAGAATGATCAAAAGGGAGCAAAGCAAGTAGTCGATTTCATCTCTCTTTAAATTGACCCCTGTGAGAATAGAAGCGGTCTTTAGTTTCTTGATTGAGTCCTCAGACACGAACCCGTCTCTACCAAATTTGATACCAGGATCCAACTTGAACACCTCCTTAGACCACATCTCGCGCACAAGACGTGATACCAGCAACACGACGGCCTGGAACCTATCACTCAAATCCACATTGTTGACTGCAGGTGTGAGGTTACGGTCCAGGCGTGAATTTCTCCCACGAGAAATGAAGAGTTGTGTAGCTTTTTGCTTGAGTGCCTCGGCCTTGCCGTATTTACAAGCGAGGTATAACGCCGTAGAGCACGCCTCTTCACTGCCACATCTGCGGGCAATGTCACGGAATGTAGCGTCGTCTAGACCATCTTCGAGGACTAGGTCAAGAGTACGATAACGGTAAACATGAATACCGGTATTCGTGAGGATGGCAATTTCAAGTGGGTCTGCCGTATACTGAGCGGCGAGTTCGTTGCTATAACCCTTTGGGGTTGAAGCCGCTGCAAATCCCGAAGTAAGTGGGATAATCTCATGGATGAGCCCAAAGGTATCCAAGAACTCAAAGCTTTCAACATAGACCACCGACTGCTTGAGGGCACCGTAGTCAGGAGTGGATACAAATACCCTATCTGTGGCATTCTTCGAAGAGTCAGCTGACGCCTTGAGAATTCCAAAGTACATGCCAGGAGATACGATCGACGCTGACTTGAGACCCTTCAGAAGAGTCGATGACTCTTGTGCTTGCTTCAATTGCGTGGGTGTAGCTCCAAGAGTCTCGGTCATTTGATTGTGCTGAAGCTGCTGGCTTTGGGAAAGCAGACGATTCTGGAAAACGGGGTTATCAAAATTGTTCTTTGCATCGTTATGGACAGGTTGCTGCTGCTTCTGTTGCTGTGGCTGCTGTTGTTGTTGTTGCTTCTGCTGCTGTTGTAATTCCTGTTGCTGTTGTTCCAGCTTCTCGTAGAACTGGACATCAGGAGGAGGGAACTTGACATGGTTAGTCATAAGCGCCAATCTATTTTCGAGGTTGGTGCTACCATTTATATAGACACGGCAACCTGTGCTGAGAACAACCACTAAGAAAAGATTGGTGCTCTCTGCACTTGTAATTGCCTGGATCGACACCACCTGGAAGTTTTTCCTATTGAGCAGTGGGGACTGAACATTGACAGCAGTGGTACTCAAGTCTTTCAGCATATCAATGGGAGTCTTGATAACTGGACCGATGAGGGACGCTGTTGATGCCGTCACTCTTAGCTTGTAGGCTCTGATCACCGAATTAGACGACAATGTGTACAAGATATTCCTCGACTGGTCAATGGACATTTGTACCACAGTAGCTGTTTTGGGTGTTTCGTCACCAAAGGATGAACCGGAGAGTAAATTGAGCCCTGGAATTTTGTTCAAAAACCCACTATACGAGGGCATGACAGATGCTAAGCTGGTGCCAGTGAGACACTCCTTGTTGCACTTTCTGTGGAACCACTCCTCTGAATTAGAGTACGAGAGCTTCCAGACGTTGACACCATCTCCACTGCCACAGAAGAAGATATCGGCAGTTTTGTCAAAAGTTGCAAATTTAGTGACTGCCAGACCCTGGACAGATACAGACATGCCCGTATTGAATATGTCAAGCTTTGATGTTGCTTGGTCGTATTCTATGGCCAAAAGATGTATGTCCATTGGAGTGGAGACAACGAGTAGGTAATTGACACTGTCAACAAAGACACCCTTTTTGGGTGTTACTAATGCCACAGCAAGAATTGTGTGTCTGAATTCGTCTATCGTTGAGAATCCTTGCTGGGATTGGGGCTCATCAGCTGTGCCAGACTCAAGGAAATCCCAAAGGATAAGTTTGTTATCCACAGTGAGCCACGCCTTCTTGATCTGAGGGAAAACGCCCATGTTGGTGATGCATTCTGTGGTGTTATATTCTTCAAATATGGCATCTGGAATGCTATATATTGCGGTCTTTTCAAAGCGAGATTCCTTCCCAAGCCCTCCATTCGGCTTGAACTTGTAGTTGTCTATAGCGTACCGCGTTGAGATATCGTTCAAGGGCGGAGACGAGTTATCACGATCAATTGCTCTGCTGATGCACTCTTTGGCGATCACCGCTGGTGACAGTGAGGATGCCAACTCAGGCAGCTTCAATCCATCGCCTGAGGCCGCATTGTGAGATCCATTCAATAAGAAATCATCCTTGGGTGGCATGCTATAATAATTTTGATTTTGAACGTTGTTGTTCAGCATTGATGGATGTTGCTGTAAAGTCGACGCTGGACGTGTCATAGAAAATCCAGCAACACCACTGTTCGAGGGGATCATGTCTGCTGCGGTGCGCCGGCTGGTAAGCTTGAGAGCCCTCATCTTTTGCAGATCAGTTCTCTCGATCTTGACATCATTTTTGTCTGATCTCTGGCCGAGCCCTAGCACCTGGCTCAAGTGATTCGACATCTTGACAACAATTGAATGATCAGACGTGAATCACTCTCTTCCCGAATGTGAGTATTTTTCTTTTTGGTTATGTTGAAACGGCTCCCTCCTCTAATTTGATGCCAATGTTTTTTTGTCAATACCACCTCTGCCAAGTATGTTGTGTATACTGAGTAGAGAGACATACTATTTTTTTGGGCGTGAACGCTTTTGATTGTTGTACGACTATGGTGGTCGATGCACGACATGGGGTAGCGAGATCTCCAATATTAGTTTTACTAAATTCTTACCAGTATATTTGCAAAAAAAATAAAAGATTACTGGTTATTAACCGTTGTATATTGAATAGTGGGGGAGAAAAAGTATAAGTGGGCCATCCATTCCTTTGGATGACCATATGCAATATGAGTTGAATCTATAGTACACGTGGTGTTAAAATATCTGTGAGGTCATTAGTGATGGTTGAGCAGATCAAGCCTCGATCAGAGGCTGGTACTTTCTGTACACAGCGTCAATTGCCTCAAGGATCTCTAGCTTTCTGGCTTCTGTGATCCACGAGCCCTTGACACCGTTCGAAGCGATCGTGCACCAAGTCTTAAGGTCGAATCCAAACCTAGTGTGAACGGCAACGTAGTTGTCTAAGATGTAACCTCCAAAGTAAGCCGGGTCATCGGAGTTGAGAGAAAATGGGACACCGTGATCCAACCACTCCCTGATTGGCAACTCGGAAACATCGTTCACAACTTGGAGTTTGACGTTGGACAGAGGGCAGACAGAGAGGAGTGTCTGCTGTTCTGCGAGTCTCTTCATCAGCTCCAAGTCCTTGATGGAGTTGACACCATGGTCAATTCTGGTCACCTTGAGTAAATCCAAACTGTTGGAAATGAACTCAGGTCCTCCCTCTTCTCCAGCATGGGCAGTGAGACCAACGTGTGGGAATGACTCGCCAACAAGCTTGTAACACTCTTCAAAAAGGTGTGGAGGGAATGGCTTCTCAGAAGAGTCGAGACCAAGACCATGGATGGTACCATCCTCGTAGAACTTTCTGGCACTCTCAATAGTCTCCAGACCACTCTGAGCTGGAAGGTGTCTGAGCAGGCACATGATGAGTTTAGTGGTGATGCCGAGCTCTGCATGGGCCTTCTCAAAAGCTCTCTTGAAACCGGCCACCACAGTCTCGATTGGAATACCACGCTCAACATGACCCTGTGGATCGAAGAAAGCCTCAGAGTGCCACAAACCATCCTTGTGGGCCTTCTGGATGTAGGCCCATGCAAGGTCGAAAAAGTCGTCCTCGGTGATGAGAACGCTCATTCCAATGTAATAGAAAGAGAGGAAGTCATCGAGATCGGAGAACATGCGGTAACGCTCCTCCAGAGCTTCAACAGTTGCTGGGAAGTGACCTGGGAGGGTGATGTTGTTTCTCTTTGCAAGAGGGAAGAGAAGATCAGGACCAAGGGTTCCCTCAAGGTGGACGTGGTGCTCACACTTTGGGAGCTCTCTCAGGAAGTTGTGCATGTGCTCGTTGCACTCGTGGATTTCGACAGTTGCAGCAGCCATGGTGGATTAATAATAATATTGGGATGGATCTTTGTTATATGTTATTGAATGAAGCTCGGCCGCTATTCTATTGGATCGCACCGCCCTCCACTCGCTTTTTGATGCTTCTGGAACCAAAGGCGATCTCGCTAAACTTTATACCCACACTGCTTGGGTCTCTCATGCCAGATGCGCAGGCCGTTTTTTTTACCTGCAGTTTTTCTTTCTTTTCTTCGTGAGTGCGTCTCATGCATAAGCCCGGCCTTCTGCGTTAAGGGCTCTGTGCTCGTTCTTTTGTGGGGGCGGGGTTACACGAGTGCAATTGAATAAATGGTTAAGGAATTTGAAAAAAAATACTAGGCATTGGCTTTCGAATTTTGTATATATATATACGGTTGTGTTCACAGCATCCAAGATAAGTTGGCGGGCCTTGCGTTGCGGGCCTGCAAGCGAATCCATCGGAGATAAGAGATGGATCCTAAAGAAAAAGTGCCCTCCTCCCATTAAGCTGCATGCAGGACTTGTTTTGTTACACGGACGCTCAGTGGTAGTGTGACAGGATCAAAAAGCACACCCTCCGGCTTAGCTTGGAGATGATAAGGATTTTGGTAGAGAAGCATGTGGTGGATGCACTACTATGAAAGAGTTAGGCCTGAGATGGGTGAATGGGAGGCAGAGGACGAGCACATGATATAGATAATAATAAGTGGGGTACGAAGGTCAACCCTGGAGCTCCAGTCTGGCTCTACCGACTCCGACCCACATGGATATCACAGGTCCTATGTTTGCTGGCATGAAGTGCATATAGCGTCTAATTACGACACAGTACAGTATACGGGCGGTGGTTGAGTTTATGCCGTTACGCGCCTAGGCCACAGTCGCACCGCACAGTACCTTCCGTGGAACGGATGCAAGATGGTTGTGAAGGGACGCTTCTCCAGGAAACCCTCGAAGCAGGAGCAGCCAAATCTCAAATCTCCAACTTCACAGATCACTAAGATAGCCTCGCTACAGCGGATGCCCAGGCGCGATGAAGCGCTACACATGCTTCACGATATCGCCACATCTGTAGCACCCATTATGAGGGAAGAGGGGTTCAGAGTAGGCACGCTGGTGGAGTTCTACCCCAGAGATGGGAGACTTTTGGGCCTGAACGTCAATGCCGGTCAGAAGATTTGTATCCGATTACGTCCCGCAGGTGACCAGAACCAGTTCCTATCCATGGGGGAATTGTTAGGCACCATGCTGCACGAACTCACCCACAACCGCCATGGTCCTCATGACAATCGCTTTTATGCCTTGTTGGATAAGCTTAAGGACCGTTTCCAGGAGATACAAATCCGGGGTGCGCTGTCAACGACAGGTTTCGTTAGCATCAACAATGTTCTTGGGGCTGGAGGATCCTTCCGCAACGGGGCTGTGTCCATGCGCGAAGCTCGTATAAAGAAGCTTGGTGAAGCGAAATACAAGGCAGAACGTCGGAAGTTGGGAGGGAATACTCCCATTTCTGACAAGAGTGTTCAAGAGCTCATGTTGCAAGCTGCTGAAAGACGACTCGCTGATCAGAAGTGGTGTGGTGGAGAGGTTAAGGTAGAGCGGGGAGACGATGTTGGCCATTCCTTTTCAATCAAGACATCTCAGGACAGTAATGATCATGCAGAAGTGGTTCCAGGTGATGATGAGTTGGAGATTATTGTGGTGGAAGATGCAGAGGATGAGGAGTCTTTAGAAGGGGCATCTAATGGCAATCAGCACACATCCTCAGTGACTCCTGATTCTGAAACGAGTACCCCCAGCAGGAAACAGTTGCAGAATGCAGCGGAAAAAAGGAATAACAGGGCTGTCGATATCAAAAATGGCCAATTGGTAGTTCCAGATAAGAGTAGCAATCAACTGAAAAGTGGCAAAAGGACTCTGGCGGAAGACACAGAAATTATATATATCTCCAGTGGAGATGACGAGCCCTCCCCTCCAAGGAAGAAAGCGAAAGGCTCACTAACGGAACATGTAGATTTAACTTGAAGAAATGACTCCTATAAATTTATGATTGTATTAAGTTTTCTAATAAAGCACTCTGACCCTAAGAAAAAAACAGAAGATAAAAATGTTCGAAATGAAGGTTATAAGGGTCAAACCTGGTTGGTATGTGATGATAGACAACCAATTCGACAGCATGGATGAGTTCCAGGATGCGCATATATCGATGCACCATCCTGTTCTGGATATTTGCAGACTAGCATTTTCTTTAAACTTACAACAACATCAGAGCAACGGCGAGGGCAGAACCGATACCGATGAACTTTCCTACAGCTTGGCTGTTAGCAGCGTTAGCGGAAGATGTGGTGGTAGAGTTGGAGGCGTTGGAACCGTTAGCGGCAGCCTTAAGCTGAACGGCATCCTGCTGGGCAATGAAGACAGTGGTGGTGTGTGGGCGCTGAGTCTTGTTGAAGCGGCCACGCTTGTGGGTACCGGTAGAGGTAGAAGTAGTCTCCTTGTGGGTCTTGTTGAAACGGCCACGTCTGTGAGTACCGGTAGAGGTAGATGTAGTCTCTCTCTCGGTCTTGTTGAAACGACCACGCTTGTGGGTACCGGTGGAGGTAGAAGTGGACTCCCTCTCGGTCTTGTTGAAGCGACCACGTCTGTGGGTACCGGTAGAGGTGGAAGTGGTCTCCTTCTTGGTCTTGTTGAAACGGCCACGTCTGTGGGTACCGGTAGAGGTAGAAGTGGTCTCCCTTTCGGTCTTGTTAAAGCGACCACGCTTGTGGGTGTTGGTGGTCTCACCAACCACGGTGACGGTGACAACGTTGGTGTCAACGGCAGCAGAGGCTACCACCGAGGCAAGCAAAGCACCGGCGAGGACTGAAGTGAACTTCATAATGCAATTAAAAAGTGAATTGCTAGCAACAAGTGACTGTTGAACACAACAAAAAATTGCAATATATAGCAGCAATCCCTTGCGATAATATACAAGAAAGAAATTTCGTTACTGGCACCGTTTCTATACACACAAGGCAGCATCACCTCGATTATCCACAGGATGAGAGGCTGGAGGGGCAGTCCGACCGTATATGGCAGGTCACCCGTGATTGCCGTTATTTTTTCTCTACTGTTATGCTCAGCTTGTATGGGCCGCTTATGTCAGGGGGAGAAAAAACCTCACTTTGCCTGATAGAGAAGGACGGCTGCCGGATTGAGCGGCCGAGATTTTGAAAACAAACTACCTGAAGCGGGTCGTTGATAGGTTGCGAGCCTTCCCAAACCTTTCTTTTGCCGGATACAGTAGGAAGAACGCATGGTGACATAGGCATCTGTATGGCAATATAGTGCATGGCAGGCTTGTCGTCAAGCGGTTTATAGCAGAGGGATTTATCTCTTTGCTTTGAGTTTGCCCTTTTGAGCATCCCTGTTGTCGGTTCAAACCGGTCGTCCTACTTTACAGAGTTGCGCACCTGCTCTCCATCCACTCCCACACAGGTTTGGCTGGGAGGGTAAGGGTAAGCATAGCATACATGCACGCCTTGATATATTATCCTTACATCATATGGTCCACCATGGGATACTTTTTTTTTTGCAACTCCGAATATTTAACACTTGAAGAGAGATCTAGTGATGCGCAGAAATGTGTACAATCAGTCCAATTATCTAATCATTTGTAACTGAATAGAGGAGTAAAGTCACAACGAAAGTATATTACTAGCACATAGCCTCTTGCTACCAGTAGATTTTCCCAGCAGAGATGCCCACATGCGACTCCAACAAAACAAATACGAGTGAGAACGGCGAATAGGGGCCGAGGTTGAGCCGTGTTTGAGCTGCCCTACCGTTTTCCGCTATTATGTATTTCCTCTACCTAGGCAGGTGCGTGCGTACTCCGAACCAATTTCCCGTTTGATAATGCACGCACTATTGAACCTCCCTGGCGAGCAGTTCGATGAGTGCAATATATGGCGGTGCTTGCTTACATAGTGCCTGGAGGAGTGGGCATAACGGTCATGGCAGTTATGAGGTGCGGAGTGAAGTGGTGGTGGCCTACTAATTAAGCAACGACCCTAGTTCTCAGTCAGTCGGTCAGTTAATCGGTATATGTAGCCATGGAAGGCATCATGAGTTCATGAGGCCAGATATGGCTATTTGCACCAACAAGAAGGGATACGTAGAGTAGATAGGTTGAATGAATAATTAACAATCGAGCATTGATTGGTGAATTGATGACTAAAAGAGACCGAAATACAACCCCAGGGGAATTGTAATTGGTGCAAAGTAAGTACTGGGAGAGTGTACATGATTAAAAGTTCAGAGAAAAGGTATTTGACAAGAGTGAGAATAACAGATGACACTAAAAATGGGAGGATAACTAAAATGAGATTAAAAGGATGAGAGATAAAATGAGAGTTAAAAAATGATAGTGGAAAAGTGTAGTAGTGCTCAAAAGGTTAAACTAAAAATAATGTAACAAAGCTAGCCATATACACCTTAGTTGAAGTTGAACCCACCTTGGTTGAATGACTGGTCAACGCCAAATCCAAAGGTCTCCCCGGTCTGCTCTGGCTGGAGTCCTGACTCGTCGAGATCACCTTCCTCTGCGTTGAAGTATGTCTGCACGATGGAGAATGCCTTGGAATAGATCTTGTCGTTCTCGTTGCTCTGGCAATCAAAGATCTTCTCCATGCCGCCGGCCTCCTCGATATAGACGGCGTTCTCGTTGACGCTGGAGCCACGGCTCTCCTTCTCCATCTCACCCATCTTGAGGATGTTCTCAAGGGCATCGAGGGTAACTTCAATGACCTTATTATCAGCCTGGGAGAGCAGATCACAAAGAGGCTTGATACAGCCCTGACTCACAAGATACCTAATCTGGTCTGGTCTGGTCAAACCTCCAGAAGAGGCATTGGAGATAGCCCAACATGCCTCCTTCTTGGTCTTGTAGTCACCTGTGGCGAGCAGTCTGATCACCTGGGGTATGAGGTTACTGTCAATGACGGCCTGAATCTGATCAGTGTTACCAGCAGTGATGTTGGAGATGGTCCAGCAGGCCTCCTTCTTGATAGTCTCCTTTGGAGAGCTGAGGAGGGGAAGAAGAGCAGGCAAGACACCAGAGTTGATCACAATCTGTGTCTGGAGGTCGTTTCCAGTGACGATGTTACCAACTGCTCTCAAAGCTGGCGTCTGCACAAGAGTGGACTCGTGGCCAAGAAGCTCAACCAACCTTCTTGGAATTCTGGCATCCACAACTGCCTGAATAGCCTCGGTTGGGCCATCAGACAGATACGAAATGGCCCAGCAAGCATCTATGAGAGTCTCGACATCCACAGAGTATATGAGCTTGGCCAAGGTTGGCAGAGCGGTCTTCACAATAGACCAGTCTGGCTGCGGGTTCTTACCTCTGCACAAGTTGGAAAGAGTCCAAGTGGAAGTGCGGATAAGAGAGGTCTTAGAAGACTGGAACAGCGACAGAACTGGGTCCATGGCACCGGTGGAAAGGACGAAATCTCTGTACTGAGAAGAATCACCAGCAACGTTACCCAAAGCCCAGATGGCCTGCTCCTTCACCTCCAAGGATGGAGAGTAGAGCAGCTGGACAAAGAGCGGTACAGCACCAGACTCAACGACAACTCTGGTCTGGTCAGAAGAACCAGAAGCGATGTTGGTAAGAGCCCATGCGGCCTCAAGTTGGAGCAGCTCTGGAGCATCCTTCATGAACTGCACCAAAATGGGAACCACACCGCTCTCGATGACGAGATCAATAGGAGGGTTGTTCTCCCTGGATAGTATCTGCCTGAACTTAATTGTGGCATCTAACTGGGACTCGAGATCAGAGGATGAGATCTTCTCCATCATGCGTGGCAGTTCCTGCTGCAGCTGCTTGTAGAATGCATTGTCATCCACGGTCTCGTCCTCGTCCTCAGAGTCGTTACCTGCGGCGGCACCGCTGTTGGGCAAAGCAGTGTCAACGAGATTTCTTCTCTTGGTCAATATCTCATCTCTCTTTGCCTTTCTCAGCTCAACCTGCTGGGTCTCCCTACGCCTCCTGATCTCATCAGACTGGAAACGACTCTTGTTCTTGAAGTTGGCTCTCCTGTACTCAGGAATAAACCTGTTGGTAGCATCGGCGTCCATCTCTAAATAAATTTATTCTTTTTGCTCCTCTGTATCTTGCAAGCCCGACGTGATAAAAAAACCAACGGGAAAAAAATCGTTTCGTGTAATGGTGGTTCACCTCAACTCTCTCTTTTGCTGCTCTTCAATGCAAGGAGATACAATAATCGCGGCGAATTATTCTGTCTAAGCACACAACTGTTGATCGTTTTCAAAAGAGTATACCTGAAGTGTACAAGATTGACAGGCTATATGATTCACACTTCTACACAGTCCTCGTATTCACACCCTAATCCACTGCAATTCTGGCAATTGGAACTCTTTTCCACTGACACACCCACTAGCGCACACTCTCTCTCTTCGTCTCTCCGTCCCATACTTTCTCTGCCTCTTCCTCCACCTTACACCCATCCCCCATCGCGAACCGATCGATCAAAATTTTGTTCGTGCGATGGCGAAACCAAAACAAAGGAGACCCAGATTTACTCAACGCCCGCTTAGGGTTATGGTAGTCAATGTGCCCAGAGTTACTGCGAAGGCAACCATCCATCGATCAGTATGGAGGATAGGTCACCCGAGGAGTTTCTTGAAATTCGAGCCACCGCCAAAGACTTCTTCCTAGCGAACCATTGCGTATGGATAATATAAAAACTCGCCTGAAGCACATTAAATGACTTTTTTATTTCTATAGCCATCAATTGCATAATTCAAATAGATTGAAAATAATATGTACATAGAACATGATACTTAATTACTTCTCAGTGGATTTTGAAATCTTATTCTCAGAATGTGAGATGGCTGTTATAAGTTAAATCGACGATCTATGCAACTTAAACCATCTGGTCTATAAATTCTACTGTGTGCCTCATCTTGCTGAAAATTAATATTTACCTACAGATATATTTTTTGAGTCGAATAAAGGAGTCTCCAATAGATAGCCAAAGATAAGACTATCTTAAGATTATCTGTATGAACGGGCTCTCACTGCGTCTTCTGCGCTCTCTGCCAATTTTCGGCTGGCGACTGAGGTCTATGTGCGGCCCTCTGCCGACAGCTATTCTTTGGCTTCTGATGCTTACTATGCGTTCTCTTAGATCTTATGCAGTAGAGCCCGCAGATTGAGGTAACGGTAACCAGAAGACCATGCTGCCCAGGATGAGATGTTAGTCTTGGTTTTGAAAACCAGGCAACATCTGTAATTATAAAAAAAGGGAAATATTGGTATCCCACTCATAGACACAGGTCAAATTGCTGCATACGTTTCTATTTAACTATGTCTTTGGCAGTGATACTAGGAGTACGGTCGGCAGTGAGGCAGGCGTTTCCTGGCACCTCGATGGGGATCAAATACTGCATCCGGGGAATATCCACAACACCCGCTCGTCTGGAGGAGATTCACATGGGAACAGACCCAGTGCAATTCCGTTTGCGGACAGAGCAGCTTGTGAAAGTACGAGTTCCAGGCTCTCTCATCTTTTCCAGGACGCTGGACATGAAGTACAGACTCGGACACACCCCACTATACGAGGCACCCACAGCAAACTTCATGGCAGGTGCCAAGAGAATCTCTTTTGGGTTTGGAATCATCGGCATATTCTTTAGCCAGCTCCTTTCAGCAACTGATATTGTGGTCGATTCCGTCTCCGTCATGGCAGGCGTTCTAAGTGTATTGCCTTTCCCAATAGTGCAGTACCTCACAGGCCCATACGTGTCTCGGATATACAGGCTATATGACACTTCCAAACCACAGACACTGGAAAATTTGACTACAGACGAAACTTTGGTGGTTGAGAAGATTAACTGGATAGGAAGCAAGACGTATAGCGAGCTTCTCCCCGTTGACCACCTTGAGCTCGCCCCAGCAGGTGAAACCCGCTTTGGGTGGGTGAATTGGTATTACAAAGACCCCAAGACGGGCGGATCAAAGTACTTTTACGTGGTGGATGATATCGGAGGAATGAACATGGACAGAATTTGGGGAATAGCAGAGAAGCACAGTGGGTTAGATAACGGCCGCACCTTTGACAAATAGTGAAGAATTCAATCATGTATATACATTTTAGTCAGTTTCGAATATAGACAAGAGATGACTATGGAGTGGTCATGTTCCCACAATTTATTCCTATTTACTGCAATATCTTAGATCCGGCAGGTAGGTATGGGTATGGTGTGCATCGCTATGCTGAATGTGGTAAAAACATCTACAGGTAGTGCGATACATAACATCAGATAAGAGGAGTCATACTGCTCTCGAGCATATCTGGGGTTAAGTGATAAATGAAATAGCTGTTTTGAGATAAAAGCACTTGGAGAACTATACTTGACATAATAGTTAATAGTCTCCACAATGAGGGTAGTGATACAGAAGGTGAAATCTGCCTCCGTTACTGTGGAGAACGAGGTTGTGTCACAAATCTCCAAGGGTCTAATGCTTCTGGTTGGAATTTCCACCGAGGACACAGCAGAAGATGTTACGAAGCTCGCAAACAAGGTGCTGAAGCTGAGGATATTTGAAGACATGTCATCACCGCCTGAGACAAAGACTGCATGGTATGGCAAGCCATGGCAGAAGACACTGACTGATATACAGGGAGAGATCCTGAGTGTTTCCCAATTTACTCTCTATGCTAATATCAAGAAGGGTGCGAAGCCAGATTTCCACAGGGCGCAGAAGGGACACCTCGCTGTTGAATTATATGAAAAATTTCTACAGTTGCTCAGAGAGGGAGCTGGAGAAGACAAAGTCAAGGATGGAAAGTTTGGGGCAATGATGGATGTCAGTTTGGTCAATGACGGACCAGTCACCATCGTGTGGGATACCAAAGAATAGAGCATGGATAGATTAGAAAGGCAACAACGTACATAATAATAGAAAGGGTATCAAAACCAAATTACCTCTAACATTATCTCATCTAAAGTAATTATTCTATAATATATGATAGGGTCCAGTGTTTCCGTCAGTGGGTCACCTTTCTCTTGCCCCAAGTGAAAGGTGATAAGGACCTCGTAGGAGATAGTGCACCCGGTGAGACAGTCCTAGAAGGGCTTACCTCTCTGCTGTTAGACCTGCTGTTGGTTGGCGAAAGTGCCCTGGAGAACCTAGCCAACCTAGAGTGAGATTCCTTGGTAGATGCCTGGGAAACTGAGCTGTCTGAGATCAAAGAGACCGTGCTCACATCGTTGAATCCACCGTGATATCCTGAGAAGGACGAGTAAGATCCCATGAAATGCATGTATTTCTCCTTGTTGTACTCGATACCAGCTGCTGCCGAAAGACTGAGTGTACTGGAAGAGCTGTCGCTTTCGAGCATCAACCGTGAGTCAGGGACAGATCTATACCAAGGATTAACCACGATTACTGGGATCTCGCTGAACTGAAGACAGTACTTGGACATGGATTTTGAGGATATGATGCTCTTGAAGCCTGTCTTATGTTCACCTCTCGTTCCCACGATAAGAAGACACGGACTGTACTCGTTGATGGCCTTGCCAATCATTTCCTGCACCTTGCCCACGGTGAATTCCAACACTATGGCTATGCCTTTGCCCCTATTGTTGAGCTTGACTATATCGTCTAAGATTTTCTGGCCCTCTTTCTTGTATTGTTCGCTCACCTCATGCACCTTCTCATCGTCTTTATTGAGAACACGGAGACAGACAATGGTATCTCCGTCATCCATCATCTCGTCGATGGCCCACTTGAGCGCAACAAGAGAACACTCATTTTCGTCGTATCCGCACAACAGAGTCCTTGATATCCTTGAAAGCTTATACCCTATGTGTTGCGTCTTGAAAGTGAGAGAAAGAGTAGGGGTGTCTTTGTTCGATAACGTGTCGAATGCTATTCTCCTCTCAAATGAATTGTTGTCTATTATTGGGCGTCTCTTTGCTGATCCCGCGGGTCTCAGCGATGGTGAGATGGGAGGGGACACAGAGGGAGAAGCCGTTGGAGAGCGCGCTGTGGGGGTTGCTATGAGAGACCTGGCTGTGGGTGATGCTGTGCCACTTCGTTCGTCTTCACTTAGACAGAGAGCCTCGATATCACTTTCAGTCTCGTTGTAGATGAGCGAGTTGAGGAGTGTGTTTTTTGCTGTTTCTGTGTCTGTGTGTGATCCTTCCTCCTCATCCTCCGCACCCTCGGAAACACTGTCTGTAGTGGTGAGGAAATTAAGTTTTTCGATAGTTTCATCGATCGAATCTATGCTGGGTAAGAAAGACGGGCTCGGAAGCACTGGTGCGACAACGTTGGAAACTGATTTCTTGGCTGTATCCAACATCGTTGTCGTTCTATTGTTAGGGCCAAAATCAAAAACACAAACCAACTTCAGTCACCAAAGAGCAACACTCAGAGTGTAGCAAAACGAAGAATCAATAACAAATCCGCTTCACTCCACGAGACTCAAAAAAGAAAAACAGATAACACCAACCAAACAAGTAAAAATAAAAAAGAGAGATATAACGTTGTATTCGTAACCCAAGGCGGATATTAATCTAACGCCTCACCCATAAAGCTCCCAAGCGGAAAGTAATATATAAAACACACACACACACAAACACAACTCGTGGAAAGTATTGATACAAATGTAGAAAAGAGCCTGCCCCTTGGCCCTTAGTCTGCTGGCTCCTTGGACTTAGACGCTTCAGCCGTGCACTATAAGCGACTTTGAAGCGATCATTAGAATAAATCCAGACTCATGCACGAAACCATAAACGGAGTAAACGAGAGAGGCTTCCCGTTAGAGCGCACAAGAGCGAGTTCCATCTTGGGGGATAGCGATGCTTCACACCGCAGATTCCTTCCCAAGCAGATGCAAAGGAGTCTTCCTCTCCGAAGGAGTAAAGTAGTACACGCAGAGCCAGATGTGAAAAAAATGGTGGGGAGTATAAGCGTGGAAGGCACTACTGCAAGATAACCAGCCGTTGCGATGATTTCCCACAGAAGAGAGTCTGCATTGACAGAAGGGGACCAGGAGCACCGACCCCACTATACACTGTAAGCAGCCCCATGGAAGGCATCTGTGTAGTGTCATCGTGCGATAGGGAAGATTGGCCGGGTGTTCAGGTGAGATGAGGTGCTTGGGATGAGGTGCTTGGGATGAGGTGCCTGATGCGTCATATCAAATGCTGGGTGGAGCGGAGCGCTTGGAGGGTTTAGAGAACGGGGGAGTGAGTTGTTTGTTATTTATGTTTGTTGTTTATCAAGGGGATTTGTTTTATGAAGTCTAATCTGCATTTGATTGGCATTCAATCTAAATTCCATCTTGCGGCGTTCCTGTTTCTGTTCCTTTTTAGCCCTGACGTACAGCTCTTAGTACAACCAGGATGTGCCGTTTTCTTATATTCAAGGGCAAGGAGCCAATACTACTATCACACCTGCTGACTAGACCAGCGCACTCCATCATCAACCAGTCCTTTGACTCCCGTTTGAGAATAGATAGAAGGAGACCCATAAACGGCGATGGGTTCGGTGTTGGCTACTACTGTATCGACGATGAGGGTGATGAAGGAGAGCCATGCGTGTTCAAAGCAATCACACCGGCCTGGAATAACCAGAATCTACAACGTCTATCGGAGAAAACCAAGTCAGAACTAGTGTTTGCACATGTGCGCGCTTCTACCTATGGTGTGCTTAGCGAGACAAACTGCCACCCGTTCTCATACCATACAATCTTGTTCATGCACAACGGAGCCATTTCGAATTTCAACAGGCTGAAGCGAAGATTCATCGAGCACATTGATGACGAGTATTTCCTACAGATTCAGGGTTCCACAGATTCAGAGTGCTCCTTTGCGTTGTTCTTGGATACCCTCGCCAAGATGGGGGTGAACCCAGCCGACTCATCTGGCAACTTTGGACATGAGATTCTTCGTGCTGCCCTGGTTAAAACGATCGGCTACATAAGAGACTGGACCAAAGAACTGGGCATCGAAGAGCCCTCACTCCTCAACTTTGCCGTCACAGACGGAACTTCTATCATTGCATCCCGGTATGTTACATCGAGGGTGGAAGAAGCAGCATCGCTACATTTCAGTACCGGCTCGAGGTTCTTGGAGTATGCTCCGGGTCAATTCAGAATGGAGAGACTGGACAGATCGCAGGACATCATTATGATCGCCTCGGAGCCACTCACCTTTGAGCGTGGAGACTGGATCACTGTGCCAACAAACTCTACGCTAACAGTGAAGAAACAGACAGTGCTTCTGCACCCCATAGTGGACGAGTACTATGAGTCGGATCCTCTCATGGAGAGAAGTTCAGGCTTCGCAGAGTCCAAGGGCCTCATGGGATCTGTCCCCCTCGGCGAGGTGGTTGGTGGGGTAGTACCTCCATTGGAGAGAGAAGGCAGAGCCAGGATATCGAATGGTGCAGTAACAGCATAGCCCCAGAGCGCGATTTTTTTTTCGCAATGACGATTTTGTACTAAATAGCGGTTGGGATGAATAAAGACGATCTAATGAGTATCACCACTCCTCAAAAAGATATATATATATATATGTACCTACCTACGCCATAGCGACTCTACTGCACACATTGCACGGGCGACTAGGCTTTTTTTATCGCGTAGAGTAGCGCACTTGCATCGCTCATCGAGCTGCGCTAAGCCGAACGAAGACACACACAGAGAGAGAGAGGGAGAGAGAAAGGAAGTTTAAAGATAACCGTATCTGCCGTCCTTATTGCTCACCTCTATTGCTCTACACTTTATCAGGAACCAGAAAACAGCATGAACGGAATATATGGTGGTGCGCCTCAGGGCCCCCGTAAGCCCCTCTCCGAGATGACAGCTGAAGAGCAGGCCCAGATTGGTGCTCAATCAATGATAGATTTCATGCATTCTTGTCCCGGAAAGACAGCCATGAGTGGTGTAACGGGATTTGCGCTGGGTGGTTTCTTTGGTCTGTTTATGGCATCCGTGAGTATTGATTTTTGTTGTTGTTGGCAGCATACCATCCAAGTGTTTGTTTCTCGCTAACCTTTTTCCCCACATACAGATGGCATATGATGTTCCTGTGGGCGGCGCAGGTGTGTCACACATCTCTGAGCTTCCGCTCAAGCAGCAGATGAAGCTACAGTTCTCCGATATGGGAAGGCGATCCTGGTCCAGTGCGAAAAATTTCGGTTACATTGGAATGATCTATGCTGGTGTGGAGTGTTCTGTGGAGAGTTTCAGGGCAAAGAACGACATATGGAATGGAGTGATGGCTGGGTGTATTACAGGTGGAGGTCTTGCGATAAAGGGAGGTCCACAGGCAGCTATGATTGGATGTGCGGGCTTTGCAGCATTTTCCACCGCTATTGACCTCTATATGAGATCTGATTATGCCCCACCACCCTCCAATGATTATGACTTGTAAGTGGAAGGAGCGACTGCCACACTGGATGGAGCACGATGAATGATCACAAACGAAACCTTAACTTGTATATTAGACAACAATACAACCTGTGCATAACATTAGCAGAAACGTGATGTTTGGTCAAAAAAAAAAACACACAATATACCTGTGAGGAAACCCATCCAATAGAAGTGTATGTAAATAAAGAAAATGAATAAGGGTATCTTTCCGTGGCCCCACTACAAGGCAATTCTCTCAATGTCCACCGCTCTCCTGTGCTTGCGAAGGCGGAATTTGTCTATGAGCCTTGAGAACAAATAGAACACCGCACCCAAAAACCTGAACAATGCCATGAACACCACAACCCACAGGATAACCGTCAAGAATATCTCTGTCCTAGAATCTGGAAGATAGTCGCCAACAGAATAGTTGGTGTCCACCTGCGAGTTAGGAACAAGCTGGTAGATGCCACCGGTTTCCAATACCAAAGCAACAACCACAAAGTTCGACACCATCCACACAAGAACGGTCATCGATCTGATGAAGGCAAAATAAACTGCGTCATTTTCCTCTTCGTTCGGAGCAGCTTTTTCCTCTTCTTCTTTCTGCATGAGTATGTTCATTTGACCCTTGTAAGAGTTATCGATCTCAGCCTTGGTCGTTGGAATTTGAATGTCCAGCTCTCCGGCCTGGTTTTTTACATTTGCCACACCCAAATCCAGCGCTTCCGTGACGCCCTTCGTACCCCACGAAATGTCATGGATGTTGCAGAATGCGTACACGTTGAGGACATTCACATAGGCCGGGCTCAGTAGGAGATACTGAATAAAGGAGGTGAACATGTGCATGGGATCCAGAAAGATGATAGCGCCAAGGAAGTAGAGAGCGTAGGTCGACACCGTTGCAATCACCAAATCCCTAAACTTGGTCTCGGTGAACACCAAACTGAAGCTGAAATCATCCCGGTGGGCTTGATAGATGGCTTCCACAGATTTGATACCCATGTATATAGCCGCAAAAACCATGTAAACCATCAGGAATGCAAAGAAGGACACGATCACGATGTAAAATTTCTCTGTACCTTTAGGCTTATTACCGAAGGAGAGCACAAACGTCGTCACAATCGAAGCCAAGTAGAGCCAAAGGAAGAATACAGAGAGGACATTTCCAGGAGCAAATCCAGCACTCTCCTCTGCTAGGTACACGGTAAGAATACGGAACACCAGAAAGTAAGAACCAATCGAGAACCAAGAAACCAACAAACTCATGAATTGGTACAAGAACTCTAGGTGAAGCATGAACTGCCTGTACACTGAATGACTAGTTCCCCACACCTTGTGAAAGTGGAACAGCGAGTAGATAGCAGCAAAGAAACTGCCGTTCAACCATCTTCTGCGCTGGGAGATGAAGTCATGCAGTCTTTCAGGGACATCAGTGGTAGCACTTGCAGTATGGACATACTTTAACACCCAAGAACAGTGCCTCTTGGCCACAAGTTCAAAACACAGGATCCTGTCCTCTGCAAGATACATATTGGCATTGAAGATGCCCGAGTCGTCTTTCTTGAGGTTTTCACCCTTGAAATACGACTGCAACGGAACACCCTGCAATGCATCGTATCTGTATGCACTGAATGCACCCGGAAGCACAGTGACAAAGCCAAAGAGCGATTCCATGGGCTTGTCAAGGATGTTTGAAGTTTTATATTCGAAATTCTGAGCTGCAACAATTGGATTGAGCAGCAGCCTGCCATGCTTGCCGAGACCAGCCTTGATCTCACCACAAGAACCAGCCACCAGTGGATCGTCAAATGATTTCCAGAGCTTGTAAAGAGATTTGTTGGCTGGCTGAGTACCAACGTCCAGAAGGATGACCACACGAGGATTCAATATAGGGCACAGAGCCTGGAATGCCCATCTATGAGAGTTGATCTTCTTTTTGTTCTCCTCCTTAAGACAGAACACCATCTGCACAGGAACCGTGTTCTCGGTGGTCAATTTCACCACATCATCTTCCACAGAGGAGATACCAACCATTGTGGTATACTCATACATATGGCTCACCACCTTTTTGTTATTGACCATATTCTTGGCAAATCCATCCTGAAAGACACCAAGAGCAGCAAGAAGTGCTCTTGACCTTGGATTGAGTTTTTTACGGCCATCGCTCACGATACATACCACAACCTTCTTCCAGGCATTTTCACCCCACACAGAAGAGTGTTTCCTCATAACAAGGTCCTTGATATTCTTGAATACTCCCTTCAGCGTCCTTGCGAGCAGCACATCGGACTCGTTGTACATGGTGATCACTATCATAAGTTCGGTGGTTCTTGCTTTCTGGTAATAACTTTGACGAAGGGAGAAACCGGATCTTGAAAAATCCTCAGGATCTGCTGTACAAGCTTGGAAACGCATGTACAGGAATTCACGATCCTCCGGAGTCAGTGGGACTTTGTATTTGGAAAGGAGCACATCCGAAACAGGACAGTCAAGGATAAGATTACCGTTAACCATCTTCACCTGCTGATAAACCTGACCTCTTCTAGGTTGTTCGCCCTTGTTCACAGCTGGAGCCGTGGATGTTGCAGAGCGCAGTGCTGCCGAGGCATCATGCTCCTCTCCAAACGGCGAAAACTCATTGGGCGTAGTTTCATCATCATCATCTTCTTGCTCAGCCGATTTCTCCACCGGAGCCTGCTCATCATCTTCCTCCGTGAGATCTTCTAGGAAGTAGTCATCATTTGCTGTTTGGGTAAAGGTATTAATGGGATAGTATGAGTTACTAGCAATTGGAAAGGGTTCAAACCTATCCACGACAGGATCTTCATCCTCGTCAAATTGATAAGGTTGGAAGACATCTGCGGCTGTATAAGACTGATGTGGTGAATACTGGTGTGACTGAGGTTGAGGTTGTATTCTGGGCAGTTCAGGCTGTGGCGACCCAGTGCGCCCTCCATTATAGGGGATACGCGGAGGTTCAGCATACCTAGTGGGAGAGGGACTATGATTGTGGTAATAGCCGTTATTGTCCATACCGCCGAGGTCATTCATTCTGTAACTGCCACGCTCAGGAGATTCGCCATCCATGAGGTTGCTGCTGCTATGCATGCCTTCATCCAAGTGATATCCCTGAGAGCGGTGATCGGGGACCGCCAAGGTGTTGGGATTCGATTGGTGCCTGTAGTTGTCATACGGTAGTTCCTGGTTGTAGTTCTGGTGAGAGGGGATATATGACCTGGGGACAGGTCTCATCCCACCCTGGGTGTAAGGATCTTCATAGTTCTGAGATTGGTTAAAGTAGTAGTCTGCGACGCCGTCGTCATCCTCAGGTTCGAAGGGGTTGGCCCTGTTGTTGTACGACATTCAAGGTAAAGTTCAATGGGTCGATCTTTTTACTCAGTCGATAGCAATATGCTGTGGATAGCACACACGGTAAAAATAAAATAAAATAAAATATAAAACCAAAACACACAGAAACGGGAGAGCAAATCAACCCCTTTTAGTGATAAGTATTCACCCTGCGATACAAGTTCTTTCGGAAGACTAACGAAAAAACGGACCCTGTACGGATGGAGAGCAAAGGAGTGACAAGTAAAACGCAAAAAATGCAAATGGAGCAAAGAGTCAAGAATAAGAGTGGATTCCTTCTGATTCGAAATATATCGGGCATTAATCTACTTTCGTCTATCAATAACTGTACAAAAGTTCCAGCTTTGAAACTGCTAGGCCCTGACCTCCCCCCACAGCTTGCACCGTTTCTAGCTTTTACTTAAGCACTGAGATCAGACTTGCCTATTGCGTTCGGGTTAGCTACTTGAGACCTCTATGCAACGTGTCGTGCATGCAACCCGTCCGTTTAATGGTGAGTGACGCGTCGCACAGCCCCTCCTGCTGTATGCTTTAGAGAGCACTAAAAATAGATCCACGCTATTGTGCATGAGTTTGTTAGGGACACAATGCACGGTCGGTAGACCCATGCGTCTTGGAGGGATGAAAGGGCGGTGTGAAGTCAGCTGTATAGGGATGCGGTAGAACGAGGGGCATCACTATGGAGATAAAGCAGTCGCATATACGAAAGTGTAAATTAAGCGCATATATTGTCACATGGTACAAAAATGTCAATCGGTTTGTCGTAAAAAACAGAACTATAGTACATGCAGAATTTAGAAGTGATATGGTCATTGTTGGGGGCGCAGACCACCATTCTAATCTGCGACGAGGTAAGAGAACACTAGAAATGCAATGCCAAGCATCACCATGACAAGTAGACTCTTCCTGTCATTTATGGAAGCTTTTGTAGAGTTGATCTCGGTTTTCTCTGCAGTAGTGTGCTGTTGCTGCTGTTGCTGCCTGGTAACACTGACAGGGTGTTGCACTGCCTCTTCCTTTTGAGGGGTCGGCACCGTGATGGGTACAGCATTAGATCTCGGATGGTTGTGTTCTTGGTTTTTGTATAGTACAGTTGCGTTTCCATCTTCTGTGGATCCTTCTTCCATGGTCATCTCTGCAGCACTGTGGGTCGCACCTATAGCACTGCCCTGTGGCTCAGATCCGCAACCATCAGCTTCACTTGCAGATTCCCTCATGCCTTCTATTTGTGAATTTGATAGTAACTCCTCGCCGGGATCCTTCGTGTTGCCGAAACCCTCTTCGTCACTTACACCATTGTTGCCGATGATACTGTCTGCATCCTCATAAAATTCCTGGATATGGCGCAACAGACCTTTTCTCCTTTCAATCATTGAGGCTGAAGAAGTCGTCATATCCGGTGTGTCTAAGGGTAGAATTTCATCGACTGGCTCTTCTTTTTTTATCGCTGAGCCATCCTCGTGGCCGGATTGAGGGCTCTGCGCAGGTAGGGAACGGGAACTGCTTATTTGTCTTTGCGCAACCACATCTTTCTTCAACCGAGCCAGTCTGTCTCGTAGCTTCTGGAGCGTGTCTTCTCTGTGCTGTGCTGAGCTTTGGTTCCCAACGCTTATCCTGCTGTCAATGATCTGTGGGATGTGTTCAAACAGTTTTCGTCTCTCCAAGAGACGATCATCAGCAGCTGGTTCTTCCACTTTGATGCACTGAGGTGAACCTGGAATCGCCTCATGATAAACCCTCTCTTTTAGGGAGACAAGATCTACCAACCGAGTGCTGCGTGTTCGACTATGCTTCGGGTTAAAGGGAGAAGTCGGTAAATGCCCCTTTTTATCACTATTCGAGTAGGTCACTACCTCATAATTCAACGGAAGAGGATCTCCAAGCACAATTCTTGACTCAGATGTATTAACCTTGGAGTTTCCTGTCTGCAAAGGAGCCTTGTCCACAGCTACAACGCTCTCCTTTTCTGTTCCTGCCTCAATGCCTATTCTGCCAAGGGCCGGTCGCACCTCGCCAGTGCTCTCTAGCACAGCCCCATATGTGTTGTTGCCCGAGACTTTAATACCCAGCAAACTTCCCCGTATATCCTGCATCAAAGGTGAGATGACAGGAGTAATACCCAATGAGCTTGGTTGAATGTGTGAGTTGTCGCTCGGTCTCATCCTCCCACTCTATATCGGATCCATAGATAGATCAGCAAACTGCAAAGGACTGTAGGACACAGGCATGCTTGTAAATTGCCCAACGCAGCGAATTGATTTCTAATCCGTCACACACTGCTCTCGACTTTGCTGAAAGAATTGTTTTTCAATGGATATCTATGGAATAGAATCACGGTCTCTTAACATAAATATAAGCCCCACTGATGCGCGCCGCGTCTGCCAAAAGTGTGTGTCGTGCGGCTGTTAGGTAGATGAACCTAATAGATCTCAGCGACTGAGGTAGAACACACAGGTAGGACGTGCACTGCGCCGTTTCGAATATGAGAAGGGAAGTGTCATTCCGCAAGATGTTAAAGATTTGCAAGGGGAAATTGAGGCATGTGTGCTATATCGTACTAGTGCAACGTAGGCTATGATGAATAAAGACAATATGAATGAAAACCTCATTTTGAACAATCCTTTTAATGCGTACCCGAAGCAAAGCTAAACAATAATATAAAAACATAAATCATGCTAGTCGTGGAACAGGGAGTAATGAAACCACGTTAAGTTGACTAAACTGGAAGTGAAATTGCATTCCAAACAGAGCTCCACCTAGTTAAAGCTTGAACGAATTCACGCTCATGCATGAGTTGCGCTTCTCTGTTTATGGGGCAGGTTCTCTCCATCACCGTCTGTGTTTCCTGCATCGTTATTGAGTAATGAATTGACACTGATTGCACTGTTAGTAGACCTCTGCTTGGGTTTCAACACATCATCATGCGATCCATTCTCCCCCTTCGTACGAACTGCGCTAGGCGAGTTCGCAGAAGAGGAGGTGGGTGAACCACCTTGCCTTGCTGTTTCAATTGGGGTTGGAGGAAAACGGACTCTGCTATACTGAGAAGTGAAGTCGATGGCTGGAGGTGCGTAAGGGTTCTTTCCTTGCACATTGCTGAGATCCCTCAAAGGAGGAAGTATAACGCTCTCCGCTGGTGCTAACGAACCATTGGTGCTTCCTGCGGAAGATGGAAGTGCCTGCAAGGGTATTGGTTTCAAACCCCCGTTTGTGTTAAATAGAGGGCTGATTGGGTGTGGAAGCGAGGAGGGTGAATCCTGAACCAAATGGGCATTCGGCGACTGAGAACCATTTTTCATCTCTTCTTCCCCACTGTTGTTATTTGCTGTTCCGATGAGTGGATGCCTCTTTCGCCTTTTGATAATCGATCTCTTCATCTTCACAGGCCTATGGAAACCATGAAGCCTGTAGTATAGTCCACATGCATTACAGATTGTGTGACCGGCATCATCCCTCCTCCACAGTGGAGTTATGGTGGTTGCACAGTTGGTACAAGCGACCGCAACAGGACCATTTTCAGATGATTTCGACTCAACCTTGACGTTTGCATCTCCACCAAGAGCTCCATCCGCAGAGGCCTGAGTTTTCAGGCTATCCTTTTTAGCACATGTGCTGCAATCGCCTCCACCACAGCAGCCAGATTCCTGGGTGGGCAAATTTCTATCCTCCATTCCCTTCAAGTCCTTGGACAAAAGAACAACCCTGTTGTTGAAAGCCGGACAACCATTGCAGGCTACCGATCCACCTGTTCCATTACATCTACCGTCCCCCTTACAAGTACCAGCTGTAAGTTCATTTTTAGAAATCTGAACAACATGGGGAGGACGCTTCAAATGGACTGGTCTATGTGCATTGTTTGCCTTGTAATACAGACCGCATGCATTACATATGAGGGTTCCTTCCGGAGCCCGCCTCCAAAGCGGTGTCTTTGTAGTTCCACAGTTTGCACAAGTTTGGCCCTGGATAGCGCTTGTAGCACTATCACCGCTTTTTGATGGCACCTGGGTTGCTGTGTTTTTGCTCTTTTGATTCTTCGAAGCTGCATGGTTCTGTTCCGGTTTAGCCTCTGTCAAAGGCTTTGCGGCGGGGGCTTGCTGGCTCAATGCAATATTGAGTGCGGGAAGCCTCGTTGTGGCCTCCCTGTTAGGTGTCATCATCACCTGTATTGACTCAGATGTCATTGCTATAAATAGGGAAGCAATAAAGCTTGAAAAAAGAGCCAAGTATCTGAACACGCAAACTAATAGGGACAGAAAGTGCAGTTGTCGACCAATATGACTAATCACCTAACTTTCCGTCAACTCACAGTTCGTACCCGATATAACTTCTCGTGAGTTGTCGCAAAATAAAATGCAGCACACACACAAACACCTTTTATATATTTTTAGCGTTGCCTATTAATACGGTTTCAGCTATAAGTCCGGCTTATTTCTGCTGATCGAATGATAATAATCTCTTGGGAGTACGTATGCGCTACCAGTTTCAGTAATTTTGCAGATCTGCCTGTATACGTAGAGCACAGCTGTCTTTGTCCAGAAATAGGAACCAACCTTCTTGCCAAAAAGCAAATCCAACACAAGTGATGTCTATAATCAGCTAGCTACTAATCGGTCCTCCACCCAATCGTCTTATTCTTGCCCCAAAAAAGGTGACGTTAGAAAAGAAATGTCAGATTCAAGGTGTCACGTGCTTTTTCCTGCCAGGTGAGGCGCAATAATCTGGGAGATCTTCAGCCAATCAAACCTGGGTCATTTGTAAGACTCTCGGCTTTCCACACGAATTTGTAGCTTGGCGGTTTGAGCCCCACACTTACCTTCTTATCTAGATGATCTCTACCCGTTGCCCCAGTCTTTGTGCAGGGGGAAAATTGGCAGATGCTCTCCCTGCTGCTTGGCATGCCGCGATGACAGTGCTTAGGATACGAGAGATGAGCTTGCTCAGGATAGCGATGGCTCAGGGAACTTTTGATCTTTCTATTGAGGAAACACGAAAATGTCAAGAGAAACTTTTATGATAAGAAAAAAACACAAATCTAGATATGGTAGAAACCAAAAATGTTTGCAAGGAGACTGCCTTTGGCATATCGCCATCGACACTCCTTCATTGACCTGGAATAAGGTAAAGACTAGCAAGCCACCTGCAAAGTGCTGCTAAAACCTTTTTGATGAGACTTAGAGCAGATGGCGATCCAAGTAGCCAAGTTTTGGACGATTGGTGAAGTCACGACGAATATGCGACTTGCCCTGATCGACAGAGAAAGTTGCCATTTCGTATTCCTCTTCTTGGTCATTGGTAATATCGACACCAAAAAATGTAACATCAATGTTTTCGGTATTGAGGGACATCTCAAAGTAGCCACGGTAGAACCCTTCTGTCCACAGCAGGCCCTTGTTCCCCTCAACAAGTTTCTTGGATAGTTCAAAACACTGCTCAACGGAATAGTCATTTGGAAAGGTAGAGGGAGAACTGACAGCGGAAGTTGCAAACTCAACAGCTATAGCTCCCTCCCCTGTCTTGAGATTATAGGATTCTGCTGCTGCATACAATTCGTGAACCCAAGCAATATGGAAGTCACCGGATATGATGACCACATCACTGACATTATGCTCATTGATTGCTTCAAACAGACGTCGTCTGTTTGCGGTATACCCGTCAAAGGAGTCATAGTTCAGCTCTTGATAGCTACCAGTGATAACATGCCCAATGGGCGACATATCCACATGGCTGATAACTGTTTGACTGCCGATCACCTTCCAGATTGCATCAGAAGACTGCAAGGATGAATACAACCACTCTTCCTGGTCAAATCCCATCATCGTTCTTTCCTCCTTGTCGGAGATCATTGCAATATACTGAGTATTTTCATACGTATCAGTAACATCTCTGGAGTAGTGCCTAGTATCGAGCATCAGTACCTCAAACAGCTGGCCAAACTTAAGCTTTCTCCATACTTTCTGCAAGTGGCCAGGTGCTGTCTCGAGTTGGGGCCTGATAGGCAGCCACTCAAAGTAAGCCTGTAGGGCATCTCGTTTTCTATTCAAGAACTGAATCCCCACGGAGTTTACACTCCCTCTTTGCCAACTGTTGTCTGCCACCTCATGGTCGTCCCAAACAACGATCCAAGGAAACTTTGAGTGAGAGCTTTGTAAATCCTTATCTTGTCGATAAGAGGAGTAACGTAGCCTGTAATCCTCTAGAGTCCACAATTCGGTGATCGGAACGTGGGTTCTGTTAAGAGCCGTTCCGTCGGTGTACTTGCCATTCTTGTACTCATAGATGTAGTCACCCAAGTGAATAACAAAATCAACAGAGTCCTTGACCACTGGCATACGGTAGGCGGTAAAGAACCCACCTGCATAGTTGGAACACGAGTAGACAGCCAGAGTCAGGTCTGTGGTGTCGTCGTCTTCGGGTAACGTACGGGAACGGCCAATGGGGGAAGCTGCACCTGATGATGAATGGAACTGGTAGTAATATGTGGTGTTTGGTGATAAGCCAGTCACATCAACCTTGACTGTGTAATCAACATCCTTGGAAGTGATGGCAGTAAAACGAAAGATACTCCCTTCGAAAAAGAAGGGATCGGCGGAAACTGACAAAAACACAGGTACATAGCCATCAACCTCTTTATCAAGAGTAACCCTAGTCCAGAGTATCAATGAACTGAGGGTTGGGTCTCCACTAGCGACTGCATGTTCGAAAGTCGTCTCCCCTGTGAAAGGAACAAACTCGTAGTATTTTTCAGGGCTGAAAGAACAGTTGGCGACCCCGGAGGTTATGAAGTTGAGGTTTGGAATCAGTGAGGAAGCTGAAAACACAACACTAACAAATGAGGCTAGCAACAAGCATACACTCAATCGCAACATCTTCGAAGCTGTTGTCGTTCAGCTGTGTTGTGAGAAGAGGAGAAGAAAGGCTATGTTGACTTTTTATCCACCCTCTTTGCCTGAAAAAGTTGAACTCGCATGTACCCACCTCATATGGTGGGAATTTGATCGCCAAGCAGCTCGGGGGACTTTGCAATCAGAGAAGCCATGCTGGGCAAAAAATAACAGCTCGGTAATGCAATTCCTTCTTAGTGGTATCATCGGAAGCAGCACCCGGTTTGCTCCCTTTTTATGGGACTGAGGGTTATCAATTACCACAAATTAGGTAATAAAACTCGCATGCTCTGGTCGCATGCTTCTCCGCTAGACGCATGTTAGACAATTTGTGAGCCGGTTTAAATACACCTCGCATGCCCGATAGCCCCAACGGCTGCTGCCAAGCAAGTCACTAGCGAATCGGATCAATGAGATCAACAGCTGGACATTATTGCAACCCCCTTGCAACATAAAATATCACACACAGAGACACATGTTCTCCAGGAATATATTCTATTTCTTTGATTTGGTCCCCCTTGGAAACAAGTAAGTTTCCTATGTCGCAAATATCCCTGTTCGTTGGGAAATGTTCATTCTGTGGTCCACACGTGGTTCCGCCCCACACGCAGGGGGAATTTTTCATGCATGCCTTAGTCCCTTGGAGATGATGGTGGGGGAAACCATGGGGAGGACGAATAGTAAAGAGCTTCGCCAATGACCCGGCATTCCAGAACAAAATTTCTTCGTATTCCTTAACGAGAAGATCGACATGAGATATGAAACAGTTTTTGTTTTTGAGGATCAATTTAAGAATTGATCAACCAACACACACCCACACGCGCCACATGAACGTCTATTCGGTATCCCGCCATACATACATGCAGCATGTGCGTCTTACTCTGCATGCAGCATGATGCACCTTGATCAAGGTTAATTGATATCTGAAAGCACCACGAGTATCAACCTCAATAAAATTAAACGAGAAAGGAAATGGTTTTGTCGACAAATCCAAGGTTGATAAAATGAAAAATTCAATATGTATGTATAATAAAGTGGCACAAGAGATGCACAAGGAGGCTTTTTTTATGTGCGCAATAAGCCCCACCCTGAATCATAAGATCTATGCGTCCGGGATCAACCACCACGAATTCCCGAAAATTCTAGCGAATCACCTGAGGAAAGCGGCAATAGATCCCGACGCTTGGAAAGAGGGGGCTATTTAGCGCAAGAACCACCGATAAGTGTGGAGATATAAATACTCCTTCTCGTCTTGGTCTTCAGCGTCCTTAGAGCAGCCGTTTGCAGTCAAAGACTCAGATCCAAGCAAAATGTCCACAAGTTCAGAGATTGAAGAGAAGAACTCCAAGGAAGTTGAGATTGCTGTCCACAATGTGCCTGTGGATAACGATGACTTCAACAATGACTACTCCTACTCCGGAAACCAGCATGAGAGTTATTACCATGCTATGGTGGCTGTGATCACTGCCGGATGTGCATTCATGTCGGATGGATATCAGCAGGGTGTCATGACCATGGCCAATGTTGCCCTTGCACAATCGTATCCTGAGTATAGCAAGGGAAACTGGAAGACAATGGTCTCCAACTCCATTCTTGTGGCCAACATCATCGGTCAGATCTTCTTTGGGCTTGTGGTTGACCGTATTGGTAGAAGACAGGGTTTCTCGATCACTACTTCTTTGATCATTATTGGCTCCATCATTGCAGCTGCAGCTTCTGGCCCCACTCCCCAGCGCATCTTCTGGATGCTCATTGTGGCTAGAGGTATTTTGGGTGTCGGCGTGGGTGGTGAGTACCCAGCATCTGCCTCCTCAGCTATGGAGGCCTCTGACGAGAGACTGGGCCGCAAGGACAGGCTCATTCCCTTCATAATGGCCACAAACCTTCCTATTGCTTTGGGAGTTCCAGTTGCAACAAGCATTTTCTTGATTGTCTTGTCTATCTGGGGTGAGAAACACACCACAGGAATCTGGAGAACCTGTTTTGGTATTGGTGCTGTCATCCCACTTTCCATTTTCTACTTCAGATGGAAAATGCACCATGCAAAGGTATTCAAGCGCAACGCCATCAAGCGCAAGGTTCCTTACCTCCTCATCATCAAGCGTCTTTGGAGACCTATCATTGGAACCTCTGGAATGTGGTTCATTATGGATTTTGTGCTCTACCCAAACAACATTTTCTCCGCCTCCGTCATATCCATTGTGATTCCAGGTGCATCCCTCAGAAGGACCGCGGAGTGGCAGCTTCTGTTGTCCAGTTTTGCAATTTTGGGTGTCACCCTTGGAGCAATTCTCACCAAGTTCCTTTCCAGAAAGCAGCTTATTGTTTTTGGGTTTTTGCTTTACGGTGTTGTTTCCATAGTCGTTGGCGCAGCCTTTGATCAGCTGAAGGCTATTCCTGCGCTGTTCATCATCTTTTACGGTCTCATGAACTGTATCCTCAACATGGGCCCTGCAAACCTTCAGTCTGTTGTCAGCAGTGAATCCTTCCCCACCGCAGTGAGAGGAACACTCTATGGACTCGGCGCAGCCATTGGAAAGACCGGTGCCGCCATTGGAACTGAAGTGTTCACTCCTCTCCAGACACATGCTGGTAACAGATACACCTTCTTTCTTTCTGGTGGTATCTGTTTCCTTGGAGCATTGGTCTCTTGGTGGGGTGTCCCTGACACCTCCAAAGTTAACTTTGCTCAGGTCGACCTTGAGTTCAACCAATATTTGGCCGAAAACGGATGGACAGGTACCATGGGAGAAGCTGAAGAGAAGCACTTGGTTGGTGTGGATGATAAGGCTTTCTGAAGGAGTTGGCTGCTTATAGCCATTTAACTTTTTGTTCGTTTTTATTTGAGTATATGTGTGTCGGTTCTTAAAAGCTGGTTAAGCCAACATTTTGACAACTTGTGAAATGTTCCACCAGGGGAAATGTCATCCTTCTGATCTAATAATAAATCAATTAATTTTTATTCCCGCTTTCAGTACTGATGGTTTTGACATAACAACTTTTCACAGGGGCTGATTCCACCTCTTTCCCTCCCTCTGCCTGTGCATGAGATGTCCAAGGTTAAATGCTCTAGATAACCAAGAGGTGGCAGTGGTGTGGACATACGAGTGCGTGGTTAGAGAGTTCTCAAGGTATTCACACAAGCCTGGTGATAATTATTGGTTTGGGGTTTTTTCCCATGAGTTTATGTTCCATACGTCTGGGCATTCTGTAGTTTCTTTTCAGTTTCTTCGTAGGTCTCCCGTGCTCAGATGTGACCTTCTGTTTTAAGCGACACTACATACAAGTCAAGTAGTGAGGCCTGCCGCGACACCAGCGATGAGGAAGACATAGCGATGCGTCTTCGGAATGCACAGATGAAGTGCGAGACGCACCGATAGATGGCTAGGAAAGAGGCAGGGCAGCTCAATGCAGTAATGGCATATCGAATGAAAGAGATGCTCCATATAGACTTACTGTTCCGTCTTCAAGCGGGGCTAACCACAAACTGTGCCAACACAGCAGCAATTCAAATTTGCCGTATGCAGTTGACACAATGGAGCCAAAGGAGATAATATAACAATCACCTCCCTGGGAGGTCATTAATGGGTCACTAGTGGGTCGTTAAATATGTTATAACATATGCTACCGCTTTAAATCCAGACACCCTTAGCAATGCTCATGTTGAGGATCCCTTAATATCAAAACAAAACAGAGTTTGATCCATCTAGCCCGACCTTGGACGAGGTAAGAAGACTTCGCGTATATTATGCTTGCTTTAGCTAGGCCAGCTGCGAGGCGGGGAGGATCCGACACCACTGCGGATGCGTCGCCCCGGCGAAAGAGAAGAAAAGAAGGGCACCTTACACAGCAGCATCTTTCATGTATGGTAGGTGCATACTACGTGTAACCTTGCGTGGAGGAAGGCATCATGCTGGCTGTAATGACCACTTGCTGGCATGCGCACATAGTTCTAGAAGGAGGATGAGCCATTTGCTACCCGGTGCGTAGCATACCGGTGAATGCAACCGAAGATATCTGAGCTATTGTGAGGCTAATTGTGCGTCTCAGAGAAGGATGTCTTGCTTGGAAGGGCAGAGACGGATTGTTCTCTGTTTTTTTTTTGTTTTCACCACACCACAAAACACTTTTCATTTGTTATATTCTTCGGTTATATATGCAAAGGGATATATGTATATAACACAGTTCGGTCTGTTCTGCGTTAGTTCTTCGCCTGTGGACATTTACGAATCTCGGCAATTCATTCTGTTTATACCAGAACCAGACCCAGCAGGGCCTACCCATTAAGACACACGAGATTGCACGTATAGTGGTGTGCTCTGGGGATATTGCATCATGGCGGCGGTTCCGTCCAGATCAAATAGATCTGTGAGGACTAAGACAGGGTGTTTGAGATGTAAGTATATCTCGGGATTTGAGAACCGACTTGGTCAGCTTTTTTTTGCCCCCACCTGTTATGTGCTAACAAAATTTAGGTCGAGAACGAAGGAAGAAGTGTGACGAGAAACGGCCGTCGTGCTCTGGTTGTGTCCGAAACCACTTGCTCTGTGTATGGCCCTCTCCGAACACCGAAAGGCAACGAGTAAGATCTGCAACTCCTCCACAGACCAAAGCACCCCCAGATACGCTTATACAGGATATCGAAACACAGCAACCAAAGGTAACCACTGTAGACCGTGATGAGATTTATGTGATCGGAAACACTTACGAGCCATTGGATGAGTCATTGCTCTATTTGGTAACCAGGGACTCCAAGGCACAGAGCGATAGATACTCAATAACCAACATGCTAGTGGAAAAAGTGCCGACGGTCTTTGCAGGTTCCAACACTTGGATCCCAGGAATTGAATTCCGAGGAAACACAGCAACATATTTTTATAACTTTGTGAACAACTTTTTGCGGACGGTGACCCCACCTCACGGCCATTCTAGCTTGAAGCCTGTGAGGGTTGTAATACCAAAGATGACCGAAAACGATACAATGCTTGACGCTTTCCTCGCGTGTGGGGCATTGTACGTTTCATGGACCACAGCCGAAGCGCGTAAGGACTCTGAGACATTTTATAGGCGATGTCTGTTTAATTTGCGCCGTTGTATAGAGGAACGCACCATTGATGGCACAGAGGACTGGCTGGTGATGGTGTTGCAACTCATGTGCTTATATGAGAGACACTTTGGTGTTCCCACAGCAAAATATGTCAAGCATATGACACTGATTCGGTCCATTATACTGAACAGGAAGATGAAGAGGCTGCAGAGCAAGGCCCTTGGTAATGGGACGGTGGCACAGAGCCCCGTTGATAGAGTCTTGATAGAGTCCTACTTGTACCATATGAGTTTGAGTGTGCTGTTCTGCAGCAACGAGTATTTGCATGAACTCACTTCCCCAGAGGAGTTTGCTCAGTTGAGGCGAGACTTGGAAGTGCCACTTTACTCCTCTATATCCAGCGTGATGAACCATCCTATTTTGGGAGGTTCATTTCGCCTCTACGAATTGCTCTATGCGGTGTGCCTCTTCTGTCGCAAAGTGCCCCAGTTGGACAGACTTGATTACCTCAAACTGGCTGAAATCTCAGACGAACTACAAAACTGGAAATACCCAGATATTGTCCCAGATGATAGTGCTGCCACTTCCTCTCTATACATGTACTCGCCCCAAGAGCTCATATCTCTGAGACATGACTATGAAGCAGCAGCCATGACGAGATGCGCTGTCCAGATACTTGCTTACAAGGTTCAGTTTGAAGCTACAACCGATTCAGATCCCACAATACAGTCCTATTTGAAGGAGGGGTTGTACCATTTGTCTCGGATTAGCTTCGGACACCTGGAGGGATGTGTGGAGTGTGTGTTTGCTCTTCCCCTAGCTCTACTGGGTACAGCGTGTGTTGATCCTATGGAAAGGCAGTTCATGCTAGCTGTCTGCAAAAGTGTAAGTGAAAGTTTGCACGCTGCTTTCCCTATGCAAGTAATTGCTTTGATGTCCACAGCTTGGGGGATAAATTCTCCAACAGAAACCCCTCTCGGGTTGAACATATTCTTCGATCGGGAAGAATTGGAAAAGTTCTGTATTTGATTTCTGTTTTTTACATGATGTTTTTTTTCTTATTGCGCCTTCGATGCTGATTTTGCACACATGGGTATAGGTTCGGGAGCATGCTCATTGATTGCGTTTTATGTACGGTATACCACACTCCAAACAATAGATATTAAAGATCAGAGATCTCATATTATTTGAGTATCACATACACACTCCATTACATCCCTTCGGCAACCTAACCAACTCATCACTTACTATGCGTACATATATCGATTAAATATCACCACCAAGCAGAGCCTCTACCGCGCCTTGAACGGAGCCACCACTTCTTCTGAGAGCTCTCACATTTCTGTCAAAATCACTAAAACCCATGTCATTCAGCTGGCGCAACTGAGACTCGTAGCGCTCCTCTGGGGGCCTTGTATCTGCTGGCGATTCAGTTTGGCCGCCAAGACCACCAAGACCTCCAAACATCATGTTCATCAAGTCTGGGTTCATAAATGGGTTTGCCTGCGGAGTAGCGCCAGACTGACCTGAAGCGGCAGCAGCAGCACCTGGGTTTCCGAACATCGCAAATGGATTAGGAGGCAATCCACCACTTCCAGCAAAAAGAGATGCAAATGGATTAGCAGCCGGTTCGGTGGCAGCAGTGCCAGTCCCGGCACCAGTAGCGTTTGCGGTGGCATCGGAGCGATCCGTGGTATCAGCACCCGTGGGGCCGGTTCCTGGAGCTGGGAAAGAGCTGTTGGATCCCTCAGCACCTGTACCGCCAAAAAGGTTACCAGCACCTCCAGCACCGCCAAACATGCTCTGCATTTGCATCATTTGTCTCATCATGGCTGGGTTAGTGAGCATCTGTCTGAACTGCTCACTCTGTAACATCTGCCTAGCCTGAGGACCCATAGCACGTAACTGGGGGGACTGATTTATAAGGAAATCCAGCATCTGAGGGTCAGACAGCATCGAGCGCATTCCCTCTTGAACCATTGGGTTGTCCATCATCTCCGCGAGCTGGCTTGGATCAGGCAATGCACCCATGCCGCCATCTGGGCCAAACATCGAGGCCGAAGGGAGTGGAATATTGGCACCTGCATAACGAGCACCTGTGAGACCGGCTAGCGGGTTGAATGCACCCTGTCCAGATGCGAGGTTAGAGGGTACTCCGTCCGCCGGAGCTGGGGAGGTGCCGCTCTGGCGTTGCGTTGCGGAGGAGGTAGTAGCAGCAGCAGGGTCCGCAGCAGGCTTAGGGGCTGCTCCTTTCACCAGATGAATGGTGTGACCAGTCTGCACCTTGTATGTGGCCAGTGTATCAAGGTCCTTCAACACTCTTCCCGAGTATATGAGCCTCTGCCGTTCAGCCGGTATATCGGCCTTTGCTGCGATCTGATCCTTCAACTCCGCAATGGTAATCCCCGTTGAAATAGTCAACTCATACTTCTTGTCACCTGATGACCTAATAACAAGGGAAACTAGTTAGTACTGGCAAGATCTTGGAATGACAGCACTTGTGCTAACAGTATTATCATCAACCCCATCAGCTCCATCACCACACCCCCAGAGCATACTCACTTAATCGTCACTGTAATCTCTTCACTTTCAGACATGGTGCAAACAAAATACGTGTACAGACGTAACTAATATCTACCAATCTTCTCAAACACCGGAGTCTACTATATATACTAAATGTTTTCAGTATAATAATTTAATCCCCCCAAGGATATCCCCCATGATCTCCCCATACATACGTCAGCTCCACTAGACTCTCTCCCACCAATGTCGGAACTGAAGCGATCGCTGGCCATTAAGCGTATCCGTGGAGAGATAGCAGGGTCGTGCGCCCTTGGCAAAGTCAAGGCATATCAGATGAGTCCGTCCCCTCCGTTCGCTTGCTGGGTCGTGGAACGTTCTGGTGAATCCCATCCCATCCCATCCGACCCCATCTCAGCTTTTGCCTTCCTCTGTTAGCATGCACTACCTACGTACTGTTTACCTCACCATGCGTTCTGGGGCAAGGAAGACGCAAGCGAGGCCGGAGTTAAGCCAGCAATTGCATGACGAGCCGTTACATAACGAGCCGTTGCGTGGGGTATAGAAGAAGGGGAGACATTGCCCGATGGTTTACTTGACTGGGCCAGCAGGTGGTAGGTAAACTGGAACAAAGAGGTGTGGTTTGGCGTGCGAAAAAAAAATGATGAAATGAATATATGCATGCTATGTGTGTTTGTCTATATACCAGATGCCCTTCCGATAAACTCCATGGCCTTTTGGTCGCCTTTACTGAGCTCCGGCTCATCAAGTACCTCCGAGATCAGCTCCCATGGGTTTCTGGACCCACCCCACTTCAAAACTGACTCCTTGAATTTCTCTCCGCTAGCACGAGAAAGGGGATCATTCTCGAAAAGGTGTGCCCATATCTTGGCTGCAATGGCCCTGTCAAAGAGGTATGAATAATAGACAGAGCCGTAGGAGAAGAGGTGTCCGAACTTGCCTGGCCAGTTGGACTTTGTGTCTGCAAACACCTTGAGCTGCTTCTCCAGCCTATGATAGAGTTGAACGGAGTCGAAATCACTGCTGAAGACAACGTTGGAGTGCAGGATTTGGTCCAGGAGAGCCATCTTGATTTGCCCAAATGTCTCACAGCTCTTGAGAAACTTATTATCCGCCTGGTAGCTCTCCAGTAGCTTGAGGGGCAGTGGCTCCCCAGTCTCGTAGTGTTTGGCAAACTTTGTCAACACACGGGGATCCTTTGCAAAATGTTCCATGAGGATAGACGGAAGTTCAACAAAATCCGTAGCACATCTCGTGCCACTTACATTATGCAGATTAGTACGCCCCAACATCGAGTGCATTGCATGCCCCATCTCGTGAAATAGTGTTTCAACCTGAGAGAGCGTGAGAAATGTTTTGCGACTCAGAGGGTCGGGGAGGAAGTTGCATACCAATGAGATGACTGGCAGCTGGAACAACTCCCCGTTGATTGGCGAGCGGTTGGTCTGTATGGTTTTCTGTTTGAGCCGAAACTGATCACCCTCCTGTAGTTCTTCTGGGTAGATCTTACGCGAACAGCACACGGTGAAATGTGCTGGGTTGAGTGTTTTGCTGTCTCGATGGAAGAGATCCAGATATATGATACCCACCACACCCTCCGTCTCCGACACGACATGAAATTTGCGCACATCTGGGAACCAAGTCTCTCCAACCTCCGACTTCACTGGCTGCAAACTAATGCCATAAATGCATTGGAATAACTCTGAAAGACCCTGCATCACAGTACCTACTGAGAAAAAAGCAGAAATATCATGCGACGTCGTAGAATGCTGCCTAAGCATGTGCAGCGTTGCAAGGTAGTCTCTATCCCATGGCTTAACCGATATAATGGCGTCGATACCATCTTTATCTGCACCTGGTTTGTTTTTGTAGAGTTTTTTGACTTCTGTGTCCACATCCTTCTGAATCTCTGTAAGGATGTTGTGAAGAAAGGACATCACGTTCTGCGGGCTTTTGGACATCTTCTCGACCAGCTGATACTCTGCAAAACTCTGATATCCGAGCAAATGTGCTAGTATACCCCTGTACTTGAGCATCATCTCTAACAGCTCAACCTGTTGTTTTGGTGCCTGATGCAGAGCATGCCACAACTTTTGTCTCACCTTATCATTCGATGATACCCTCAGCAGCTCGTATGGCATACGACCATAAGTGGGCACTTTATAGCTATCACTGCGTTTATCTATAGAGAGTCGAGAAAGTAATGACTGGTTCAACTCGGCATCATTTTCAAGGTCTTTTCTGGGAATATTAACGTAGTCCTTTTCGGAGGATCCGAGTCCATTGCTGAAATGCTGTCCCACAATTGCAATCTGTTGGCTCAGCTCCACAAAATCCCTTCTAGTCTGCTCGTCCATATCTATTCCCGAACGCTTGAAATCTGTGAGGAGAAGGTTTCCAACAGCAATTTCCTCTTCTGAAAGCTTTGATAAAATCTCTGGTGTGTTGAGAACATGGTCTAGCTTCACATAGAGCTCGCTCGTGGTATTGAGAACATTCATGTACTGAAACATTTCTTGATGACAGTCCTGGGCAGCGTTCACAAATGCTTTGTTGGGGTGGATCACTCTAATGAACTCTGCTAGATCAATCACTCTGCATAATATGTCACTCAGCCTATCGAGGTTTCTAATGTAGTTGATGTTTCCCTCTGGCGACTGATCTGCTAGCATATGGACCACCAGCTTCTGTGCTTTATCTAGGGACTCGGCGCAGAACTCTTTCAACCCACTGGGTGTCTTCAGGTATGGGTTCTGAAATAGTCCCACAGATTGGCTACCCTTATAGTTGAAGAAAGAGGAGGATTTGGTGGATGCCTCGTTGAACTTGTACCAGAAAGTTTCATCATCAAACACTCTCCGTATTATGTCCTGATGCAATGTTTCCTGGCTATTGGCAGCACCGTGTGCGAATAATTTCTTGCCTTGAGAAGCTCCATTTATGATTTCCGTCTTCACCACTGGTTCTATGATATGGGATGATGTCGTGGTTTCTTCTATGGGATGTTCTGCCTGGGAAGGGTCTTTGGTTATCAGGTCATGGTGTGATAATGCGGTGGAGAGATACCTGGCTCCCACACGGTTGGTGTACAACACATTCAAGGGTAGCTGTCTCAGCCTCTTTGAAGTAGCTGAAAACCGCAACATCTTTGAACAAAAACCAAACAAACAAAAAAAGACCTGCCAACCCTCAGAGACGTAGGAGCACGCTTTGACAGGTTTAAGCACATACTGATAAACGATCCATCAAAGGTGATGCATGTCATTTAGCGAGCACACCGTTTTCCCGAGCCTCTACAATACTTTGATCGGGTCGTGTGATGCATAGTTAACGCAGGAGAGCCAAAGGTAACACCAGCAGCACACTATGTGGGGAGGGAGGGCCGGTAAGGGCCTGCCAAAAAGCACGGGGAGGGAGTCTGCTGTCTGCAGTCTCTATTATGACATGAGATCCTGACCTGGGTCTTGGGAATACATAGTCTCTCCTGGGTTTAAAAAGATTAGGTGCAGGAGTGGTTCCAGTTCAGTGTGGCATTGCCTCCTTCTTTCTGTATCATCCTGAGGCATCCCTATTATTCTGGTATACAGTAGTGTCGTATCTAATCTTACCATTTGACTCTAAGAGTGGTGCATCCTCTTATCAGGGCACTTAGCCCCCTTCCGCTCGTTGGTGGCCCAGTGTGCAACATAGTATACAGTAAGTAGCCTGTTCATATTTCAGCCCTTCCACAATGGAACCCGTCCGTTGGCGTCTGCTGAGCTGCCGGTCATTGCGCGTCGCGGCTGCCGCTAGTGCTAGTAGTGTGCAGGCGATATGTGTCGTGGGCACGCATGAAGTGTTTCAGATTTGAACTCTAATGATGCTTAGGCGAGACGTATCCGCAAAAAATAAATGTAAGGTTCCCTATCTCATGGAGCTATCTCATCACCTCCTTTTTTTTTGATAAGGCTCTTGAATTCCTCTGTTCGCCCCTATCTGGTGACGTATCATAAAAACATTTGGAACTATCAGTCTATACGTACCGTCATACGTGAGCTCACGGTTCGGGCACAGACATAGCCGCGACTTACAGTGTTCGGACGTTGCAACCACTCCAGAATACATCAATTGCCTTCGACACATTAGTTCGCCAGAGCTCTTTGGGCCCCATCTCTCCCCCTTGTGAGTTTTGTTCAACACCTTCTGGGATATACCCCATCCTTTACCTGAAGATGGCAACCGTACCCCAAGAGAGTGCAGGTATGCCGCCTGTCCACCCTACAAGGAGCCCCACTCTTGTTATACCCAAGCCATTGAAGAGAGCACATCGCCCCGCAAACTTGGAAATCACACCTGGAGATTCCGATAGTGGGTCATATCCACCATTGACTCCCAAAGGTGGAGACCTGGGCTCAATCGCCATGCAAATAGTATCTCCAGGACTCCCTCCTCTCAGCTCACAAATGAAGAACACAGTAATGCTCAGCAAGTCAATCGAATTCCAGCAGAAGCAACTCATAGCAGACATGATATCCAGTAACCCTCTGGTTACTGAAGCAACAGCCAAGACTGAAGAGATGGAAAAGGAAAACACAGAGAAGAACGCCTCCCATATCCCCCCCTCTTCCGACGAAGGCCTCGCTTCCAAATTCCCTGTTAAGCGGCTCAAAAGGTCCAAGGCACCACCACCGCTGAACATTGTACAGTCACAAAATGCCCCAGGCCCTTCAATCAGATCTGCGCCAATGAGAATCGATGGTCAGGTGTTCTTCCCTCCAACACCATACGGTGCTGCATTGCCTTACTCTGCCACACACCTGCCGGTACGCAGACATAGGATCATATCGAGCATGTCCAACGGCACACCAACTGCTAACGTATTGCTCATGCCAAGCCATGGCCCTCATCTGGTGAATTCGGGTACTGTCGCTAACTTCGGTGGCCGTCGCGTGATCAGCAACCCACATTTCTACCACACCATGGCCAATGCCGCCCATGCTTCCGTATCCCCATCCTTTGGGTCATATGGTGCCCCAAGAGTGCGTGGGATGACTGTTTTGCGGCCAGGCTTCAGCTCTCCCTATTCCGCAACCGCAGCTGGATCCCATCCAGGCAGTATTTCCAGTGCCGAGGCTTCCTTGCGATGGGCCCACGCAAGGCAAGAGCATTCAGAGGCTGCGAGACGCAGCGGAAACTCCAGTCAGTTGCCCTATGTGACAGATGTCTTCACAGATGAGTATCAAAGAGTGGCACCTTCATACGTTCAACCTCTTTCTGCCCGTCGGGAGAAGTTTGACATTAATTTGAATGAGGAGGCTAACCCCAAGACCGAAGAGGCAAAGGATGAAAATCTTTCCCACGAAAGTAAAGTTGCCAAGGAAGGTGAACTTTCAGATAGCAAGGATCTCACTGCTGACCAAGACTCTGGTGATGAAGAAGAGCCAAATGACAAGGATGTCGAGCAAAAGGCGATAGAAGACGAAGCAGTGCCTGGTGGTTTGCCGGCAGTTGTCGTTGGAAAGGATATCAAAGGCAGTATCAGAATTGGAAATGACATATATATGTTTGATTTGCCTTCTGCCGGTGTAACATCAGGTGAAGCAAGGAAAGAGTTCCTAGCAGTGTGCTCTGCTGCATGGGATGAATATTCTAAAGCAAAATAAGGTACAAGGATGGCGCGAACTTTAGTGTTTTTTTTATCGAATTGGTTTTTTTTTGGCTAACCCAAACGGCCTCCCTTCTGTATTGCTTTATGGTTTTACCATCGGGCAATTAATCACAGATCATGTAGAAGGGTAGAGGTGGAGGGTTAAGGAGGAGTAGATGAACAAATTGCATTTTTCTAAGTGATGTAACCCCATTAGAACATATATTATATGCACATCGTGCGATGTAGAAACTCAATTGTCACTGTCAACCCTGTCCACCAACCATTTGGACATGTAAGGGCCATCAAGCCAATAGCCAAGCCTGGCATAGTAGTTTCTGACGCCCACGCCGGAAATAACACTGATTTTCTCTGATCCATGCTCCTCTTTGGCAATACGAGCGGCCTCCTCCATCAACAGTGTTCCAAATCCTTGGTGTTGGAACTTCCTTGGGTCTCTAGAGTGCAATGGCACAACAGAACCATAAACGTGCAGTTCTCTGACAATTGAAGTGGGCTGGTTCTTGAACTCTTTTCTGAATGTGTATTTCTTGGATGCCTTTCTAAGACGCAACAACCCAATAAGGATATCCTGCTTAGGGTCTTCGTACGACAAGAAAGTCTCCCAGCCACCATTGGCATAATAGTCTCTTCTGATAAGCTCCACCTGGTCAGGGTGAACCTTGTGATGAACTTCTTGAATTCCAACCTCTCTAGTTCTCACATCACGGCAGCTCGTACCGAAATCCTTCATCCTTGCCAATGCGAGCTCTCTCAGGTTTCCATTTTCCACACCACTGGTCACAAGTGGCATGGGGATATCTCTTTGCACCCTATAGATACGTGTCCATGGAGGCACCAGTGCCAAGATTCTAGCCACTAGATCAATTAGGGCAGTTGCGTTGTATGACTTGTACAGCCCATTTTTCCATAGCTCATAGAGGCCTGTTCCTCTAATGACCAAAGTAGGGTAGATCTTGAGACCGTCTGTTCTGAATGCAGGGTTTTCGAAATACTCTTTGAACTGCTCCAGGTCTCTCTCCATACCCACATTTGGCAGGTCGGGCATCATATGACTGACCACTTTGTAACCGGCGTCCTTGGCATATGCAAATGTCTCACAGACAGCCTTAACGGTATGCCCCCTATTGGTATCCCTAGCAACATCTTCGTACAAGGACTGCACTCCAATCTCCAATCTTGTACAACCATACTTGAGCATATCACTTAGGTGGGTCTCCGTACAGTAATCTGGTCTGGTTTCTATCGTAATACCAACACACTTTGTGAGTGACTGTTGTGAAAATGCAATGGCCTCGTCTATATCTGTTCCGTTGTAGCCTGTGAGCGCGTTGTGTAACTGTGTTATGAATCCCTCGCGATATTCAATAGGCAAAGACATGAATGTGCCACCCATGATAATATACTCCACTTTGTCAATCGAGTGGCCGAGCTGTCTGAGCTGCTCTATTCTTCCTCTGGCTTGTTCATATGGATCATAACGAGCTCTGATAGCTCTCATCGAAGTGGGTTCATAACCTGTGTACGACTGGGTAGAGTATTCGAAATCAGAATCGGGACCACCTGGACAATACACACAGATGTTTCCTGTGTAGGCGATGTGGGGGCAGCGGTGGGGCTTGCACATAACGGCCACCACCGCTATACCGGAGGCAGTTCTGACCGGCTTCGCCTTAAGCTTTGGTATTAGATATTTCTTGTATTGATCTGGAATCGATGAAATGATATCTGTGAGTCGTGGCTGCTGTTTGAGCTTGTATTTCTTGGAATATCTCGTGATCAGTCCATTGAGATTGATATCTTTTGACGTTTTCAGAGATGATACAAGCTCCAAAGAAATATCTCCACAACATTGGATAAAACGCTCCTTCTCTGGAACAAGCTTCTGCTTGCCCTTGATATCTATAGCCATGATGACAGAGATTCCCAATTTCTTGCGTTAGAGTCTCCTCTGATAATATCTGACACTGATACTCTCTTCAAGTCCTTATCTGTAGATAACGAGATATATATTTTTTTTGAAGAGTGCGTGCATTACCCGGAGTGACGACCGATGAGCTTCTTAGTTAAGTTCATATATTATTACGCGGGCCGAGGTCCCCAGTGAGATCACTGAATATACCACCACACTCCTCTGTCGTTTAAATTTTTTTTTTTTTTTTTGCCGTAAATTATTTTCAAATATATATTCTCTGTATTGACAAATGAAGAAAAACATTGCTTTGGATGTGATCATCAGCTCATTTTGGTTCAAAAACAGTCTCGCATCTACCTTGCAAATCACACACAGATGTAGAAGTGCCAATCTCCGTGGAAATTCACCAAAGTTACATTTTTGAAAGATATCCTTATAAGAAAGCAGATTGACTGTGTTATTATATTTGTCATGATGTCTTCAGCATAGTGGTTGATTGTGTTTCTAACTGATGTTCATTAAACTATCTCTCCTCTACTACACCTCTCTCTCCACACTCTGTGGAGAAACGCACAGTAGTGCACGACACGGCGCAAGGGCCAGCATTGGTGCCTGCTGGCCTAAGGCAACGACGAGAGGCCGATGGGCGGAGAGGAGTGGGAACGATGATATCAACAAATACAGGAGCTTGGATAAAAGTGGGCTTGGGTTGCCAACGACAAAACACAGACGCGATATCTTCTCCTGGAGGATACAAAGATGGACGTCGGAGAAGAGGAGCAATCGGTTGTGCTTCCTCCCAGGGAAGATCTGGTGGAGGAGCTAGAGGCACAGCCTGACGCTACAGGCAGCGAAACCGTGAAAGATTCTGTTGATCCAGTTGATCCTGGGGCTATCTCCGAGGCTAAACTTGACCGACAGGAACAAGTTGCATTGGAAGTTGTAGATCAGTCACCTGGTGGTCCATTGACGCCAGCAAAAACTTTGGATACCTTTGCTGATGAAGCAAATCAGGAGCCTGAAGCTTCGGCTGAACAAACCGTACAGGGCGTTGAAGAGACTCCAGTGGATCACATCACCCAAGAAGAACCACAATCCCCAAGCAAACATGTTGTGCAAGAGGGGGAATATCCAAACACTGAGGAGCCACCAACTTCACTTGCGGATGACCTGGGTGAACCAGGTGAGACAGGTGAAACAGGTGAAACAGGTGAGGAGTTACCTGTGGACCATTTGGAGACCACTGCTGATGTTACAGAATCTCCATATCTTAAAGACCCAGCATTGACAACAACAGAAGAACCCGTTGCAAACATCTCAGATCAGGAGGGTCACGGGCATATTGCTACAAATGCCAACGAGAGTTTACATATGAAGAGCGAAGAAGCAGAGAATCTCATTACCGACGACAATTTAGCTACAGAAACACAGGTTAGAGAGCAATCGGAGGAGGTGGAAAAACAGCACGATCCTGAAGCTTATAATTCGCAAATATCAGTTTCTGATGAGACTGTAGTGCCTTCACCAGCCGAAGACTTGAACTCCAATGAGTCTGAAGATGTTTCGGTTCCCGAACCAAAAGCAGAGATAGAGCCTCTACCGGTCGCCCAAGAGTCCACGATTCATGATGAGGTAATTGTGTCTGAAGTGTACAATGAATCAGGGAAAATAGAAGCAGAGTTACAAGAAACCTTTGAATCAAGTATCCTTCCGGTGGACCAGCCGCACAACACCAACGGTCACCTTAACGGTGATGTCGTTCTGATGGAAGAAGAATACTTGCCTGAGAGAGAAGTCCCCGGAGAAGTTTCCATCCCAGTAACACCATTAGACCCTGTCCAAAAGAATGATGGGGCCGTAGACCAGGAGGTCTACACAGCTAAGCCTGAATTGCCAATATCAGCTCCTGAATTTACACAGGGAGAGCCAGACAAGTTAGAAGCAGAGAATCATTCAGATGATGTTCATCTGGAAGAAAAAACTGAAGGTGCTGATGGTGCATCTATTGAATGGGGTGATCATGACAATGATGCCAAGACTTTGCCTTGGGAGGAGCCAAACAATGCACAACAGCAACCAGAACTTCTCGTCGCTACGCCTGTTGCCACATCTGATAATGAGGCGCGCTCACTTGAGCCATCTAATGAGGGAGCATTGAACTTCTTAGAAGAGAATGATGAACCTCAGGAAGCCATGCCCTGGGAGACCCAGCACCAACAGCAACCTGTGGTTCAAGAGGAGCACAACATGGTTTCTATGCATGTACAGGAAGACACTCAACAGGATGTTTCCATGCAGCTGGAGACTGAAGAGCAGACAGCAGATGATCTATTTGGATCTGAACCGGATAACTCATTCCTAGGACAGTTGGCGGCCTCATCAGCTCCCAGTGATCCGCTTTCAGAAGTGACGAATAAACTTGCTTTCTTAGAAGTTGATGACGAACTACTGGATGATATTCTAGGGGATGAGGAACTGCTCAGTGATGAAGACCCCATCCATGTGGATAGCGTAAGCAATAACTACAATGGTGGGTCAGGTGTGGGTACGGCTGGCGTCCCTAGCATCGCTTCTGAGTCATATATCCCACGGGCTGGGAGCGTGCATTCATCTTCTGTTTACTCTCCATCCCTTGCACCACCTACTACTGTTCATAAGAAACAATCGATTGCAAATATGGAAGTATCCAAGAAGAAGTCTGACGCATATGACTTTCCGGGGGAGTTGATGCACCCCAAAATTGCCAAACAGCCCTCGACAACTGCTAATGCATACAAAAACCCTTACAAACCAGTGGCCCCAGCCGGGACAATGGGTCCTCCCAGGGTCCCTCATGCTCCAGCTGCTTCTGTTGGCAACTTTGGTGGTAACGAAGTACCTCACCCGGCCCCTCCTGCACCTAAGACCCTTTCACACAAGAAGTCAAACTTCTTCGAAGAATTGCCTCTACCTTCCAGACTTACAACCAGCCCCAAATTGCGCCATCCAATATTAAATGATCCGTACGCACCTTTGGAGCACCGCAAGCTATCGGGATCCATGTCACCACCTGCTGCGATTATACCTGATAAACGTTCTCGGTCATCAACGATCAAATCTCAGTATCTACCCCCCTCCTCCATCCAACATGTTATACAGGAGCATCCGTACACCGTGGTTGCACAGCAGCATAAAAAGAATAGGTCTGTCTCTTCCGTGAGTTCTAATGTTGTTATGCCCAATAACCCTTATGCCCCAACTGGTCCGGGAGTGGGAGGGCAGCCCTTGCAGCCCATCCCGCCAAACCAACAGCCCGTACAGCAGCCATTCCAGCAACCGCTGAACCATGTGATCACTCAGATCCCACAGCAGCAACAGCCTTTGGGTATGGATGGGGCCCATGGCATCTCTCCAGTTGCCTCAAGCCAGGTCTTGCCAGATAATCCATATGTTCCACGTGCAGCACCCCAGCAGTTACAGCAATTACAGCAATTACACACCTCCAATAGGTATGCCCCAGCTCAGGTTAGTGCACAGACCCAACAGCCTCTGGTGCATGCTTCACGCTATTCTCCAGTTGTCAATATCAACGCTCCAGGTGTAATTCCTAACAATGGCGCAACCCAACCCATGATGCCGCAGATGCTCCCTACTTCACAGCAGAGCCCACAGATGATGTCCGCTGGGTGGTCTGCTCCTCTCGGAAAGTCTCAGGCTCATGGTGTGCCCCCACAGGTTACCACTGCAGCCCAACAGGCACAGGAGATGGTGGCTGCACCGCCAATTATCCCCCAGCAGACTATTTCTGGTCCAAAGTATCCAAGCGGCAGAAAGAAGGGACAGGTGCCTCCTCCTCCATCTAGGAGCGTTTACAAGCCAACCGCGGTCTCTCCAATCTCTGATCCTATGGCCGGAATTGCAGGGATCCCTCCGGCTGTGCATTCAATGTCTCAGCCCACCACTCAAGCACCAGCAATAGTGGCCGCACTGCCCAACCCAGGGTCTCTCCTTCATAGGCAGTTTCCTCTCTTCTCTTGGTCTCCATCTGGGAAGGTCGCAAAACTGGTTCCATCTGCTGACTACTACGGTCATGTTGTTAAAGATATCAAGATTGTCAACGCTGAAGAAGTCCTGACACATGTCGAGCCCGTTCTGGTGTCGTTTGTTGGACCACTTTCAAAGAGCAGGACTCGCAGAAAGGACCTGGAGAAATGGATTGACGACCGTATTGCTAATCTACCGGGCTCTGGCCAGGTGAAGGCTGGCGAGGTGATCTCAGATGTCCGGCTTCTCTTGTGGAGTATAGTAAAGCTGTTGGTTACCAGCATCCATAAACAAGGTGATTTCACAGACAAGCAATTCATAGCTCAGGCCGTTACCATATTGAATCCATCCATCAATGTTAAGAGTGATGATGAGAAGCTGGATCTCCTCTCACTTTCACGGTCTTTGCACACACAGCCGAATATACAGCAAAATGCTTTCAAAGTTGAGGAGCGTCAGCTGCCTTTCCTCCATGACCTCCTACAGGACGGAGAGAAAAACCGCGCTCTGGCATTCGCAATATCCCACAGGGACTGGGCATTGGCACTAGTGATTGCGCAATTGATTAGCAGTGACTGTGTCAAGGAGGTCACAAGAATGTATGTGAACCACAATTTCGGATTCGATGGCTTAGTTCAACAAAATCTCTTGTTCTTTTTCACCTGTGCAACAGAGGGTGGTGTGACATTGTCCCCTGAGATGTCAAACCCAATCTGGATCCTTGAACATTTTGCAACCATTGTGCCATTCACCTTGCTGAATAGCCAAAACCCGGGTCACACCCTGTTCCAGATTGGCGGATTGCTCAGCGCTGCTTCGTACTTCGAGCACGCTCAGATCTGCTACCTTCTGTCGGGATTGCCTCTCATACCAACCGATGAAAAACCAGTTGTGGCAGACATGGAGAAGATGATAGTGGAGGAGATATACGAATATGTATTGGTATCATCTCAGAATGTTCCGCCCCCACTTGCCCATGGCTTCCCACACATGTTGGCTCTGAAGTTGGTGCATGCATTGACTCTAGCTGACCATGGTAGATCAGCTGAAGCCAGGAGATACATCGAAACAGCCTCTATGATTGCAAAGGCAAGACACAACCAGCTGAGCCCCGATGTTATACTGACACTTAACATGGTGATGGAGTGGACATCCATGGAGACTTCATCTTCTGATGGTCGTTGGTTCACCAGTAAGCTCTCTCGTCCCAACCTCGATAGGATGTGGACGCAACTGGATAAGGGCTTCAACAAATTTGTGGCCGGTGATGATCTACCAAACAAGTCAGCTACTGGTTCAGACAGTGTATTCAGCAAGTTCAGCCCTTCCGTTTCAAGGAACCACTCGCAACTCGATCTCGCGTCCCTCCCAGTTACTGGAATGTATTCCCAGTCAACAGGGACTCATTCTGAATCGATTATGGCCAACCATTCTTCCGCTGCTGCATCTTTAGCCCCTGGAAGAGCTGGAGATCTGGGTGCTGCTTCCATGTACAGACCTCCTCTGCTTGGCTCCACTCCAAAACATTCTGCTGTTGTCATTGGAAAACCTCAAGCTGAAAGAAGAGACTCATACAATGCATCCTCATCAGAAAGCAGTCCTTACAACCCTCATTCGAGGGTGAAGCAGTACTCGGTCGGGTCACACGAAGCGGCCTCAGGCACGCCTTTTGGTTCTGTCTCTGGCGCCTCTCCTTCTGCAAGATCTAGGTATGCCCCACTGGCACCCACTTCCGCGTACAGTGAACCGGCAGGTTTGGTGCATCAGGAGAAGGTGTCATCTCCGCTTCATACACACGCCCAGATTTACACCCAGACATCACCCCGTACTCATGTCCAGCAGTTAGAGAGGGTTGAGAACAGAGCACACCCAATGGTGCCTGCTCACACTTCCACGAACATTGTGGCTGCAGCAGATAGCTCTGCTGATGTGAACGAGGATCATGCGCTCCTGCACCATCCTTCTCCAGAGGTTGAACATCAGTCAAGTGACGTTATGCATTCTATCCACGATGAGATTTCTTCCGCAGCTGAAACACCCGCTGAAGAATTTACTGCGTCGAAGATTGAAGCACCTCAGGTCGAAGCAAGCCGTGCTGTTTCTCCACCAACTGTTTCCTCCAACCCTTACAACCCGTACGCTCCAAAAACCAGTGCAGCCTCCACCAACAGGTACGCTCCAGCCAAGAAGAGCAGCTACTTGCCAAGTACTACTCACGACGGAGGTGCAGGTAATGGCCAGACTTCTGATGCTACTGAAGCTCCGGAGTTCCCGGAGGATGAGATGTCGATGGATTTCTACAGCTATGGTGGATACCATGTGCCTAAGGCTCCAATTCCTGCAGCAGAACCTGAAGAAACTCAGGACCAAGTGGAGCCAGACGCAGAAGAGAGCCACGACTATCCCGCTTATGCTCCAATTGGGGACGATTTCGAACCTGTGGTCCAAGACGATGAGCTTCCTGATCTTCCTCCTGTGAGTGGAGGTGCTGCGCCATTGCAGTCCTTGTTTACTCCTCTGCAGCCAACCAACTTCTATGCACCTCCAAGGGAGGAGGTAGGTGACCGTTATCTTATCCGTGAAGACCGCCTGGACGTGGCAGCCGCCAGTTCAGAGACGAACAACGATGATTCCGTTGAGGATGATGTTGTAGATGATGAGGATGAAGACGACAAGAAGAAACAACAAGAGGCAACTGCGAAGACAGGTTGGTTCGGTTGGTTAGGTGGTGGCAAGAAATCAGATGAGCCTAAAGCAGTGAGGGCGAACCTGGGTGAGGAAATACAGCTTGTGTATGATGAGAAACTCAAGAGATGGGTCAACAAAAATGCCCCACCTGAGGATGTCGATACAAGTACACCACCTCCACCACCCATGATGAAGCCGAGAGAGAAGAAGGAGACCACCCCATTGCCTGCTGGACCTCCGTCTTCTTCTGCTCCCCCATCAAGGGCCGCATCAGCTACCCCATCTAGTCCACCCAGTGGACCACCCACTGGCGCATCCACGCCAAGGCCAGGTAAAGCTAATGCGAACAGCATTGACGATCTGATGGCATTAGCTGCTGGCAGTGGTGGATCTGTGAGGAAGGGTAAGAGGGGTCCTCGTCGTGGTTACGTTGATGTCATGAACAACAAATGATGAATGTACCCTAGTTCTCATGAAGTGTGGCACAAAACCTTTTCCAGCATACATATCAAAATAATTGGGTGAAATATCCATAAAGTATTAATTAATGTTCTTATCTATAGAAGGTTTTCATTCACCATTTCACCATTTCACCGTAACCCAATCCCAATTATAACCATTCATGCATGCATTCATTCATATCTCAGTTTTTTTAGCGTATAGCGACTATCCATGCAATCCGCCCTAATCACATTCTCGGTTCGTTTCGTTCCTTTTACCTCGTAATGCTCAAAGTCAAGTACCTCCACTTGCTCGATCTGTATTACGCACATTGCCGGAGTAATTGATCCCACGTCCCTGCAAGCGAGCAGATGTGCTCTATTGTCTTTCATCAAACGGTATATCCTCAGTTTCTTGTCTATTCCTCCTACAAACAGCACCATCTCCCTGAAGGGCGATACGCCAGACATACTGGCACTGCAGTTTGGAGAGTCTGTTGGACCAAACCTGGCTATTGCAACCGCCTCCATTGATGATATGGAGCCTATGGGTATACGGTATCTGCTCACTACCTTCTCAAGGACCAAGTCCAGAACGCCGACCGTCTCAAATGAATCTGCGAACAACAACAGGTTTTTGGAAATCTTTTGAACCGTCACCAAGGAATGATCGGAGAGAGTGAGGTCCATCAGGGGGTATTTGGAGAAACGGCAGTCATACATGAGCATCTTGCCGAACTTGGTGACACAGCATATCTTATGCGGTACAGTATGAGCATCTGGCTGTTCTGTATCGATGAACACCGCGTCTTGAACCCAAGTGAACTCTTCACTCAAGTTTCGATGTCTCCACTTTGCTCTTGCCTTCCAAATAGGCGTTGACTTTGTAATGAGTTTGGTGATCATGAGACTAGAGTTGCACATCTGCTCCTCAAAGGCTTTGTATTGCAAATACAGATCGTGTATTTCGACTTCGTTATTGTAACCTCCACATACGCACTTCCATTGGTTCTCCGGTTGAACCCTGAAGAAATTAACGGGCTCGTTCACCATCACATGGAAAGCCAGACCCAAATCGTTGCTCCTCACCGCTGGGGGTGCACGGCTTTGGTTTGCGATGGCGCGGTCAAGCAAGTCCAGGGCTATACCATTCGCGTTTCGAGCATTTTGGGGAGGAGTGTTCATGCCAAGCGTACTTGAGCCCGACACCAATTCAAAGCTTGATAAATCCCTGATGATTACCAAGCCGCCATTACTACAGGAATACAGATAACCATTTGCGTAATGAAGGGCCACGATGAAATCCCTCGAGTCACGAGTATTATCGTACCAAACGCGAACAAGACTTGACTCCTGGGGTGAATTGAGATAATCCGGCAGATTCGGAGACTCGTACAGCTGGAGAATGCCACCCTTACGACCCACCGCAAGGTAGTTGAGACCCTTGAACTCGAATGAAATCACCTTTTGAACGTAGAGGTGACGGCCATACTCTTGAATTGCGGCCTGGCTCTTGCAGGAGATCCCTCCTTTGTTTGGGCCAGAGCGATTGCTCACGTCAAAGACTGAAATGCTGTTAGTATCTATGATAACCCGTAGCGTCCGAGAAGGGACAGAGAGATCGCGATATACCTACCAGCTAAGGCCCCGTTTCTCTCAGGAACAGAGAGTAGCACCTTCATGAACTATGTGTTTATCTATCTCATATCGATCAATCCTCATTAGCCGGCATGTTATGGGTGCCTGCCTGCCCATGTGTAGCAAGAAGCAATCGGAGGGCCACTATGTATGCGAATGCCCATTCAACTTTATGCAAGGGGCAATATGTATATGTGTTAGCTCCTTAGTGTGTGAGCATCAGCAGATATCAACACAGAAACGATTGGCCCAGATTTGATCACAACAATATTTCCATTCCACTAGGAAAGACGACATTAGGGCAAGTAACCTTCGGCATACAAAACGCTGGCCGCCTCATCTGATATATATACAACCTATCATTCAAGTTGGTCCTGCTAGAGAAGAGCAGGACACTGCAGAGCAGACCCCGACCAATGCAAAGTGTGGGGATGCCCGATAAACAGATGCCAACCAACACGACTGTCAGGCATCGCGTGTCAGCACCAAAGGAATAGAGAAGTATGCAATAAAGAAATAGAGATGACGTTTTGTATACATTAGCAGGAGAAGGGAAGGGTATTGTGTAAGGGTAATATTGCAAGGCATAATCCAGGTTTAACTTTCGGCTTCCATTTTCTAGAGATAGAGTTCCTTTAATATATTTTGACACTCTCACTATCATTGTCGTTTCGGGTTTAGCCTGCTGCCATACTTAAAGCATCCCGCATTTATCAAACACACACAGACACCATGGAGGTTGAAGCGCCTCCCCCAGAGGTCACTTTGCCTCCCCCGGAGATGAGACAAGTGATTGAGAAGACTGCCGGATATGTTCATAGAAATGGGGCCTCGTTCGAAGTGCGAATTAGAGAGCGTGAGAGTGCCAATGCACAGTTTGCATTCCTCCAGCCTGGAGATCCATACAATGGATATTACAAGTGGCAGCTCAAGAGGTACCAGGAGGGCCATTTCCCCGGTTCAGATGCCAAGGCACATATAACTTCAGAAGCTGCACAGACAATAACGCAGGTGAATGAAGCAGGAGTTCCCAAACCACCGGAGTTTCAATTCAGCATAGAGCAGCCCCCTATGTCACCGCTTGATCTTGACGTGATAAAACTATGTGCACAGTTTGTAGCAGTGAATGGCGAGCAGTATGCCTTGGCCCTAAGGTCACATGTAGGTTCATCACCACAGTTTGACTTTCTTCAAAAAGAACACTCACTGAACAAAACTTTCAGGGCGTATGTTGAGCAGTACAAGCTGGTGCTGGAGCTACCAGAAAATCTGCAAGAAAAGCTCAGCGAGGGCGTTTCAAACGTGCACCAAGTTTTGGATAGCAGTTTCAGGCTTGCCGAGTATGAACAGAGCGTGGAGAATGAGCGTATAAGTACGGAGCAGCAAGAAGAGAAGGAGCGTTTTGAGTTCTCAGCCATCGACTGGGATGATTTCATCGTTGTGGAAACCATCGAATTCACAGAAGTGGACAAAGTTGCCGAATTGCCCTTGCCATTATCACTTGCTGAACTACAGTATAGATCATTAGAACAGAAGAAAGCAAATTCCCTTCTAGAAGAGGCTCCTCCTGATTATGACCCCAATGAGGTGGTCACACCACAGAGGTCTACACCTGTGGAAATACCACCGAGGGCCCCACCATCGAACTTCCCACCTCAGCCTGAGCTTAGTTCGTATGCTCCTAGAGAGCAAACAGCGAGAATTCACAATCCTGCACCAAAGGGAATGAAGATCAGATCTGCGGGCGAGTCAAGGCTGAAGCGAAATCAACAACGACAGCCAAGGGATAGTAACGGTGAGCGCCTGATCAAATGTCCTTTGACGGGGCAGATGATTCCGGAATCGCAGTTCCAGCAGCATATAGCCATTCTTCTGAGAAATCCCGAATATAAGGAGGAAAGAAAGCGCTACGAGAGTAAGATTGCAAATTCAAATCTCACCACTGACGAAGTCGTTGAAAACATTCAACGTTTGGCAAGGTCAAGACCAGATCTCGAAGAAGATGACGAAGATGAGAGTCGCAAGAGGCAAAAACAGGCACCCCAATGGGATGGATACCGTTCCAGCGCTCGTACTGTTCAACAACAGGCTCAACAGATGTACTCAAACGAGGAGATACAGAAACGTGAAGAGGAGAGACGGATGCGTGAGAATAGAATTGGCCCCCAAAGGTGACGTTGGAAAACCCAATACATAGGCATAGTAATAAAAGAACAACTTACGTGAAGCAAAAAAACAGTATCAGTTATAGATTATCAGATTTTATTTTTTCCAGACTATATTAACACAAAAGAAACCTTCACCAGATGGTTAACCTAAGCCTTCAAAGAAGAAGCTCTTCTCTTTCTGATCTCAGCCTTCTCAGCCTTACGCTCGTGGAGACGCTTGGCCAAAAGCTGGGCGTACTCAGCAGCAGCATCACGCTGGGCCTGAGCGTTCTTGATCTTGAGAGCCTTAGCATGACGCTTACGCTGGAGAGTCTGTGGGGTAACAAGTCTCTGGATCTTTGGAGCCTTGGTGTACTTCTTCTCACCCTTAACAACCTCACGTCTGATGACGTAGTCTCTCACATCATCCTCCTTGGACAAAGCGTACAATTTTCTGATGTTGTTGGCTCTCTTTGGACCAAGTCTCTTTGGAACGGAGGAGTCGGTGACACCCTCAATAGCCTGCTCACCGGTCTTGACGATGACAAGGGAGAGAACGGCAAGGTCGTTACCAACAATGCAACCTCTAACGGACTTTCTCTTACGCTCACCCTCTCTTCTTGGTCTGTAACAAGAGTGACCCTTGGCAAGGAGGAGCTTAACTCTGGTTGGGTGCATCACACCCTGCTTCATAGGGAAACCCTGCTTGTCGTTACCACCGGTGATCTTGAAGATGTAACCCTTGAACTCGTCACCGACAGAGTCACCCTCAACCTCCTGACCCATACGCTTCTCGTAGAAGACACGGAGTCTGTGCTCATCGTCGATTTCGATGCACTTCTCGGTACCGTTAGGTGGGTAAGCGATGTTGAGCTAAAGAAAATTGATGTTAGAACTTATTCAGAAAAAAAACACACACACAGACAATTTACACGGTGATAACATGAAAAAGCCGACACAAAAGAATATGAACCGAAACACCCCGTTTGAATTTGGTATTGCAAACAGACGTCGGAAGTCGGGGACAATGGACTGGAATGCTAAACCCCTAAACCTGGCCGCCAGCGCAGAAAATATCTGAGCAATGACGTTGACGGTGATTGATGATACCCTTGGATACTTGATGGGTAAAAAAGATTGTCTTGATGCTATTGTTGAGGCTGTTACGCAGCCATCCCTTCGAGGAATCCGTAGTCCTAAATGATTGAAAAACCTCAACGGTGTGCTGACTCTCTGCTCGGGGGTGTTGTTCGATTCATAGTTTCAAATGCTTCACTTCTTTGTTCATATACATCTATAACATACCTTCATGATGAATAATACTCTTAGATCGATGTGTTGATATCCTCCTTGAATATTCAAAGTTTGATATATTTCAAATACTTTTGTAGGAATCTGCTCGCTCACCAACAGTAAGCAGTTTCCACCTCACAGTGAAGGGAAAAGAGCCTGTGCCTGTCCGCGAGAAGGTGGGTCTCTCCTGCACACTACTAGTTCCCTGCCAACTGAGCTTGCGAGTGAAAAATAGCGTAGTGTAGCAGCCAAACGAAGCGTCTGCTGAAATCTAGTCACAGTAAATGAAGCCAGCCCTATTGAGATGCACGTGACCAATATATAAAGCCCTAGCTCAAGATATAGCTCATCTCACTACCTTTTGGAATTGAGTAGCTCACGTATAAAGCCAGACGGATTATTAGCCGAGACACGAACAGTGGCCTCTCCACATAATAATATACCACCACTATGGTGTTGACTGAACTTGTACGAATATAATGGTGAAAATGGAACAAAGACCATTACATGACATTCTCAAAATATTGAACACCACTTGTGTTTATACTTCCATGAAATTAGGGCGTATGCCTCTCCCGAAAGGGCTGCGAAATGCGAACATATAAAACAGAAAAACGATGCAGCGTAGTAACGTACAGATGTAGTATTGTAAGTCTTCTGCAAACTAGTTCACAGATTAGAAGCCAACTCTCATTGACTACCTAGTTCGCTTTTTCGCTGGCGTATCATAGAACGCTGCGTTGTAGTTGGTGGTTGGACCAGAGCCTCCTCCGCCCTGAATGCCAAAGAATTGCCCGCCTACCATCTGGAGCGGACTAGGAAGGATCTCATTGCCGTTCAGCGAGGAAGCAGGAAGGTTCGCCGACAAGTTGTTAGATGTACCAAGAGAACGGTTGAATATACCTGTAGTGGTACCTCCAGGATTATTGATCAAGCCGTTGGTGGCACCGGAGTTGGGAATCGGTAGCAGATGAGAGGCACTGGTGGCTAGCGGCGTGTTACCACTGCCAAATGGAATATTCCATTCATTGCTGTAAAAGTTGTTTGGGGATGGAAACAGATCATTTACATACCTTGAAGGTAGCCCGCTAACAGGCGTCTGTTCTCCACCCGCGTTGGCAGCTGCCAGCAGAGATCTATTAGTGGTATTGATAGCACTCAAAGGCCCAGCGTTAAAAGCTGAGTTGGCACCACTAGAACCACCACCATAGCTATTTGCTAACGGAGTAAACTTGCTCACTGAGGGCGCCGCATGCTGTGTCCTGTTAGAGAAAATAGGCGTAGGGAACATCCCATTGCTAGGCAACTGAGCCGACGATGGCGACAGCTGAGGCAGCAGAAACATGCTTCCCGGAGGTGCCGTAGAGGAAGACGGAGTATTTGACTTTGAAGAGGCATCCTTATGGCTTCCGCCGCTATTGTTTCCAGCGCCATGCACAGTGTTTGCATTTGCACCTATACGATGTCCGTTTCCTGTGAGTTCTCCTTCGCCCAACTTGCCTTGTCTTCCAGATGAATCGTTCCCATTCGAGGTATCGAGTGTTGGCAACATAGCAGTAGTGGGGGTGGTTCCGGATGGTTGCATGTTCAACCAGGGAATGTAGTTCTTGTTTATGATATCGGCAGTGCCAAGACTGCTTCCGGTTCCATTGCTGCCTGTGGAACTGCCGCCTGCCACAACACCCAGACCCCGGTGATCTGCTCCAGAAGCACCGCCCACTGTTTCTTCCATGCCCTGATGATGTTGCTGTGCTTTCTGATCCTGTCTTGCCGAATCCATGGCTGTCACAGTCAACTCACCGTCGGCGTTTCTCATCTCATCACTGCTATTATTCGGTATCTGAACCCTCAGCACTGGACGTTGGAGACCAGATCCACGCCCAGACAACGATTCGTTTGTGGCTGGAGAATAAGCTGGACTCGAACGGGTATTGAGACTGCTTACAGTGTTTGCAGCACTGTTGTTGCCGCTAGTGGCCACTTTCTGTGCATAGTTGGAATGCAGTCCTTGACCCGGGCTTTTCAAGTCCACATTGGGCGTATTGGAGAATCCCGCGGAAAAAGAACCAGAGCTCTGTGGATGTTTGCCATACTGATCTGGAGTATCAAACGGTAGCGTGGAATAGGGACGATTCATGTGTATCTGAGATGCGGAGCTCAAAGGTGGTTCTTGTTTCTGCTGCGTTCCGTTTGGAGACAGTACCATTCCTGGTGAGGAAGTGTTTGTGAGGGCAGGCTTGTTTTGCATTATATGCAGCGAAGAAGAAGGCTTGGTGTTGCGTTTGTTATTAATGGGCAGCTTCTTCCTGGGGTTACGCTTGGAGACTTCGTTCATCTCGCTTCTGGATCTTTTCGGCCTCTTGGCTGCAGGTAGCTCGTCCTGTGCCGAACTCTCTCCATCATCGTTGTTATTATCGTCATCATCATCATCGTCATCATCATTGTCATCGTCATCTATATCGATATCATCCGTATCAGAGTACGTGGGTTGTGCATGGTAGTGAGCAGCGGCAGCGGCCTTCCCAAGTGAGGGCTTTTGTGCTAGCCTCGATTCACTCTTATAGCGGCCATAATCCTGAGGACCCTTTGCCTCCTGTTTGTGAGGGGTATTGGAATACCGTTGGAGCAACTCGTTCGTATCTACCGAAGAGAACTCGTAGAGCTTATGATTGTGACCAAATATTATGACGGCAAGGTCCACCTGGCACAGAATTGCCAATTCGTGAGCCTTCTTGAAAAGACCAGCTTTTCTCTTCACAAAGGTCACCGTCCTGTTTCGCTCCTCTGTGATGGGCTGGATTTCAATTTTTCTCCTCCCCATGATGGATTGTGTATGGGGTTAGATATCGTTGTTGTTTACGCGTCGTATTGTGGGCCATACAAGCGCCAGGTTGCAAGTGCACAGGATTAACGATTGAATTGAGGAATTGAGTGTGCAAGTCCAATGTAGAAGCAAAAACACACAAAATATGCAAAGCTGAAATTGTTGTCCTGGGGAACGAAAATCTTCGTGTGCAGTTGAGGCAAGCAGCTGGTAAAGGTGGAGAGATAGAGAGCAAAAAGCAAAACACCAGCTTGCCACGGAGTAGACTTTTTTGTTATCAGTTGTATGGTTGTGGAGAGGGGGATGAAACAAAATAGCTTGTGTTTTATTGAGTGCAGCGACTTACCGATATTTCACGTTACACTTCCATGTGGTTATCAGCCGTTCAAACAGTATAGGGGGCTATTTTTAGAATGACGGGAAAAACTGTGGATGGGCATGCACTTCTGCCTGCATTTCCACGACTCATGGGCCACACAACACACAAATCTTTCCAGATGCAGCGATGGGTATAGTATGGCTGGGAGACCAGGGGACACTGGCCAGTTAGGTAGAACGCTCCAAATGGTCAATATTTCTTACCATTTGGACGGTCAAATGGCCCTCGAAAGGAATTTGCTGATTGCCAAAGCTGTTTGAGCCTCATGAACATTCCTCGAGGCACCATTTGGTGTCCCCTGCTTCTTCCACTTCTCGGCTGTTCCCTTGCTCCTTCCCTTGCTGAGACTCCCTGCGTTAGCTGCCGCACTAATGCCCAGGGTAAGCGCATTGCAAACAGTATGACGTAGTTGCCGCAAGCTGCCGATGGTGGGTGCAGATGGAACAATCGACAAATCGCTTAATGCCAAGGAAGGTTTACGAAATGTCGGAAACGGTGGTGAGGGTGGGGTTCACCGGCAGAATGATCGTAGAATAGCCGTGGTGCTAGAGTCGTGGTGCTAGAAATGAAAAATAGAAAAAATATTTGAGTATTATACACACAGATCCCATACACCCAGACACCCCACACCCCGGAAATGGTGTGAGTTAATATTGGTGTAGACTATTTTTCACTCCCCTTTCTGCCTCCCCCCCTCTTTGATAAGGAGCTGTGCTGGTGGGACCCACACCTCTGTGTGTAGGCCTGCTAAGCGACTCTCTCTATGCGGACAGAGAGAGAGCGGTAGGCCTGCTGCTAGCAGGGAAAAGGTCGTGCTGCCAGATGCCCCTGTACCATCTAAAAAGCGTTGCCTTGGATAGCAGTGCCTCTGATACCACCGGCCCCTGTAATCTTGTCGTGGAAAGCTCACACAATATATTTCATGCAGTTACACGACCAGTTGACGAAATATCTCTAGATGGGCACACTCAATCTCTAGCTGAGCACGGTTCCAACGGCAGAGGTGAAGGACCAGAGGTTGGAGGGGGAACTCATGACGTTGTCAATTTGAACCTTGGCATAAAAAGATGAAAATGTTGGGTTTAAGCACTTTTTTTTTGTCAACATAGCCAATTAACAAAGTATGTTAATATCAGGGGGTGCCATCAAGCGGGCTCAGCAATGTCTCCAGGCTGGAAGGCTTTCATTTGCAAGGTCTAGAGCAGGTCTTGGCATCAGGCTACAGTCAACCACATCATCGCCCATAGAGAGACCAGGAATAAACAAGATTGGTGTTCCATATGCTGTGTACATACCACCCAGGCTTTCAAATCTTCCAAGCGTGTTCTCGCACCCGGTGAAGTTCATGAGATGCCTGTTCAAGCGCATGGCTCTCGTGGGTATCAACACCATGCAGGTGCTCAACTTCAGGCGTAACCTCAAACCAGACTTTCTCCGCTGGAAGAACGATGCCATTGAGAAATACGTGCTAGTCAACACAGCTTTCGCCAGTAGGCAGCTGAGGTCGATCCGTTCGGACGTGTCTTCGTTCGTGTTCCGCGCTTTAGAGGAGAGACAGGCATCTCTTCCCCCAAAGGAAGACCTAGCCCTCGAGTGGAAGTTGGTCAAGTTCAACTCAGCTCCAAAGCTGATCAGCTTCCAAAATTTCCCACACGAAGACGGTTCAACTCTTTTGCTGCAAATTGTGTACAAGTTCCAAACAAAGCAGAGATTGACCTTCACCAAGAAGGCTGCCAAGGGAGGAGAGCCAACCACAAATGTCCAGGATAGAGACCTCACAGAGTACATTGCATTCAACGTGGATCCTTACACGAATGAGGTTTGCCTTGCTGGCTCGGTTTTTGAATCGGGCTGGGATGATAAGGTGCAGCCAAAGGCCATGCCCACCCAGGAGGAGACCCTCCAGTACATGTACATAAACGGTGACATATACCGTGCCGAACCACCAAAGAAACTTGAGTAAGTCGTGTTCTTTAATGTTGATAACGGTTGACTCTTTGTTCAGATCTTGCATTGTAAGCCAACCGGCTTTCTTAGATGTATATAGTCAAATAATGCAACCACCCAATAAAACGAAGGTCAGATAGTATAATTAATACATGCTGCTGATACTTAGGAGAAATCTATATGTAACAAATGAGCAAAAAAACAAAACAGAACACAACACACAAAACAAACAAACATCATCTCTTCATAAAGTGAAATGCTTGGGTTTCCATGAGAGGAGCCTCGCTGAAACTCGTAGCATCCAGCCTGCTTAGTGATTCAACTCTACGCAGTTCGCCTTCTTCCTCCAGTATGCCTTCACCAATATCCATGCCGTTATAGCCTATGCTCTTTCTAGCACCTCTATCAGATGCATCGTAGCTATGCACACTCTCCGACACAGAGCCGCGCCCATCTTGACGTGCTTCTGGTCCCATTAATGCTACAATTTCATGATAACTGGGAAGTTCAATCTCAGGTTCTTCTCCCGCAGTATTGGCCTCTCCAACTTCACCGGTCTGCTTGCTCGATTTGAAGAGGTCTGTAAGCTTGCTATCTCGACTGGCAGGGAGTGATGGTCTGTGAACTGTTTTACTATCGTCAGATCCAGGACCGGTTGGGCTGATATGCAACGATTGTAAATCAGTGGTGACACTAGATGCTTCAAGAGTTCCAAAAGTCTCTGCTGTTCCGGCAGTATTGGTAGCGCGAGGTGAACCAGCACCATTGTATGAACTCTTGCCACTTGTAGGAGAAGACACCAAAGCATCGATGTTATTGAAATCCATGCCATTCCCATTGTTGGAGTAACTGCTTGTACCCCTATTCATTCCGAATTCCGCAGAAGAAGCTGTCAATGAATGCCCAAAGGGAGAAGATGACAAGAAATTGTTGGTTGGGGAGTTCATGATAGACAATGGAGAAGCTGAGAGATATGAGGTTGAGTTGATGTTATATTCTCCAGCAAGGTTGTTGATAAGGGATGGATTCATAATCGGAGAAGACGGTTGCAGGATTGCCTCCTGAAAGGAGGGCAGTTGTTCTCCCGTGGACATGGTATGGGAGTCGCCAAACGGAAGAGCGTCACCAAAGTCATCTCCATCATAGTACATGCTATCACTGTCGTTGATTGCTTGAGACCCAGAGTCAAGACGGAAGGTACGGGGCTGATCATTGACTGCGGTGTCATAGCTCGGAAGATCAACAGACTCCCGCACACAGAAAGGAGACACAAGAACAATCGGTGTATCAACGATCACCTCATAGTGACGCATACGGGGCTCAGTTTCACCTTCTGCAACCACATCGCTGGGCTTGCTTATCCTGAAGCATATTTGAAGCCTGTGCTTAATTTTTAGTGTGGGGAAATTTACGTCAGGGTGAAGGCCACCAGCCTGAGCGCTTTCCTCAAGTTTGCTCATAGAGGAGGTTCGGCGTGTTCTCTGTGCATTTCCAGCTTTTGGAATCGACCCGTTGCTGGATGATAACATAGGAGACTTCCCGAGCAAGGAACTCAGTGCCGCACCACCTACTCCGCCTAACTCTTCATTGGCATCCAGAACGTCCCCGTCGTCATCACCATGGTGGGAGGAATCTGACATCACAGACATTACTTCAGCGTTATCGTTCCCCATGAACACTGAGCTGGGATCCGTCTGTGTATGCAGAAGATTGGCATGTGTATCAGAAATGAATCCAGTCTCATCCATGGCCTCGAAAACAAGAGGACATGTAATCTTGACGGGATTTGTAATAACCACGTCATCCATACGTGCGCCACGTGGTGAAGGCTCTGGTCCTGAGACGGTCTTATTCCTGTTTCTTCCCTCGACACTTCTGGAAACTCCACGAACACCAGCACTGGCAGTATATGACCTTCCATTTCTCACACCGATCGAGGCAGTCTGAGGTGCTGGTGTGAAACAATGTGTCAGGAGGTTATCGTCTTTACATCCATGGACGATCTCTGTACGCATGGCAAAGTTCGGGCCCTTCTCTCTGGCGCGAACTTCAAACAAACTCACACACCTTTCTTTTCTGCCTGTCGGGTCACGCCTACCCACATCAGTCTCATATTTCTGGTCCTTGGATATGTAGGTTAGCTTTTCCATTACATTGACGCGCACTCTTTTGACAGAGATGTTCTTCACCAAGGGAATGATTTTTATCTGGAGGTTGAAAGTGGCCTTGGAAAGCAGGAGATCATCTGTACCATCGGAAGGGCTTAGCTGAACATACTTTTGCGGGAAGAGGATCTCATAATTCATGGAATCACTCCATACTTTGTTGACATACACCGATTTGTTCAGTGTGGATACAGAGTCGGATGGCGGAAGCCTGACAATGGGAAGTGAGTACTCACTCTTGAGGGTAGAGTTGCTGCCTGTCTTCCTTTTAGATGAAGAGTTCGAAGAAAGCTTGGTAGTGTGGGATCTGTGCGTTAACGATCTCAGTATATTGCCACCTGAACTCTTCAAAGAAGATACAGGAGACAAGGATGGACCCATCATGTCCATTCCAGAACTTCTTGTTGGAGAAGTGGAGACAAAGGCAGCAGGTGGCGCTTGGAGAGCTGGAATTGACAGGTGATCAACCTCGATGGTCAAAGTGTGCTTGAGCTTGGCATTAGCAACCCTGAAGGTCTCGGTGGAATTCACAGCAAAGGCAACAGGTAAGAAGAAGACATAGAACCCGGGATTGAATATCCTACCATTCGAGTCATGATGCACACCAGCAGAGGGAGAGGTATTAGCCTCAGGGAAGGGAGAGTTGGAATCCGTTGGGTGTTGTTGCTCCTGTCCTTTTTCATCTAGCTCCACATAAGCCTCCGGTGGGAGCTGTTCAAACGACCTAACAGACTGGCTGGGCTCTTTGGACAACTGCACAGTCACATCCGAAGACACTGTGTTTGTGAAAGATGAGGAGGTGTGCATGGACTCGTTCTCCTGGAAGTGGAAATGTAAATCCTCTTCTTCTACGTCGTCTTTCTCGTTTCTTATCGGAATGTAACAGTCACAATTCCTCATATCCAGATCCCACTTGATATCCTTGGCCACCTTATAGTGCTCCGCAGTGACCATCTTGGACTTGCCGTTAGGCAGGTCATGGACCAACCCATGTGGCCAGAAGGTGCTACACTTGGCTTCCAGTTTCGCCCTCACAATCGGCACAAGGGTTTTAGGCTTGCTCAGTTTCACCACCACGCCAAAAGTGTGCGTGACAAAGTCAATGTCATCGGGTTTCGCAGAGTTGCTGCGCGAGTGTGGTTCATGAACCTGTGATGCAGCTTGACTGCTCATAGGATCCCTGCTTGCGTGCCGGAGATTATCATATCGCTCTTCTTCATCATCCTGCTCACCATCTTCGCCCATGTTCATTGGCTTTTGCGGTTGATAATGGGGCAAGAACAAGATTTGCCCATTTCCAGTCAGCAAGATCTGGGTTGAATTATCGTTGCGGTGCTTGTGGTTGCGCCAGTGCAATGAAGAAGCAGCCGGAGCTACGGTGGCTGGCTTAACCGACTTGAGCTTCAGTGGGTTACCATTCATCCCCTGGGCTGTCAAGTACTTGATCAGGGCAGCCTTTGCCGCCACACTGGTATTGCGCCTCACCTCAGAGAAAGATGATCTTTCGCTTCCATAGCTTGAAAAGGGTTGCAGTGAGTTGGAATCAATCGTGGAGGTTGCCGATGGAAACGGACTCAAGTTATTGCTGCTCTGGTTATTGCTATGTGGGTTGCTATGGCTGTCATCATTCTGTGCTCTTGAGGTAGATATGGAGGCAATGTTTTTTCGTAGAGCCCCAAAGGAGCTGGACCTAGCTCTCGCATTCGCAGCAGCACTGGCAGTTGCCAACGATGATGATGTTGTTGGAGCTGGAGGAGAGAAGGTGATCATCACCTTTGTGGAGTGAGAGTCTATTTCATCGGAACTCATCCTCTGCTGCTATTTTTTTAATTTTGTTTTTTGAGGCCCTTTTGGAAATAGACACCAGGATTGAAGGCAACCCGAGAATGACGGTGTGCAGTGTGTGACAAGTATGAAAATCACAACCTCAGAAACGAGTGCCAATGCTAATGGTTTCAAACGGGCCTTGTATATGGGGTGTATAGGACCAGATCAATATTATGCAGCCTCAATTCCATGGGTTTCCCTAGATGAAAAGAGTGCTGAACGTGATAACACACCTCAGATTACCTTTCTCTAAACATGCTATATGCCGAGCATTCCCTGGAGTATTGTTCCGATAAGATCGAGGAACCCCAGCACACCCACACAGCAGTATGACAACTTTTCGGCAACTAAGGGGTTACGTTACGGTACGGTACGGGTGCTGCGGGCGTCACTGGGAGAAGCCGCAGATAGATAGTGGCAGATAGATGCCCAGCCCAGGCTGCAGAAACTATAGATAAAGAACGAGGCACAAGCAGTATGTGCACCTCGCACCAAATCAAAAAAAATGGAAAAAAGTTGCAGTGAACATGTGAGCGTGCTAAGCCCAGTTACATGACGGATAGATGTAAGCAGAGCCGTCCACTGAGAACCTTAGGAATGCTCTGCCTTGCATTGCCCAAGCCAGTAATTCTCAAAGGCAGCAAGCAGGATGAGCAGGACAGGACAGGACCACAACGGTCCCTTAACCAGAATGGCTGCCTAATGCTGCCGATGCTCTTGATGCTGCCTAGTGCTGCCTGGTGCTGCGGGTGCTGCGGGTGCTGCGGGTGCTACTGGGTAGTATAGCTATTGCCTGCTATTGTCCTCACCTACCGCCTTCAGTGTGTCTGCAGGAGCTCTCTCCTTATCCTGATGCCCCGCACATACCCCTTGGGGCAGATAGGCATTGGCAGACAAGGTGTGGATGGCCCAGATAGCTTTTAGGTAGGTGTACGTTAAGTGCCTTGGAACGATACAACGACAGACAAACTTGTTATTGCACATGCATATCTTGCTGCGCAGAGGCAAGCAGCCCTTTCTGCGTGGGGTCGTGGGGGAAGAGCAAGCTTCTCTCTTTCCTCAGATGCGGTCTGGCAGGAGAGGGAGCAGCAGGGCGGTGTAGTGGGAGGTGCGGTGCCTCATGTAAGCTGCCTTCGGGCATCTGGTGATTTGCACTGCCTGTCTGTATGCACTGCGTAACATGGGGGAGAAATGCTAACATCTATTTAATTATGTTGGAAGGAAAGGAAGGAAACTATGTGCAACCTCCAGGCTTGAAAATAAAAAAGAGCCACAAAGAAAAGAAAAAAACAGGTCAATTGGAATAGGGATGGTTGAATTGAAATCATAATATTTTTTTGAAGTCTGCTACGCGGGTATTTTCATTTACTACAAGGTCTCGCCATTGATGTGTAGAAGTGGGTGATGAGTCCACGGAAGAAAGATCCTCCAAGGTAATCCATCTGGTGATGTAGTATTTTCTTTCCATTCATGACTTTGATTACCCAGGTCCGCAGTTCCTGCATACGGCAAGAAGGATAGATTCATAAATTCCGAGAGCAGCAACACAGTTCACATAGTTCTCAAGGAGACCGTGACAGCTGCCGCTCTCGATTGTCCCCTCAAAAACAATCGACATCAGTTGATAATCAAAAAAAAACAGAAATAACCAAAGTTGCGCTAGTGCGCCAGCTGCAAATGGGGACTACATGGAAACATGCACCGAATGGTAAAATTATAGGTGTACCTCTGATATGATGATATCAACTGTGCAAAGAACCAGAAAAGCTTCCATAGGCTACACCGCGTGATGAAAAGGAAAAGGAACGTTCCATGGGTTTGTTCGAGGCACGGCCATGAACGAATGGCAGTGCTATTTCTTCTTCTGACCGACACCACGCGACAACGGCCGCTTGGGCCGACCGTGCATATTCATCGACGGTTGCAGATTTCTCCTGTAAGGATACTTGACCCCATGCATAAGGGCAACTACCCTGAGACGTTAAGGGCAAGAAACGGGAACTAAGACCGCGATAGGAGAAAACAGCAAAGAGGGCGTTAGTCACTCCATGACACGAGTGTGCAATCAGTTGATCGAAATACCTTCTACATGTATACACATGGTATCGAGAAGATCGAAGATCGCTCACACTAATCTGAGATGGACCACACCACGCCATGAGTGATATATCACAACTAAATACAAGCTGTTGCAAACGGACAATGCCCTTAGAGAAAACTGTTCCCCCATTTTCCACAGTGGTGACCAGGCTTATTAAACAACCCGTGAAATATTTAAAAAAAAATACCTAATCGAAATATGTCTCTGTTTTCGGTTGTCCCAAGTAGAAGCCTTGTGCCTGATAAGGTTCATTTACCAGAAGAGCCTCCAGACGTCCTTCGATCCGTAGTGGCATGAACAGATGCAAAGGCTATGAGTGACGAGTATTATCTTTCACCCCACTACAAGTCAAATACATCTACATATTATCATGCAAGGAAGGGGGGACTCGTTAACTGGACACGAGCGCAACCACCACCAAAATTACCACGACCCTCGTCACGCGGTCTGAATTCCACCCACTCTTTTGCTCGTGCACATCATCATGCCCGCTTTTATATATTATATGCACCTCCTGCCTACAATCACAAACATGGATGCCGTCGATGCAGCTTATTTATTACTCAGCTCGGTGAACTGCTGCCGTTACTGCATATTAACTATTGAGTTATTAGCAGGCGCACACCCTTAACTTGCATATGTCGGCGATGAGAGGCATCTAGTAAACGCAGGGTCGGCTAAGTAATGTTAACAAGCTGCGGCAATATTATCAAAGGAATCAAAGGCGTTCTGAACCACAGCCAGGTGCGAATTACATAAAAGGAGAGGAGATCCCGTGCTGAAAAGAGACAAGTTTCCTGATTAAGTTCATCAATTGAATACATATACCAACAAGCTTTACAAAGATGGAAAGTATTCATAGCATTGAATCGCAAAGATACGATGGTGACATCAGGTCGTACGAGGGAGACGGAGATGAATTGGCACAGGTAAACACACATGGCTCAATTTTGTCAAGGACGAGATCAAGAGTTGAGGGCCTCTTCGAGTCAATCAGCAGAAGGTCAGAAGAGAATGAAGACCGCGAGAAGTTGCAACAGATGATCTCTGCGCACCAGGATGGCATAGAGAGAGTCCTTACACAGTACTCTCAGAAGGCTGGTCAGTTAGGTCCTGTCGAACCGGTGCTCGATCTAGAAAAGCCCGAGGTGCATGCCGCACCAAACACCACGTACCATGAGGCAGATACATGGCAATACCCTGTTGACATTGACACTGGATTCAGACTCGTCACTTTTGTTGAAGGCGACAGAGATGATCCAAGAAACTGGAAGAGCAGTTACAGGTGGCTTCTCACCGGCACTCTGGGTGCTATGTGCTTTGATGTTGCTCTGGCATCTGCTATTGTGACTGGTGATATGCCAGGTCCTGCTGAGACTTTTGGTGTCAGCTTGGAAGTTGTCATTCTGACCGTTACATTGTTCGTGCTTGGTTTTGGTTTTGGTCCACTCTTATTCGCTCCACTCTCTGAGGAGGTTGGCAGACGTCCTATTTACGTGACTACACTTGCGGTTGCTGTTGTCTTCATCATTCCATGTGCTGTCGCACCAAACATTGCAACCCTTCTTGTTGCCAGATTAATCGACGGACATGCATTTTCAGCACCAATGTGTCTTATTGGTGGTTCGCTTGCTGATATGTGGCGTGTCAATGAGCGTGGACTTGCAATGACTGTTTTCTCTGCTGCTCCCTTCCTTGGTCCCGTGGTTGGTCCTCTCATTGGTGGTTTCATTGGTGACAACATCGGATGGAGATGGCTCTACTGGGTTCTTTTGATCTTCAGTGGATTCGTGTACATTTCCTTCGTGTTGATTGTGCCAGAGACCCACCATGCTACTATTCTGAAGGCAAGGGCAAAGAAGCTGAGAAAGCTCACCGGTGATGACACCTACCGTTCTGTTTCTGAGTTGAAGATCAGAAGCGTGAGGGAGATCGCAAGGGAGACCCTGATTAGACCAGCTTCTCTTTTGTCTGAACTCATTGTGTTCCTCATCACTCTCTACATGTCTGTTGTCTACGGATTGCTTTACATGTTCTTCTTTGCCTACCCTGTGGTGTTCACCGAAACGAGAAACATGACTGCATCGACGACCGGTCTGATGTTTATCCCTATCGCTGTGGGTGTTATTATCGCTGCTAGTGTCTCCCCCATCGTTAACAACGATTACAACAAGCGCGCACAGAAATACATCGACCGTGGAGAAGTTCCTCCTGCAGAGCTCCGTCTCATCCCCATGATGATCGGGTGCTGGTTCATTCCAGCCGGTCTTTTTACCTTTGCATGGACCTCTTATCCAAACCTCTCCTGGGCTGGTCCATGTATTCCTGGCCTTGCATGCGGATTTGGCTTTAACTTCCTGTACAACCCAGCTAACAACTACGTGGTTGACTCCTACCAGCATTACGCAGCCAGTGCTCTCGCTGCTAAGACATTTGTGAGATCCATTTGGGGTGCCTGTGTTCCGCTTTTCACCATCCAGATGTACCACCGCTTGGGTGCTGAGTGGGCAGGTAGTTTGATGGCTTTCATCTCTCTGGCTTGTTGTGTCATCCCATACCTGTTCTTCTTCTATGGTGCCAAGATCAGACAAAGAAGTAGGTACGCCTTCTCAGGCGAAGTCGCCGTTGCCAAGTCTGACGATGAGAAACACGTTGGTGACTCCGACAGCAATGATTTTGGACACTAAAACACAACGATCAGAACATACACACGGGTTCATACAACCGAATGACTGCATATATTCATAGAAATGGTACGGGAGAAAATATTCTGCCCGCTTTGCATTTATTCTTTATTTAGAGTTACATATACCGGCGTACATATTATGGTAATAATTCTTCTGCTCAGCTCTAAATTTTATCCACAAAAATCTGTAGACTGAAAAATAGTACAGTATATCTAATATCCTGATGTAAAGATGAATAATATAGCCTTGCTTGCCACACACAGTACATGGTTCCTGCTCCTACGTGCCTCACAATGTCTCTCAGGCTACTACCTTAATGCACATTACAGCACCCGCGCATCCCATCCCGCAAGCGTGGAGCCCATGCAGTTCACACCGATTCCACATTCCAGTCAGTCTATGCTCATTACGTTAGCGGGGCATGGATTGCGTGGCTTCCGCAAGGATAGCAAACACTTTTTCTGGATGCAATCAAAAAAGGGCCAACTGGAGTTGGAATTGAAGATTGTCGTTTATGATAGCTACAACACGGATTCACGATGGCTGACATTCAGAATCAGATCAAGGGTTTCGTCACCCATCTCGATAGCGTAAGTGTATCTGCAGCCGAAATGAGACTGATTGAGTGTGCACAGCAGTGGATGATCTGGATGGTTTTTGGCATATTGGCAATTGCTGACTATTTGTTTGGTGCTGGGGATTGCAATTATCGAAGAATTCTGCTAACTGTTTGTTTTTTCTTTTCTGTAGCAATTCCAGGGTTTTGCCCTTTTGGATCAGTTCGAGGCCCAGGCCAAGGTGCCTCGTTCTTACGCAGTGTTAGGAGGAGGCGTTCTCTACTTCTTTCTGGTGTTCTTGAACATTGGAGGGATCGGACAGTTTTTCTCCAATTTTGCTGGTTTCATCATTCCAGGTTACCTCTCTTTGCAAGCATTGGAGACCAAGACCGCTCGTGACGACACCCGCTTGCTTACATATTGGGTGGTGTTTGCCTTTCTCAACGTGATAGAGTTCTGGTCAAAGGCAATCCTCTACTGGATTCCTTCCTACTTTGTTTTCAAGACTCTATTCTTGTTGTACCTGGTGTTGCCCCAGTACGATGGTGCCGAGTTTGTGTATGCCCATTTCATCAAGCCAATTGCCGACAAGTACATCCTCAAGAAGCAAGGTGCGGCTGATGATTTGATCAACAAGGTTAACGAGGCTGCTGAGGGTACCTCAACTGGTGTCAACAGACGCCATTAAAGGCTTAGGTAGAGGAGGACTGGAGTATGTGGAAACATCTATATGTATAGCTGGTCAAGTTCAGTATCATTTTTATATATGACGAACATTAAAGGACTATCAAGCCATATCAAGCCATGCGAAAAGCAGGTTGTATAGCCAATTGAACAATGAATCCATCATGCTCTTTTTACATATATTGACCTATATGTACAACATGCCTCTAAATCGCACTCTTACAGAGTTGAATCAAGACCAGCAAAGTCAAACTGCTGGTTGACAGCATTGCCGTCAACTGAATAGCCCACCTTTACTCTCAATTTGACCTTTGCTCCCGCGCTACCTGTCACCTTCATCTTCTGTGTAGCATGGCCACCAGCATTTATCTCAGTGCTAGAGATAGGAGAAAGCTGAAGCTTTTGAGATTTCGGAACCGCAACCAACAACGATACTGCAGAAAGAGGAGTACCTGAAACGTTGGAGATTTGTGCCTCCAAGGATGCCTGTCCGTTGCCAACCGAAACAGAAACAAATGATACCGAGATGGCCGAATCTGAATATGCAGCGATAGCCGGTGTGGCAGGGGTCAGATCGATATTATTAGGTACCCGAGCAGTACTTGCCACTCCAGTAGCTCCGTTGTTACCGAACAAATCAACAATGGAAGAGTTGTTGATGGAGGATGTGGGAGCAGACGACACAGTAGGAGCTCCTAAGCCAGCACTTCCAAATATATCGGAAAGGAGATCGACCGTGTTGTCCTGTTTGGTCTCTGTAGTTTGCGCTGCATCACCATTACCATTAGGTGCGTCGTCAAAAAGGTCTAAGAGAGATGCTACGTGGCTACCATTGACGCCGGTGGTGCCCGTTGAAGTGCTGCTAGAGACATTTCTATGGGCAGTGGAGGGCTTGCCTCTATTGTTGAGCGAACTTCCCTCATGATGTTTAACCTCTGGAGCTGGCATCCTCTCGAGGAGACCGCGTTTAATGGCCATTGGCTGTGCAAACATTTCACAGTACTCAATCGCACGGATTTGAACCTCAAGGTTGATGTCGCTAGTTTTGGAGCGGATGATCTGCCTGAGTTTCTCAAGGGATGATGGTTGTTGGACCTTAGTGGATAACTTCAGTGCAGAGGTAAGGATGTATGAGGTGAGTTGTGTGACATTTGCTGCTGATTTATAGGCCGAGGAGTTCAGAAGGGCGGTCAAAAGAGAAATTACGGCATCCTCCGTTACCACTACATTGGTCCCGGCAACATCCTCATAAGACGAGCCAATCAAAAGATCACCATACTCTCCAATACACCATGCGCAGACGAGCGCAAGACCATATTGGTCATGATGGAGCTGAGTGTCCTTGTATATCTCAAGTGTGACGTGCTTTGTAAGACTGACATCATCATTTTGCATGATCAATGCCAAAATGTTGGATATCACATCCTGTGAAAAGTAATTGCCCGCAGTCTTGAGCATCGACACGAGCGTGTCAAAGTGCCACTTTCTGTTGGGGCTATAGTTCTCAGCGGCCACAGTCAACTGAGAAGTGAGGTAGGACTTGAGCTCTGTGTCTGAGTTCTCAAGGAACAGAAGGAGCTCCTTGGTAAGAACCCTGATGTTCTGCTTGTTAAGTATGGCAAACGAGAGCTCCAAAGCTCTACGCCTAATGGAGATATCGGAGTCTTGCAAGCACGCGACAATCGTGGCGCGGTGCCGCTGTACAGCTAGTGGCTCAAAGGCGATCACCGTCAAAAGGGTGTTCAAGGCAACATACTTGGTGTTGTTGTCTTTGGTTGACAAAAACTTGCCCAGAATGTTGACACCAAACACTTTCAGAGAGGAGTCTGAATTGATATGGAAAATAGTGCGCACTGTCTCGTACAAAACTGCGTGACCAGCATTTTTGTTGCTATCTATCTTGGAAGCGATTTGTGTGAGCAGTTCGTTGAATGCCTCGAGTTGAGGATTTGAGCCGTCGTCCTCAAAGAGTAGACGAAGTGTCTGTAGGATAGACACATATAAGAATGGATCCGCAACACCTGCCACATCGTATTCCATAGAGTAGGCAGTCGTGGAGAGACCCTTGAGGTGAACCAGCAGCTTTGGGATCTGTGCCTTGAGCGATTCTCTGGAGGAGTCGTCTACGGTGTAGATGGTGCGGATCAGCTGGAGGGCACCCATGAGACATCCGTGGCTCTTGTCGGTTAAGAGACTTGGAACTTTGGGCAAAAACACCTCAGCCAGATCGGGGTCCTTCTCTATGAGCTTGGCTGCCACAATTGCAGCCTTCTTTCTGAGATAGCTAGTGCCGGACGATACAAGCTTCTCCACGTCGGTGTAGAGATCACGGGCAAGCTCTGGCGAAGCGATGTTTCCCAAAGTCACCAGCGCTAGGCCCACAACAAACTGGTTTGGGTTGTTCATATCATTGTTTAACGAATTGGTCAGCAGAGTCAACACTTCTTGGTTCTCGTCAAGGATCAACATGGTTGCCATGTAACCCAAGCGCTTGGAGGCAAAGGATGGCGACACCAGTAGCTTGAGACATTCCACCTGTCCAAAATGTGTTGGTTCACCAAGTATATAGAGATAGAGCAACTTGGATATATTTATCCTCCTGGTGAACTCGTCCAGGTGGAGATCTCTGAACGATGTCCGGATCGCTGCGCTCTCTTTCCTAATCGCTGCGCGTTCTTCCGCAATTGTTTTGGCATTCCGCACAGCCTTGATAAATGATTTGAGGGAACCCATCTTGTGGTGGCCCTGAACAAAACAATAAAAAAAATCTACAGTGTTGGATGGAACAGAATAATAACAGCTCAAGTTACATACGATTAAATTTGAACGGAACGAAAGATCTCCGGGTGCGGGACTGAACATCGGTGTTTGTTGGTAGTTTGGGGTGCACCGCATGGTGGGAGTGACGAATTGTGTGGTACACCTTCATATTGCGTGGGTGAATAATTAATCAAGTTCGCAGCAGGGGAGAATGAAGGGGAGAATGAACAGATGGCTTTCCCAGCACTGAATCGGTATATATCTTGTTTGAAATTTAAGTAATAATGACCGTTTATTGAAAAGGGGGATCTGCTTATCTGCTTGCCTTGGAAGCAGCCGATCTTTAAGTGTGGCTATGTGGAGATCGGATGTTGAGCCTCTATGTTACAACTGTACGATTCTTAAGATTTGTAGATATACCACCAGGCGTCCTTCTGATGGGGTTGATGTCCCAATATACTTGATGTTGCGAAGCATGGGCATTAAATGGCCAACTAGGCTCTTCGTGGCGATATCTTCTTTGAACCTTTTCTAGTGGAAGTCTGTGAGTCATGATGTATGTCTGCACAGTCCACCAGTGACTTTCCGGGGCGTGAGTTACCACCAATAAACCCGGCAAGTTTTAAACTCTCCTCAGCAACGTCACCTATATGCCTGAACCTTGCTGGTCCCAACGGAGTGCCGCCATACCATCGGCTTACAACCACCAAAACATTGACCAGTTTGCACCTCTCAAGCAAGCCTAGAATGCGAAGACCGGCTCCCGATTCTCCGTTGTCATTGAACCCTTGATCTGCTAAACGCAGCTGTGAATTGGGCCCTAGACTGCCTGTCCTCCATGCGAACATGGTTGGATGTGTGGCCTTGTCGAGGTTCTTCCCCGTGGCGTTTAGCTTCTCTATCAAGCCAATGATCTCGCTCCTGCTTCTCACCGCAACACATCTTCCCTGAAATTTTGATTTCTTGTCAATCAAGATATCCGACGGATTCCACTCAGTAATAACGCTGGCGGCAGCTTGGTCACTTTCGTTTCTCGACCCATAACCAGTGGAGAAAAAGCTCCTGGAGGAGCAGTTCAGAGAAGCCAGTGCTGTGAAACGGACATTTGAATTAACAATCCAACCCGATTTGGAAACAGCCCCCACAGACCAATAACGAAAAGTCATTCATCCGCACACCAATCTTGAATTTACAAGGATCTGAAACTCCTCTTTAGATTCTTCATCGATAATGTAGCTAAAACGAAGCTTATGCATACATTCTGTCAACGCTACAAATTGGGGCAGACGACATCAGTAGGAATTGTGGAGAGGGCATGGAGTAATAGAGGTTCGAGGATAATGAAACTTTTGATAACAAAGGCAACTGTCCTCCGTGGGGTTGCCTCCACGAGCACTAAAAGGTGTGTTTACTGCTAGAAATGGTAAGGTAACATCGATTATCTATATTAAAACAAATCCGTTAGAAAATAAGGCACCAGCTAAGAAAAAAACACCAAAAAAGTAAATAATTAACCCAGGAACTTAAAATGATCTCCCAACAATTCCGATCCTCGTAGCTCATTTCATATTAATTACCTGAACTGCTTGGTTGTCTCATTCATCACATTCTCATAGGTTGGAGGAGCCTCTACGGGCTGTTCCTCGTTGAGAGCACCGTAGTTGGTGCCGGTCTGGGGCTGTTGAACAGAACCAGACGAAGAGGAGTCAACATGCTGTCTGGTACAGGAAGAGCGATCACCCTGTGGGGACGGCACCTGGACTGGCACGTAAATATGGGCATTTATTGGTGGATGGGTGGTGACACCATCGTTACCACGGTGTGGGGGGTAATAGAGCCTCTGCTCCTCGTCAATAAGAATGTACTCCTCTTCAGGATACTTGGCAATGATATACCATGAGTGCAACAGACCTGGAATATATCCAAGAATACAAAGGGCAATGTTGATGAGCGAGTCAGAAGAGCATACACCTCTCCTGATCCACACCGGCAGTGGTGGGAAGAAAATCGCCACTATCACGAGTATACAGTCACAGCAACAGCAGCACATGGTGGATGGTTTGGAATTAATCACAGTTTCAAAATCCTACTAAGACTTTTGACCTGGACGGAATGAAGATCTATTTTGATTGCACTTTTAGTTTCCAATGTTATTCGCCATAGCCGTTCCCCCCTGCTTTTATTTGCGAAATCTGTTTTCTGTTTTTCGCTGCAAAGGTCATCTCATCGCAGTCATCGCCCGCGCGTGAAGCCTGTCTAGAAGCACCGGCGCTCCGGTCCTGCATGGGTTCGGAAAGGATCCGCAAGGGAAGATCTTCCCCCAACCTAAGATGAAACAATTTGGGCAACCACGGAATAAGCATATGTTATGCAAGCGAAAAAACTTCAAAGCTAGGGATACCGAATGGAGACCAATTTGAGATGCCTAAAGTTTCAGTAGTCTGATTCCCCCTCTCCCCCATGGCTTATTGACGAGAGAACTCGAACTCCACGAAGGAAGATCAGCGAGAGGCGAT